>CAWUFW010000445.1:2752500-3952500 GCA_963921515.1 Calotriton arnoldi
GTATGATGCCTCATGTATTTCTGTCCCAAATGTACTATCCATTATGCATTTTTTTGATTGATCATAAGGGACGCTTTGATTCACTAGCTTTTCATGTTAAGCACTTTGAATATGCATATATGTTTTGGCTCATGCACCAACTAGTTCTCATATCGTTTCTGGCCAGACAGCTAGTAGGGCTCATCGCAGGAAACACATTTGGAGTAGGTGATGAACTCAGCCCAGTCCTCTCAAGAAATTGTTTTTCATCCTACACTGTTATGCTGTAATAACAGATGCCGGATGAAGGTTTTTAAAATAACTATTTTGCACATTTGTTGTTTAGCAATTGAGTGTCAGTCATGAAAAGTGTATTATTCCCTTACATAATTTATATAAGTGATGAATCCCACATTTTAGCTTTATTCATTGTTGTTCTATGATGGAGCAATTGGGCACTATGCCTGGATTTTATCTTCACTTTAACCAGAGGGAAATGTGCACAGATTATGTAAATATTTTTTTTACATTTCCCCATTGTCATTTACATGGATGTATTTATTTATTGTTCACTCTCGTGGGTTTGATACATGGGGTGACAGTATGTTGTCTAGCTCCATGAAGTTAGAGGGGAGGACTGACCGGAACTCTATTGTTATTGCACTATATATTCCCACAATTCACCCCAGCGTGTCATGTGATCAAGGCCGTGGAGACGCGGCCGAAACGCGTCATGCTGTTTGCTTTTTGCACCTCAATAAAAGCACTTTAATTGAAATCCAGCTTTGGTGGTCCGTACCTGATATTACTAAGACTGTGTAATCCAGGACTGTGGTGTTTCATACATACATACATACATACATACACATACATATATATATATATATATTCAGTGAAAAAAAAACATAGGTTTTAGGGACGTTATAGTTAGTTGGACAGTTCACTCATAAAACCAGAGAAATTCCACCGTTATAGTTAGTTCATAACTATAACTCGCGCACCCGCAATGCACTGCTCATGACGTCACACATTACATCATTCATGACATGGTCAGTGACATCACTGATGACATCTCAAATGACATCACTGATGACATCATCCACGTGAAAAACTGATGCATCTCCTCACACTCTAATATAACCTTTAATACACCCACTGTAAAATACAGACAACCATTTTCAAAATCGTTAACACACCAATACCAGTTACTACATACGCACTCACTGATTGCTAGGTCTACACACATCTACTCATTCATCCATACAATCACTCATACCTGCAGTCACTCATAAATACAACACTATCATATGCACTCATACACCTATACAGACAATCACACACCGCCACTCATCCATGCAGTTACTCACACACCTACTTAGTCATGCAAACAATCTATCACAGTCCCATTTACTCACCTATACAATTATACACACACCACCTCACTTATTCATACAGATACTAACGCATACTTACTCTATTATATAATCAGTGATACAAGTACAGACTCATCTATACAGCCAGTCTCAAAATCACCAACTATCATGTAGAGTCCTTTATATACTTCAACTCTCACACACACTGCCTTTTACATATGTAGTTACTTGGACATGTACCACTGAGACATCCATTCACTCACCAACACACCGATACACACACTCATACACGTGTTTCCACATGCACTGTTGAACCATACAGCCAGTGAATCAACCACTCACACATCTATGCAGTCACACACCTCAGACCCACCCACACACACACTCAATCTCCCCCCAAAAATACTCAAACAACCAATCAATAACCTATATAGACACTCATTTAGCTACTGACCAACCCATGCAGCAGCTTGCACAACAGACAGACTGATACAGACATTCACACAGTTTAGTCACCAACCCATGCATTCAGTAAGACACATTTAATCACTCACTTATACAGCCAGTCACCCTCCTACTAAATCCTCTATCCAGACACTTATACACCCACTCATTCTTCAATACACCTAGGAATATATATATAAAACATATTTAAAAATTACAGAAACACACAGTCACGGAATGATGTCATCAGTGATGTCATCAGTGATGTCATTTGTGATGTCATCAGTGAGGTCACTGACCATGTCATGAATGATGCAATATGTGACGTCATGAGCAGTGCATTGCGGGTGCGCGAGTTATAGTTAGCTGAACTAACTATAACGGTGGAATTTCTCTGGTTTTATATGAGTGCAATGTCCAACTAACTATAACGTCCCTAAAACCTATGGTTTTTTTCACTGAATTTCTAAAGTTTTTTAAATGCTAATTTCTAACTAGAACGTCTGTAAAACCTATGGTTTTTTCTGTGAATTTCAAAGGTTTTATAAATGCTAATTTCTAACTACAATGTCCCTGAAACCTATATTGTTTTTAAGTAAATTTTAAAAAGACGTGCATACTTTTTGTAGTGAAAAACTAACTGTAACAGTAGTCTGTTATAAGTTATAATTTAACAATGTTTGAAACTTAATTAGCACTAATTAACATTTAAGTGTGGAAAATGTGCGACGCAGCAGCTATGATACCCGACTTCGAACAACAGCGTTCACAGTTCGATTCCCGGCTCCAGCGGCACGTTAGCCCACCACTATGTCACTGTGGGCAACACCTTGCTTAATCTTCCCGACGCCCCCGAGCGCCGGCACACCTTTCCGGGGGAAGCTGTACGCTTTACAAATGTTGGCTTTTTTTTAAAATTTAAAACCATAGTGATGAGAAATATTAGCACGTATTTTCTTTTTCTATTCTGAACGATATTTTTTTTTATGTCTTCTATTTAGAATTACGGCAATTAATAGATGTTTGTAGTCATGAGAATGGAAATGACACAGTTTGCCGGGTAACAGTTTTTAAGCTCGCCAACGTATGTACATATTAAGGACCTTATACGTGTTAGGATCGAAATCGAAACCTTTACCGCTTCACATTTTGTAACTTTTCCCAACACGTGCACAAGTTAAACAGTGAAAACGTGAGCACTTGTCAACTGTAAAACGTGACATCTAAACGGGCGGAGCCGCATCTTCCTTCCATAGACTACTCAATAACCAAAAAGTATATAAACCACACCCGTTTTTTGATTAGTTTCGTTTGTGCGAGTTATTTACGCGTGTCCATTCTGTGATGCACGTTCCCTTTTCTAGAGTCGGATTCTTGTTTTGCGGCAACAAAACATATTCCAGAGTTGTAAGTTGTTTGATTATGGCATAGTAGATATTTATAATACGTAGCTATTTGTCAATATTTAAACATTTGTATTTAGAAAAAAGTGTTATTGGTTGTTTTTGCCATTTATATGTAACGTCAGCAGCTTGTTTTCAGAAACAGACAGAATACATCAAACATTGTTCCTTTGAGATCATATAGTGTGACTTTGTATATTATAATATTGACACTGTACTTGACCTCAGAGGTGTTGGTGACCCGTCGGCGCGAAGACTAAAGATTTATATGTAACGTCAGCAGCTTCTAGTTTGTAGTCCATTTCCCCCTTGAGATCATATAGTGTGAGTATGTATATTATAATAACCACACATTATGATCTCAGAGGAGTTTGTGACCCATCGGCGAGAAGACTAAAGATTTATATGTAACGTCAGCAGCTTCTAGTTTGTAGTCCATTTCCTCCTTGAGATCATATAGTGTGAGTATGTATATTATAATAACCACACATTATGATCTTAGAGGAGTTTGTGACCCGTCGGCGCGAAGACTAAAGATTTATATGCAACGTCAGCAGCTTCTGGTTCTTACTCTGTTTCCCCCTTGGGATCATATACTGTAAATATGTATATTAAAATATTAACAGTCATTGTGATCTCAGAGGAGTTTATGACCCGTCGGCGCGAAGACTAAAGATTTCTATGCAACGTCAGCAGCTTCTGCTTCTTACTGTTTCCCCCTTGGGATCATACAGTGTGAGTATGTATATTGTAATATTCACAGTCATTATGATCTCAGAGGAGTTTATGACCCGTCGGCGCGAAGTTCAAAGATTTCAAAGTCCCGGATAAAAGAAGCTCTGAACATATTCACTGCTGGAAAGTATTTCGTTATTGATCTTGTTTTGTGTTCATGACTTTATTTTCCTTTTCCTTTTCGTATGCAATCAGTGTCACTCTCTATATTGTAGTAGAGTGTCATATTTTCACACAACAGGAATTGGAGATTTGTCGCCGCCAGGAGTAAACCATCTGAAATACAGCTTACTGACCTTT
This sequence comes from Calotriton arnoldi, assembly GCA_963921515.1. Lineage (NCBI taxonomy): Eukaryota > Metazoa > Chordata > Amphibia > Caudata > Salamandridae > Calotriton > Calotriton arnoldi. The sequence goes on from CAWUFW010000445.1 coordinate 2,756,735, forward strand.
ATAACTTACTTGATCAGATATTTTTACAGTGAGAATATTTTTCGAAATTGCATTTAAAAAAAAGATTGTTTGCATAGACACTTTCTTACTGAATGCCTTTGATAAACCCTACATTTTTGAATGATTTTTTGGTATTTCTCTTTTGCTCTGTTGTGGTTCCTATTCTCGTTCTCCCTATAGAATTGATAGGAATAGTAGTGTATATATTACTACTATCCTATATGTTCTTAAAGGAGTCCGTGATCTGTTAGCGGAGCAGTGAGCGACCTCTAAGCACTACCACTGAACTTTCCAGAGTTCTACAGAATAGAAATTGTAAGAAATGATGAAGCGTACATTTCTATGTACTATAAAGTAATTTGTGTTTAACAGTTTTTTACTTGTTATTGTTCTTGTGACCTGAGATGATGTAGTGCGGGAGTGTTTCTCGTAGCACTTCGTTTCTACTTTATCTAAAAGTAACTCATGCCCTCTTATATTATCAAGAATATGGGGCAACACTTTTACAAACTATAGCAGAAATAAAAATGGAGGGTGTGGCCACGCTTAAGGGATATTTTATGAATTGCGTTTTTATTTGTCAGCTCTTTGATATATACAGCTTCAGTTTTCGAAGAAAGTTTTTGTAATTGCTTAATAAAAACTGTTTCAAACGTAGACTGAAATTTTTGCTGCGCAACCACACCACCCCGTCAGAAAAGTAAACACCACATTCTAAGTAAATAGTGCTACTGGGAAGTATCCCACTGCAAACTTAATAAAAAGAAGACCGCAACACACTCTGTTATTTTCCCGCCGTGATTTGTACACCCCACGCCAATTATATAAATGGCCCTTAAAATATATAAAAAACAATTTTTACCTTCACAATCCCTGTTCACCACCTGTGACCACTTTACAGAGTTAATAGTGTTCCTACCCTCCCCGCTACTACTTTGTTTTCCCGTACTCCATTGAAGTGCGTCACCAAACTCTACACAACAGTCAAACGTTCCCAGCCAATAATGAGCAAACTTGTACTCAGAACACTTTAGCCAATAAAATGTCCATGGTGTTCCGGGGAGGGAATCGCTGCCAACTCTTCTACTTTTAATGCTTCACAGCCAATGAACATTAAGCTTGGGAAGGTCCTGCTTGGAACACATTGCCCAATCAGATGTCCCGGATGCTCCGCGGAGGGGAGAGAATGGCTGGCAACACTTCTACTTTCAATGGTTTACAGCCAATGAACATTAAGCTTGGGAAAGTCCTGCTTGGAACACGTCAACCAATCAGATGTCCCTGCTACTCCGCGGACAGGGAGGAAATGGCTGGCAACACTTCTACTTTCAATGGTTCGCAGCCAATGAACATTAACCTCTGGAAGGTCCTGCTTGGAACATGTGAGCCAATCAGATGTCCTTGCTACTCCGCGCAGGGGGAGGGAATGGCTGGCAACACTTTTACTTTTAATGGTTCGCAGCCAATGAACATTGAGCTCGTTGTTGGAACACCTCAGCCAATTAAACGTTAATTTTGTTCAATGTCCGTGATAAAAGTGAACACCGCATTATAAGTAAACATTACTGCGCATTATATTAAAGGAAGGCTGCAATACGGCGCATTGTTATTTTCCCGATAAGATTTCCACAGCCTACTAAACATTGCCGCAATACCGCGCATCGTTGTTTTCCGGACGGGATTTCCACAGCCTACGCAACATTCACACTACCTGTGTGCACCCTACACACTGCTTGCCGCAATACGGCGCATTGTTTTCCCGATGGGATTTCCAGAGCCTACGCAACCTTGCCGCAATACCACGCACCGTTGTTCTGCGGACATGATTTCCACGGCCTACGCAACATTCAAACTCCTGCCTCTGCACCGTACAGACTGCTTAAACTAAGACCACAGTGTTCCTACTATACCCTCTTATACAATTATTCTCTTATTTTTCCCCCTACGCCTTTCAACTCAGTCACAAAATGGCTGCCAACACTTCCTAGTTTCAACAGTTCGCAACCAATGAGCCGCACGCTCGTGCTCGCAACGCCTCAGCCAATCAGAGGTCAGAATTCTCAAATATCGATATCTGTAAATTTTGATATTTCTCTAAAACTACTGAACGGACTTACCCCATTTAAACAAAAGCGTGCTTTCTGGACCAAGACCTTTCTCCCTGCCAAATTTGACGTAATTCCGTTCAGCAGTTTGACCTGTAGCCTTGTCTAAAGTTTCCTATGGAAATTGCATGGAGTAAACACGCTTTGGGACCCCCTTTTTCTCAGCCCCCTTGACGAATCACCCCCAAACTTTCAACATAGGAGTTGATCTGAAAAGAGAAGTTTTTGGGAAAATTTAGTAAAAATTCGTCAAACGACGCCAAAGTTATAAGCAAATCAAAAAACGCTTTTCCTATAGAAACGTGGTCCTAACTATAACTATCTACTGGCGACCGCCAGTAGATCTATATATATATCTATATAGATATATATAGATATATATATATCTATATCTATATATATATATAGATATATATATCTATATCTATATAGATATATATATCTATATCTATATCTATATCTATATATATATATATATATATATATATATATATATATATAGATAGATATATATATATCTGTGTACATATTGTAGGAAGCTAGCTTTTTATGCAGGGCACCCAAAATGATGTACACTATGTAGAAAGTCTAGACGATCCTTATTGGCTTGCAGGGCTTAAATTAAAAATCCCAAATGCTCTCCTTTGTGGTAGTGTGGGCGAGCAGTTTAGGCTCATCAGAGGGTAGTGTTAAGCATTTGTTGAACACACAGTCAATAAATGAGACACTCAAGAAGAAACTCTGGAACAATTTAGAAAAACAACAGGTATTTTTATATATATTTTTAACACCAAGAATTTCGTAACTGGGTAAGTACTTTGAGTTATCAATTTTTTCACATTTGTCTTCATCATTTCACGCAGCCTACAATGGCAGTCTGCATGAGTTTGGTGGTGGGTCCTTTAGGGTGGCACAATACACGCTGCAGCCCTTAGGGACCCTCTTTCGTACTCATGCCCTAGGGTACCAGAGGTATCATTTACTAGGGATTTACAGAGGTGCTAAAGATCTTGCCATTTGGGGAACAATTAAGCAGTGACCTTATTTTTGGGAAAGAGCACGGGCGTCCTGGTGAGCAGGAACCCAATGCACTTCAGTCAAAATAGCATCAAATACCAGGCAAGAAAGTGGGGGTAACCATGTCAAAAAAGGGCACCTTCCTACATAATATATATATATACACACACATATACATACACACACACACACACACACGTGTATATACACACACACATATATACACACACAAACACATATACACACACAAACACATATACACACACAAACACATACACACACACACACGCATAGTTGTGTCCCTACCCCAAAATAGCCTCAAGATTCTTTCTGCCCCCATGGATTTACAACCAATCTGCCCCGCCTGAACCCCCACCACCCCCCAAACTCAGGGCCAGAAAGGCCACTAGATGCGAGGTAAAATACAAAAGAGGTGAAGAAGGGGATGGGGGAATACCACAATCAGCTATCTAGAAAAGGGGGAAGTAAGGTTCAGAGAGCCAGCTGGATGCCAGGGATAGCTAAAAAAGTAACTCCCTAAAGCCCAAACAGTTTTTTTGCCCAACTGGGGGCTAGAACATCTCCAGCAAGCAAGAGGAAATCTGGATTCCTTTTTGTGTGATTTTGGCATATGAGCTGGCAGAGATGGGGGTAAATCCCTAATTCCTATCAATTGCCACAGTGAATGGTGACACTATTTGGATCCTGAGTCAGACAGCAACCAGGGAATACCACAAACTCTGAGCATTCATGAAACCTAGAGACCAGGTAAATCCAAGGTGCCTTGTGTGGGTTCCCACCACATTTTCTTACCTAGCATGCCATGTAAATATCAAACTTTGGTTAAGATCATGCATGTTGTTCACGTTTCTGTGAGGGGAAATTCCAGAGTTTGTCTCAGCCGCTTAGGGCTTAAGGGTACAGAAGGGTACAGAAGCTCAGACTAGTACTACCTGTTGCAAGACTGAGTCAGTTCTGTTTGAAGCAGAGTGTGGAGACTAGGAATGAGTTTCAGAAGTTTTCATTCTGAATGTCCAAACAAGAAACTGGGCAGGACAGAGGGTTGTTTTTGACTTCAATAAAGATTCCTACGATGCAGAGCCACAACTACAAGGAAGTAACAATTTCTTCGGGATTGTAGGATCTTCACTGATAGTCCTAAACATTAGAATAGAGAAGCAAGCTAAAAAAATGTTGTAATCCATGCGACTGCTGGACTAAAAGAATAAAGACTGTATCCGATATGAGTGACTTGGGGAGCCTTAAGTTCAGAATTAATCAAAGTTTTCTGAGCAGCTTAACCAACACTAGACTCCTCTTCCGTATCAAGGCAATAGTGTCTTGAGAATATGCAGACTGGCTTCCATGTGGCCTCCTATCTGAAAGACAAATGTTTCTCACTCAGGCTGTGGTGGCAGCTTGCTCTCTGGCGGAATGAGCTCTCGGGTTTCCTGGTAGGGGGTTTAGCCAATTGATTACACAGTGATATGTAGGCTACAATCCAGCTAGAGATGGACTTTTTTTGAAGCTATCAGATTTTGGCTAATGTGACTGTAATTAATGAAGTCTTAGCTGGATCTGCTTAAGGACTTAATTTTAATCTACATAAAAACAAAGAACTCTATCATCGAGAGCGTGCTGCGAGAGCTCTGCTAGAGAACAAGCATTAGTAAAGAAAACTGGAAGAATAGTGGCCTGCTTAATATGGAATTCTGATACTACCCCTTCAGAAGAAAATAAGAATGTGTTCTCATGACCACCCAATTTGCATGAAACACTGCATAAGGCTCAACAATTTAGAGGTCTTGAATTTCTCTAGCCCTTTGAGCTGAGGCGATACCTATGAAAAAAGTAGTTCCATGAAAGATGCTGAAATGAAGGCCTGTGAATAGGTTCAAAGGGTGGACCCTTTCATTTTGATTATACCAAATTAAGCTCCCAAAGAGGATGCCGTGCATTTACAGGAGAAAACACTTTCTTTAGGCCTTCTAAAAGTTTTTATAGGCAGGGATCTTGAAAAAAGTATATAAATGTATGATGGTGGCCTTTCCTGTAAGCTGCAACAGCAGCAAGATGGACTTCAATTGAAGAGAACTGTAACCTAGATTGAGCATTAGTTCTGGAAAAACGACATCCTCTGGGCAAGTGAAAAGATTATAGCCTTTCTGCTGGCACCGTAAACAAAACCAATTACTTCTGATGGATTGCCAAGCCCTAGTTGAAGGATGTTTGTCTTCCTTTAGAATATTTATGCATGACAGTGTCCATTTTGTCTGTTCTCGGCATTCATCCAAATTCAGGGATCTCAGGTACAGCCGGAATAACTGAGCGTAGGATCGGAGCAAGGTTGGTCCCTATGGCAACCTCTTTTGTGATTTGATATACATGTGAAACAGGTCCAGATATCACCAATGCCATGGCCAGTTTGGAGCAATGAGCGTCATTGTTGTTTGGCAATTCCAGAGTTGCAGTAAGACTGCAGGCATCAATGGAATTTGAAGAGAAAAAAAACCGTAAAGTAATGTGAGGTGATGCTCCCCAGTCTCAAAGAACAGGCAGGAGACAGTAAGTAGTTGACAAGAAGGAGCAAGTTTAATCCATCCATTTGCAAGAGACCTCAGCCACCAACAGCTCCAAGTAACTGCCAACACATTAAAAGATAACGTTCTCTCCCTAGGAAAAACATTCCAAATTACATCACAGCCTAGCAACCTTAACAAAGGCAGGTTGCATAGGAAAGAATACAGAACATAGGTTGCATGAAACAGGTACAGAGAAGTGCAGAATACCACATCACCTTCCCCCTTTTAACAGTGAAGCCTGTAGAAGAGAAAAGCAAAAAAAAAAAAAAACATTAGCCAATGTAATCTTGCAAACGTCGAGGAGTGGACCTTGTGCGTCCAGAGCTCCTCCTCACTGCCTGAGAAACATGACAAGGTACAGAAATATCAGCATGCACAGAGTCGTGAGAGGGACACTTGGCAACTCTGCCAAGGTTCCAAATCTTATAATCACTAATCTTAACAGCATTTTTAAACAGCTTGATAATTTGTAAAGGTTTGCCAAACTTGGAAATACCACCACCCTTCCTTGGCAATTTCACTCTGACCCAATCACCAACCCCAACAAGAGTTTTTTTAGCAGCCTTTCTCACATCAAACACCTCCTTTCTTTTTTCCATTCGCTTAAGTTCTCTTTCTTTCCACGCACCAGTGTTTTCAATATTGCTGTCAACCAATTTCCTGCTAGAGGCAACCCAAGAAGATATCATGTCAGTGATAGCCGCTCTCCGTTTAAATAATTTAAAGGGAGCCACACCAGTCGAAGAATGTGGTGTGAACCTGTATTCACGAACCTTTCTTCTAACAGCAGCCACCCAATCATCACCAGAAGACACAGCTAACTGCATGGCCTCTTTCAAAACTTTGACAAATTTCTCCACAACACCATTGCATTCAGGATGATACAACGCAGCTTTTTTGTGCTTAATGTTTCTTTCTTCCAAAAATTTCTCAAAGGCAAGAGAGGTAAACTGAAATTCATTGTCCGATAACAAAAATAAGGGAAAACCTTCACGTTCAAAAAGTTCTTCCAAAAAGGTCATGACGACATGAGATTCAACAGAACTAACAATCTTCATCTCAGGCCATCTGAAAAAAAAATCTACACAAACCAAAACACAGGAATCCTGAGACCTGAACTTTACCGGTCCCAAGATATCGATAGCAACATCAACCCATGGACCACAAGACTGCTCCCTGATAATCATGGGCTGAGTCCTACATTTCAACACCTTGTCACTCCTCGCACAATGGGAACACTCACGAACAACACTCTCAATGTAGACATCCATGGCCGGCCACCAGTAGGCCTCCCTGATTCTTTCTTTGGTTTTGGCAATTCCCATATGACTTACATGGGCATTGGCCACGAGCTTATCCTTCAGGTTATCGGGAACAACCAACTTACTACCAGGCAATAACACACCATTGATCAAGGTCAATTCGTCCTTCACATTCCAAAAACCCTTGAGATTTTCAGCACAATCTTTCTTGTCACCCCAACCATCACGTACCTTAGACATAACCGAATTCAATACAACATCTTGATTGAGGCTTTCACACCAGACCTCCTCAGAGATAAAGCCATCCGTAATGACACATACATTCAGCTCTTCTTCAAAATCTTCACCAGAAAATACTTTACACTCCTCCGACGAATCAGAAATTTTATCATGACCACAAAGCCTAGATATACAATCTGCCAAAAAATTTTTTGAACCAGGTAAGTAAGACACACCAAATTGGAACTCTTGCAAGGCAACCACCCATTTCCTAATTCTGTGGAAAACAAAATCTACACCTTTTTTACAAAAAACACCCTTAAGAGGTTTGTGGTCAGAAATCACTTAAAAGGATTTGCCCCACAAAAGTTTTCTAACCTTGCGGATGGCCCAATAAACAGCGAGGGACTCTTTCTCTACGACAGAGTAATTACACTCAGCCCCCCTCAAAGGCCTAGAAATAAAAGAATGGTTTTTCAGACCCACAGACTTTGGGTAACACAGCACCCAAGCCTTTCGAGCTTGCATCCGTCATAAGATAAGAAACTAAGGACGGATCAAAGCTCGACAAAGAAGGCGCATCATTCAAACAAAGTTTGATAGTATTAAACTCCTCACTGCAGGCATGACTCCACTCAAAAACCAGACCCCTTCTTCAATAGGCCCCGCAAGGTCTCAGTTTTTTACGCAAAATTGGGAACAAACTTATTGTAGAATTCTGCCATTCTCAGAAATTTCACCAACTCATCTTTATCCTTGGGATAGTCTAACGTAGAAATAGCTTGAACCAAAGAGGGCGTGGGTCTAATACCAGCACCTGAAATCAGATGACCTAGATACTCAATCTCCCCAACATTGAACTTGCACTTTTCAAACTTGAGTGTGAGGCCAGCAGCAAGAACTCTTACCAAGACTAAGGCTAACCTTTCATTATGCTCATCAAGATTGATACCATGAACTAGGATATCATCTTGATATACCTTTATCCCAGGAACATCCTTAAGAACCCTCTCCATTACTCTCTGAAAAACAGAGGCCGCAGAAATGAGACCAAATGGCATCCTGAGAAACTTGAAAGTCTCAAAGGGCGTTATGAAAGCAGTGAGATCTTAAGAAGATTGATTGAGTTTGACCTGATGGTACGCAGAAGAAAGGTCCAACGTTGAAAAGTGCTTAGCACCACCCAAGGAGGATAGCATTTCTGTGATATTAGGGAGGGGATAATGATCAACAATAACCTCCTTGTTCAACTCCCTCAAGTCAATGCAAAGTCTTGCCTCGCCATTGGCCTTGCGAGCCATGACCACTGGAGAGATCCACTCAGTTGCTTCCACCTCTTGAATTATCCCATTCTTAACAAGTTTGTCTAATTCATTTTTCATACAGTCTTTTACTAAAAGAGGCACACCTCTGATTTTTGCTACCTTGGGTGTGGCGCCTGGCTTCATTCTTATATGATGAACGTAGTTCTTGAGACAACCCAGTTTTTTAAAAACCTCCAGAAACCTCGCAACCCAGATGTCAGAACCTTCATTTACTGTTTTAACAACAGGTAAATTTTTCAAGCAACAGAAGGAGTTTGATTGGGATCGAAGTATACATGAAGATCAGGCTGGTGAAACCAACTATTAAAGAGTCTCCTTTCATGGAGACAAATTTTTCCAGGAACAATCCTTCCTTTAAATTCAATGGTGCCCCAAAAATACCCCAAGAGATCAATGATTTCCCCTCCATAACCTCTGGGTTTAATGTCCGGTTTCACCAGTTTGACCTTGTTGAGAAGACATTGGTCATAAAAGCCCTTGGAATAAGGGTGATTTTGGCACCAGAATCAAACAGCATTCTTACAGATTGAACATTTATACATACCTCCTCGAAAGGGCCATCATTGGTTGAGCTAAAGACTTGGCAAATCTCAACAATATCAGATTCCTGATCATAAATGTCTACTTCTCTGACTTTCTTCTGCTCCTTTTTAGACCTGCAACACCGTGAGAAATGACCTTTCTTACCACAATTAGAGCAAGAGACTTTACATCCGGGACAATCTTTAAAGTTGGGCATATGACCAGGATTACCACACCTGAAACATTTACCCTGAAAGGAGTTATTATAAGATTTAGACGAGACAAAGGGTTTGTCAGCAGTACTCTTGGAAAGAGGTTTGGCACTTCTTTCTCTGACTGCATCCTTCTCATTTTCATCAACAGTGCCATCTTTGACACACTCCTTCCGAATGGTGTCAACACAAGCCATAGAGTGCTCATGTAACTTTAAAATGGTAATAACCTCTTGTAGGGAAGGGTTATCTTTTTGCCACAAACTATCCTTCGCTTTGACAATAAAACAACCAAGCATTAATTGATCTCTCAACCTTTCATCCAACGTTGCGCCAAAATCACAAGTAGATGCTAATTTTCTCAAGATGGTTATGTATTGCTCCACATATTCCTCTTGACTTTGCATCCTCTTCCCAAAGTGGTAGTGTTCCAAAACCATACTCACTTTGGGAAGATAATGAATATCCATTTTTCTCATACATATCTCATATTCATTCAAAGTAACTGCCTCACTGTCTGGAAGGTCAGGGAGATCCTCAAAGACTTCTTGACCCTCAGAACCAAGACAATGCATGAAAAGAGAAGCCTTTCTCTCTGCACTTAGAGAAGTGCCACAAACCCTTGCATAGTTGGCAAATACTTTTTTCCATTTTAACCAAGGAATAGCAGGATCACCTGAAGAAAATAAGAAAAAGGGCGCAGCAGTGACGTTTTGCATTTTAAACAAGTAAACAAAGGAACGAAGGATAAGGTTTCAATGTGAAATTAGTACTTGACAACAGATGTGGAGCTCAACACTGAAGTGAAGTTGTAAAAGGCAAGCTGTGCGCGTCAGCGCTGAAAATGATGAAGAAGGATGAAGCTGTGTACATCAGCGTAGAAAACAAAGGCAGGAAAGAAGCAGAGATGCACTTGTATGCTGTGAGATCACGTAAATGACAGCTGTGCGCGTCAGCCCTGGAGATCAAGAAAAACGATCTTACCAAAACCCGGGATGCGTAAAGTAAAGGAGCGTGTAAGCGCTAAATCAAGCGTGTGCGTATCAGCGTAGAATAAAGCTCTACGCGTTGAGCTGAAACATGACAGGAACACGTTGATGAAGACGGTCATGCTGAATGAGTCCAGGCAAGGTCAGGCACTGCTGAAAATGGCCGCGACGTAGCGTAGAGGCAGCCAATGGAAAATGGCAGCGGTACGCTGACGTGATGACGGAACAGTCAGGCAGCGCAGGCAGGCCACACCAAGAATACGTGAGTCGAGAAGTACAGAGCGTCAGGCGTATCCAGACAACAGAACTCTAGGCAGCGTCAGGCACACAGAGGAAGGCAAGGGCAGACCGAAGGTAGCATTGAGTGTCACTCGTAGCTAGGCAACAAGTAATCAGGGCCAGGCAAAGTCAGGCATGCCGCAACACGAATGGATGGGTCCAGCGTGACATCAGCTTGAAGCCGTACAGACGGAGTAGGAATAGAAAATCAATAAGAAGCCTACCGTAACTGACGAGCTCCACAGGCAGTTGACCGAGGACTCAATATAGCACAGAGCGAAGCACGGGAGAAGAATGAATAAGCTGTACCTCCCGTTGGCCCAATGCCGCACAATGAAGTCAATCCTGAAGAAAAAGACGACAGCAGGGACCGGAGGGCTCCACAGCGAGATGCAGGAGATAAGCAAATAATAAGTAAGTCCACTTGCGAGGGCAAGAGTGGCACGCAAGCTTGGTGTAAAGTTGTAGAAATGCAGCAGTAATCGTCGTGTTGAGGTCTCTTGATGGAGCAGCAGGTTCACTCGTCGCCAAAATGAGGTGATGCTCCCCAGTCTCAAAGAACACGCAGGAGACAGTAAGTAGTTGACAAGAAGGAGCAAGTTTAATCCATCCATGTACAAGAGACCTCAGCCACCAACAGCTCCAAGTAACTGCCAACACATTAAAAGATAACATTCTCTCCCTAGGAAAAATATTCCAAATTACATCACAGCCTAGCAACCTTAACAAAGGCAGGTTGCATAGGAAAGAATACAGAACATAGGTTGCATGAAACAGGTACAGAGAAGTGCAGAATACCACATAATGTCCTTAACCAGTTCATTAATAAAACAACTCAACTGCACAATGAGCCCGTCTCTGGAAGTCTAGATGCATAGAGGTAGCATTTTTTGATGTGAAATTTTGAGAACAGATCTATGTTTGGATAGCCCCAATCTACGAAGACTTGATGAAGAATTTTGTCACCCAGGATCCATTTATTATTTTCCTCATAGAATCAGCTTAGGAAACCTGCTTTATGTTTCAGGAATCCTGTTAGGTGCATGATACTTCAATGAGAGAGTTTAGATCTTGAGCCCACTTGCCTGTTTAGGTAGTGCATGATCGTTGTAGTCTCTGTATGAATAAGAATCCTGTTCATTGTCAGAGATGGTAAGAAGGCCTTGAAATCTGGATGTCTTCACTCAGTTCTAGGTAACGGACATGATGAGAACTCTCCTTCTCTGACCAACAGCCTCGCACGGACAGAACTCCCAGGTGATTGCCCCATCCTGAAAAAGACACATCTGTCACAATAGTTTGAGTGAGAGGTTCTTGCTGGAAAAGGACTTAGTATTTTTGATCTCTTGCACCACCACGAGAGAGACGAACTTCCAGATGTCAATATGTGGGATTTGTCATCCCAACTATTATGCTTCTGTGACCAGTGATATCCAAGACACTGTGGAGAGGTCTCATATGTAGTCTGGCAGTTGGGAAAATAAAAATGCACAAAGACACTGATCCTAGTACGGGGTTCTGATATGCTGATGGACAGAAAGTCTTCAGTAGATAATATTTCTACTAGACTAATGATACTCTCTCCTCATAAGGAAACAATCAGACTTGAAATGTGCCTAATGCTGCTCCCAGATAAGATAGAACCTCAACATGGGGATGTGATGGATTGGAGGTTTATTTCTAGACCTAGACTGAGTATTAGTGACTTTCTTGTCTGAAAGTATTGTCCCACTTTTTGAGGTGTGTACCTTTATCAGTCAATTGTCTAGTAACGGCAAATGAATCTTCTTGGATTTAAAAGGTGGGCTGCTACTACTGCCATGCAGTTTAACAAAGTTTTAGAAGCAGATCTCTGACCAAAGGGACCTACTACTGGTAGCAGTGTACCCATCACAAACTTCAGGTATCTCCTGTGCTTTCTGGATACTCGCATGTGGAAGTAGGCATCTTGCAAATCTACAGCACACCTACAATTGCCTTGTCTGAGATGAAGGACATTTTGATGAGGAGCTTAAATATATGAAATATTCCCCTTTAAACCTTGTGTAGATTAAATATTGGTCTGAAATCCCTCTTTGAACCTTTTTCTGAAGGAGTAAATATTTTGAACAGTTCCCTTTTTCACATGTATGGGGACAAGACTAGTTCAGCTGCACACTACTTTAGTAGTATGGAGGTTTCAGTTCTAAAAGTGACTAATAGGAGACTGCTATCTGAGAGGGCATCAGTGATGTCATCAATGAAGTCATTCAACATGTCATGAGAGATGTAATATCAATCAAGGATTTATAAAGCGCAGCATAACACCAGTGAGGGTCTCAAGGCGCTGGAGATGTTAACTGCTTCGTGGTGACCTGTTTATTCAAACAGCAAGGTCTCGAGTCTTTTCCTGAATTGCCAGAGTGATGGGGCAATCCTAAGGTGCAGGGAAAGGTCATTCCAAACTTTGGCCGCCAGGTGTGAGAAGGAGTGTCCTCTGCTGTTACTTCGGAGGATCTGATGGGTTTCTGCAAGGAAGAGGGAGGTGGATCGAAGGTGTTTGGTTGGTTTGCGGAAGGTCAGACGTTTGTTGATGTATGCTGGTCCTTCGTTGTGCAGGGCTTTGTATGCGTAGGTCAGCATCTTGAACTGGCATCTCTACTGGATGGGGAGCCAGTGTAGTTTCTTGAGGTGGGTTGTTATGTGTACAAAGCCACTGACCCTAGTAGGGAGATCTGATGTGCTGTTGGACAGAAAGTCTTCAGTAGATAATATTTCTCCTAGACTAACGATACTCTCTCCCTCACAAGGAAACAATCATCTTCGAAATGTGTCTAATGCTGCTCCCAGATAAGACAGACCCTCAACATGGGGATGTAATGGATTGGAGGCTTATTTTTAGACCTAGACTGAGTATTAGACATTGTTGTCTTAAAGTATTGTCCCACTTTTTGAGCTGTGCGCCTTTATCAGTCAATTGTCTAGTCGAGGCAAATGAATCTTCTTGTATGTAAAAGGTGGGATGCTACTACTGCCATGCAGTTTAAAAAAGTTTTAGAAGCAGATCTCCGACCAAAGGGAAGCACTGCATACTGGTAGCAGTGTACCTACTACAAACCTCAGTTATCTCCTGTGCTTTACATATAATATGTGATGTATTATTAGCATTGTATTTGAGATGCAATATTAGCAGTGCATGGCGGGGGCACAAGTTAAAGTTAGCTTAGTAAACGGTGAATTTCAGAGCCTATTTTTTTTATAATACAGTAGTTTTTATATTTTTGTTACAAGGGCTAACTAGGACGTCACTTTAACATCTGGCTTTTATATATGTATATAAAATCCTAAATTGGATTTATTCTGTGACATGGTAATGAAACAGCTCTACTAATGGTGGTGGATGATATTGCAGGACAAAGGGGAGAAGTGCAGCCTTAATGCTAACTGATCTAAGCGCACTGACTTATACAATAAAGTTTTGGGTAGGATGCTTGAATTAATCTCAAGCTCTGTCTAGTAGCTCACATTGAATTAACTCATTTCAGTAAGAGCAAATCTGGTACAAATGGTCTTACACAGGTGTAAATGTTTCAAGATGTGAATTTATAATGAAAAAAACATTTCAAAGGGTACAAAGAACTGATACATATGTCAATATAAAACAACACATAGCAACTGAGGATTACAAATGATTTGTTATTACAAACACCTCATTGTCACTAATGTGGACACCTATTTCAAACAATATATATAACAAGAAAATGTAACTGATCAAACAGAAAACAAATCCTTACGAAAAATAATTCACAAAGAAAATAGGTGTAGTTGTCCACGTTTCGGTCTATATAGTGACGACATCAGTTAGACCATCTTCAGGATGGTAGATTTGAATGTTGAATGACCCTTAGCGAGTTACATGAGCGATTTCAAATTGTAGTTAAATCCATTAACATTTGTCTGTCCGACAGCGGAGAGAAAGCTACTAAATAGCTACCACTGTTTCAAAGAAGTCCATGCAGACTGATTCTGTTATTTACGACCCTCCCAGAAACAGCCCTCGCGGACCTGATTATCCAAAATCTAGCGTTAGTCTAGAAAATGTATGGGCACTGCTCCATCGACGAACCGCTGTCTCTGCAGTCGGCGTCCGGCGTGAATGTCGAATTGTGTGTAAGTAAGAAAATCCCCTGTAGGCATATTTACCTGCTAATACATTGATTACCCAAGCCTCCAAGGGTGTATTGGGTCTCCCACTTTTTCTTGTACTGAATTAATCTCAGGCACTTGTAATTACTCTGGTCCGCATACCAGTCCATAATTTTTTACACCACAATGACACCACAGATTAGGCTCAGTCATATGCAAATCAGCCTCGATTCTGCTCCATTAGGAACAGTCCAGCCCAAATTACCAAGTGAAATGAAATGAAAAATACATTTATATAGCACGATAGCTACCCTGAGGCATCCCAGCGCTGCAGACGAACGCGGACAGACAGAGAAGGTCCAGTAATTAAGTGCATTTGTTAAAGAGCAGTGTTTTTAGGAGTTTCCGAAAGGGCAGCAAGTTAGGCTCCGCCCGTATATGGGGGGGAGCGTTCCATAGTCTGGCGGAGTTATAGGAAAAGGAGCGCCCGCCACATCTAGCTCTCTTTATTCTTGGGAGTAAGGCGAGAGAAGAGGACGCCGAGCAGAGGTTTCTGCTTGGTTGGTATGGAGTGATCATAGATGGGCTGATTGCTGGACAATTCCTCCAAAAGGCCTTATGTGCAATACACATAGCTTTAAATTGGATTCTCTCCCCGACAGGCAGCCAATGAAGGCTCCTCAGTGCAGATCTTGCGGATTGCCGGTAAGGGATCTGGAGGAGCAGGTGAGCTGCGCAGTTTTGGATGATCTGGAGCTTGTGTGTAGTGGATTGAGGGGCTCCTAAATAAAGGGCGTTCCCATAGTCCAGGCGAGATAGAATGAGAGCCTGGACCATAGTTCTTTTGGCCTGAAATGGGAGAAGAGGGAGTAGTTTGCGTAGCATCCTCAGCAGGCCATAACAAGTGGCCGATAGTTTTGCCGCCTGGTAGTTGAAGCTGAGGGAACGGTCCAGCCAAATGCCAAGGCTTTTGATCTGGTTTTTAGGATCTGGAGCAGGGCCAAGACATTTGGGCCAAAGTAGCTCGGGATTAAAAGAAGGTGAGTTACCGAGGAGCATAAGCTCCGTCTTGTCCCCACTGAGTTTTAGGCAAGAGAGTTCCATCCATTTGGCTACCTCCTCTAGTGTTGTATTCCGCTTTAGGTGTCCGTATATAGGTTTTCCTGAAACATGTCCTTATATAGGCACAATTCGCATTGCCCTTATATAGGCATAAGATCCCAGTCCTTATTTAGGCATTAGCCATGCTATCCAAATACAGGCATGGTCACCTACATCCGTCCACCCCAACGTCACAACGAGTTCTTAGAAACCAGACCCTTAAGCTCTTGGGAGTTCCCCTAGCACAGGATTATTGATTTCTCCAAGAACTCATTTATTATGCATGAACCACTATTCCTTAAGGGTTCATTCCTGACGTCTTCCTCTGCCCGACTTTACGTATATGCTAACATTCCAAGGCACCTACCGGGTATAAATATACCTTCCCTTGCCCAAGCAAGTAGGAGGAGACCTCGACTTTAGAGGAGCCCGTATCCCGGCCTGACGCACTGACAAGAGACGCTGTCCTCCCTGCTCGCAGAGAATCCAGCTTCCAGTGTTCCGACTCCCTTCGCGGGGTGTTAGAGTTCGAGACCCGGAAAGAGATTCCCACCTCTCTCATTCTCAAGGTATGGAGCTGACTAGAACCTAGAGGGACTCTTGGCATACCAGACTCTTGGCATACCAGAGACTTGGCATACTATAGCATACCATACTATAGAATACATCACCTACTTCTTACCTTGCACTACACTTAGGTTAGGTACACTGGGGTAGAACTAGTTAGAGAAGCATCTTATGAGTACTCGCATTTTTAGCTTATGTTATTTATGTATATGAATATATGTCATAGCTAAAAGAATGCTAGCGCAGTATTATTTCTTTCTACTGCTTACGCTGTACATAATATATCTCGCATACTGTCTTGTGATCATAACAGCTCATATCTCTTACACGAGAAACAAGACTGTTCAATAAATCCTTTTATTGAAAAGCCCGTCTATTCTTTCTGTGCAACTCTGAAGAAACGAAGCATGCACGATTAGCTGAGTGAAACCGTTATCTGTTTCCACGATTCTGAGAGTCTTCAGATTCTAAAGGGAAACAAAGTTGTCATGTTTATGCGGTTGCCAGAAACTACTCCCTTCTTGTTTACAAGGAGTTTCTAGTGGCCTCTGAGTTAGCTGGCACAAAGTAATTAAGTTTAATATACTCGATAGGGACATACTGACCTCAGTCCTATGTCGAATCTATAGGATATATTATTCCAATGCGCAGAGCCTATTAGGGAAATAGGAACTACACTACATGGCGCCCAACATTTGGTAAGGCACTAATTTAACGCTAGATACTGAGTAACTCAGTCGTGCTTTTCTCAGAGACCCCTACTCACATACTCCATAAGACGTCTGGAGTGGGTAGGGTTAAGTATCCGCCAAAGCTAAATAGGACACAAATCCTATATATTAGCTGTTTGGTTTGTTCAACGTTGAAGGATACAGTGTTCCAAAATATTGTGCACCTTATCTTTTGTTTCCTTGAAACTTGTTCTACATTTTTCAAAAAACAATGTCCCTGAACTGGGATACTGCCACCGAGAACGGTGTAGCTGCGGCTGATCCAGTCGTAACTGCGTTTAACTTTACAGGTTTAAATGAAACCGATGAGGGTGTTATAAACATCCCTCCAAACTTAAGGAGAGCCATCACTCTAAAACTTATAAAACACGGCCTATCACCAAGAGGCGGTAGAGCAGTTTTCGTGATAGAGGCACACGAATCCTTTCAGACAGAGGTATTCTATTCATGGATAGTATTCCCAGAATCAAATCCAGTAACAAAAGTGTTTCACTTCTTTAAAGAAGATGAACCACCAGAGGAATATATTCCTTTCGAGGATATTGAAATTCCACTCACATACCAGGAGCATAATCTCTGGTTTAAATGCACCCTAAAACATCACAGAAACATTACCAGGCTCGGTCCACTAGGTAGACCAGGAGCAACATGGCCGATTCTAGCCGGCTACACACCTCATCCTGACATCGATGAAATGTCAGAAGAGGAATTACTTACTCAACTACAAGAGTTAATAAAAATTTACAGAC
Organism: Calotriton arnoldi; assembly: GCA_963921515.1. Taxonomy (NCBI): domain Eukaryota; kingdom Metazoa; phylum Chordata; class Amphibia; order Caudata; family Salamandridae; genus Calotriton; species Calotriton arnoldi. The sequence goes on from CAWUFW010000445.1 coordinate 2,774,520, forward strand.
AATTAGTCCAATATGTCATGCGGACTTTCACAGCCCAACCACCAATGACCATTCCAAATCAAACCCCTCAACAGGGGAATACACTAAAAATTACTCCACAGACTTTACACGCAGTCATGGGTAAAATGCCCACAAAACGTGAACAAATTCCATTCTGGATAGCTCAAAAAATTACTCAAATCGAAGCAGCCCTTATGAGAAACACAGAATCCTAACAATCTGTTTACCAATGGGGATCACACCACAACTGGAAGACTGCACCACTTGGGGCGCAGTCTTTGCTGCCATCTATACTAAAACACATGGTGTTCCATCAATTGCAGTAATACCAGATGTCCTGAAACAAATTCAAAACAAATACGGGGCAGAACCTGCTCTGAATTTAGGTATGAAATTACTGAAAAACTTCGACCAGGTCTCAACAATAATATTATCCAATATTAAAGGGAGGCAGCATCAGTGGCGATCCGCCAACGCTTAAGGGAATTTGATGTAACAGAACATCAACATGAACTACCCAGAATAATAGAAAAATCTTATGCAGAATTAGGCAGAGATAGTTTGGGTGGAAAACCATTGAAGCCAAAACTATCTGAAAGTCCTGAGAAGGACTCTATTAAACAAAATCCTACATCTTCTAAAAAGAAGTGGGAAACTAATAAACAAAATTCAAACGAGACACGTTCTCAATCCCGAGGTAGGTCTCCTCAAAAGGAGCCCTCTGAAAGGAAGTATAACCTCAGGAATAGGGATAATTTAAGAAAACCTGACAGGTATCAAGATACTGATACACGTTCCTCTCGTACCTTTCAGATATCGCCACAGACATCAGAAAGAAGAGGACGGTCAGAACACAGAGAAGAACGCGTAAAATCCAAAGACGATAAACACGTTCAGAAAAATAAATCAAAACTTCAATTCACAAAAAGAAGGTAGCAGGTCTGAAGATCAGACATGCCGAGAATACTGAGAACACAGCTCAAGAACGGAGAATGGGCTCAGACAATGCTGGACAGTGCAGCAGAAGTCACAATAGCTCGCCAGAACCTGAAGGAACTTCTGGAGATAGTGGACTTGAATGAGTACATCACAGTAGAAACTGTAGACACCAGGGTTAGTACTCCACAAAAGTTATATGAAATAACACTCCGAATGGAGGGAGACATATTAAGAAAAGTGACACTCTTTTGGGAGAAACTTTCAAGGGGTTATGATATACTTCTAGCAGAAAAAGACTGGCCACCACACTTTGTCAGGGAGTGCCCACATGGCGAGGACATCATTATGCCAGCCTTCTCCAACCATATTCCAATTCACCTAAAATATACTTATGCCAGGAAATGGGCAGTTGCCCAGGCCCCAGCATTATATAAAAATCATGTAGGATGGGATGAGGCCTCACCTCACCATAAAATACAGCTAAAAAATGAACCTTTTGCACAAAGGCAGTACCCAATAAAGCAAGAAGCTAAAAAACAGGTCAGGGAGATCTTAGATCAACTTGAATACCAAGGGGTGATTGAAACATGCACCTCCTCAATGAACAATCCTTTGTTTCCTGTATCCAAACCAGACAATACATATCGTCTAGTTTTGGATTACAGACACTTGAACACTTGTTCCAAAACATTTGCAGTCCAAAATGCACATAGTACAGCATTAATGAATAACATTGTGCGCAAAAATATAAAACCACATTGGACATTTCAAATAGTTTCTTTTGTCAAAACATAGCACCTGAAAGCAGGTACTTAACAGCTTTCTCAATAATGGGGACCCAGCGTCAATTTTGTAGACTCCCACAAGGGTTCAAAAACAGCCCGGGGTTATTCTCAGCAAGGGTAGCAGAGTTACTACAAATTTATGATAATGAGGCATTGTCATATGTCGATGACATCTATCTGACAGACGATGACCTAGATAGGCACTTGAATAGGGTGAGTACCATTATATTGGGCTTCGCCTCTGAAGGCTACAAATTCAACTTTAAAAATCCAGAATTGCCCATCTCAATGTCCTTTTCCTAGGATATGAGCTTTCAAGTGAAGGCAAGAGCCTGGGAGCTAACTTTTAGAAAAGTGCGCGCTGCTCAAACCTCCAAAAACGCTAAAAAATTTACAATCCATCTTGGGTTTCCTAAATTTTGGAAGAACTTATATTCTAAATTACGCAGAAAGGGATAAACCTCTCTACGAATTAATAAAACCTGAATTTTCAACAAAACATTGGACACAAGAACACACAGAAATCCTGCGTTCACTCCAAGCTAACATGTTAGCAACAAATCACTTACAAACACGCGTAAATAAACGCAATTTAGTGATCCGAATAATTTCGGGACAATGCGGATTCACCAATTTAACATTTAATGAGGGTGAAAAAGTTCCAATAGCATACAAATCACATTTGTATACACAAGCAGAAATGCGCTTCACTTCAACAGAAAAATACTGACAGCAGTTCAAACCGCTGTAGCAAAAGAAAGAGCTCTAGCTCAAGGGAAACGCATTATTGTCTTAACTCCAGTACCAGCCTTAGAGGCGGTTACAAAAGCGAGCATTCCAAATGCAAAAGCTTTACATCCTAGATGGATACAATGGGTTAATTCTCTTGCTGCAACAGATGTTGAATATGTTTTTGATCCTGATTTAAAAACACAAGCGTTCCTGCAATATGAACATGAATGTCCTCTGCCCACTGAAATTTTGCCTCTAGATCAGTACGGATTTATAATTCATACTGACGGATCAGCACAACCCGCTACAGGGAGTAAGCAAGCTTACAGTGCAGCGTGCGCAATCGTTAAAGGTTGCATGCAAGATGGTAACTTCAGACCAATGGTCACTAAAACTCAATCTCTAGGAGATTGTACAGCTCAGTGAGCTGAGCTACAAGTGTTCAAACTGGCACTTGAAAATACAGATCGCGAATTCCCCACACTTATAGTGTGCGATTCTTTTTACTGTGTTCAGTCGTATAATGAATATATTAAAGCTCAAAGTTCAGGGTTTTAGTATATAGGAAGCAGTGGCGCTCAGCATAATCACATCAGTGTATATAGGTCACAATAGTAAGTATGGTGCTAACTAGGAAGGGGAGACCCTTGTAACCCCTAAACATGTGTAGGGCAACCCTACAACAAACACCTAAATCCTGTGCACACATACAAAATCAAACAAAATATGTAAATATCATTCAAAAGCGAATTGTACAAGATTCTTGAGTGATGTCATAATTTCTTTATTCTTCAAAAAAACCGCAACCAGCCGACACGTGTTTCGTCAGAGAAAAGTAATCCCGGACTCTTCAGGGCTGAAACGAGTAGTCTAAACTCTGTGTAGTCCCTAGGCCGGTGATAATTCCAACCCATCCAAGAATCCAAAAAATTAGATGTAAGACATCTGAAAGTGGAACAGCAGAATCGCGTGATCGGAATGCCAGTGATAATTCCAATCCGACAAAACTCGAACTGAGTCCAATCTAAGTTAACATGCAGGCAACGGGTGTTCTAAGGTGATCCAATAAGGTACGTTAAACGACCAGTACCGCCAGAAGAGCATAAGTAAAATCAGTATCAAAAAACCTATCTATGATTATTCAACGATTCCAACCGTATATCAGTACTCAGGTCAAATCCAGGTTGAACACGTGTGTGTGTCCACCAATTCCGTGTGAGGAGAAATAATCGCGTCCTGGCGGCACCGATTCCCTCGTTGGAGTGTGTGGGAATCGGTGCCGCCAGGACGCGATTATTTCTCCTCACACGGAATTGGTGGATTACTTTTCTCTGACAAAACACGTGTCGGCTGGTTGCGGTTTTTTTGAAGAATAAAGAAATTATGACATCACTCAAGAATCTTGTACAATTCGCTTTTGAATGATATTTACATATTTTGTTTGATTTTGTATGTGTGCACAGGATTTAGGTATCGTATAATGAATATATACAGAATTGGCTTGAAAACGGGTTCAAAGGTGTAAAAGGTGGCACAATAAAGCATAAAACGCTTTGGGAACAAGTAGTTCAGTTGAGAGACGAACTACCAAAAGCTCACGTGATACACACGCTGAGTCATCAACGTGATGGCGTTCACGTTGCAGGGAATTCATTGGCTGATGAAGCCGCAAAGGGGGCTGTTCAGACGGCTTCCGTAGCTGCGATCACTCGTTCAAAAACGAGAAAAGACAGTGAGATATTGTTGGCTGTCAATGCTTCAAGCAAAGGCAGTGGTGCAGCGTTACCAAAGAAATTTCCACTCAAGTACTCTTATGTAATTGATGCGAACAACTTTCCTTTTGCTCGATTCCCTGGAGTGGGGGATAGGGTAATTCCAAACATGGAATGTAGATTAGGACTGATCCTAGCAGCACATGAGGGGATAGCCTCTGCCCATGCAGGTGTTTCTGCAACAGTATCTTTACTAAAACAAAGATATTGGTGGCCTGGCATTAGGAAACAGACCAAAAACTATGTTCTGGAATGTGAAATATGCCAACAGATGAAAGTCTCCACAGTGAAACGTCCTGCGCAGATACCCCTGTTGATTTCAGACAAGCCATTGGCTTGTGTTTACCTGGACCACTGCGGTCCCTTGCAAAGGGACGGTAACTATAAATATATAATGGTCGCAGTGGATTCGTGCTCAAGGTTCCAATGAATGTGGCCTCAGCGCTCGGCTGACGCTCGAACTGTTATAAAAGATTTGCGAGTCTTTATTGGCACATACGCAATTGGCACACTGCATTCTGACCAGGGCCCTGCGTTTAGCTCTCGAGCTTACAAAGAAGCCATGGCCAGTTTGGGCGTAGCATTGCGGTACTCCTCTCCGTTTCATCCTGAGGGAAATTCTGTTGTGGAAAGGAAAAACCGGGACATAAAGCAGTCTATAACAGCTAGAATATTAGGTTCGGGTGATGGGTGGGTCAAACATATGGGGTCCAACGCTCATTAAATAATTTGCCAAGAAGTTCTCTAGGGGGGGTCACTCCATATGAGGTCCTATTTGGGACAAGAATGTCGGTTCCTGATCTCGAATGTAAAGGCACAGTGGTGGAAAATAAACCCTTTGATATCAAAGATCGTTTGGCTGTTTCACAGGATCTAAATGAACTAAGATCGAAACAAAGCAACGTGTTCCTGAAGCCAACCACCACTGGGGAAGAACCGGCAGTCCCAGCAAGGCCTGTCTGGATCCCAAAAGTTGGGGATCTAGTCAGAGAGAAGATTGCGGACAAGAAGGAATTTGGACCTTCTTACAGACAACCAGTACCTGTCCTAGCCGTCCACAGAACAAGAACAGTACTTCTGCCGCCACCCGCTGGAAAAAAGGAGAAAAGATGTGTCAATCGACCTCATCAAACCACAGTATGTGGCCAATACTAAATAGTAGGCCTCGTGGACTCCGACCTAGTAGCAGACGCACTCCTCTCGCTACTATCCAAGAGGTTCAGACTGAAAGACTCATAACCATCGAGAATTCAGCAGTAAAAGATGAAGGACTAAGCAACAATGCTATGGAACTCATCCCTCTTGAAACTCAAGTAACAGTTCGTCCAAATACACCTGTCTACACCAACGTAACACGTGATCAACTGGTTCCAGCGATTTCTACGAATTCGGATGCAATTTCAACAATTGACTGAACTGCTTCTGGCTATTTCATTAACTTTGATACGTTTTCTGAGGATCCTGAAACGAGTGAGCCTGAAACGACGCCAGCCTCAAAAACTTTCAAACAACAAGTACAAGACCTTTTTCATTTTCTGAAAGAGACTTATCTGGTTTCACCATGGATTGAAATATGGATTATTTTTCTTTCTGTTTTGGCTAGCTTTGGTTATGACTCTTAGCATGCTTATAAATGGCAGATACATTCATATGGACACTGAAAGTAAAAATGTGAACTTACTTTTAAAACCACACAAATCTTCCCATCGTGAATCAAGAGACTTGTCAGCAGTGAACATCACAGCCGTTCCTATACAGGATGGTATAGTTTGGGACAAAACTGATTTCGACATATTCGGCCCGACAGAACTTTTGAAGATTCCACATTTATTTAAAATTTCATTAAGTGACTTTATTACCTCCAGTACCTATTCTGATGATTGGGACTTTGAGACTGTTAATGATATGATGTCTGATCTAGAAAGGTCTGCTGCGTTCTCTAACAATGAATACTTAGAGGGCTCATCAGACTACGAACAGCTTTATTGTTACAACCACTATGGTCATCATTTCTTGCATAAATCTGCAACACCTAGAAATGTTTTTATGTTTAACCAATGGGAACATTGTCCTACACCACCAAGGGGTAGTTCAAAAACGTTTGCAAAGAAGTTTCCATATTTTTCAGGGTACAATACATCTGATCCAGAAACATTTTACTATAAGAATGTAAACAAAACAGGACAGAAAATTATGTTAACTAATACAAAACAGATTTATTCTGCAACCTTTATTACCTAACTGTCTAGACAAGGTTTTGACTTTTGGAAAGACAATCGACACAAAATCTGTCTGGGGTTCTAAAGATTGGCAAGTGCAGGGGATAGAAGCTTTGTTTAGAGCCTGTATCATCCCACATCAAATAATGTTTTTGAATGACACTGTGCAACAAACGTCTTGCCTTGGTTTAGCCAAGATCAAAGACATGAACACACCTTCTGTACCAACACCTGCAAGTAATACCACTACACATGGAGCGGTCACAGTAGACACAATACTACAAAACAACAGATCAGATCCTGATTGGAAAAAATGGTTGCTCTGGCCCACAGACACAAACATCTGTCAAGAAAGATTCCTGAATAGAATACAGGGCTTTACTATTCATAGGCCAGACCCACGTTATGTTCAACGACAACATCCGGGGATAGTAACAACATACAGTGTAGGAAAATTGTGCCTCGACTGGTTACAAAAATCTACACTCGAGGATGTGAAACAACACTTATCTTTACTTAAAGAAGACGCAGACCTTAGGGATTTCTTGCAAGGACCTAGAAAACCACGTCAAAAAAGTTTCATTTATGCTGCTTATAATGAAATATGGAAGGTTTCACAGGCAGAGGCCGCAGAACGAAAACGTGAGCTTGATCGTATTAACTTAGAGAAAACTCTCACTGTGGTCAACAATGGGTTAACAACTTTGTCATCCAGAATTTATTCATTGGACAGCATTGTATCCTCTGCTATAGACATACTGGAACAAGATTTAGCCATGTTACAAGGCCAATCTCAGTTACGTTCTATTATGTTATTAGGCTGGACGCTGCAATCCTTGCGTGCAGGCTATGTACCTTGGCGTTTTATCAACACGTCTCTGTTTGCAGAAAACAATCTAACGGATAAACAGATCGAACTGGCACAAAGGGGAGCAAAGTATACAGTGCTGAGCATTGAAAAACTGGAAAAATTACCATTTACGGTAGCAGAAAAACCAGCTACAGAATGGCTTATTCATGGCAAAATAACTCTGCCCGTCTCTACTTTTCATTTTCAGTATTGCCTCAAACAAATGCAAGCAGGCAAATATGAAAGGTTGGGTAAAGAATACATTAAGACATCCTGGGATTTACCTTACGAATACAGATGTTGGAGTGGGGATCGTGAAGTGTTTCTAAGCGGTACACACTGTGAAAGTGCACTGAGCGGATCTCTCATATGTCAGGACATTTCTTTACACGCGGCTTGTAATGGTTCTGTGGGAAACTTGTCCTGCCACCTGCAGGGTACACCAGCTGCTGTGATTAATCCGACGTTTGGCCAACTTTCTAATGGGAGTTACCTCATGTTGAATGATCAGAGTTGCTGTGGCATGTTGCCAGGAATCCCATATCTGGTAACGGTTGGCTCCAGGGTTACTTGTTGTATGCAAGTATTGTTCCCCCAAATAGAGACAGTCAGGGAGTCGCCTCTATGGCCTTCATTGAATGTTTCTTTTATACGTTTTGATACTTTAAGCAGAATGAAAGCCATGCTTTTACAACAGACCGTGCCTTTGACCTCGGCCAAAGAAATCTATGATCTACAAATTGCAAGGACTTCGGCTGAGATACAGGCTTTAATTCGTACAAACTGCCCTATACATTTCGTAGAAATGATGGGACGTATCTTAAACATGTCTGATACGAGCGGGATTGTACATGTATTTAAGACCATCTGTTCAGGACTGTTAACACCTTTTCAGGCAGTCCTCGGAATCATTCCAAACTTTGCACATTCGGTGTTTGGTGGTGTGCCATTAATTCTAGCACTCGTTGCAGGAATACTGTTTTTATTCCTACTACTACGCTATGGCAAGCCTATCAACCGGCGTCACTCCCAGCAATTTGGAGAAAGCTCTCCTAGAACGGAAGTGCCGTGAGCGCATAGTGCAACTTTTGGGCATACCTCGTCTACGGGAACTTAATACAACATGGTTTCTGTCATTTAGACCAATCTGGCAATATTGCATCTGACCTGTTCTACGCTGCCTGCTTTGCGGTGAAGAATGCGTGCTAGACATCTGTCTAACACTCCCATCAGTCATGCCAACGGATATCGATACTCTGCTGGACCCGATAACGGCCCATGCTCTGTGTTGTCCCCAGAGGCTACCAATCCGGATGACGGCATTCCTTGAGATCTCACAGACGCTTCCTGCTGCTGCTGAGGTACGAGATGGATCAACAGGCACACAGGTAACAACGGACGCGAACATTGCCGCGGCAGCCTATGCTGAAGGCGATGCTTCACATCTCTGTGCAGTTAACCTTCTAAATGAGGTATTCCAACTGTCACCGACATCGGTAGACGATCTTTTGTCTACAGGAATAGATGATTTCATGTTTACACCAGACCCATACACTGACTTTGATTCGGCTCACAGTGTACCAGGGAAGCAATGAATTTGGCCTCCATATTTTCAAAACAGAACAAAACTTGGAACTCTTCCTGAAAATTGAATTTTTTTTCTCCCTCTAATTTTGAAAATACATGGCAATTCAATCTGCTTACAGTAGAACTATTCATATAGAACGGACTTATTTGAATACTTCCAGGGACACATTGTCACCTTATTTACCACAATTTCATTTAGTACCACGATATGAAATGGCTTTGATTTTTTGAATACTTGTCAACCATTTCGTCATATGTATATATTTCTGTTTATTCATTCATGTTGCATTTTATTTATGATATATGCCTAGAATGAAAAAATGCTTTAAATGTACAGTACCTATTGCATTACATGTTTAGCAACAGTTTCTTTTAAAAAAACTTTTTAATATGCTTTTAGAAATGTTTTTAGCAACATGTGGTACTCAGTTTAATGTTTAGCATTTAATGTTTAGCATTTAGTACTATCGTTCATTCGAAAGTGGAGTGGGTGTTGTATTCCGCTTTAGGTGTCCGTATATAGGTTTTCCTGAAACATGTCCTTATATAGGCACAATTCGCATTGCCCTTATATAGGCATAAGATCCCAGTCCTTATTTAGGCATTAGCCACGCTATCCAAATACAGGTATGGTCACCTACATCCGTCCACCCCAACGTCACGAGTTTTTAGAAACCAGACCCTTAAGCTCTTGGGAGTTCCCCTAGCACAGGATTATTGATTTCTCCAAGAACTCATTTATTATGCATGAACTGCTATTCCTTAAGGGTTCATTCCTGACGTCTTCCTCTGCCCGACTTTACGTCAATGCTAACATTCCAAGGCACCTACCGGGTATAAATATACCTTCCCTTGCCCAAGCAAGTAGGAGGAGACCTCGACTTTAGAGGAGCCCGTATCCCGGCCTGACGCACTGACAAGAGACACTGTCCTCCCTGCTCGCAGAGAATCCAGCTTCCAGTGTTCCGACTCCCTTCGCGGGGTGTTAGAGTTCGAGACCCGGAAAGAGATTCCCACCTCTCTCATTCTCAAGGTATGGAGCTGACTAGAACCTAGAGGGACTCTTGGCATACCAGACTCTTGGCATACCAGAGACTTGGCATACTATAGCATACCATACTATAGAATACATCACCTACTTCTTACCTTGCACTACACTTAGGTTAGGTACACTGCGGTAGAACTAGTTAGAGAAGCATCTTATGAGTACTCGCATTTTTAGCTTATGTTATTTATGTATATGAATATATGTGTCATAGCTAAAAGAATGCTAGCGCAGTATTATTTCTTTCTACTGCTTACGCTGTACATAATATATCTCGTATACTGTCTTGTGATCATAACAGCTCATATCTCTTACACGAGAAACAAGACTGTTCAATAAATCCTTTTATTGAAACACCCGTCTATTCTTTCTGTGTAACTCTGAAGAAACTAAGCATGCACGATTAGCTGAGGGAAACTTATCTGTTGTTTCCACGATTCTGAGAATGTTCCGATTCTAAAGGGAAACAAAGTTGTCATGTTTATGCGGTTGCCAGAAACTACTCCCTTCTTGTTTACAAGGAGTTTCTAGTGGCCTCTGAGTTAGCTGGCACAAAGTAATTAAGTTTAATATACTCGATAGGGACATACTGACCTCAGTCCTATGTCGAATCTATAGGGTGTATTATTCCAATGCGCAGAGCCTATTAGGGAAATAGGAACTACACTACACTAGGCAGCTTCCTAGGTCGCTGGATGACTTCTCGGGATGATTTAATGCCACCACAAGCTGCGTGTCATCTGCGTAGGTAATGATTTTTATGCCAAATGGACGGACAATCTCTGCCAAAGGACTCATATAGACATTAAACAGCGTGGGGCTCAGGGAAGAACCCTGAGGCACACGACAACTGAGGGACATACGTTTGGATACAATGTCTCCTTCAAAGACCTGGAAGGATCGTTCTCCTAGGAAGGACTGTATCCAAGTGATGCACCACCTGTCACTCCCAGACTCCTGAGTCTGAGGATCAGTATGTCGTGGTTGACGGTGTCAAATGCAGCACTGAGGTCCAGGAGAATGATCGCTGCGGTGCCCCCTTGATCCAAAATCCTCCTGGACTCCTCAGTTACTGCTAGTAGGGCGGTTTCAGTCCCATGTTGGGGACGGAAGCCGGTCTGTGAAGGGTGAAGTAGATTGTTGGATTCTAAAAACTCTACCAGAACCGAGTTGACGTGCCTTTCCAAGATCTTACTCAGCCTTGGAAGGAGGGAAATAGGGCGGTAATTCCCCAAGTTATCCTGGTAAAGGTTAGGTTTTTTGAAGAGAGCCTTCACCATTGCGCATTTCCATGCAGGGGGAACCACTCCAGAGGAAATGGATGCGTTGACCAGATCAAGGACTACTGGAAGGATGTTCCCCATGACTGGGGTCAAAGCACGGGGAGGCGCAGGGTCTCAAGGGGAGCCCGATTTTACCCGAGCCATGATAGAGTCTAGTGTTACGAGGTCCAATGGGGGGGATGAACTCCAGTACTGTGAGTTCCATACACTGGTACAGTAGTAGGAGCCAAGTTCTGTTGGTTATGTGTGGACGGGAAAGTCGAGTATATGTTTTGTATTTTCTGGTGGAAAGACTCATCCAGGTTGTTGCAGCGGGCATGGGCACCGTCCATGGTTGGTTGTTTCTGGGGCAGTTTTGAAAGGGTTTTGGCAATCCGGAAGATTTCCTTGGGGGAGTTGGAGGCTAGATTAATTTTTTCCTCGTAGAAGGAAGCTTGGGCAGCTTTAATTTCGCCTTTGTAGGTTTTTATTGCCTCCCTATATTTTACTTTGCTGGATTCTGCATAGTTTTGTCTCCACTTTCTCTCTAACCTTTTGCAGAATTGTTTGAGTTCCCGTAACTTCGGGGAGTACAATGGGGAGACCCTCGGCCTACATTTTTTGTGAGTGGGTCTCTTGGGAAGTACGTCATCTAAAGAGCTTTGGATCCAGTTATTAAATTTATCATTGGCCGAGATGGGATTCGGGTCACTGGCTGGCCTAGTAGCTTCCAGAACTGAAATCCATTGTTCTGTAGGAAGCTTAGACCAGTTACGTTCCATGCAACGAACTGAGTTGGAGGAGAAGGTAGGGCCAGGGATTTCCCAAGACAGGGGGATCAGGAAGTGATCTGACCAGGGAAGCTGAGATGGTGCTCCTACTGTAAGTTCATTGCAATTACTGAAGACGGGGTCAAGTAGGTGCCCTTTAATGTGGGTTGGTTCACGTACTCTCTGTTTTAGATGAAGTGCGGAGAGATTCATGGTCAGCTCTGTTGAGATTTGATCGGAGGGGTTGTCTAGGTGTATATTGAGATCCCCTAATACTGTAAAGTTGGACGGAGAGCTGGCTAAATTAGCAACAGTTACAGGGAGGGTGTTGAGGAATTGTCCTTGGGCCCCAGGTGGGCGATATATTGATAGACCAGAAAAGGTGATAGTGGGGGAGAAATCTATGGAGAAGGCTAGACTCTTGCAGTCCGGTAGGAGGTCTGCGGTGACGCGACAATTGAACCGGTCTTTAAAAACAATTGCTATGCCCCTCCCTCTGCCATTCTTACGGTCCACCCGTTGTATAAGGTAGCCGTGAGGGAGAGTTTGAGTGAGGACTGGGTCGGACTCGTTGTTGAGCCAGGTTTCTGTCAGGAAGAGGGAATCAGGGTTTTGTTCCTCCAGTAACATAGCGATTTCAGTGGCATGTTTAGGGAATGATCTGCAGTTCAGTAAAAACATCTTTAGTGTAAAGTGTTTTCCAGGAGGGGTAAGAACTTTGATAGACGGACGAAGATTAAAAACACAGTGGGGACAATTAAAGTGACCTTCTGCGACATTCAAGGAGTGTAGACAGTTGCCAATTGCCTTTCCTCTTAGATTGTGGAGAGATTGTGGGCTATAAGATCTAATAGTTGTCGGGCACGGACAGGGGTTGTGGCCCCTGGCCCCGCGTCTGGCATGTGTTTTAAGTAAGTGGGTATGACTCCGCCCCTTCCCCCCCGTTCTCCTGCCCGGAAGTAAGGGAAAGTTGTTGCCGGATACTCCCTGCATGCAAGCGGGAAAACCCGTGGTGGACCGGGGAGCAGTGCGGTTTGTGGCGCGGTCAGGGAGAGCACAGGTAAGGGAACAAAGTGAAAAGTGCTGAGCGCAATCGCTTTTTTAAAAAAATAAAGGATAAAATTTCGTAGCTTTTAAAATGTGCCGTAAAACAGGTTTAAAGGTGGTTAAAACACTTAGGCTTGCCTTGCTGCCTGCGCGCGTCCGCTGCGCGGAGAGTCTGGCATGTGTTTTAAGTAAGTGGGTATGACTCCGCCCCCCCCGGTCTCCTGCCCGGAAGTAAGGGTAAGTTGTTGCCGGACACTCCCTCCACGTAAGCGGGAAAACCCGTGGTGGACCGGGGAGCAGTGCGGTTTGTGGCACGATCAGGGAGAGCACAGGTAAGGGAACAAAGTGAAAAGTGCTGAGCGCAATCCCTTTTTAAAAAAAATAAAGGATAAAAAGCTCTTGTATTCTGGTTCAGGGAGGACCTGGCCTGGCAGTTTGGGCTGGACTGTTGCTGTTGGAGTAGGGTCAGGAGTGATTTGCATATGGCTAGGTTCAAACTGAGGTTGCTTGGTGTACAAAATAATGATGGACTGGAATGCGGCCCGAGTAATTACCAGTGGCTGAGAATAATTCAAGCATTTCATCCATCACCTTTTTTGTATAGTTGATCTAAGTGCAGCATTTAATACTGTATTCTCATGGCACTGTTTGCATCTTTGATTTATAGGCATTCAAGGAAAAGCACTAGGATGGTTGACTTTGTTTTCACATGAGCTCTCAAATCGTTACTCTACCCACTTTCTGTTATGAGGCCAGACCCGAGTTTAGTGGGTTTCCACAAGGATCAGCATGTAGTTCAACCACCTTTAACACAAGTCTCCCTTGGCTAAGCTCAACTTGGACTTTGGCTTTTTACGCTGACGATACCCAAATTCTCACCTCGGTGAGCAATGCATCAGCTAGGGCTTCTAATTTATGTGCGTGGCTGGCTGCAATAGCTTAGAAAATAAGTCCAAATTCTTTGAAGCTAAATGAAGATATAACTGGGCTTCTTCTCTTTTACCCTCTTTAAATCACAAGTGACCCTCTGAGTTGGGCACTGCCCTTAAACCCTCAGAGCCTGCTAAAGAGCTTGGACTGTATGAGGACACTAATCTTTTTTTCTTCTTCCAAAAACAGATCAATGCTGTTTATTCTTCTTGTTTTTATTATTTAGGTTTCCTTCGCAAAGTGCTACCTATGGTGCCAATGTAGGAGCAAAGAGCAGTGGTTCAAGCAACCATGTTATCATGCCTTGATTACTGTAATATAATATATTTTGGCATTCCTTTTAAGTCTCTATCTTGCCTTCAACTCTTGGGCTCATCTCAAAGCTGCTCTGTCAAAGAATCCCATAGAGTACTACACTGGCAACCAGTAAAAGCATGATCAATGTTCAAGATTATATGCATTGCACTCAGTACACTTTATATTCAAGGCCCTGCTATAGTGTAAACAAAAATTAGGCAATATGTTCCAAATTGTGAGTTAAGATCAACAGATTTATGCATCCTGACATCTTGGATTTAATGCTCCCGACTAGGAGAGCAAGTCTTTTCTTATCTGATCCCTAACCTGTGGAATTTACTACCCTTCAATCGAAGGCCAACCATAAGAAATTTCATAGGGGCCTACAAACATGGCTTTTCAGGTTAGTGATTATCTTCCTTTTTAGTGAGAGGACACTCCTGTCGGGGTAACCATTCAAGCTATAAAAGTACATTATAAATAAATGCATTACATCTTGATATGAAGTGTTCAGAGGACGCTGCATGCAGCATGGAATTCTTATAACCTTTATCACCATCAATGAAGATTCTACGATGCAGAACTGGTAATACTATCACACCTGCACTATGTTTCTATGTGCGCTAAATTATGAATAAGGCTCCTTGTTTTCAGTTTTTACGGATGTTTACAGAAATACAGACAGAAAACAATGTGTGTTCTGTCTGCATTTATTTTTAAAAGTGGATAAATGCAGAAAATTGTGCTTCTTTTAAGTGACTCTTCGTGCTGTCTTTAATGAATTATAGCCCAACAGCTGAGCAGATGGACAGCATGGGAAATTAAAAAAACAGGATGAAATTTCTCAAAATAACTGCATGTGTCAACATACATTTGTGGTATAATGCTAATATTTACCAGTGGATACACTGTTATGTAATATTTGGCAGCTTAAATAGCTAAAACACGATAGGCCTCAAAGTATGAGTGCGCGTCTATCGGTTAAATAAATATGGAAATGTTCAGTTTTACACCTTCATTTAAACGCAAAACACAAAATAAATATGGATAAATACAGATAAAATGGCCCAAAAATAAATATGGATAAATACAGACGGAAATGTTAAAAAAATAAATACCATAAAACCGGGAGCCCTAATTATGAACCAGCTGTATAGTCAATGTTAGTAAAAGTCAGTATTTTTTTTTTTTTTTTTTTAAAAGCAGCTTTCTCAGACAGGCAAGATAGGCAACTGTTTAACAAATTTCCATCAAATTATGGGGGTGCAACATCACACAACCAAGCAGAAATATCCTTACCCATTTTCTTCGGCAGTAGGTATACATCTTGCTTATAACGTCCTTCAGGGGCATTATAAAGCTCTATCAATGCCAAGGCCTAAAGAAAAAGCAGATCACCGAGTCAACTGGGTTGCAAGGACCCTTCAAAATGAGGATAAAAATGTGAGCAGTTTATCAATGTACCACATTAAATGTATGAATAAAGTCTTCATCTTACCAACTAATTTTTCCATCATTTGGTTTCATGGTGCTCAATTCTGTGCCTCGAGCCGGAAACTACAGAACCTCAAGGAGTAGCAATGGCAGTGGTATATATGTGTAGACATTCTACAGCACATACCCAAATGAGAGCACCAATGTGCTGCATACTGAGAAATCAGGGTGCAAAAACTGGAAGAAGGAAGATTCTGGGACCTGTACTTAGCCAGTAGACACAAATCCATAATAGCCCAGTGGATGAGGGTGATGTTGGCCCTAATTGGTGAATTAGATAGTCTTCAAACCAGGAGAGATGAGGGCAAGTCTTGTATGTGTGAGAGGTATATTTTGAGCATGTCGATGGAGTGCTTGAGGTATATATATATATCTATATCTATATATATATCTCTATATCTATATATCAAAGAATAGTTGTCCACTTATTAAGAACAAACACGGTACTCCAGGCATCAAATTTACACAGAAGGCATGGAAATTAATAAAAGATCTTGAAAAACAGATGGGATATCTTAGCACAGAATAACATTTTGAAGTGTAAAAGAAGAAGAAAGCATACAGTGACTTATCAAAGGAACGCGTCCTTGAAAGACGTGCTAGTACAAAGGCACTTGGCACCCGATGCAATCAATTGGCTCAAACAGGGAAAGGGTTTCTGTCGCTGTGGACAATCCAAGGCTTGTAAATAGAGCACAAAATGTACAAGAAATAACTTTACAGAGTGAATAAGAAATAGCGCATTCCCAAATTAAACGGATTTTCTTGTATATGCAATCATATGTCCATGTAACAAATGGTATATCGGCTCAACAACATTCCCAGTTAAAAAAGGTATATTGGAACACTGGAGAGCCATTATCAGCAATGACCAAAGTTACAGCACTACCAAGCATTTCAATGAGGTACACACCAGGGATTGGACGAAAGCCAAAGTTATTAGCAAAACAAAGAACAGTTTGGCTGCAGCTACCAAAAAGAAGCGCCCACCCCCTAAAGTCTTCCGAAATTTGGGGATCCTATGTTTTTTCACACCATGAGGATCTAAGTGGTCAGCCAGGAGTGTACCAATGAAAAAGAGCATTCATTTGGCAGGGGCCCCTATGATGAAGAGCCTTAAGAACTAAGTACAAGGCCTTGAAAGAAATTAGCTTCCTTACAGGAAGCCAATGAAGGGAACGAATCCCATCTTTAACAGAGTGCCATTTGGAAATGTTCAGAATAAGGCGGGCTGCAGCATTCTGTACAACCTGAGGTTTATTCAGGGAGAAACTATTGATGTTAAGGTAAAGTGCATTACAGAAGTCCAGCCGTGAGGTGACAAGGTTACTAGTGATTGTCTGGTGCAATTCCGATGGAATGTAAGGAAAGATCTTTTTCAGGGTCCTAATGATGAAAAAACAAGTGCTGATAATGCGACTGACCTGTGCCTCAGAACTGAGAGTATTATAAAAAATGAACCAGAGGATTTTAGCTGACTTGACAGGGGTGGGAAGAGGTCGGCAGGCATCTGGCCACCAGGTGTTTGACCAAATGGAGTTTTGAAAACCAAACACAAGCACTTTTGTCTTGTTTGCATTAATCTTCAGGGATCTGTCCTTCATTCAGCAGATAATGCTGGACATGCACTGGTTGAACCTCCGCGCCACCCATGTGCAGGTCGTTGGAAAAGGATACAATGACTTGAGTACATCAGCATATGACAGCACTTGAAACCCAACTGAACGCACCAGATCAGCCACATAAAGATTAAAGAGGGTTGGAGATATATATATATATATTACCATCATTTATCTAAGATACTAGTGATTTTTTAAGGAAAATTTGAGATGTCAAATGGGATTCTAACAGTGTACTAATCACCTTAGACGTCACGTCCCACTACACTAGTATCCACCATCATGATGGAATCAAGGCAATTGAACATTATTTGTGTACCAAACCTATGTATCTATACCGCCACAACAAAATGTTATTGAATATGATCATGACTTGTCTGGATAATAACTTTTTCCTCTTTCAGAACCAAATATTTCACCAGGTGAGAGGAGTAGCTATGGGTGCCTGCTTCTCCCCCAGTTATGCCTGTCTTCATATGGGTCTGTGGGAGGAGCAGGTCCTCAGGGTGGAGTTTGGGGATATCCTGGACAACCATGTGTCACATTGGTATAGGTACATTGATCTGTTCTTGATCTGGAGAGGCTCGGAAGAACTAGCACTCCATTTCATAGAACAGATCAACAGAAACAGCCTGAATTTACACTTTACAGCACACATGAGTAGGGAGTCTGTATGCTTTTTGGACGTAAAGGTGTATGTGAATAATGGCAGATTGGAGACTTGGCTTCACAGAAAATCTACAGCGGGCAATTCAGTGCTTCACGCAACCAGTCACCATCCAGGACATCTCATCCGCAGCATTCCCTTTGGGGAAATGCTGCGAATTAGACGTATATGTAGTACCAATGATGACTGTGCAAGGGCGCAAGATGACAGTAGGGCTAGATTCCTGGCTAGGGGCTACTCCACTACCATGATTGACAATGCCATAAAGAAAACGTGCCTGATCTCAAGATCGGATGCACTAGTGAGTAAAACTAGGTCAGTCAACACAACAACTGCCCTGCTTGATCAACCCACCAGATTGATTTTGACATATAATAGACAACACCAGTCCCTACGTCGGATATTCAACAAAAATTGGGCACTGGTCCGTAATGATCCAGTACTTGGTGATTTACCATCTAAAAATCCCAGTATAACCTTTCGGAAAGCCCGCTCCATGAGCGATACCCTGGTTAAGAGCAGCCCAGAATTAACCACCACTAAAACCTGGTTAAATTCCAGAAAGGGATTTGTTAAATGCCCTTCTTGCAAAGCTTGTAGGTATGGGACAACTAAAACATCTTACAAAACCCCCTTTTTGGTTGATCTAGTTCCCATCATTAAGATGCTCACATGTAAAACCGAGTATGTGGTGTATGTGCTGGAGTGTTCATGTGGCCTGCAGTATGTAGTTAGCACCAAACTGCAGGTTCACAAGAGAATACTCCAGCACATAAGGGCGATCAACAACAGTGATGCATCCTACCCAGTTGCCAGACATTTTAAGGATTCCCACTGCAATAATCTAGACTATTTGAGATATTTTGTAGTGGATACTGTTTTACCCCTTAGACGGGGTGGCAATCGAGAAGCCCTACTCCGCAAGTTGGAAACCAGGTATATCCTGGAGTTGGATACCAAGACGCCACACGGCCTCAACTCCAGTGAGGACTTTTTTACTTGCCTATAGCTATCCAAACTGTTTCTCTTTTTTGCACTAATTTCTAGATTGTATATTTTACAGATCTGCATCTGAAACTTTCATTATACATTTTTTTAGCACTTTAATAACCATAACTGGCTATTTAGGGTGGCACTTTTTAAGCACTAGCACTTTTGTCAGCAAGGCATAGGGGGACATCATTTGCCCACTTGGGCGGAACGTACATGCACTAGCACTTTATTTGCATAGCACAACAGCAGCTCGAGGTGGCACCTTGGTTTAACAGCGCAATACGAGGTTGCAGTAATTGATTTAAGATATGGGGCATGTTTTAATATGCATTTGCAGAAATAATTTTCATTCCATTTTATTTCCATTACTGACCGGCATTAGTATTGATATGTAGTACATTTTGTAATAGAAACTTTTATGTGAAGGTTTTTATTCGAGATTTTCACTACTTTTCCTCGTTTTAATATTTATGAAAATTGTAAATATTTAATGAGTTTTATGCTGGTATATTTTCAAATCAGAAATTACGATTATTGAATGGCTATGTGCACTACTGATGTGTTTTTACGAACTCCTCTATGTCTATGACCGCGTTATGCGTGGTGTCACGAGTTATGCACTTTCACTTTAATAAATACGGAAGCACTCCTCATGTGCGTCATGTGATCAAGGCCTCTTGCAGGCCGAAACGCGTCATGGCGGCGGTGCAGGGGATCCAATAAAAACTTTACCTACTTTTGGGTCCGTATTCGTCTGTTCCTGCTATATGGATGGTGTTAGACGAAGTGTTCAGCATATATATATATATATATATATATATATATATATATATATATATATATATATATATATATACACATACACACACACACACACACACACACACACACACACACACACACAGATAAAACCACATATGCGCAGTTATATCTTATATATACATATATGTGCACACAGACAATACCTAATGTTTGAATAAAGCTGCTTAAGCGCAAAAGAATATATTTACATCAAAAGTTTTTTTTCTGGAGTTATACATGAGGATGGTAGTGAGATTTTAACATTAGAAATTCAATGAAAATAGGTGGAAAACTGACACTGCTCCTTTAAGGGAGAGCACTCCACCAGTATCTCAACATGCTCTGCCAATGACTGTAAAGCCAGTTCTCTTTTTACAGAGAAGGAGGATCCCGAGAGAAAAATAGTTAATATCTTTGTTGGGGAGAGGGTTGCTTGTGCCTATAATGAAGATTGCCCTGGAGGAGAACGAGGATTAAAGGCAACTATTCCTTCTTGCCCAGCATGATCTTAACTTATAGTCATAAGCACTGAATAAATAGCAAGCCCATACCTATAAAAAGGCAGAGAAAGACAACGAAAAATATTCTCAAAGCAAAAAGATTCTGCATAAATGCCTAGAACACTTGGGCACTGCCCTCGGAATCTGAATTAGCACAATTTATTGTAATGTTATGTAGGGACCTTCAGGTGGCTTCTTTACATATTTCGGAAAATGATATGTTCCTGAACTGGGAGGAAATGAAGGGGAGTTCTCAAAACTACTTATATTTGTGGAAAACCTTGTATGGTTCATTTCAACAAAGTGCCTGGATATCAGCTACCGTCATGAGTAGAAGTGATATCTACAAGGAAAGCTGCTTTCCAAGATAAATGCTGCAAGATAGCCTTATTAATTGGTTCAAAAGGAGGGCACATTAATTTAAAGAGCACTACATTAAGCTCCAGTGAAGGAGAGAATCTTCTGACTGGAAGAAAGCCTTTCAATTCCTTCTAGAACATTTTTCTTTTTATAACAAATTATAAAAAGAGAGATTTATTAAGGTAATTTTCTATAAGCAGTATCTTTAGCGAGGATATCTGTAGACCCCTCCTTGGGAAAACAGAGAAGATATGGGAGCATTGCCTACTCGGGGCATCTGCTCAGGTTGAACCTTGAATGCACCAGATGAAGAACCTCTTCCATTTGAAAGCGTAGGATAACCTGGTGAACGGACACCATGTCTCCTTCAATATATCAATACATTCTCGCAGAAGATCTAAGTTTGCATACTGAAAGTGTTCTGAAGCTAGGTTGGCAAGTTAAAAGACAGAAGATCGGGCTACAGGTTCTTAAACCCTTAACTTGAACAGGAAACCTGGTATGATGACAGTGACAGTTGGAATTAGGGATATTGGTGGAAGAGCGTAAACAAGCTTATAAAAAGACCATTTCCCAAAGTACATGGTTGATAAAATCTGGAGGTGTAGCTTGGGCATTTTTTTTTCTTAACTTGCAAACAGATCTACCTAGTGAAATCCCTGTTCGTAGAGGACTTAGTGCAGCACTTCATAATTTAATAACCACTTCTGGCTTTCTTAAACATTACTGACGCGAAAGTTTGCATCCAAGTTTTGAACTCCTGGGAGATGGACTGCTGTAATGTGGAGATAAAGGTAGTTTAAGATTTGAGGGACAGAACTCCAGACTCCGTTTTTCCTCGCCTGATCAGATAATGCACTGTTGTGTTGTCGGTCTCAATTAAAAATTGAGTTTGATTTAATACCTGTAAGAAAATATTTGAGAACCAGACAGTGCGCCCTCAGGTCTAGGAGACTGAAATGGTAAGATTTCTAAATCTCTAGTTATGTCCCTTGAATCTAAAGGTGATCCACATGCGCTCTCCATCCATGAAGGAAGTTATGTCACCATCGCCAGTGAAGGTATAGCTGAATGAAATAGGACACATTTTAGAAGGCTCTCTGACTGGTACCACCAAGGAAAAGATTGGATCACAGGTTTTGAGAGAGGTAATCTGCAGTCCCAGTTACCTGAGGTTTGGCAACACTGATTCTCCATGCACTGTTGCAGTGTTTTCAGCCCTAACAATGCATGCAGTGCCAGGGAGATGTACAATGCCATGAACCCCAGCAGAGAACAGATCTAACAGGCTGTTAGATGTCTCTGAAGACTAAGACTTCAGGCAGATAGTAGAAAGTCGCTCTTCCAAAGGACACATTTTTGCTGGTGGTGAATATAGGAATTCTATGTCAGGACAGGAGGCTCAGATTATGCCTTCTTCCTTCGCTTTATTTTTACAGCTGCATATTTTTAAAACACAATAACAACTACATTTCCCATGAACAATAGGGAAAGCAAAAGAGAGTTCCAACAGGAGTCCTTCCTCTCTGTCCGCACTCCATCCAGCCAGCATAGTCCCTCTACACTGTCTCCTCTTCCTTCGCTGCTCAGCAGCAAGTTAAGTCTATCTTTTTTTCTTCTCCTGGTTTGGGGGTGAAATTTGTTGGTTTTTCATGGCGTTTGCTGAGCGCTAGCTAACTTTTCTATTTTCAGATTCCCTGTGAGTCGCGGGACGCTCTGTGTGTGCCTGACGCGACTGTTAGTCCCCTGAAGGTGCGGTGTGGTCCTCCCACCTCCAGGGGGCGTTGTGCGCTCTCTATGGGCAGCGCGAGCCAGGGACTGGATTGATAGAGTCCTGTCAAGCACGCTGCCCTGTGAGAGTTTGCCTGCCTCCTGGTGTGACGCCTGTGTAGGGTCTGTACTATCCCTTTTCTTTGGCAATTGGTGAACGTCCCTACTAGGGTCTGTATTTTCCCTTGGTTGACACCCTGCGGGGTCGTTATTGCACCGAATTGCCTGGTGCTGCTGGGACACTCTCCCAGGTGGTTGCCCTGTGATCTGAAGGGCAGGTGTGTCCCAGGGGCTCTGCCCGTCAACTGTGTGCCCCCCGCAACCCACATTTGCCTGGGCTCCCTCCCAGCTACTATACTCCTGCCTTTCAGGGCGTTTTGAAAGTGCTACTGCACGACACTGTCTATAGCTCCGGTGTACCCCTGCAGAGTCTTACTTACCTCAGTATGCAGGCGGAGCAGGATCAGTACCAGGAGGAGGACCCCCTAGCCTACCTCCCCTGGGACGACGACTTCTACCAGGCAGTGGATGACTCCATTTAAAGGGCTGTAAATCAAGCCATGGAGCCGGTGGAGCAGCGCTTATCTGCGCAGATCGCTAAAGAATGTGCTAAGTGGGCTACTCCCGCTGCCCCTAAGTCCCCTCCTGTTCCTCAGCCTACTTCCCCCCCCTTCTAAGAAACCACGCACCCAGGGTGTTGATGTTGACGCGTTTGCGCGCCTGAAACAGGCTTTCTTGGCGCAGGTGCCCCCTCAACCTGACCCAGCGCCCCCCGCGGACTGCACCCCAACGCCTCCGCGAACCGCTTCCCCGGCCACCTTGACAATGGGGATTCACCCGACACGGATGAGGAAGCAGGTTCCTCCAGGTCCTGGCTCCCATCCTCCACTCCTGCCCCTGCAGGGGCTTCTGGCATGTTGGACCCGGACGACATTGTCCACCCTAGATCTACGGATTGGGTCCCCGGGGATAAGGTAGCCCAATATGTGGCGAGCCGTCTGCGCAAGCCAATGGACAAGGACGCTCGCAGTCACCTTCGGGCGGAGTGCCTCCGCCCCAGTTTGGAGGGGAAGGTTGCCCTGACGCCCGAGATTGATCCTAAAATGGCCACCTTCCTGGTGAAGTTTGTGAGGGACCCTAAAAAGGGCATCGATCATTCTTGGCGCACATGCCAAGACAAGCTGCTGGATGTAGTGGGGCCTGTCACCAAAATTCTTGACATGACCGAGGAGGCCAAGGTGTCCGGTGCCCTTATATCCCCGGAAGTTCTCTTGAACTGGGCGCAGCGTGCGATCGTGTTTATTGGGAACGCGAATTGCGCACTCTCCACAGAGAGAAGGCGGTCTCTCCTGATTAAGGTGGACTCCAAGTTGGGTGACCTGGCCTCTTCGGAGGCGGGCGCCGTGGCCCAGGGGGGCTTATTTGGCGACCCGTTCATCAAAGAGTTAGGAAAGTTTGTGGCCACTTTCAATTCACTTGACAGGGCCCAGTCTAACATCAGGAAGGTCTTTACCCCACGGGTTTTCCAAGGGGCCTGTCTTGGCAGGGGCCGCATGGCCGGCCGCTTCTCCAACCCTGACAGAGGGTAAGGCTCCGGGCGCGGGCAGTATCAGGACAACACCCGCTTCAACAATTTCTATCCCACCAGAGGACAGAAGTTCCGTAGCCGTGGTGGCCAACGAGGCCAGCAACATGGTGCTGGAAAAGGTGAGTGTAATACCCTCGGCGAGCTTGCAGGTGGGGGGTGGGGAGGGGGGGCTTAGCGCTGTTTTTCCCGGCTTGGGCTTCCCTCACAAGCGATGCTTGGGTGCTGCAGACGGTCCAGGGCTTCCAGCTGGAGTTCCATGGTCGTCCTCGTCAGCTAACCCGCCCCCATCCCATTTCCTTATCTCAACGAGATACCGAGCTGGTGGGCGAAGAGGTCTCCGCCCTCCTCCAAAAAGGGGCTATTTGCCGCGCAGCGGAGCACCCCGGTGGTTTTCTCAGCAAGCTTTTCTTAGTCGACAAGGTCGATGGCGGTCGGCGGCCAGTCATCAACTTGAAGAGTTTCAACGAGTGGGTGGTTTACCGCCATTTCAAAATGGAAGGCATACACCTCCTCAGGGACTTGCTAAGAACACTCGATTGGATGGTTCGGCTCGACCTGAAGGACGTGCATCTGTCGGTCCCTATCTTTCCCCCACATTGGCGTTTCCTGCAATTCAGGTGGGAAGGACAGGTCTTCGAATTCACCACACTTCCTTTCGGGCTATCCTCCGCTCCGTGGTGTTTCACAAAGGTCCTCAGACCGGCGGTGGAATTCCTGCGCGCGCAGGGCATTCGCATGATCGTGTACTTGGACGACATGCTCTTTCTGGACCAGTGCCCCAGAAGGCTGTCCAGCCAGTTGAAGACTGCGGTCGACCTCCTTCAGGGCCTGGAATTTGTCATAAACGAACAAAAGTCTCTGTTGACTCCCGTCCAGTGCGTACCTTTTTGGGCTTCAATGTAGACTCCGTGGCTTCCACCCCGAGTCTTCCCGCCAGAAAGATGGCGAAGATCAGGCACGAGCTGTGACAGACCTTGGCGAAGACGCAAATTTCTTTGCGCCAGCTAGCGCGGCTGGTAGGCCTCCTCTCATCCTCGATACAGGACATTTTCCCCGGGCCCTTGCACTACCAGGCCATGCAGCGACTGAAGACGCATCACCTCAGGAAGGGTGTGACGTACTCCCAGTCAGTACCTTTGACGGACGAGGTGAGGGACGAGATGGAATGGTGGCCCACCCACATGGAGGCGTGGAATGGGCGAGCGATCTTCGGTTCCGCCCCGGACATCGTCATCGAGTCCGATGCCAGTCGCTCAGGCTGGGGAGCCCGGTGTGGAGAGTTCTCCACGGGTGGAGCCTGGTCTACTCACGAACAGTCATTGCACATCAACTGCCTGGAACTGCTGGCAGGGTCGTTTGCAGTGCAATGCTGGACAAAGGACAGGGTTCAATCCTGCGTCCTTCTCCGGATGGACAACATCTCTGCAGTCCGGTACATCAACCACCTAGGTGGCACCAGGTCCAGGATGTTGGCGAACCTGGCCAGGGACTTCTGGCATTTCTGCCTAGACAACCAGATTTCGGTGACGGCTGAATACCTTCCGGGACGCGAGAACGAGGTAGACGACTGGCAGTCTCGTCACCTCCTGGACGCCAGCTTCTGGAAGCTGGACCCTCAGGTCTTCTCTCAGTTGTCGGAGAGATGGGGCCCTTTCCTGGTCGACCTCTTTGCATCGAGGC
This sequence comes from Calotriton arnoldi, assembly GCA_963921515.1. NCBI lineage: Eukaryota > Metazoa > Chordata > Amphibia > Caudata > Salamandridae > Calotriton > Calotriton arnoldi. The sequence goes on from CAWUFW010000445.1 coordinate 2,800,227, forward strand.
TAGATCATCAGTTATTTACCAAGATACTTCAGTTGGCGGCCGGATCCTCAGGCGGAGGCGACGGATGCGTTCCTCCAGGACTGGCAGCGGGAGCAAGGCTATGCCTTCCCTCCGTTCTCCATGATCACGCGAGTGTCCGCGTTGCTTCGCCGTCAGCAGGCGGAGGTGGTGTTGATCACGCCCTGGTGGAGGTCTCAAGTTCGGTTTCCGGTTCTACTGGAACTTTCTTGGGATTCTCCAATCCGACTCCCCCACTTTCCTCACATTCTCCTCAATCCCGATCTCGTTCCCCATCGCCTGGTGGCAGAGGGAACGTTGAGGATGATGGCCTGGCGGATCTCCGGCATCGCTGGTCGCTCCCAGGCCTTTTGGGAAAAGCTGAGGACTTGCTCACCAAGGCATGGGCGGACAGCACGGCCAAAAGATACCGGTCATCATGGCACAGATGGCGTCGTTGGTGTGTGCGACGGAGTGTCGATCCCGTGGGGGCAGATGTAGTTCACGTTCTTAATTTTCTGGCGAGTTTAGCGGAGGATGGTCTGGCTTATAGATCAATCAATACCTTCCGCTCCGCGATCTCAGCCGGGCACATGATGGTGCAGGGCTCTCCGGTGGGGGAACATCCTTTGGTCTGCCGGTTACTCAGAGGGATTCGGCTTTCTCTCCCTCCGGAGCCTCGGTATTCTGCCCTTTGGGACGTGAACCAGGTGCTAAACCTTTTTCTTTCTTGGCAACTGAATAGGTTTCTGTATCGTAAAGAGGTCACGGCCAAATTGGCAATGCTGTTATGCCTGGTCTCGTGCAGGCGCGTCTCCGACGTGAGGGCCTTGGACATATCAGCCAGAGTGTTCTCCCCGGAAGGGGTGTTGTTCACGGTAGGTAGACGGACCAAGTGTAATGCCAGGATCATTTCGTACCCAGCGTTTCCAGACTCCCCGAAACTATGTGTGGTACAGTGCCTCCGTGCTTATGAAGAATTGACTGAGGACACTCGCCCTCCGGGTGAGCGGCAGCTGCTCATTGCACTACGTAAACCGTACAGAGCAGTCTCGTCCCCGACCATCGCGAGATGGGTGCGTTGGGTTATGCAGGAGGACGGGATTGATACTAAGCAGTTTGGTGCTCACTCGGCGAGAGGAGCGATGGCCTCTAAGGCTTTTTCATTAGGTGCGCGTTTGGAAGATCTGATGTGCGCAGCCGATTGGTCCTCGGATTCCACCTTTAAGAGGTTTTATTTCAAACCGGTACTGGAGGTGGCAAGGCTAGTAGTCGACAAGCTTTGAACTGGCATAATCTAAGCCTCCGGTCCTGACATAGAATGAAAATTTGCCTAGCTATTGTGCTGGTAAGTTTCAATTCTATTAAGGACACGAAGGCGAGGATTATCCCGCCCAATGACCTCTGAAGATGTGGACCCTCCCCGTTCTAATGTAAGTAAGCCATTCATGGGTCTTTAGTACTGTGGTAATGAGTTGATGTCGTGGCTCAGCTGTTGTTGCTGCTTGTGTATACTGCGGTTAGTTCCGGTCCAGTCCTCTGAAACTGTGTATTTTGCAGGATATGATGGTACCAAACAAGAAGCGTGAGATCTGACAGAGATGGTTCTCGCGAAGAAAGAGGAGGAGGAGACAGTGTAGAGGGACTATGCTGGCTGGATGGAGTGCGGACAGAGAGGAAGGACTCCTGTTGGAACTCTTTTGCTTTCCCTATTGTTCATGGGAAATGTAGTTGTTATTGTGTTTTAAAAATATGCTGCTGTAAAAATAAAGCGAAGGAAGAAGGCATAATCCTCGCCTTTGTGTCCTTAATAGAATTGAAACTTACCAGCACAATAGCTAGGCAAATTTTCATTATCCCAGGCAATGGATGGACTAGAACCAATGATGGTTTTATGTAATTTATTCTTCCGCCCAAATGCTGCAGAATGGAAACCATCATCTGGAAGCATTATTGAACTTCACAAGAAGTGGACACCTTCGAAAACCAGTCATTCAGGTAGAGATAAATTTAAATCGCTTTCATTTTTGAGGTGTGCAGCCACAACTGCCAACAATTTCATAAACGTTCTTGGCGTGGGCTTGAAACAACAAGAATTGGCATAGCCAATAGGTCTCGCCTTTGGGACCTTATAAGTGTTTAGCCATGCAACAGTTGATGCTGTTGTACCAAGGATATTGTGCTGCATAACTAAATACTTATAAGGTCCCAAAGACGAGACCTATTGGCTATGCCAATGCTTGTTTTATAAAATTTTGCTGAAACAGTGTTTTGCGGATAGGCAATATGCAAATGTGGGCCACTTTTTTTTATCGTGCCCGGGCCGAATTTTAATCCCAATCCAACCCTGATGGGAAAGTGACCTTAAATATTTTTTGTGTAGTCCTTTTGTGACCAAAACATAGTCCTATTTCTATGTCTTCGGCCGTCCTGGTTCTTCATTCTGAAATTCTGGCCACCCTAAGTAGGAGGAAGCCCGTGTGCAAGGCTGTTCCCTCCGTTTGACTTCTCGGCGTCTCCTGTTACCCGGTGCTTCGCCGCCATGCACTGCACGTCCTTCTGTATTCCGCATCCCAGCGCGTCTCTACAGCACCTGTGTGATCTTATGCCGCCCGCAGCTCAGGTGAGGCTGGGTCGTAGCGGGAGTCAGAAGTGACGGTGAGACGCCTTTGCACCAGTGGTAACCAGCGTCTCCCCACAGCATCAGTCCTGCAGCCCCCAGAACCGGGAGGTATATCAGACTTAATAATGAATACAGGTAATTATGGGAACAATAACAGCATATTTTAGTCTCCTGTGTGCATAAGAAAGTTTTGTCACCACTCAAGCAAAGAAAAAAAAGCGTTTATATTAGCCATATCCAGCGCCGTTGCTGATTAACTCAAGGTTGACTCACAATTGGAGTTTAGAGTCGTTTCAGCCGCTTCCGTTCCGGATTGCTCTCGATAGCGGCTAATTGGAGCCACTGACGCCCGAAGATGGGTTCCACAGAGTTCAGCAAAGCCGCGCTATACACACTCTGGCTGATACTGTCTTAAACAAGCGCGCGCGCCTCGCGCTCGAAGTAAAAAAAAAAGTTTGACGAGAGGCAGCAGGGGGAGGGGAGAGAGGAGGGGGCCTGGGCCTGTTTCCCTTGCGGGAGCGAGCTTTGAAACCATCTGTTAATTACAAACAGATGGTTTCAAAGCTCGCTCCCACAAGGGAATCACCAAACGTGCACGCTTTGCCATTGAAGGCAATGCAAAGCGTGCACGTTTTTGGCTGAAAAGACGAATCGATTGCTAAAGGTCTCCTATGTAGCGCATGCGCGCTGCGTAGGCGAGACCTAAAAAGGAAGGACTTCGTATTGGTAATGATTTTTGCCACAACAAACCTCAGGAATTTGCCATTTGTCTTACTAATTGGAATAAGAAAGTACTCATTCTGGACATCTTTTGTGCACATACAATGACCTTTATGTAACTGTTGGTAGATCTGCCAGAGGGGCAACATCTGAAATTCCTTTTTAGTCCATTTGTTTGACATTTTGATATTGAGAAAGGCCCTAATGTTTTCAATAGACTTTTCTTTCGAACCAGAAAGTAATTGGATTATATTCTTGTTTGGTTTGGGAAGGAGGGATCATTTCTACTGCTTCCTTCTGTAACATAATGTTGATCTCTTATTGAAGTAAATTGGGTTGGAATTTAGAATACTTCTTTGGAGGGAGGAATGGCTGGAGGAGAAGATCTAAACCTCAGAATAGCCATTATGTACAATATTCAGCACCCCTATTTTTCCTATTATATTTTTCTAATCTTCCAGACAATTACTGGAAGAGCCACACCGGAGTGGGAATGGAAAAGGTGGGAGAGAGGAATCACTGTTGGCCAGAGGCTTTCCTACTGCAGCGAAAGCCTCATATCCCCCTCAGCCTATAGATGAATACCTGGGTTGATAAAGCTGCTTTTGTTGCTGTTGGTGGCACTGCTGCAGCCTCTGAGGGGCTTGAATCCTCTGTTGTGATTAGCGGAGGTCACTGGACTTGTACTGATACCAGCAATATTATTTTCTCTTCCCCAAGCTGACTGCTTGAAGGTCTATAACTCAGACTTCATGCATTGAACTTCTTCATCCACAAGACAGCTAAAAAGAGACGTCTGTGGTATTCGTAAACATCTCTTATTAAATGAGATGTTCTGTTATGGCTCCTGTTATGGTTCCTGTTATGGTTCCTTATAGAATGTTTAAGCTTTAAGAAAAGCTATGAGGACAGTTGCTGGGTTGGATTCTCACTGTTCTGCTGTGGTTGGATATGTTCTACTTCCTTCATTTCAAGGAACTATTCTTTTTCATCATTGATGATAACAATGTGTGAAGATTGACCTTTTTAAGGATTTCATTTTCCTGGTTTACTGTGGACTTCTCAGCAACCTCTCTACATATCTCTACTTATCATTTCAATTCTTTCTGACACGTTAAAAGACATATTTACTGTTTCATGTTATCCCGTGCTTGAGCTCTGTGTTAAGGGTGACACGGCATTGAGTTGGCTTCATCAAAAACTTATGGGAATTTATCTTGGCCTGAACTCTGACCCTCAAGTTCAAGTCAGGATAATTGATACTACGCAAGAGACGTTTCCGCAAGATGAGATGCTTTCCAACAAAGTGGGTTGTGTCAAAGGGTATATGCATCACATAAGACTAAAGGATGGTGCTAAACCAATAGTCTAAAGGGAGAAATGTACCTATTAGTTTGCAAGATGCAGTGAAAACTGAATTGGACTGGCTCATAGCGAAGGGAATAATTGAGATGGTAAAAGCTTCACAATTGGTGGGGTCTGTTATTGCTATCAAAAGCTCTGGTGACAGACTAATTTGACCTTAGACATCTTAACAAAAAAGTAACTGAGAATAAGTTTCCTTTGCCTAACATCATGGAGATAAGTTTGTTATTTGATGACAAACTTTTCACCACACTTGTTGGAACCTCTGCTTATCAAGTTCATCTTTGTAAAGACTCTAAAGATCGAATGGTGTTCATAACACCTTTTGGAGTGTTTCGTTTCAATAAAATGCTTTTTTTTAATCTATGTTCAGCATGAATGATATTTTGGGTAAACTATCAGGAGTTAATTTTTTTCAGGAAGACGTTTTAATTTTCAATAACGCGCTGGAGGATTATGTAATCAAAGTCAGAGAGGGTGTAAAGGATTTTCAGTTTGAAGGGTATTACCCTTAAGATTAGTAAATGTAAGTTTTGTTGTCCCTAGAACTATTAGGGGCATGTTACCACATGTGATGGGGTTAAGCCCAAAAAAGACCTAATCAAAACCATCCAGGATTTATCTCACCCTGCCAAGAAGGAAGATGTTCAAGCTTTTTTGGGGATGGCTGAGTTCTATGTCAGATTTTGCTAGTTGCTCGTGTACCATTTGAAGTTTGCTCAAGAAGGTGGTCCAGTTTACATGGACTAAGGATTGTCGGAAGGAATTTACTAACATAAATCTAAGCCTTGCTTCAGTTTGAAGAGTTTTACATCTGGTATACCCTGTTGTGTTGTCACAAATGACAGTAATAAAAGTCTAGGCGCTGTTTTGAAGCAAAACCAGAATGGTACAGAGGTGACAACATCATTTGTTTGTAGATCATTGAAAGGGGCAGAAATAGGTTAGTTAACTATAGAGAAGGAAGCCCTGAAAGTATGCTGGGCTAAATGAAATTCAAGCAGTTTTTATGGGGAGTAAAATTTGTTGTCCAGTCTGATCATAAGCTGCTTTAGGAAGTGTTTGGGAAGAGAGGATTAGACTGTATTTCATTGTGCATTTGTAAATGGGTGGTAGCAATACAAGATTATCAGTTTGTAGTTACATACTTACCTGGTGTTGATAATGAAGTTGCTGATTGCATTTCCAGATTAGTTGAGGATTCTCTGAGGACAGATGGTGATGACGACACTTAGTAGAAAAAAGAAGATTAAGGTTTGTGCTATCACCATGGTTGTGTATCTGAGGATGAATAGATGGTAGAACTGGAGAAAGGTGATGTATTAAAGAGGGCTTGCGACCCCGTAAACTTCATTTAACTGGGCCGACGGCCCGAGCGGTGGAGACTTGGCACGTAGTCACTGGCAAATTGGGATGGAAGGGACGACTGACTAAAGCGATGACACTATGGGAGCCTGACATCCTGGGACGCCTTAGTAGATGCCCGGGATTCAATAAATGGGACACAATTGGTATATCCACGGTTGGGGACATGTGGGTTAAAGGGAAGCTCGCCTCATTCGCTGACCTCCAGTCAAAGTACCAATTGGCTCCATCCGAGGCCTTTAGATACTTGCAGATTAGTCACGCAATCTCGTCCGCTCTGCCAAAGGACACTCCTCTCCCGGACTCTTCCCCCTTGGAAGACCGGTTATTGTTGGACCCCATGAATAACAAAGCTATATCGCTCACTTATAAGACACTGGTAAATAACCGGGCAGATCCGATGCTAAAAGTGAGGGCTAGCTGGGAGACGGACCTGGGAAGCATAGAAGACGACGACTGGCGAGACGCACTGACCTCCCCCAGGGAAGTGGCCATTCCCATGCGCCTCCGGCTCATTCAGCTGAAAGTGCTCCACCGGGTATATTTTTACGCTAAGCTCCTGTTTAAAATTGGTAGACGCCCTGACCCGCTCGGTCTCCGGCACTGTAATCAAATGGGGACCTTCGTACACGTAATATGGGATTGTCCACAAATCCAGCAGTATTGGGTGAAGATCGCCCGCCAACTTGAGAGAACGTGTGACAAGCCCCTCCGATTGTCTCCCCAGCTCTGTCTCCTTAATATCTGGGCAGCGACAGACCTTTCCCAGGCAGAACAGAGCTGGGCCTCGATGGGCTTTATCATTGCTAAGCGCAACATAGCGCAGAAATGGGGGGTGGACACGGTCCCGTCTGTGGGTGAGTGGGCAAAAGACATGGACACAGCTATGATTGCCGAAAAGACGGTGTTTAAGGGACGGGGCTGTCCTGGGAAGTGGGACCATAAATGGGGGAAGTGGAACAAGTACAGAGGAGACATTTGAATTTCCCCTACGGTAGAGATGCGGAGATAACGACAAACTTTGATGGCCCAACTGACAGCAGAGGTGGTTTCTCCTCCTCCTGCCACTTAGCTGATGTTCTGACGCCTGTTAATGTCATTCCATATGTCATGTTATTTAACCTTTTTTGACAATTTCTCTTGCACTGGGCGGGCCTATTGACAGCGACTGTGCACTGCAATGCCACTTGCTTACTTCAGAGGTGAATGTAAAACTCTTTGAAACTGGGGGGAACAAAGTGAATATGGTTCAGATGTGCAATATGTACCGATGCAATGTTGTTGTAAAACGAATAAAAAGGTTTTTTTTAAAAAGCATTCTATAGGTAACTAGATGCATTTAGGCTGGTGACACAATTTGAAGTGACTAAACTATCAGGTTAGATAGACAAAGCTCTCTATCGGGTGCATTAACCCAATTTGCTATTTTACCCAATTTAAAGATGCCTAAAGGTTTTTGCCTTAGAAGGATAAAAAAAAAAAAAAGAGGGCTTGCGAAGCCATTCCCAATGGCAACAAAACATGGAGTTTTTATACTACTTGGCTAGTTTTGCATAAGTGGCAGAAGAACTTTCAGTTAATAATCTTTTTTTAGAGAGGTACCAGATTAGTTCCCCCTCTAAAGGCAAGAAATTGCAAGACTGTTGTGAGTGCAGGATGAGTGACAACTTTGGAAATAAGAACGTCCCCCATGGTTGGCTGTGAGATTCCAAAGGAGGTTTGGAATTAAATTGCCTTAGATATGGTGTGACCCATAATTATTAGGTTCTTCCTCTAAATAGTTGCTGGTTCTGATGGACATGCTCTCTAGATGGCCTGAAGGAGAGGTCACTAATGAAATCACCATTTTGTCAGTTATCACGTTCTTGACAGATGTGTTTGCCAGGGAAGGGAGTCCCAAGTATATACTCACAGACAATGGTGTCCAGTTAACCTCCAAAATGTTGGAGCAGTTATTGAATGAAAGTAGTATATTAGTTATGGATTCCTTACTTTAGAATTACCCCCAGGGGCCAGACTGGATCCGGAGAATTTTTCTTCAGCAGTACCCCTGTGTGTCGGTAGGTGGCGTCGGTCGACTCCGCGTTCGTTGTTGGCGTCGTGATCGCCAGAATGACGTCAAAGTTTCTACTTAGACGCCGCTCCTGCGCGCGGACGTCAGTTCTTTACACGACATTCCACGCCAGAAACGCAGAGCCATGCAAGACACTGACCACTGGAGCATAAAACTAGGGCCATGAAAGGGAGTCCCTTACTCTAGAAGTCAGTTCGGAGAACGGGGAGGATAGGTGGGGCGGTAAGGAATCCATAACTAATATATGTCTCTTACAGATATATCGTTACCGAAGGTAAGTAACTTGTTCATCTGAAAGAGTCTATTAGTTATGGATTCCTTACCTTAGAATAGATACCCTAGCAATACCAACCCCGGAGGTGGGTATGCGAACTAAGTTTACACCAGGAAGTCCTGAAGAACGGAGCAGCCAAAGAAGCTGTCTCTCCAGACTTGGCTGTCCAGGGAGTAATGTTTAGTGAACTTGTGCAACGAAGCCCACATGGCTGCCTGGCAGATGTCATAAAGGGGGACTCCACGTAACAAAGCAGTAGTGGCTGCCGTAGCCCTGGTGGAATGGGCGCGCAACCCTACTGGAGGTTCCTTTTTCACCAAGGAATAACAAATTTTAATGCAAAGAACGACCCATCGAGAGATGGTTCGTTTTTGCATGGCCCGACCTTTCTTGGCGCCCACATAGCCAACAAAGAGCTGATCATCCACCCGGAATTGTTTTGTGCGATCCAGATAAAATGAAAGTGCACGTTTTGGATCCAGACGATGGAGCCTCTCCTCCTCTTTAGAAGGATGCGGGGGCGGGAAGAAGGTGGGCAAAGTGATGGTCTGTCCTATGTGGAAAGAGGTAACCACTTTGGGAAGAAAAGAAGGTCTAGTGCGAAGGACAACCTTGTACGGATGAACAGCCAGGAAAGGAGGTTTAGAAGAAAGAGCCTGAAGCTCACTCACCCTGTGAGCAGAGGTGATGGCAACCAGAAAGGCAGTCTTGAGGGTCAAAAGTCTGAGAGGACAATTATGTTGGGGCTCGAAAGGAGCGCACAGAAGGCAAGTCAGAACAAGGTTCAAGTCCCACTGGGGCATTACGAAAGGAATAGGAGGGAACAGGTGAGTGATGCCCTTAAGGAAGCGATTTACAATAGGAGACTTGAAAAGAGAAGGCTGATCAGGAAGGCGAAGAAAGGCAGAAATGGCTGAAAGATAGCCTTTAAGAGTGCCCAGAGCAGAGCCCTGCTGGGCCAAAGAAAGAATGAAGAGGAGAACCTCTGAAAGAGGGGCAGAAAGGGGATCCACAGCCTTTGCTGTGCACCATGCAACAAATATGTTCCATCTACAGGCGTATACCGTTTTGGTGGAGGGACGCCTGGCTGCCAAGATAACGTTACAGACTTAGGGAGGAAGGTCGAAAGCTGTCAACTGTCGCCGCTCAATCTCCACGCGAGGAGGTGGAGGCTGGAAGGGCTCGGGTGAAGAACCGTCCCCTGCTGCTGCGACAGAAGATCCTCCCGAAGAGGCAGTCTGATCGGAGGATCGATGGCCATGTTCAAGAGCTCGGGATACCACTCTTCGTGCCCAGTCCGGAGCCACAAGAATGACTTGGGCCCGGTCGCGCTTGATCTTCTTCAGCACTCTGGGCAGATGTGGTATAGGCGGAAAGGCGAATAGAAGACCGCAACTCCACTCGCGACGAAAAGCGTCACCTAGCGAGTGCCGCCTATGAAATTCCAAAGCGCAGAACTGCTAACATTGCACGTTCTCTTCGGTGGCGAATAGATCTAACCAAGGCTCTCCCCACTGCTGAAAGAGACCTTGCACCACCTCCGAGTGAAGACGCCATTCGTGATCTATCATGCACCGGCGGCTGAGTTCGTCCGCCCTGGCATTCAGGAAACCCGCCGGGTGTTGAACCACCAGGGACATGTCCTGATGTTCCAGCCACTTCCAGAGACGAAGGGCCTCCTGACAGAGGGTCCACGACCCCAACCCGCCCTGTTTGTTGCAATACCACATGTCGGTGGTGTTGTCCGTGAACACCTGCACTACTCTTCCTTTGACAGAAGGAAGGAATGCCTTCAGCGCAAGACGAATCGCCCGAAGCTCCATAAGGTTAATGTGGAGCCCGGACTCCGCCGGAGACCAGAGGCCTCTGATCTACGCCTCCCCCATGTGGCCACCCCACCCCAGAAGTGATGCATCTGCCACCACTGTGAACTCTGGTTGGGGAAGGGAGAGGGATCGGGATCTGCCGTTGACCCAATCCTGGTTCGTTAGCGACCACTGCAATTGGTGTGCAGTGCCCTCCGAGATCTGGACGCAGTCGGAAAGATTTCCCTGATGCTGTGCCCACTGGAACTTCAGGTCCCACTGCAGAACCCGCATATGCCACCTGGCATGATCCACCAGCAGGATGCAGGAGGCCATGAGACCCAGCAGCCTCAGGGTCATTCTGACCGAAACCCGGGATAGAGGCTGAAAGATAGGAATCATAGCCCGAATATCACGCTGTTCGGGAGGATAAGCCTGAAACTGCGCTGTGTCCAGAACCGCCCCGATGAAAAGGAGCTTCTGAGAGGGAATCAGGTGCGACTTTGGCACGTTGATAGTGAACCCCAGCGAATGCAGGAGGTCCGCCGTAGTCTGGAGATGGGAGACAACAGCCTGGGGCAAACTCGCCTTCAACAGCCAGTCGTCGAGATAGGGGAAGACTGGAACCCCCTGATCTGCGCAGATGAGCTGCGACCACCGCCATCACTTTCGTGAACACCCGAGGGGCGCAGGTAAGGCCAAAGGGGAGCACGGTGAACTGAAAATGCTTGTGGCCTACGGTGACCAGTAGGTAACGCCAGTGGGCAGGCAGGACGAGGATGTGAAAATAGGCGTCCTGCAAGTCCAACGCTACCATCCAGTCTCCGGGGTCGAGGGCAGACAGGACCTGAGCCAGTGTCAACATTTTGAACATCTCCTTCCGGAGGAAGCGGTTGACGTCCCCGAGATCCAAAATAGGACGCAGGCCTTTGTCCTTTTTGGGTACCAGGAAGTAGTGGGAATAACAACCACAACCTACTTCTGGCACAGGGACTTGCTCGATGGCTCCCTTGGCTAAAAGAGCCGCAACTTCCTGACGGAGAAGGGCCAAGTGATCCTCCGACATGCGATGGAGTGTAGGTGGCATGGAGGGAGGGGTAGTCTCGAAGGGGAGGGAGTAGCCCCTTCGGACTATCTGCAAAACCCACCTATCCGACGTGATGTCGTGCCAGTGGGGGAGGTGATGGCGAATCCTGCCGCCCACTGGCAACTGGTGGCCCTGAAAAGTCGGACTGGGAAGGTTTGGAGGATGCTGCAGAGGGGGCGCTGGTGGACTGGCCCGCCCGCTGGCCCCTAGACCCACGACGCTGGGTCCCACGTCCCCTGCCGCGCAGAGGCTGCACAGCTTGCGCAGGCCTGTGGCTCTGGGTGGAACGTGGTGGGCACCCCTTCCGTAGCCAGGAAAGGGGCGAAAAGCGGACAGCACGGGGCGAGAGGTGGTAGCAAGGCCCAAGGATCTGGCCGTAGCCCTAGAATCCTTAAATCGCTCGAGCGCATTGTCCGCTTTGTCGCCAAACAAGCGACGGCCATCAAAGGGCATGTCCAAAAGAGTCGATTGGACATCACCCCAAAAGCCAGTGGACCTCAGCCAGGCATAGCGCTGCAAGGCTACCAACATTGAAATCGTCCTGCCAAGCCAGTCGGCGGTGTCCAGCCCACATCATATGGCGAACTTCGCTTCATCTCTACCCTCAGCAACTGCACGGGAGAGCACTGTGGCAGCACCTGCGCGACCGTGTCCCACACAGAGTGGGTGTAACGGCCCAAGAGACATGCGGTGTTCACCGACCGCAGTCCTAAGCTGGCAGAAGAAAACCTCTTTTTCCCAAAATGATTCAGCTTCTTGGATTCCCTATCTGGGGGAGCAGTAGGGAACGCGCCTTTGGACGTGGAGGCTTGAACCACCAAGCTCTCAGGGGTAGGGTGTTGGGAGAGGAAAGTTGGGTCGCCCGGGGCCGGGCGGTGGTGTCAGGCAATCATCCTATCCACAGCAGCCCCTGTGCTGGGCTTGGACCAGGTGCCCAGAAGGATGTCTGTGAGGGCCCCATTGAACGGCAGCAGGGGCTCCGAAGAGGCTGCTGCTGGTTGAAGCACCTCAGTCAGAAGGTTAGTCCTGACTGCCACCGTAGGTAGCTCAAGGCCTCACCCGCCCTACGCAACACCACAGCGTAGGAGGCTCCCTCCTCTGTGGCCACGGTTGGGGGAGAAAGCATGCCAAGGTCTGGGGATTTATCCAGACCACTGGCCTCCACCAGTTCCTCTCTCCAGTCCGGCTCTTCCAGCTGGTCTGCTAGAGGGTCAATAGACCCCTCCCAGTCGTCCTCACCCTCCTCTGGCTGCTACTCAGGGCGATAGGGAGCGCCAGGATAGAACAGAGGTATAAAAGTACCGGTCGGTGGTCCGGCTCTGTGTCCATGTCGATTTGGAGGCCGGGGTCGACACCGGCAGGGGACACAACCGGCGTCGGAAGGGGCGGAGGTGTCGCCAATGGATTCCGCGCCAGAGGTGTCGTAAGGTTGACCGGCGCCAATCCGGATCCAGGCCTGGATCCCTGGAGACCCTGCGGCGCCGAAGTCGCCGGCATCGAAGGCCTAGAACCCCCAGCCGAGTCCGCGGGGCCAGAAGGCGCACCAGCGGAGTTGGGCTGCCCAAAGATGGAGTGGATGGCTTCGTAAAAGCTACGAAGTTGGGCAGGGGGCGCCCCGGCTCCCGGGAAGGGAGGGAGGCTCAGAGCTGACCAAACAGGCTCCGCGGGCAGAGCCGGATGACTAACTTCTGCAACCCGCGTCGGCCGATGGACGGGGAGAAGGCGAAGAGCGACGGTGCTTCTTCACCTTCTTCTTGTGCTTCGACTTACCCGAAGACGAAGACTTCTAAGAGGAGTGATGGTGGTAACTCCGCGACCGGTCCCGCGACCTCCCTCTCAACCTCGGTACCTCGAGCGGTGCGGAGCTGACTGCCAGGCCTCGAGAAGGTTTCTGGACCTCTCCCACAAAGACTTCTGGTTTATGGCCCGGCAGTCGGAGCACGACTTCGGGTCGTGGTCGCGCTCCAAACACCAGAGGCACACAAGATGTGGGTCTGTGACCGGAGTCACAAGGTTTGAAGCCGGTCCGTCAATGTGACATCCCTCGAAACTACTCGAAAAAGAAGTCAATTAAAAGTCGAAAAACTCTAGCCAAAAAAGACTAAGGGTACCACTCTCTCCGGATCTGCGCTGGCTGGCGCGAAAAAAGAAAGAACTGACGTCAGCGCGCAGGGGCGCCGTCTAAGTAGATACAGCGACGTCATTTCAGCGATCACGACGCCAACGACGAACACGGAGTAGACCGACGCCACCTACCGACGCGCAGGGGTACTGCGGAAGAAAAATTCTCCGGATCCAGTCTGATGTCTGGGGGTAGTTCTAAGGTAAGGAATCCATAACTAACAGTCTCTTTCAGATGCAGTATTATTCACAAGAAATGCGCCTTTTACTATACTGAAACTAATGGGCTGGTGGAGTGGTTTAATAGGACATTGAAAGAGACCATACACATTGCTAAACACAAAGGGATTAATTGGGTAGAAATGGTGAAGAGTAGAGGAGTACAGGTTTACCCCTCATACCAGTACAGGGACAAGTCAATTAGTACAGTTAAAAAAATGTAGACTGTGTTCCAGGGTGTGTCCTGCATGGATTAGTACTTACTGAAAGGAGTTTCCCGAAGTGTAAGGACTGGTTTGCGAAGGAAAAGCAAGGAACTCCAATAACAGGAGAAGAAAAAAAGAACTGTATGACCACCGCAAAGTGGTTGAATCTTTTACCTTAAGGTTTATGATGTTGTAAAAGTCAAGTTACCTAAGAACTCTCAGGATTTTTCTCAATTTAGCGAACCTTGTGAAGTGATCAAAGTGTTTCAGGGAGCTAACAAATTGGAAGATAGACAGATCTGGAACTTTAACAGGATTGTCGTAATTAATTTGTTTAGAAATGTATAGTAATTACTTTGTGTTGGTTTCTTTTGTTTACTTGTGTTAAATTACCTTTGCTCATTTGTTGTTTTTTGTTCCATTGGATTGTGGTATGCGGTATTGTTAAATGTTTCTTAATGAAAAATATGGCTCCTGCTTCATATAAGGTTGGTCTCACTGCTCTGCTGTACCTAGAGTTTCCCCATATAATTAAAGGAAGTTATCACTATAATTTCTGCTTTGGATCTTCTTTCGCTACGAGATGGATTCTACAAAGTCACAGAGAAAGGAAGATTTAGTATTCTCTGCATGGCTTCGGGTTTCAATCTGGTAAATTTGAGCCAGGATGAACGTCTCATATCCAAGCCAGGGCTGTCAGGTCTGAGAGGACAGCTGAAGCACTGATCTCTTGGTTTGAAACCATCATGACTTCATGAAAGACTTACCTAAAGTCCTTCCGGGGCTCTCACGGAAGCTCTTCAGCCAAGTGTTTACAGGAGTTCCACAAGAAACAGATATATCTTGCAAGGTATTGCCCTGCACTGGTAGACAGTAGAAGTTGGACAAGCAGGATGGTGTTTTCCTGCTGCAGAGCATTAAGAGTATGGCTGGGGATCCATGCGTGGAAAAAGTGGATCCTAATCCAGAGGTTTGTACTTTTATTTTTTTCAGATTAGCTGGTGCAGATCTTACAGAAGCCATAGTTAAGAGAGAAGCCTGGGACCAATGGAAGAACCGTTCTGGAGGCAGTTCGCTAATGGCAAGTCTAAAAAATGACAGAAGTCGTTTGAAGAGTTGCGACGGACAGATTAAGCTTGTTCCCACCTTATTGAACGAGGATGTCACCTATCGGAGAGATCGTTTTATGGTAGAGCTCAGACATGGTAGGAGAGTAAACTCTGACAGATGACCAAGATGAGTGGGATTGGTTTATGACCACTAACATATTCTGAATCTTGGGAAGAAAAAATTATGTTTAGCTCTTCTACATTGTCTATTTCGTTTCTAAAGTGTCATCTAATGGCCAGAGACTCTTTGTTGTGACGAGGATAGTAAAGACGTCGTAAGCCATTTGAAAGCAGACTGGTTCAGGAACTTTGGGAGGTAGTGGTTTTTCGGCAGCGGGGCGGAGATAGCTGCAGGGATAAGAGAGACCAGTGCCAGTGAAACAACCATGGGAGATGCTTGGTCGAGACGGAGAGTATAGATGGAGTATTCAGAGTCCGAGGTGTTGGCGACTGCATGGAAAGGTACAGAGATCTGCTCAACGTCGTCCCTTTTGGAGATACATGCTTCAATGCTGAGTGGCTCGACATCGACCTGCTCTTGACAGTGGGCATTTGGCAGCCCAACCAATCCTCTATGTCTCAGATCCCAGCCTAGACTAGGCGCATCAGTACATATCTCAATAAGATCTCTCTAGCAAGGAGTCTTGCAGTCATTGTAGGGCATTCATTTTTGTTCCAAATGGCTTCAGTAAGATCCACTAACATTCCTTGCCCACATATTTTCTTTAAAAAAAGGTTTGTGTAAAGGTTTTGTCACTTTGAAAACTTTCTTTGTTTTTAAAATTGTTGTGTTTTTTTTTTTTTTTAAAGAAAACGAATGTAAATTGAGCATTACAGCCTTGAAAAACTTTGCTTTTTTTAAATTTAAAATTGGATTTCTGAAAACTGAAAGGTATGATGCATATTTTATAAAAAGTGCTCAGGGGATCCTGCAATTATGCCTGCCAATTCTATGTTTATCACTTTAAGAGGGAGGTAGGTTGACCTCTAAAGGCTGGCTCTAGTTTGTACTAGCGGCCTCAGACCAGGACATGAAGGAATTTTCATACACGTTTCAATCAGCTGATCTTTCCATGCTGTGAAACAAAGGTCTGGCAACAAGTTATACATAGAACAAAGGCTTACATTAATAATTACAGTTTTAATTGTCTTTTATAAAAATTCTGAATATTAAGACATGAACTGCGGAGGACGGACTCACCTGAGTGGTGGCTGTAATGGATAACACAAATGTGGGAACGGTGGAGCAGCTCAGATTCAACAAGCGGCCCTGTTGGAGGAAGCAGACAAATCTCAAGTGAACATAAAAAAAATCCTCATTTCAGAGGGCAAAGTGCAGGGGCAAAGCAGTGAGTATTCTGCTTTGTGTTGTACGCCACAATACAGAGGTCAATTATATCAATTTCACAAATATTTTGTCCACATCGACTACAATCAGGCTGTCAATGTAAGTACATGTAGGAAATTATAAATTTACTATTCTGAACTCCATATTTGCTTACCTTGATTATATTGTGGTAGTTGATATTGTGGATTCTATATTGTTGTTGATCGCTACGACCGCCACAATATTGTGACTTTTCAACTTCAATAACCTTCGATGTTATTGTTCAAGCTAATATAGTTCTAACACAGCTAACATATTGATTACTTAATTAACATTACCTGACTGACTTCAACGTAACTGAAAAACACCCAAAAAAGTGAGATAGGAGTTTTATTTTAAAATGTCTTTATTGGACCAACATGATTAATAAAATAAGGACAATGAGTATTGTTGTATGCAGTCTCATATCTGATAATACAGAGTCTAACTTGATCAGGTCAGGAAAGAGTTGGGTAAGAACTTGCTACATTGCCAGGGATACACAGAATCAACTGTTTGTTATCTGGGGAATGAAATACCAATGAAGCCACCAAATACAAAGCACAGTCAGAGGTCACAAAACCATTGCAGTGTAATCAGTCAAAATGAGAGACCCTACCACTTTGCTGTGAGACTTGTGTAATGGCTAAATCGTGGAACTTACTCCAATTCTATGTAAATGAGGCTGCTAAGCTCATCTGGTGCAGATCTTACTGAAGCTATTTGGAACAAAAAACAATGCCCTACAATGACAACAAGCACAAATCGGTCAAAGATGCAGTATCAAGCAAACTCACATGAATGCTCAGACAGAATATCACCAAGAACCAAAAAATACCCCACACAGAAGTTTAGCAATACTCTGCTTTAACCTTTGCGGCCAGATTGGTTGGCTTCCCCATACGCCCCACTCAGAAATGTAAAGCATTTAGCTACTATACAAAGCGCTCAAACTGAATACCTGTTACCTGTAAAGCAACTAGTGAAAAACATTTGGTAGCTGGTGAAGCAGCACAATCTACATGCACTTTTCAAAGAAGAAAACCACAGCACTTAGTCATTTGTCTAAAAGATGTCATAAGGTTCAAAAAGTGAGGACTTCTGTTAAACAAAAACTTTTTGTTCAGAGATCGAGGATTTTGTGATCTTCAGTACATTCACATTTTTATCCTTCAAAACTGGACAAATGCGGACACGTGTTTCGTCACGCAGTGACTTTTTCAAGGCTTGATTAAGGTCAAAAGATTCCGTGTGCGAAGACCTATCTGGAATAATGGGTATATGTAGTAATGCTCTCAGGAACTGCACCTCTGCGGGATGTGACATGTAATGGAGAAGACGCAAATCCAGTCCGTTGAAGTAAAGTTCACACAGAAGGTCGTGTCCTATAGCGAGAGCCTCACTCCTTGCTCAAATATAGGTCAGGTCACTGAATAAAGAAGTGGACGTTGCTTTAAATGTCTAATATAAATGATTGCTGATAGGTAAAAAACACGACTTCCAGTATAGTCCTATAGAATTGGAGCACACCGTGTTCCAGAGATTGGTATAAACTATGGTTCTGTGAAATCTTTGAAAAGTATCCAAAGGTCCTGACGTAAGACTGCGGTAGGGCGATGTGCCGTCCTAGGTAAGTATAAGTCAAGCGAAATTTATAGAGAAATGGACACCATAATAAGCTCCTATCTGACGAAGCAAGGAGTGAAAAAGTCACTGCGTGACAAAACAAATGTCGGCTGTTGTCCAGTTTCGAAGGATGAAAATGTGAATGGACTGAAGATCACAATATCCTCGATATCTCTAATAAACGTTTTTGTTAAACACAAGTCCTTACTGTTTGGACCTTATGACATATTTAGACTAATAACTGAGTGCTATGGTTTCTTTCTTTGAAATTTGTACACATTGCATCTTTTGGTCCAACATGAGCTCACACCTTTGGTAGTAAGGTGTGGGATACCAAAATAAGCACCATCCCAAATATCTATGACATCATTGCACTCTACCCACATTAACTATATGTTTTAACGAGGTGTGATTGTTAAACCACTACTACTTATCGTTTTTATCAAATCTACATGCACTGACTGAAAAGCATAGATCACAACTAAATATGCCACCTAAAGAGGATCATATAAAGTCCTGTGAAGTACAAACTGTGGCATTCAAATGTTGGCAGTCTGGCTATGATTTTTTTTGTACAGTTGATTTTTTTGTAGCCTAGCTAAAGTACAGTGTTATCTATAAAGGATCTTGCATATTACTTCTTTCCATTGGGAATGCCTCTCACATGTACTTGCTCGTGTAAAAATATCTTCCCATTATTTAGGATCTTAGGTGATATTAAAGTCTTTTTCCAGTGTGTCAGGTAAGGGTATTTGATAACTTCATGCTGCAACGTGAGTTCTCTATATCTAAGAGACTAAGCACTGGGAGAGAAGACCATTTGAAGGAGGTGCTTGGAGGGAGTGTGGTCACTCATTGTCCAGTCCATGTTTCTGGATGTAAAGCCAACAATCTCAGCTGCAAGTATAGGAAACGATCCATTTTGGAAATTCCGTATCGTTTTCAATAGCCTTAAAGCAATTTATCTCCCTTTTACTGAAAATATCTTGTAAGCTGAAACACCCTTGCTTCTTCCATATCTGGACGTGGGTCTTCCCATCTTAATTGCATGTGGGGTGAGGTAGGCCCTGTGGAGGATATTAAATTGGATACATTTAAATTGGGCATTGCATGAGACCCGGTGGGGGTAACTGAAGGATTTTTGCCATTCTTTATTATGTAAACAGCGCCCTACTACCATATACCACACTCGCCAATGACCTCTAATAGGGCATTGTATAGCCATGTAATCATGTTGCACCCTGATCCAATCTTGTATATAGTATGCGCTAGGGCATCCATCTGCCGATAAAGCAGTAATGCTCTATGTATTCTACCATAGAGTAAGCATTGTCCGCCAGTGAGGTTCCATTGTTCCACCAATGAGGGGAAGGGCATTAGTGTGCTTTTAGAGAAGAGGTTGCCACTTGTGTCGACATCAGCTGCTTACCACAGTCAGAGTTTGCAGTGTGTCAGTGAAGTTGCGCCAGCGAAAACTCCCGGCAGTGGGATCGATGGGGCATAGGGGACCACAGTTTGCACACATGCCAATACTCGTTTCCAGCCGTTCAGGGCTGTGGAGGGCAATATAGGTAGAGGGTGGTGGCATTGTGGGCTTGGGAAGAACAACGCATGCACACTGCCCTCAGCAATTTGCTGTTGGATGAGAGATGTCTCTCCCAAATATCTGTCTGCCAGCCATCATGCAACCCACTGCAATTGTGCATCGAAGTAATAATTTCAAAAGGCAGGTGCCCCCAGGCCTCCCGGCAATTTCAATTTGCCATGTGCCACTCCACGCCTGCCAGCAACACATATCAATTGGCCCAGAAGTCTGTCCAGCACCTTGAAAAAGTTTCTCTTACAATATGAAGGGGAAGTTAGCAAAATAATACAGGAGCCTCTGGGGCATCACCCTTATTGACAATGTTACGTGTCCAGCCACCAAAGGAGGCAGTTTGGTCCAAAATGTTATCTGGGAGCACAGCGATCTAATAGCACGGTGTGCGTTACTGTACAGCATGTCACGTTCTTTGTGATAGACATTAATACCTTGGTATTTAAAGGTGTGTGGGTCCCATCTGAGCCTTTTCCCTTCTAGTAGTAGTGAGTGAGGGGGTTTGTAATGGGGCAGTGGAAAGACTCCTGATTTAGAATAATTGACTGATAGGCCCGAAACTTCACAAAAGTGAGCAAAAAGTTAGATTTTGATCAGACTAGAACGTACATCTTGTGTATAGAGCAGCATATCATCTGCATATAGAGAGACTATGTGGGGCCAGAGTATTGGGGACTGCTCCATGACCTGGTATAGCCGTCTCGCGTTCAAGATGTGTTTTGGGAAGAGAAAAACCCATTCTGGTCTATGTGAACTAGTTCCAGTAACAGAGGAAGTAGTCCATCTACCAGTAACTTACTTAATATCTTATAAGGAAAATGCTACTTACCCAGTATGCATCTGTTCTTGGCATGTAGAGCTGTAGTTTCATATGCTATGCATAGCTCGCCATCTAGTGTTAGGTCCGGATGTTTGCACTTTGTTCGAAGAAGTCTTTTCCAGTCACGAGGGAAGCGACTACTCCTTTCGGTGATAGTGCGCATGGACATCGGCTCCATTGTTAGATTGTTTGCCTCAGAGGGTGATAATGGAGTTAGTAAGAGTAGTAAGAGATGTCCATGTATGTATGTATGTATATATCTATCCAAGTAAGATATTACTGCAACAGGTATAGGTACCCGGGGAGGCGGGTGGGCGAATGTGAATCTAGAGCTCTACATGCCAAGAACAGATGCATACTGGGTAAGTAGCATTTTCCGTTCGAGGCATGTGAGCTGTAGATCACATGCTATGCATAGACTATACAGCAGTTATCTCCCAAAGCGGTGGTTAACCTGTAGCTGTTGCAGTCGTCTGAAATAGTGTACGTAAAACTGCTTGGCCCACACTAGCTTGCTGTCTTGCTAACACATCTACACAATAGTGTTTTTTTGAATGTGTGAGGTGTAGACCATGTTGCAGCTTTGCAGATATCATCTATGGGTATATTCCCTAAGAATGCCATAGAAGCCCCTAGTTTGCGTGTGGAGTGCGCTCTAGGGGGGATTGTTAGTGGTCGTTTTGCTTTTGCACAGCATGTCTGAATGCACTTGACTATCCACTTTGCAATGCCTGATTTTGATATAGGATTGCCTTTATGTGGTGGAGCAAAAGCGACAAATAGTTGTTTTGTGTTGCGGAAAGGTTTGGTCCTTTCTACATAGTAAAGGAGTGCTCTTTTCACATCGAAAGTGTGCAAAGCACGTTCTGCCACAGAATCTGGTTGAGGGAAGAACACATGCAACTCAACAGATTGGTTGATATGAAAGGCAGAAATGACCTTTGGTAGGAATTTAGGGTTAGTCCGAAGAACCACTTTGTTTTGGTGTACTTGTAAACATGGTTCTTCTATGGTTAGTGCCTGAAGCTCACCCACTCTTCTCAGTGATGTGATAGCTATGAGGAAAGCTACCTTCCAAGTGAGAAATTGCAGTTCACATCTATGCAATGGCTCAAAGGTTGGACCCATTAGTCTGGTGAGGACAATGTTGAGATTCCACACTGGAGCAGGTGGAAGTCTTGGAGGAATGATTCTTTTAAGTCCCTCCATAAATGCTTTTATGACAGGCACTCTAAAGAGAGACAGGTGTTGTCTGTTCTGTAGGTATGCAGCTATTGCAGCACGATGTAAGCGTATGGAAGAGTATGCTAAATTAGAACGCTGCAGGTGTAGTAAATAGCAAATAATGTTTTGAACTGAAGCGTCTAGCGGATTGATTTGATTGTTATTGCAGTATATTACAAATCTCTTCCACTTTGCTGCATAGCATGCTCTTGTGGTAGGACGCCTAGCCTCTTTGATAATGCTCATGCAGTCTGGCGGAAGATTAAGGTAGCCAAACTCTAAGATTTCAGGTGCCAGATCGCAAGGTGGATATGACTGGGATCTGGATGTCTTCTCTCCATGGCTCTGAGTGAGAAGATTGGAAGTGAGGTGTAGCTTTTGATGAGGAACTACTGAGAGCTCCAACAGGGTTGTGAACCAGGGTTGTCGGGCCCATGTGGGAGCAACTAGGATCAGTGTCAGGGATGCCTGTCTGAGCTTCCGAACCACTAATGGAATGAGTGGGAGAGGTGGAAAAGCGTAGGCAAATATTCCTGACCAATTCACCCATATTGCATTGCCCTTGGACAATGGGTGTGGATGTCTGGATGCGAAGCTTGGGCATTTTGCTTTTAGGTTTGTGGCGAACAGATCTATCTCCGGAAAACCCCACATTTGGAAGAATGGGAGGAGAACTTGAGGGTGGATTTCCCATTCGTGGATCTGTTGTCTTTGACGACTGAGCAGATCTGCAATCTGATGGTTTACTCCTTGAAGATGTTCTGCAAGGAGATACATTTTGTGACGTATGGCCCATCTCCAGATGGTCTGTGCTAGTTGTGACAGCTGGAGAGAGTGTGTCCCCCCTTGTTTTTGTATGTAGTACATTGCTGTCATGTCTGTACGGATTAGGGCAGCTTTGCCTACTAGATGAACTTGAAACGCTTAGAGCACTAGAAAAATCGCTAGCAGCTCTAGATGATTTATGTGAAACCGCTTTTGCTGCAGGGTCCACATGCCCTGAATTGTATGTGTTAGGAGATGAGCTCCCCAACCAGTGAGTGATGCGTCTGCTATTAGTACTATCTGTGGAACCGGGTCGATGAAGGGCCGCCCTTTTGAAAGGTTTTGTGTATTCCACCACTGCAGAGAGCGATGGGTGCGGCCGTCCACCAACACTAGATCTGATAACAGACCCTGAGCCTGGTTCCACTGACGTGCTAAGCACTCCTGAAGGGGACGCATGTGAAGTCTTGCGTAAGGGACTATTAGGATGCAAGACGCCATCATCACTAGTAATTGCATGAACACTCGAGCTGGCAATGAGTGTTGAGGCTGAAACTGACCAAGTAGAGTCTGCATATTGCGGATTCTGGCCGGAGTGGGGTAGGCCAAAGCCTTTTGTGTATTTATTGTGGCTCCCAACTACGCCTGTGTGTTGGATGGCTGTAGATGGGACTTGGACAGGTTTACTGTGAATCCAAGATTGTGAAGCAACTGCACTGTTTTGTGAGTGTGACGTAGATAGTTTTCTTGAGAGCTGGCTTTTATGAGCCAGTCGTCCAAATATGGGAAGACGTGAATTTGTTGTCATCGAAGATGGGCTGCAACTACCGCTAGGCACTTGGTGAATACTCTGGGTCCGGTAGTTACCCCGAATGGGAGCACTTTGAACTGAAAGTGCTGTCCTGCTACTAAGAACCTGAGGTACCTGCGGTGAGCAGGATGTATTGGGATATGGAAATAGGCGTCCTTTAAGTCCAGAGTGGACAGAAAGTCGCCTTGTTGAAGGAGCGGGAGCATTTGGAGTGTGACCATGTGAAAGTGCTCCGACTGAATGTATAGATTTAGTTCTCGGAGGTCTAGTATAGGCCTGAGAGAGCAATCCTTTTTGAGAATCAAGAAGTACAGGGAGTATACTCCGTCCCCTTGATATTTGAATGGAACTGGTTCTATAGCTCCTTTCTCTAACAGAGAGAGAACTTCTTGCTTTAGAAGGGTAAGATGTTCCTGTGACATTGCGCGTGACCTTGGAGGAATGTTTGGGGGAGTGTCTGTAAGTTCCAGGCAGTAACCATATTGGATAATTTGAAAAATCCATTTGTCTGAGGTGATTGGGTTCCAGACAGGGAGAAATTGGGAGAGACGTCCCCCAACAAAAGTGGAATGATCGGGGGGTAGCGGAATAAAGTCACTGCTTGTTGTTTGCGGGGGAAGTGCTTGTGGAGTTGCCTCTGCCTCTTCCCTTACCATTGTTTCCTCTAAAACCTCCTCTGAAATAACCTCTTGATGAGGGTTGTGAGAAGGTGGCCTGGTATATGCTGTCCACTAATTAAAGTGGGCACCTTGTACCAGTCCACACGACCCTTATGATGTATGAGGTCAACGATAACCTTTAAAAACCTATCAATCACCCCTATGGCAGGCCTTATCAATCCTGAAGGCAGGGTGCTGGGTTTTACGTGAGAGGGTGCCCCTGCATGAGCAGAGCCCCTCTGCAGCCTTCGGAGACCATTCTCCGGGGTTGTCAGTGATGCAGTCAGACATATAGGTTAAGTTACATTATAACCTCGCGGTAAATGCCAACTTTAAAATGGCTGTTTAGAAACATGTTGTGTTTGGTGTCAAACACCTTGGAATCATACCTCTACACCAGTAACTGGTGTGGGAGGTATGATTCCACGCTTCTGAAACCACTACTGTGGGTCACCGGTCTACCCGGTACCAGCTTTCTCAACCCGGGCAGCACAAAATGGACGCTGCCAGCCACAGACACGATTCTGCTCTCCTGCTGCTGAGTCAAGCTCGAGCAGAGGAAGGCATGACAATAGGCATCCTGTCACAGGGAGGTGTGACCACCTCCCAGACAGGGTTTAGTGTATTGGGGCTGGGTGGGTGCACTCTGAGATTGCCAGAAAGTCTGCACTGGGGGCACATTTGGTGTCCCTGTGCATAGTCCAGCTCAAACCAGTTCTGGGAGCCATTGGCTCCTGCTCTGGCGCGAAACTGGACAAAGGACATGCGTATAGCCACCCCTCTGTCCTGCCCCTCCCCTAGGAGGGTCCCCAGAATCTTTCCAACCCTTTCCCGTGGGTATAAAGTGGGATACATGGCTACAGGACTTTAGATTTTACCTGGACAAGATTCTGCTAAGAAGAAACCAAGTACTTCGACTGTCTGCACAACGCTGGACGACTGAAGAATCTCCCTTGGAGTAAAGGAGTTACTCCCCTGCAGTAGCAGGCACCTAAGCGCATCTGACGGCTTGCATCTCCAGAGCTCCTGCGGACTCCGAAGATTTCAGCAACACAGGAGATGGGTTCCCGAAGGTCCCTGAGGTTGATCTGACCTCTCAGTGATTCTGAGACCAGTATCCCTCGTGGGGACCGTGCAACCCGAACCCCTGTGCACAGCGTACATTTGCACGAGCATATGCTTGTTGGCGATCCCTGAGCTTGTGCTTTGGACTCCGTGTAGTCCTGACCCCGAGCAGCATTTGCACCGAAGATATCCGGCCTCCACTCACCGAGTGCTCTGTGGGCTGGTGCTTTGTAAATTCGCTCGAGGTCTCATCGCAATCCCTGGTCCGTTGGCCTGTGGGTCCTGGCGAGGGTCACCTTGTTTGTTCTTGGGCTTCCCTGGTTGCTCCAGACATGCCCTGACTCCCCTTTGCTTGGAGAGTCCCCTGGACCTTGCTGGTCCACACCGTAACCTGTTTGTCCTTCCTGCGTGGGTTGCATTTGCCAAGGCTTGTTGGTGCTCCAGCCGGACACCGACCCCTCAGCATTCGACATCCTTCGTGGGACAGCTCACCTCCGGGTCCTGGTCGTCCTCGATGTCTCCTGGTCCTCGTGGCTGCAGAGTCAAGCATCCTTTCTTCACACCTGAAGCACCCGACATCGGTGGGCATTCGTCTACCGAGCCCTTGGTCACCTGAAGTGACCCAGACTCTGTCCCCTCTGCTTTCAGGTTCCTCTCACCTAGAATCCAGGCTTGGATTCCACCGGACACTCTTCACCTTCTTGGCAGCAGTACTTCTTCGCAACTCTCCATTGAAAACGACGAAGGTTTCCGACACCACTTGACCCCTATGCACCCGGCTCCTCTGGGATAGGTAACACGGGTACCTCTGTACTCACTGGTGTGTTGGCTCTAGAACTTCTTATGTTCCAAAGGGTTTGCTCGAAGTCCTCGTAGAAGTGTCCTTAAACTGTAACTTTACAACCGCGACTTTCCCATAGAATTGCACGGAGCACGCAGTCGTGTTTCCTCACTGCACCCGTCCTCCATGGGCGCCCTGTGTCACTGCCTTGGGTGGTTCCTTGGGGTCCCAGCGATTCTACGTGCTCTAGGCCCTGTGTCTAGTCAAGCCGTGATTGTTATACCATTTTTAGGTCTCGCCTGAGCCAGCGCATGCGCTGCTCTGGCGAGAGTTTTAGTAAGTGGGTTTTGGAAGTGCAAACAGCAGTGGCTTTTGCTGGCGACCAGCTTGCGTTCACGCGAGCGTGCACGCGCGATCAGGCGCCATATGGCTTCCCTCGCCATCTGGCTTCCCTCGCGATTACTTTCACTTTTGCGGCCGCGTCAGTTTCACGGCCGCGCGGCCATTGCTTGTTTTGAAATGTAATAGAATCGTTCTATCTGTGGCCTAGCAAAGCAGTTAAGTGGTACTGGGAAGCCTGAAACACGCTATTGTGTTCTGGACAGCTGTCTCTCATTACCTGGTGCTTAAGGTAACGAAATCGAAATGCTATGAATTGTTTTGGTGTTCGAAAGGCACGCGCTTTTTTCCTGGCGGTAAAAGAAAGCCTTCCAAAAGCAGGCTCGAATTGTGGTCGATACCTTTTTGTTGAAGGATGTTAGTTCGTTTTAATTCGTTTATAGGTTTTGCATACAACAATGAGCTCTTGCGGTGTATACACCTAGAGGGAAGCTTTCGGTTGGCCTCTTTGGGTTCAACTGCCTCGCCCGTTACTTGTCTAATGTGTCCATCCGGTGTTGGCTCGGCGCACCACAATCGTGGGTGTTTACATTTAGTGAGCTGCAAAACGGGCGTTAATTTTCCGAACATTCTAATAATTGGATCTTGTGTTTTTATATTCTAAACTCCTGAAGCACTGTAAATAACATTTTACTATTGCCCAATTTTTGGTTCTCACAATTAAAGACCTACATGGATGGCTGTGTCTACCATGCTGGGATGCAAACATCCCCGGCACACCTCATTTTTCAGCAGCGTGTGTTTTGTTCCGAGTCTTCCTGCTGCCTTATGACAGAGGAAGGCCAGACTCAACAATTTTACAGTGTTGCCCATGGATTTTAGTGTATGGTCATTGAAGCAAAATAATAGCGCCACTGACGTTGATCTTATGCCCTCTGTGTGAACAATAGGCTTTAGGTATTTTTTCCCAGCATGCAGTAGGGCTGTGAATAAGGTATGTGTACTGTAATGTAGGATTTTTTAAAACTAAATTATAGATATCATACTGTCATTAAATCCTAGAAATATGGCATTTAGATTCTGATAATGTATTGTATAATTTGTTACATGGATAAATAAGTTCAATTTTTCATATATTGATGGCCTTGTGTCCATTGTGAGTTTTAACGTTTGCAGTTGCCGTGGTTTTCTAGTACATTTATGCTATAAGTTTGACCCTTTGAGATCCAGACACCATTGAAATTCTTAGGAAGATTAAAAAAAAAGCCTAGAATGCAAGCTTATCTTGAGGCGCATATTAAGATCGAGATAATATTGCCTTAACCCCTTCGGTGCGCGGCCGATTTTCGCCCTGTGCGGGGCGTTTCATTGAGTGAACGGGTTCATGACGAGCTCAGCTCGTCATGCGCACACGAGCACTGCGCAGCATGACGAGCTGAGCTCGTCATGAGCACCGAAGGGGTTAAGGGAGTAAACGTTTTGATGGGTTACATCTTATGCTTATATCTTGCTGCAGCCTCGGTATCCCTGAGCAGGCTTGAAACCTTTGCTCCTTTTTTCACCACTAGCTTCCGAACCGTTCTAGACATGCCTGCTAATGCCACTATGGGAGGGAGATTATAAACTACCAGCAACTTTGCAACTGAACTTTCTGAAAAAGTTACTCCACCCTCCCCGAGTGCAGTTAAAGCTTTGTTAATGAGTGGTCTTAAGGTGTTATTCCTGCCTCCTTTGAATCTATAAAATAAATGATTCGGTTAATGTCAGGCAGAGGGGTAAAGCCTTACTTAAACAGTACAAATGGGTAGACTGTCTTAAATGTTGACTTTTTCAGATACAGTTGGAAACGATTGAACCTACATTTTGGATGATTGTACAAGGTGAAGTTAATGAACTGTATAAAAGAACAGGAATAATCATTGCTTTTATGATACCCAACAAAGGACCTATCGCTTTACCCCCCCATCCCAATATACTGTAGAAAACATTTTCAGTGCTTCCATAGTACTAGGAGTTCTACTTCTTAATTTATTGACATTGCTTTTCTAATTTACATTTTTCTTTAGTGTATCCCCAGATATGTGTATTCCTGGACCTCTTCTAGCTTAATTTTTATCTATTTTCCAGATAATCTTGGATCTCTTTCGACCAAAGTACGTTATCTTAGTTTTATTAATATTAATGAAAAGGTTATTCTCCTCATTGTGTGATTGCATTCTATCCAGTTGCCATTGTAGGCCTATCTGAGTGGTCGCCAAATAAACAGATCATCAGCATAAGCTAACCAGCATTGGCATAGCCAATAGGTCTCGCCTTTGGGCCCTTATAAGTGTTTACCCATGCAACAGTTGATGTTGTTGCACCAAGGATATTGTGCTGCATAACTAAATACTTATAAGGTCCCAAAGGCGAGACCTATTGGCTATGCCAATGCTTGTTTTAGTATATGGTTCGGTCTCCCCCTGGAGCCCGCTGTGTATTGTGCTACTTACGAATGTTCTATTGATTCAGTATTGTGTGCTTTGTGTTCTAATCTCGTGTAGAGATTAGTAGTGTGTGTTATATTAATAAATACATATTTTTATATCACTACTGTGTGGTTCTCCTTTCATTTAGTCATTCAGGAGGTGATACTCTGGTAAAACAAGCTGCTTTACATTCCTTCTAGATTAAGCCTGAAGGCTACTCTCCACAGCTACCACTAGGATAGCTTTCTAAAGGTTATCGTTGACCTCATACATCATAAGGGTCGTGTGGACTGGTACAAGGTGCCCACTTTAATTTTGGACAGCATATACCAGGCCACCTTCTCACATTGGTGTGCAGCGGTTGGGATTCAAGCTTGCTATTGTTTTACCAGATAAATCTCATTGAGTGATTAACTGAAAACCACTAAGTATTAGGCACATATAATACATCAAGATTTGAATAAGTAAGTTCTACTGAACTTGGAGTTGGGTAAGTCAAGGGTCTAGCACACCCTTTCTCCAACTCAAGAGAGTTTAGTCTCCACTAGGTCAGGTAGGTGCCTACACCACATAACACTAGTATGTCTTCTGGAGGAGAAACCAGTGGCTCTCTGCCACCTAGGTACAATGGCCTCACATTCCAGGAATTTAAAGCCATGTGTGTGTCTAGGAAGTTGAGGACAGGGAGCGGTGAAAACACCCAACGTCTCATTGAGATTTTGCTCTTGGATGACCTTAGGAAGACCCCAGGGTCTGATGAGGTAGATGGTGTGGGTGGGGCAGGGAATGAGGAAAGGCCAGGAAGTGAAACCTTCTTTGACCTGGACTCAAACCATGGCCAGGAGAATCAAGATGATTCTAACCTGGGCAACATAGAGCTTCCTTCAGGTGGAGGAGAAGGCCCCAGTGGCCCTCTCTTTACTCCACCAGGAAGAGTACAGAGTTTACCTAGGAGATCTAGATCTCCCTCTGTAGAATCTCAGCACTCAGGAACTTCTGTAGGGACTTCCATATCAAATAAGAGGGAATCCTCTTATGAGAGACCGTGCCAACTTCTGGAGCTTGAGAAAATCAAGCTTAGGCTCAAGAAGGAGCAGTTGGCCCTAGACAGGGAATCCCTAGAGCTACAAAGAGATTGGGACTAGAGTCCCATGGTGGCAGCAACAGTGTCCCTAGGGTTAAGGAGTATACTCATGATCATAGGAACCTGAACAAGATAGTCCCTCCTTACCAGAGTGGGGATGACATCCACAAATGGATAACTGCACTAGAGAGGGCCTGTAAGGTACAGAGGGTTCCTCAGGAGCAGTGGGCAGCTATCTTGTGGCTCTCCTTTGCTGACAAAAGTAGAGATAAGCTTCCACTGTTGGAGAAGAGGATGCTGACAATTATTCAGTCCTGGAGAGTGCTCTCATAGATGGGTTTGGCTTAACCACTGAACAACACAGGATTAAGTTCAGAGACACCCAGAAGACACAGACTCAGGACTGGGTAGACTTTGTAGATTGTGCTACTAAGGCTCTGTAAGGCTGGTTACTTGGCAGTAAAGTGAATGATTTTAAGGGATTGTACAATTTAATTATGAGGGAGCAGATCATTAATAATTGCCAAAACCAGTTGTTGCAGCAGTACTTGGTTGATTCTGATCTGAGCTCTCCCCAAGAATTGGGTAATAAGGCAGACAAATGGGTCAGAACCAGGGTGAAGCAGAAAACTCAGAATCAAGGTGGTGACCAAAAGAAGCAAGATGCTAAAACACCAGATAAGGGTGGGGAGAAGGGTAAAGACCAGAAGTCTTCACAAGGGCCCCAAAAACCTGCATCTGGGAGGGAGGGGATTCACAATCTTACAAGGGTAAAGGCACAAGGAAACCTTGGTGTCATATCTGTAAAGAGAAGACCCATTGGACAAAGGATGCCAATTGTACAAGGGCCAAGGATTCCACTCCTACCACCACTGCCCCTAAGGCAACTGTCCCCCCTAGCACAGTCTCAAGTGGTGGTACACAGAACAAGGGAATAGTAGGGTTAACCTTGGGATCTGAGATGCATTCTGGCCTAGTCAGAATTCCAACTCAGGCTGTTTTGGTCTGTGATGGAGGCATGGATATTGCCTCCTTATTTGTCAGTCCCAGTAACCTGGGCAAGTACAGACAACAGCCTTTAATCAATGGTAAGGAGGCCTTGGCATACAAGAACACAGGTGCAAGTGTCAAAATGGTGACAAAAGATCTTGTGGGCCCTGACCAGATCATACTTTGTGAGATGTACCAAGTGACCAATGCTAGCAATGTCAGGACAGACCATTCCTTGGCAGTTGTGAATTTCACCTGGGGAGGGGTAACTGGCCCTAAGAAGGTTGTGGTTAGCTCAGACCTCCCTGTGGAATGCTTGTTGGGCAATGATTTGGAAACTTCAGCTTGGGCTGAAGTGGAACTCAGGACACATGCAGAAATGTTGGGCATCCCTGCAGATGTGTTTGCCATGACTAGGTCACAGGCAAAAATGTCTTCCACTGAACAGGCCCTGGATCCTGAAATGATGGACCAGGTGCCTTCCAAGAGAAGGAGCAGTAGGGGTAAGGCAGTGTCTTCCCCCCTGCCTCAGAGTGAGGATCAGACTCCTGAGGGAGATGATCTCAGTCCCTGTGAAGGAACTGTCTCAGAGGAACTTGAACCTGACCAGGTTGAGTTCTTGGGGACAGGGGGCCCTTCCAGGGCAGAGCTGAGCCAGGAGCAACTGAACTGCCCCTCTCTTGAACCCGTCAGACAGCAAGCTGCTGCTGAGGCTGCTGGGAGTGCCAGTGGGTCCCACAGGATCTACTGGGATGATGGACTTCTATATTCAGAGGGAAGAGACCCCAAGCCTGGTGCTACCAGGAGGTTGGTTATACCTCTGAAGTTTAGAGACTTCCTATTAACACTGGCACATGACATCCCATTAGCAGGACACTTAGGCCAAAGCAAGACCAGGGACAGGCTTGTCCCTCACTTTCACTGCCCTCACATGTCAGAAGACACAAAGGAGTTTTGTCGCTCCTGTATCACTTGCCAAGCCAGTGGTAAGGCAGGTGGTACTACAAAGGCCCCCCTGATACCACTACCTGTGGTGGGGGTTCCCTTTGGGAGGGTTGGGATTGACATTGTTGGTCCCATGTATCCTCCAACTGCATTTGGACACAGGTTCATACTAGTGGTGGTGGACCATGCCACTAGGTATCCAGAGGCAATACCCCTTAGGACCACCACAGCTCCTGCCCTAGCTCTTCGGTGCTATGGTACTGGTGTTGTGTGGGTACACAGTCAGCTATGGACTGTCGTGATGCAGCTTAAGAGTCAACTGGTGGAAGTAATGCCAGCAGTTAAGGCACCACTCAGGCCTACACGAGCAGCTGTAGCGCGGAGTGTGCTGAAGGTGCTACTCATATTCAGAAGTGTTGAATGGAGTGCTGGCACAACCTCTCATGCAGGAGGTCCCCACAGCTTTAACCAGTCGAAGTCAGTGGTCCATTACAGCATATTTGGTTGGCCTGTAGGGTGCCATCCAAATCGCACACCTGTGGGGGGCAGTGGGATGGAGGAGGGTGGGTTGGGGTGGAGGGGGCAGCTGCACCACATTGGATCCTTGGCATGCCAGGTGGGTCGTTCATTTTGTCAATCGCACTGCTCTTCGCCCAGCTGCCCCGTTCCCCCAATGGGTTCAAGTGAGAGACTTAAACCAGGTCCGACATGCCCTGGGACGTCCAGTAGGGCCTTTCAGGTACTGTATTTTAATTAGCCTCCTAAGTGGGCCTAAGGCGGTCTGCAGGAAGGCTGGTGACCAGTCCCGCCCGGTAGGACAGCACCACTCTGAGCTAGGGGACTACTCAGTACGTCTGCAGGATCCCACAGGCTGACCACTTGAGTCATTCCTCTCGCCTTCCCGGTTTGTTGGGGGGGAAGGGGAGAGGGAAGAGGAGGTGCCAGGCCCCACTCCTGGCCCCTCACTATGCAGTCTACATCTACACCAGCGATTCTCCAGGCCTGGCCGCCTATGGGTGCGGGGAGTATCCAGCCAGGCCGCGTGTCTGAAGGAGCCTGCCAAGTTTTGGCCCCGCACCGACTTACCAGACTCAGATGGTTCCCTCCCAGGTGCACAGGGCCTATGTTCGCCCCTCGAGAGGGGGCCGGATCCAGTCTGCCGTTTCCCAGGTCGCGGGCTCGGACTCCACAGTGGCCGCTCGGTTTCTGACGGCGCACAGCTTTCCCATCCAGGCCGCTCTCACTATGCGTTGTCTGTCTTCACCAGCGATTCCCCAGGCCTGGCCGTCTACGCCTGAGGGGCGCGCCCTGTCGTGTCACTCGCCTGAAGGAGTCCGCCAAGTAATGGCTCCACACACCGACTCACTAGCCTCAGCAGGTTCTCTGTCAAGATTCTGAGCAAAGGGCTACAATACTGCCCAGCACCATAGGCGTGAATGGTACAGTTTTCTTTGTATGTGGTTACTTTTAATTGCGGGGAAATAGTTAAATGTGGCAGATACCTTTCTTCTGTAACCATAGTGAAGTGCCTGGCCCACCCTTGCTTTCCGCTACAGCACTAGAATTGCAGAGCATTGTGTGAACAGACCTCTATCAGGTCAGTGGTCTATTCCTTGAACTGCCCAGGCTCCATGTGATCACGGCAGGACTACGGTGGTCTTCGGACTGTGATGCACAGGGACTCCTACTTAAGCTGCGCCGACAGTCACAACACCGCTTCGCTTTGGATTCTCCCCGCGGTAGCGACTCCTTCGTATTTCCAGCACCGAACAAGGATTACTTCCTGTTTTAGGTATCGGAGCCGTGTCTCCGCCGCATTCGAATTCAACCACAGCATTCTGAAGTACAGGCCACATTATCAGCAGGAGATAGAGGTACCTCCAGGACTTTCCTTAGTATCAACACGCACGGAGCGCGATCTTGCCTCCTGTAACCTGCCAGCCTATTTAGTATTCACGAGCGCATGCATGTTATTAACTCTACTATGCACAAGGAGTGCATTGCATCTGTGAGAACATAACAGATGTGAGCATTTCATAGTGCCTGCCAGATGTTCTTTATTTGCGCATGCTTGACTTTTACTACAAACACGCACAGAGTGCGTGTCCTTTGGAAAAAACAAATTCAGCTGAGAATAACTGAGGTTGCTATACTTTAGCGCTTAGTTGCAGTGTTTTGCTTGTGTACCCAGCGCTTGCATGATTTATTTTGAGGCTATTAACACATGAAATGCGCTACTTTATGACTTTGGAATATCAGTGACACCTGGTATACGTTCATGGACAGCCTATTACAGTGCTTTATTTATCCCAGGTCATTGCTTTTTGTATTCTCTTATATACTGAAATTGCCTGTTGATGAGTGCATGTTGCTTACTTGCGTATCTGTATTATATATTATAAATACAGTCTGCCCTGGGTCGTTTTTGAGATCAGATGCTTCCCATCACCCCAATCCAAGCCTTGCTCTCGGACGAGCCCATAGATGCACCCACTCCTTTTTTCAGGTAGACACATAAGGGTTACTTAGTGGGTGGAATACTTGCTCCTATTGTTACTGACATTCTCCCTCCATTCTTTAGGTGCAGCAGCTATCCCTATAGCAAGACTTTCCTTACCGAACACTCAGGACCTTTCCACCTGTGCCCCAGCTTTTCTTGCTTGTCTTATATACACAAGTAAGAGGTAAGAGACTGGGTAGTTGGTTCAGATCGTCTGTGCAAGGCCACACCACAAGCTTAAGGTAAGGGTCGCAGTGGTCTGACATTCCCTCCCAGGTGCACTGGGCCTATCTTCGCCCATCAGGGGGGGTGGGGCTGAATCCAGTCTGCTGTTTCTCAGGTCGTGGGCTTGCACTCCGCAGTGGCCACTCTGTTTCTCCTAGTCAGGCAGCTCCCACTATGCGGTCTCCATCAACGATTACCCCAGGCCTGGCCGCATGTACACACAGGGCACACCCGGTTGGGTCACGAGTTTGATGAAGCCCACCAAGTTCTAGCTCCCGCACAGACTTACAGATTTGAGCTGGCATCCCCTCTCGTGCACTGGGCCTGTATTCACCCCTTGGGAGTGGGGCCATGTCCAGTCTGCTGCTTCCTCGGTTGTGAGCTTACTCTTCACAGAGTCTGCTCGGTTTATGCCAGCCTCGTGGCTCTCCTAGCCAAGCTGCACAACCATCTCATCTGGGCAAGGTCCCAGTCGGTTAGAGAGATGGTGAGTTTCCCAGACCAGACGTTACTGGATATCTGGCAGAGCTCTGGAATCACATGTTTTGCGGTTAGACACATCCCCCAGGAATCCATTTTTTCGAGATTTATGTGACATTTCCAGAGATATTAATCTTGTCTGCAAATTCTGAGAGTTTTAAAGTGTTGAAGTGCGGACTGATCCCTTAATTAGCTCTGATCTTTTGTCAAAGGGTGTAGGAAAGTGACTCTATATATACTGCACCAAAGTAAGGTACAGGGTGTATAGGGTCCACAGTTCCCCAATGGCAAGGCAGAGGCTAAAGTTAGATATAACCTTACTCTCTAAAGTGGTAGCTTGGTCGAGCAGTAAGGCAGTATCAGAGGACAGTGTAAAGCATTTGTTGTACACACCTAGTCAGCAAATGAAGCCACACACTCAAGAACTGAACTCTAGGCCAATGGTTTGTATATAAAAATATAGGCTTGTTTTATTTTAGAACCAACAATAGGAATCAAAATATACTTTCTCAGAGTGAAATGCTTTGTTTAAACACTTTTCAAATAGGCAATAGTCTTTTTGATGACAGTAGTCACAGTTGTTGCAAGAGGCAACACAATTTCAAACACAATGCAACATTGAGCTCAATGGACAGTTTTGGTTAAATGCAATTAATTACTTTGTGGATTACTTTTCTAACCACAGGACTGGATCTTGGATTCAGTCCCAGGACATCTCCTGTAAACAGTTAAGTAAAAGCGTTTTGGTTATAGTAGTGATTTTTGAGGAATATTATGGTATTTCAAAAGTTGACACTTAGAAACTTTTCTGGGTAAAATTACCAATGTTATCCTATGGAAGGAAATACAGTTTGCAAGCAAAGTATGTTTACGTTACTTTTGTAATCCAGTGCTGGAGTCTCAGGTTCAGCACTGGGATATCTATCTAAAACAGGTAAGTAATTACGTTTGTATCGTTGGCACGATTTTTAAAGAATATTTGTAAGATTCAGAAATTGACACTTTGAAACTTTTTCAACAAAAAGCAGGCAATGATATCCTATGGAAGGAATTTCAAATTACGGGTAAGTACGGTTAAAATTACTTTTCAGGGTCGGTACTGGTCTGAAAGATGCAGTGCTGAGGTCTCTCCTGATAGCAGGTGAGTAAATCGGAATTCGTTACTGTTGTGATTTTTAAGCAATATTTTGGTATTTCAAAAGTGGACACTTAGAAGAAATTTCACACAAAAACCAGTCAATGGATCCCTATGGAAGAAAATTGAGTTAGCGGTAAGCAACGTTGTGATTACTTTTCAGGGTCAGTGCTGGGCACCAAGATCCAGCACTGGGATCTCTCCTAATGGCAGGTGAGTATTTCTGTTTTCGTTACTCGGTTGATTTTAGGTGAATATTTTAAAGTTGGGAAACTCCACACTTAGAAGAATTTCCGAGTGAAACCAGTCAATGTTACCCTATGGAAGAAAAGTGGGTTATCGGCTTTTGGGTAAGTACTCGACTGGCAGAGATAAGGTTCTGGGCATGGACTCAGGGGTCCCCCAGGGTCAGGTAAGTACAGTTGTTACACCCTCAGCGGCACAGGGGCGGCCGGGTGCAGAGTGAGTAGGCCCAATGTTATCCTATGGACGGCAGGGGGCTTTGGTTGGTGGCTGCTGGCTAGCAGGCCACTCGGCTGTGGGAGCAAAGCTCCTGGTCACTTGCTCAGGGCAAGTGGGGAAGTCGAACAGGGTAGTTGGTGCACCCTCAGCGGCACTGGGGCGGCCGGGTGCAGTGGGCTTTTGGGCCGTCGGACGCCCAATGGTTTTCAATGGTAGAGCTGCGTGACGAACAAAGACTGCAAACTCGGGGACGGTGATTCTTCAGGTGCGACCACCACTTTGAGAGGTAAGTTGGGAAGCTGTGGGAAGGGTAGGCACCCCGGAGTTGGGCACAGGAGGCCGTGGGGCGTCGGGTGCAGGGGTGTCTTTAGGCGTCGGAAATCTTACCCTCGGCTGGTCGCGGTTGGAGGGGTCCCTGGTTCTGAGGCTGCAGGCATCGTCAGGAGCGTCGAGGAGGGCCCTTGGGTGCTGGATTCTGGGTCGCAGTCGCCGGGGGGACGTCCTCTTGGTATTTGCCCACTCAGGCACAGGCCGGACTCGGCGGGTGCAGGATTTGCGGTTCCCGTTGGCACCAGGGGTTGGTTGCTTGCTTTGAGCAGTACCACTGCTCTTGGGAGTCCCAGGGGGTTGGAGTCACTAGGCAGTCAGGTCCCCCGGGGTTTGTGAGGGTGCTG
This sequence comes from Calotriton arnoldi, assembly GCA_963921515.1. Lineage (NCBI taxonomy): Eukaryota > Metazoa > Chordata > Amphibia > Caudata > Salamandridae > Calotriton > Calotriton arnoldi. The sequence continues at coordinate 2,837,208 of CAWUFW010000445.1, forward strand.
ACCACTGGAGACGCCGGGGTTTAGCAGGAGCCGGTTCGAGGATCGACAGGCCGGTAGGGCTGGGGCCAAATCAGTTGGTGTCTTCCTCTTGTGAGCAGCTGCACGCAGGTCTTCTTGTTTCTTGTTCTTCTTTCTTGTTTTTGGAATCTGGAACTGAGGAAGGAAGGTTCAGGGAGCCCCTAAATACTGAATTTAGGGGTGGTTACAGGTAGGTAAGGGCAGGGACCAATGGGTCCCGTCCCTGGGGTGGGTACAGTCCCTATTCTGCCGCTCTCCAGTGGGAGGGGGGCAGGAGCCTGTCCCTGGTTGGCTGGGTCCCCCCATCCTCAAGATGGCGGGGACTCGAGTTTGTGCTTCACCTCGCCTCTCCCACCTTAGGGGTGGAGTTGGCAGAGGTGGGCACAACCCATTTCCTGCCTCTGGTTTTCCCGCCGGTTCTCCCGCCAGAAGTGGGGGTAGAACCAGTGGGGACCAGTTTGCTGGGAGCAGCAAATGGTCTGGGGAAGCTCAAAAGGCGGCAGGCCTTTGAAGCTTCCCCTGCCCATCCTGGGGGAGGAGGCTTTGGCACCTCGCCCCAGGATGCGCATTGTTTCAGGCCCCTGAGAGCAGAGGCTCTCGACCCAGGGGTCCAGAAACATGTCTGGTGGTGGCAGCCTGGGCAGCCACTCAGTCCGGACACTAGAGGTCGGGTTGGTTTCAGGGGGCATCTCTAAGATGCCCTCTGGAGTGTGTTTTACATTAAATCCCACACTGGCATCAGTGTGGGTTTAATGTGCTGAGAAGTTTGATACCAAACTTCTTAGTTTTCAGTGGGGCCATTATGGTGCTGTGGAGTTCGTAATGACAGACTCCCAGCACCATATACTCTAAATGGCAGCACTGCACTTACAATGCCCAAGAATGGACTTGGGCACTGTAGGGGCACAGGGCTCATGCCTCTGTGCCCTCACCACTGGCATAGTGCACCCAGCTAGAGGGGTGGCTGACCTAGGCCAGGGCAGTGGCTTGTAGGCATGGCACACAGGGATGTGTGCCATGTCGACTCTTCACTTTTGTTCTGCACCAAGACACGCAGCCTGCAAAGGCAGTGTGTGTGTGTAAAGGTACAGGGTCCCTAAGGGTGGCACAACAAGTGCTGCAGCCCTTAGGGGCCTTCCCTGGTCACCGTGCCCTGGGTACCCATGGTACCATTTACCAGGGGCTGACCTGTGGCCAGGGATGCCAATTGGGTGTAGGCATCAATGCAGTTTTAGGGAAGGAACACAGGCCCTGGGTACCTGGTTGGCAGGAGCCCAGGGCACACTCAGCCAAAGCACATCAGCAATTCAGCAAAAAGTGGGGGCATACCATGCAAGAAAGATGGCACTTTCTCACACAACCCGCCCCCCAAACGAAAGATGATGAGACTAACCTTGCCCTATGGAGTCTTCATTGTCTAAGTGGAAGAACCTGGAAAGGCCATCTGCATTGGCATGGGCAGTGCCAGGTCTGTGTTCCACTTCAAAGTCCATTCCCTGTAGGGAGATGGATCACCTCAACAGTTTTGGATTTTCTCCTTTCATTTGCATTAGCCATCTGAGAGGTCTGTGGTCAGTTTGAACTAGGAAGTGAGTCCCAAACAGGTAGGGCCTCAGCTTCTTCAGGGACCAAACCACAGCAAAGGCCTCCCTCTCAATGGCACTCCAACGCTGCTCCCTGGGGAGAAGCCTTCTGCTTATAAAAGCAACAGGTTGGTCTTGGCCTTCATCATTGGTCTGGGATAGGACCGCTCCTATCCCTAGCTCAGAGGCATCAGTCTGCACAATGAACTGCTTGGCATAATCTGGTGCTTTTAGAATTGGTGCTGAGCACATTGCTTCTTTCAGAGTGTCAAAAGCCTTTTGGCAACAGACTGTCCAGTTTACTTTCTTTGGCATCTTCTTGGAGGTGAGTTCTGTGAGGGGAGTCACAATGGACCCATATCCCTTCACAAACCTCCTGTAGTACCCAGTCAAGCCAAGGAATGCCCTGACTTGGGTCTGAGTTGTTGGAGCTGCCCAGTCCAGGATGGCCTGGATCTTGGGCTGTAAGGGTTGTACCTGGCCTCCACCAACCAGGTGGCCCAAGTACACCACAGTGCCCTGCCCTATCTGGCATTTGGATGCCTTGATAGTTAGGCCTGCAGTTTGCAGAGCCTTTAAAACCTTCCCAAGGTGGACCAGGTGATCCTGCCAGGTGGAACTGAAGACAGCAATATCATCAAGATAGGCTGCACTGAAGGACTCCAACCCAGCAAGGACTTGATTCACCAACCTCTGCAAGGTGGCAGGGGCATTCTTTAAACCAAAGGGCATAACAGTGAACTGAAAATGCCCATCAGGTGTGGAGAATGCGGTTTTCTCTTTGGCTCCTGGGGCCATGCCAATCTGCCAGTACCCGGCAGTTAAGTCAAAGGTACTCAGGTATTTGGCTGCACCCAATCTGTCTATCAGTTCATCAGCTCTTGGGATAGGGTGTGCATCTGTCTTGGTGACAGAGTTGAGACCTCTATAGTCCACACAAAACCTCATCTCTCTCTTTTCACCCTGTTGATGAGGTTTGGGGACCAGAACCACTGGGCTAGCCCAGGGGCTCTCAGAGGGCTCAATAACCCCTAGCTCCAGCATCTTGCTGACTTCAGCTCTGATGCTTTCCTTAACTTGGTCTGACTGACGATAGATCTTGTTTTTGACAGGTGCACTGTCACCAGTGTCCACATCATGGGTACACCAGTTTGTCAGACCAGGGGTCAAGGAAAAGAGCCCAGCATACTGCTGCAAGACTTGCTTGCAGTCAGTCTGCTGTTGGGCAGTGAGGGTGTCTGAAAAGACAACTCCATCTACTGACCCATCCTTTGGGCTGTGGGAGAGGAGATCAGGGAGAGGTTCACTCTCAGCTTCCTGTTCCTCATCTGTCACCATCAGCATGGTGATGTCAGCCCTGTCATTGTAGAGTTTTAGGCGGTTCACATGGATAACCCTTTTGGGTGTCCTGCTTGTGCCCAGGTCAACCAAGTAGGTGACCTCACTCTTTTTCTCTAGGATAGGGTAAGGGCCACTCCATCTGTCCTGGAGTGCCCTTGGTGCCACTGGCTCCAAAACCCATACCTGTTGCCCAGGTTGAAATTCAACCAGTGCAGCTTTTTGGTCATACCAGTGCTTCTGAAGCTCCTGGCTGGCCTCAAGATTCTTGGATGCCTTTCCCATGTACTCAGCCATTCTGGACCTTAGGCCAAGCACATAGTCCACAATGTCTTGTTTGGGTTCTTGGAGAGGTCTCTCCCAGCCCTCCTTCACAAGACAGAGTGGTCCCCTCACAGGATGGCCAAACAGAAGTTCAAAGGGTGAGAAACCTACTCCCTTCTGTGGCACTTCTCTGTAAGCGAAAAGCAGGCATGGTAGTAGGACATCCCATCTCCTTTTGAGTTTTTCAGGGAGTCCCATGATCATGCCTTTCAATGTCTTGTTGAATCTCTCAACAAGGCCATTGGTTTGTGGATGGTAGGGTGTAGTAAACTTGTACTGCACCCCACACTCCTTCCACATGTGGGTCAGGTAAGCAGACATGAAGTTGGAACCTCTGTCTGAAACCACCTCCTTAGGAAACCCTACCCTGGTGAAGACACCAATGAGGGCCTTGGCTACTGCAGGAGCTGTAGTAGTCCTAAGGGGAATAGCTTCAGGATACCTAGTGGCATGATCCACTACCACCAGTATGAATTTGTTCCCTGAGGCTGTGGGAGGTTCCAGTGGACCCACTATGTCCACACCTACCCTTTCAAAGGGAACCCCCACCACAGGCAGTGGTATCAGGGGGCCTTTGGATGGCCACCTGTCTTGCCACTGGCTTGACAGGTAACACAGGAGCTGACAAACTCCTTCACCTTTTGGTGCATCTGGGGCCAGTAAAAGTGGCTAACTAGCCTTTCCCAAGTTTTGGTTTGGCCCAGATGTCCAGCTAGGGGGATGTCATGAGCCAAAGTTAGGAGGAACTCCCTGTACTTCTGGGGCACTACCACTCTCCTGGTGGCTCCAGGATTGGGGTCTCTTGCCTCAGTGTACAGTAATCCCTCTTCCCAATAGACTCTGTGGGTACCACTGACATCTCCCTTGGCTTCTGAAACAGCTTGCTGCCTCAGGCTGTCAAGAGTGGGACAGTCTTGCTGTCCTTGGCACAGCTCTTCCCTAGAGGGTCCCCCTGGGCCCAAGAGTTCAACCTGGCAAGGGTCAAGCTCCAGGGGCTCAGTTCCCTCTGGGGTATCCAGGTTCTCTCCCTGAGGAGAGGGGTCCTGCTCTTGTGGCTGTGTAGAAGCTGGTCCCCCAGTCTTCTTTCCTTTTCTCTTGGTAGGTTGGGCCATCATTTCAGGCTCCAACACTATTTCTTCACCCTGCCTTTTGCTCTGTGCTCTTGTTTTTACACACACCAATTCAGGGATGCCCAGCATGGCTGCATGGGCCTTTAGCTCAACCTCTGCCCAGGCTGAGGTTTCCAGACCATTTCCTAGCAGACATGCAGCTGGTAACTTCTGAGAGACCACTACCTGCTTCAGGCCAGTAACCCCCCCCCCCCCAGCCTAATGTCACCATGGCCATGGGATGACTAGTGGTGACACTGTCAGCATTGGTGACTGGGTAAGTTTTCCCAATCAAGTATTGCTCAGGGGAAACCAGTGTGTCTCTCACCATAGTGACACTGGCACCTGTATCCCTCAGAGCTTCTACCCTAGTTCCATTCACCCAGGGGTATTGTAAATATTTCTTTAAGTTGGGTGGCCACACAGCTACAGTGGCAAACTCCACTTCCCCTAGTGAGACTAGACTCGCCTGAGTGTGTCCCCAGATTTGCTCAGGGCACTCTTCTGATCCCATCTGTAGACTGGCTGCCCCAGGAGTAGCTGTACTGGGTGCCTTAGGGGCTTTGTTGTGGGGGCAAGATTTATCTACAGTTAGGTGTCCTAACTTCTTACAGTTATTACACCAGGCCTTCAAGGGATCAAAGTTCTTCCCCCTATAGGGTTGAGGCACATAGGGAGTAGTTTGGGACCCACCCCCCAGAACAGGTTTTGGGGCCCTTTGGAAGACTCAGACTTCTTATCTTGGGGATTCTCACCACCTTTCCCCTGGGGAGGTTTGGTGACCACCTTCTTTTGGTCACCCCCAGTGGTTGTCCTTGTCACCCTAGTCTTGACCCAGTGGTCTGCCTTCTTTCCCAATTCTTGGGGAGAAATTAGACCTAGGTCTACCAAATGCTGATGCAACTTTTCATTTGTGCAGTTACTTAATATATGTTCCTTCATGAACAAATTGTACAATCCAGTAAAATCCTGCACACCATGTCCAGCTAACCAACCATCCAGTGTCTTTACTGAGAAGTCCACGAAGTCAATCCAGGACTGGGTCTGGGTTTTTGAGCCCCCTGAATCTAATTCTATACTCCTCAGTAGTGAATCCAAATCCCTCAATCAGAGTCTTCCTCATGAGGTCATAGGACCCTGCATCTGGCCCAGAGAGGGTCAGAAGCCTGTCTCTGCAGTTACCAGAGAACAGTTCCCACAGGAGTGCCCCCCAGAGAGGTTTCTTCACCCTTCTTATTTCACAAGCCCTCTCAAAGGCTGTGAACCATTTGGTAATGTCATCACCCTCCTCATATTTAGGGACAATCCCTTTGGGGATTTTAGGATCATAGGATTCCTCCTTCTCCTTATTATTGGTATTGCTGCCACCATTGATGGGTGCTAAACCCATCTCTTTTCTTTCCTTCTCTAGAGCCAGGAGTCTGGTCTCTAGGTCCAGTCTTTTGGCCAACTTTGCTAAAAAGTTGTCCTCTTCCCGGAGGCTGTCCTCAGGGTCCTCTCTGAGACCTGAACCACCTATGTGGCCTCTAGGTCCCCAGAGGTTGATTCTTGGAGATAAGGGTGCAGGGACCCTATCTTCCCTAGGCAGTGGTGGAGGTGGGTTACCATCCCCATCCTCCTCCCTCCTTTCCTCCTCTGCTTGGTCATCACCATGCTCAGAGGGGTGGGCCTTAGCATACTCAGCCAGGAGCTCCTGGAGCCCTTGTTTGGTTGGATGCTGGCCCATTGGTATATCTTTAAGTTTGCATAAGGACCTTATCTCTTTGAAAGACAAATGAAGATAAGGGGTGAGGTCGAGCTCCTCAACCAGGTCCTGTATGTCATTATTATTTTCACTAATAGCTGTCTTGAGACATTTTAACAAAAGGTTCTAACCCCTCTACCCTTGACTATAGTGACACTTTATTTTCTAAAATTCTAAAGGGGCTTAAGCAAGGCCCTAACAAGATTTTTAGTAATTTGAAAAAAAATACCAATTTAAAAAAATCAGAATTCTAAAGGCAATTTAAGAGTTCTGTCGTGTGATCAGATGGTAACCAAGTAGTCCAACAAATGCAAGTTTGTATCCCACCGCTGATCCACCAATGTAGGAAAGTGACTCTATATATACTGCACCAAAGTAAGGTACAGGGTGTATAGGGTCCACAGTTCCCCAATGGCAAGGCAGAGGCTAAAGTTAGATATAACCTTACTCTCTAAAGTGGTAGCTTGGTCGAGCAGTAAGGCAGTATCAGAGGACAGTGTAAAGCATTTGTTGTTCACACTCTAGTCAGCAAATGAAGCCACACACTCAAGAACTGAACTCTAGGCCAATGGTTTGTATATAAAAATATAGGCTTGTTTTATTTTAGAACCAACAATAGGAATCAAAATATACTTTCTCAGAGTGAAATGCTTTGTTTAAACACTTTTCAAATAGGCAATAGTCTTTTTGATGACAGTAGTCACAGTTGTTGCAAGAGGCAACACAATTTCAAACACAATGCAACATTGAGCTCAATGGACAGTTTTGGTTAAATGCAATTAATTACTTTGTGGATTACTTTTCTAACCACAGGACTGGATCTTGGATTCAGTCCCAGGACATCTCCTGTAAACAGTTAAGTAAAAGCGTTTTGGTTATAGTAGTGATTTTTGAGGAATATTATGGTATTTCAAAAGTTGACACTTAGAAACTTTTCTGGGTAAAATTACCAATGTTATCCTATGGAAGGAAATACAGTTTGCAAGCAAAGTATGTTTACGTTACTTTTGTAATCCAGTGCTGGAGTCTCAGGTTCAGCACTGGGATATCTATCTAAAACAGGTAAGTAATTACGTTTGTATCGTTGGCACGATTTTTAAAGAATATTTGTAAGATTCAGAAATCGACACTTTGAAACTTTTTCAACAAAAAGCAGGCAATGATATCCTATGGAAGGAATTTCAAATTACGGGTAAGTACGGTTAAAATTACTTTTCAGGGTCGGTACTGGTCTGAAAGATGCAGTGCTGAGGTCTCTCCTGATAGCAGGTGAGTAAATCGGAATTCGTTACTGTTGTGATTTTTAAGCAATATTTTGGTATTTCAAAAGTGGACACTTAGAAGAAATTTCACACAAAAACCAGTCAATGGATCCCTATGGAAGAAAATTGAGTTAGCGGTAAGCAACGTTGTGATTACTTTTCAGGGTCAGTGCTGGGCACCAAGATCCAGCACTGGGATCTCTCCTAATGGCAGGTGAGTATTTCTGTTTTCGTTACTCGGTTGATTTTAGGTGAATATTTTAAAGTTGGGAAACTCCACACTTAGAAGAATTTCCGAGTGAAACCAGTCAATGTTACCCTATGGAAGAAAAGTGGGTTATCGGCTTTTGGGTAAGTACTCGACTGGCAGAGATAAGGTTCTGGGCATGGACTCAGGGGTCCCCCAGGGTCAGGTAAGTACAGTTGTTACACCCTCAGCGGCACAGGGGCGGCCGGGTGCAGAGTGAGTAGGCCCAATGTTATCCTATGGACGGCAGGGGGCTTTGGTTGGTGGCTGCTGGCTAGCAGGCCACTCGGCTGTGGGAGCAAAGCTCCTGGTCACTTGCTCAGGGCAAGTGGGGAAGTCGAACAGGGTAGTTGGTGCACCCTCAGCGGCACTGGGGCGGCCGGGTGCAGTGGGCTTTTGGGCCGTCGGACGCCCAATGGTTTTCAATGGTAGAGCTGCGTGACGAACAAAGACTGCAAACTCGGGGACGGTGATTCTTCAGGTGCGACCACCACTTTGAGAGGTAAGTTGGGAAGCTGTGGGAAGGGTAGGCACCCCGGAGTTGGGCACAGGAGGCCGTGGGGCGTCGGGTGCAGGGGTGTCTTTAGGCGTCGGAAATCTTACCCTCGGCTGGTCGCGGTTGGAGGGGTCCCTGGTTCTGAGGCTGCAGGCATCGTCAGGAGCGTCGAGGAGGGCCCTTGGGTGCTGGATTCTGGGTCGCAGTCGCCGGGGGGACGTCCTCTTGGTATTTGCCCACTCAGGCACAGGCCGGGCTCGGGCGGGTGCAGGATTTGCGGTTCCCGGTTGGCACCAGGGGTTGGTTGCTTGCTTTGAGCAGTACCACTGCTCTTGGGAGTCCCAGGGGGTTGGAGTCACTAGGCAGTCAGGTCCCCGGGGTTTGTGAGGGTGCTGACCACTGGAGACGCCGGGGTTTAGCAGGAGCCGGTTCGAGGATCGACAGGCCGGTAGGGCTGGGGCCAAATCAGTTGGTGTCTTCCTCTTGTGAGCAGCTGCACGCAGGTCTTCTTGTTTCTTGTTCTTTCTTGTTTTTGGAATCTGGAACTGAGGAAGGAAGGGTCAGGGAGCCCCTAAATACTGAATTTAGGGGTGGTTACAGGTAGGTAAGGGCAGGGACCAATGGGTCCCGTCCCTGGGGTGGGTACACCCCCTATTCTGCCACTCTCCAGTGGGAGGGGGCAGGAGCCTGTCCCTGGTTGGCTGGGTCCCCCATCCTCAAGATGGCGGGGACTCGAGTTTGTGCTTCACCTCGCCTCTCCCACCTTAGGGGTGGAGTTGGCAGAGGTGGGCACAACCCATTTCCTGCCTCTGGTTTTCCCGCCGGTTCTCCCGCCAGAAGTGGGGGTAGAACCAGTGGGGACCAGTTTGCTGGGAGCAGCAAATGGTCTGGGGAAGCTCAAAAGGCGGCAGGCCTTTGAAGCTTCCCCTGCCCATCCTGGGGGAGGAGGCTTTGGCACCTCGCCCCAGGATGCGCATTGTTTCAGGCCCCTGAGAGCAGAGGCTCTCGACCCAGGGGTCCAGAAACATGTCTGGTGGTGGCAGCCTGGGCAGCCACTCAGTCCGGACACTAGAGGTCGGGTTGGTTTCAGGGGGCATCTCTAAGATGCCCTCTGGAGTGTGTTTTACATTAAATCCCACACTGGCATCAGTGTGGGTTTAATGTGCTGAGAAGTTTGATACCAAACTTCTTAGTTTTCAGTGGGGCCATTATGGTGCTGTGGAGTTCGTAATGACAGACTCCCAGCACCATATACTCTAAATGGCAGCACTGCACTTACAATGCCCAAGAATGGACTTGGGCACTGTAGGGACATAGGGCTCATGCCTCTGTGCCCTCACCACTGGCATAGTGCACCCAGCTAGAGGGGTGGCTGACCTAGGCCAGGGCAGTGGCTTGTAGGCATGGCACACAGGGATGTGTGCCATGTCGACTCTTCACTTTTGTTCTGCACCAAGACACGCAGCCTGCAAAGGCAGTGTGTGTGTGTAAAGGTACAGGGTCCCTAAGGGTGGCACAACAAGTGCTGCAGCCCTTAGGGGCCTTCCCTGGTCACCGTGCCCTGGGTACCCATGGTACCATTTACCAGGGGCTGACCTGTGGCCAGGGATGCCAATTGGGTGTAGGCATCAATGCAGTTTTAGGGAAGGAACACAGGCTCTGGGTACCTGGTTGGCAGGAGCCCAGGGCACACTCAGCCAAAGCACATCAGCAATTCAGCAAAAAGTGGGGGCATACCATGCAAGAAAGATGGCACTTTCTCACAAAGGGGCTCTAGGGAGAGCGGAAAAAGTACCAGTGAAACGAGCCATTCTGGCGCATACCCGGTGGATGACATTGTGCCCAGAGTGCAATCCATTCATTCTAATTGTGACCTAGAGAGAGTTGTAACTGACTGATATTGGTCCAAGAACCCCTAGGTAATTTTATTATATAGATCGCAAAAAGGTAACCATCAAGATCTCCCTTAAATCATTCAAGTTTGAGCCCGCTCAGGAACTTATGTGAATCTGGGTGAGGACTCGATGATGAAGCATGCCATTAATGAAATCGACAGTGAGTGAGAGTCTTTTAAAAAGAATGATGAGTTTCTTTCAGGCAGACATAATTGTTTAGATACCGCCCGGTACATTGCATTCCCTCCCCTTTGATCATTTGGTGTATACATATTGGAAGCAGAGTGCATGTACTTGCCATGCTTATGCCTCCCTTTTTATTGATGTAAATCACCCTGAATATGCAGCCTGACTTCTGTCTGCTTTCTGTTCATCTTGGGGGACGGTGCCCTGCATCAGGCTTTGTCTTTCCCCACACCACCCAACCGCCCGCCTGGAGGCAATGCGATGAAGGTAAAATGACAGCACGAGCTGGATCGTCATGACAATAGCTGCAGCCGCCATGCTCCTTGGTCCCTCTGGAGATTTTCAGCTTACTGAAAGCTGGCTAGTCACAAGAATCAGGCAGCATCCCTAGGAATAAGAGTCTGCCATCCTGAAAGCCTGGCCATCCTGAAAGCCTGGCCATACTCACTATGTTTATTTTAAATGGATAGATCAGACTGCCTCATTAGAGGACATGGAATCTCCATCATGAAGTAAAGCCTTTGATGATGAAGAGGTAGCAGTGTTATTGCTAGGAAATCTTTACTGGCAAAGTCTCCCATACTTTTCAGTCACCTAGCTCTTCATTTCAAGTTGCATCATACATATCACACAATTGCATCCCAGCACTCAGAGTTCCTCCAGCTTTGTCTTCTGTCCCACTTCATAGGTCTTACCCCTCCATCAGGACGTTATACTACTCACAATTTACTGTGAGTGGTAAGACATTTGTGATAAGATTTACTGTGTATGTCAATATTTGCACTTTTCTAACTGCAGTAACTATAAACTATCCCTAAAAAGCCCTTCTCTATGCAAGCCTAATTGCCTTCTTCAATGTAGATGTACCTATGTTTTAATTCCTTTGATAACCAGGACCCTCAAAACTTTACCATCTATGTCAGAGTTTAATATAGATTCTTTTTTTGAGTTTTATATAGCGCAAACTCGACCCGAAGGTATCAGAGCGCTTTACATGAGCACCAGTTGCGTTACAGACGGACACATTCATTTTGTTAGGAACGGGGAAATTAACTGATTTGCCCAGAATCACAGGATGTTGAGCGTCCCTGCCGAGACTCGAACCCGGTTCCCCAGTTTCAAGGTTGACAGCTCTAGCCGTTAGGCCACATCTTTAATAGCTTTTGATAGTAGCTTCTTATGCCAAACTGTTTCTCAGCAGTTCTGCTCAAAAGTAAGTAATTCTACATTTCTGTTTCAATTTGCTCCCAGACCACAGCAAGTGTCTTTAGATTTTTACAGTGTAAGTAAATATTTTAAGGTGGGAAAACAGTATGCCCTACTTTAGCAAGGAAGAATATTTGCCTTTAACTACTATTGCACCAGAAGTAAACAACCTCCATGAACTGGCAACTAAAGAGATGAAAATAATCTACTAAGTCCCTTGTACTTTACCTCTGCCAGCAGCACTATTCTCTTCCCATCCGGCCAGATCACGTGGTCTACCTGAGACCTTACACGTTCCCAAGTCAGCTCTGGAGTGCGCAAACTTGCCTGAAACACACAAAGGTCTCAGACATTTGTTTATGGTCAATTAACATTTTTGATAACCATATAGCATAAAAACTACTCAATTAATCTAATTTCAATTCACACTTTACAGTTAAAAAGTTTTATACATTCATACTATCAAAAGGTTTTAAAACAAAATCAATTTATTTCCCCATTCTATCCACCGTCCTTAAATTATCAGTACTGAGGCCAAAGTAAATATACTCCTTACATGATCGCACAATAAACTCTAAAAATAAAGGTTTTAGCGACTATTTTAAGTGGAGAGGTTTGGGCAAATGTAAATAATATGAATCAAAATGTCTAACATTTGTGCGTAACCTGCATCTTTCTGGAGTTAACACATTTCTTTTAACCATAATAATTTCTCCCCTTTCACATGAGATGAAATGGGCAGCAGGTTTAACTTTGTAATTTAAAAAAATAAAAATTAAAAGCCAAATAGGAACTGTCCAATGCACATCCATACAAAGGAAATCATATATGTGTGTATGTATATGTGTGTATATATATATATATATATATATATATATATATATATATATATATATATTCACTGAAAAAACCATAGGTTTCAGGGACGTTCTAGTTACTTGCACATTTCACTCGTACAAAACCATAGAAATTCGGCCGTTATAGTTAGTTGAGCTAACTATAACTCACGCCCCCACAATGCACTGCTGATGACGTCACATATTACATCATTCATGACATGGTCAGTGACATCACTGATGACATCACTGATGACATCACTGATGACATCATCCAGTGACTGTGTTTCTGTAAAGTTTAAATATGTTTTATAAATATATTGGCCAAGGTATATTGTAGAATGAGTGGCTGTATAAGTGTGTGGATAGAGGATTTAGTAGGTGTGTGACTGACTGTACAAGTGAGTGATTAAATGTCTCTTACTGAATTCATGGGTTAGTGACTAAACTGTGTGAATGTCTGTATCAGTCTGTCTATTGCTGTGTAAGCTGCTGCATTGGTTGATGAGAAGCTACATGAGTGTCTATATGGGTTATTGATTGGTTGCCTGAGTATTTGTATGGGTGCCTGAGTGTGTGTGTGAGTGAGTGGGTGGGTGGGAGGTGTGTGACTGTGCATAGATGTGCGAGTTCTTTATTCACTGGGTGTATGGGTTCAAGAGTGCATGTGGAAACAGGTGGGTGAGTGTGTGTATGGGTGTGTTGGTGAGTGAATGGATATCTCAGTGCTTCATGTCCAAGTAACTACATATGTAAAACACAGTGCATGAGAGAGTTGGAGTATATAAATGACTATACGTGAGAGTCAGTGATTGTGAGACTGCTGTATGGATGAGTGTGTACTTGTATCAGTGATTGCATAAGAGAGTAAGTATATGTTAATATCACTATGAATAAGTGAGGTTGTGTGTGTATAACTGTATAGCTGAGTAAATAGAAGTGTGATTGATTCTTTGCATGACTGACTAGATGTGGGAGTAACTCTGGATGAGTGGCGGTGTGTGAGTGTTTGTATAGGTGTATGAGTGCCTATAATAGTGTTGTATTGATGAGTCACTGCATGTATGAGTGACTTTATGGGTGAATGAGTGGATGTGTGTGTAGACCTAGGAATCAGTGCGTGCGTATGTAGTAACTGGTATTGGGGTCTGTATTGTTTCGAAAATGGTAGTCTGTATTTTAGAATGGGTGTATCAAAGGTTTTATTAAGGTATGAGGAGGTGCATCAGATTTTCACGTGGATGATGACATCTCAAATGACATCACTGATGACATCACTGATGACATCAGTGATGTCATCAGTGATGTCACTGACCAGGTCATGAATGATGTAATATGTGACGTCATCAGCAGTGCATTGTGGGGGCGTGAGTTATAGTTAGCTCAACTATCTAGAACGGCCGAATTTCTATGGTTTTCTACGAGTGAAATGTGCAAGTAACTATAACGTCCCTGAAACCTATGGTTTTTTCAGTGAATTTCAAAGGTTTTTTAAATGCTAATTTCTAATTATAATGTTCATTAAACCTATCTGCTGTGCGATCCAAAAACAAGCTGGTGCTTGTAGTGTTGTGGACAGTGGACGCAACCATGTTACCTCAGGCAGTGGGGAAGATCTCGGTCATGAACCTGTGTCGTCGCCCCTGTAAGCGGAAGCGCAGTGGGCTGGTCCAACGTACGCCACTCCAGCGTAGAAGTGTGAATAAATAGGCCGGGGTTCTGGCCGTGGTTCACTTGTGTGAAAGCCAACACGTCTGCCAGAGCGGCGACCCTCACCCTGCCACGTGGCTGCCGCCATGACCGTGGGCCTCCTCGACACAAGCCCCCTGCGAACACAGCGGCACAACACTGCAGAGTTATGTCTGTACAGACTACTGCCTTCGATCTACACAGCGGACAGCAGGGCTCACAATTCAGATTGAGTCGCGATTGCAGATGACGCAGTCCAGTAGGCAAGACACATTGCTCCCAGTGCGGCCCGCCCGGACCACGCATCATCGCAGGCTGCGTACACGCGGAGCGCCAGAGGTACCACTAACTCAGTGCACCACAAGTAAACGCCACGTGGCCTTATTAAGGCAGAATTAATTAAACAAAACACATTGCTACCAGTGCGGCCCACGCATCATTGCAGGATGCGCACACGCTGAGTGCTTCAGGTGCCACTAGCTCACTGCACCATAAGTCATCGCCACGTACCCGTAAACCTACATAATATCCTTTTAGTATCCTTGCTTCAAGAACTTTGATATAAATTATAGCTTTAGTACAATGACCAAATTCATCTTGCAAGTCCAAAGGAACACTGAATGGCAGTCTACACTGGGGATAGCAGAGCCCACAATTCGAATTCAGTTTTGATTTATTTATTGCAGAGTGAACTGTACTCTATGTCGTTGGATTTTCTCAAGAGGAAGTCACAAAAAGCATTCCTCGATGTCTGTGCTGACTACTGCCTTCGATTTACACTGCGGTCAGCAGAGCTCGCCATTCAAATTCAGCCTAGATTTATTAATTGGACAGAGAATTGTACTCTATGTCATTGGATTTTCTCAAGAGGAAGGGACAAAAAGCTTTCCTCGATGTCTGTGCTGACTACTGCCTTCGATCTACACTGCGGACAGCAGGGCTCACAATTCAGATGGAGTTGCGATTGCAGATGATGCAGTCCAGTAGGCAACAGACATTGCTACCAGTGCAGCCCTCCCGGACCACGCATCATCGCTAGCTGTGCACAAGCGGAATGCTTCTGATGCTCCTACCTCAGTCCACCACAACTGATGGACCCTTTATGACAGAATCTTTTGTGTATGATTTCAGATTATGGTGCCCCTAACTTAGTGTAGCACAAGTCATGGACCCTTTATGATTGAATCTCTGTGTGTGATCTGATGATTACTGTTGTACTTGTTACCAGCACCAACCATTCCCGGAGGGCTGGCTTACACTCACCCCATACGCATCCAGCACAGACGTCACTGGACATGTGACCCTGGTAATAAAAAGAGTCGAGTGCACGTGCTCGTACCCAGTTCCACTATCTATCTGTGTCCGTGTGTTCATTATGTATGCAACATGCTGCCCCTGGGCCCTACCACATTACATTGTGCTCTGGACAGCGTATGCAACCAACTTACCTGTGACAGTGGGAGAAAGCTTTGGTTATGTAACTTTGTCTCGGTCATTGTACAAGTACGTACGTAGAGACTGGATGATTAGAGTACTGCAAGGAGAGTGTATAGTGAATTTATAAGTGCGTGGGGATTGGCGGAGTGATTGTATAAGTACATATGTTGGCGCACCCTAACTCCGACAACGACCTTGTCTCTAATTGGCTGCCCTCCATGTCCCAAAAACAGAAATTTGGATTTTGCATGGCCCAGTATTGCTACAGCTGCAATACTCCACTGAATGTGCAATAAACATTCACACCCACAAAGATGTGTCATGTCCACCATCTTTCTTGTGTGGAACTATGGATGAATGTAGGGTCAGTGATTCCCCGTACCTTCCATGTTGGCCATGTTCAGGGACTTGGCTCACAGAGTGACACATTGACGCTTGCGACCCAGGTGACGGCAGCACTACAACAATAACACCCGCATGCCAGTGTTGCAAGATTTTTTAAGCATTCTCTAGCCCAAAGACAACCAAAAAGTAGCCCAAACTAGCCCAATATTGCTACTTTAAGGAAGGAGGGGCAGGGACATCGTCAAGCAGGCGGTGAATGGATTGGAATTGATGTTGCAGCAGGCTGCCAAGTAAATATTTGTCTAATAAAGCGCTTTAACATACTAGTTTGCTGGAGCGCTGTATATATATTTATAATCTGGCAACTAGCACAAACCAAAATTTTACCGCACAACCGGGAAAAATATAGCCCAATTGTGCGTGATCTAGTCCAATCTGGCAACAGTGCCGCATCAGTTGATTCCTCATACAGCTCACGATGGAGCCACGCCCATAGCTCCGGAGTCATTCTTCACAGCCTCACGCAGGACTGGCATACGCCAGGCCAGCCCACTCTGCTTACGCTTACAGAGAAAGACAACAACGCTACATGGCCCAGATTTTCATTGTAGTGATCTGCTGGTTACAAGTCTAGTTGTCAGTATGCCACAGCCACTCCCTCACGTCTGGTATACACACACACCACACCCATCCAGCACAGGCGTCACAGGACACGTGACCCTACCAATAAAAAAGACCGGGCACACGTGCTCTAAACCATTGTAGAGTTGCTCCCACCGCATGCACTGTGATGGCCCGTCTCGGTGGTTCGGACACCTCATGTAGGCCTGAGCCACCGAACAGGGAGGCCTACCACCACGTGCGTAGCCTCACTGTTCACTGAGTTAGTGGCACCGCAAGGACTGAGCGGGTGTGCAACCTGCAATGATGATAGGTGCACTAGTATGTCCTCTGCCATGGCAAAATCAAGACGCAGCACCAAATGTGAGACTTGTTGGCCTACGGAGCGGGACTGCATGATGCGGAGGGTGCCCTGTCCGCGAAAAGGTGAGCAGTGAGGCCTGGGTGCGCAGCGGTGGGCAAATACGTCTGGGCGGCGGGAGTGGATACACAAAGGCGGCACAGCGATTTAGGCGTACGCAGTCGTATATACTCTCCCATTACTAATTCTGTACTATGTTTAGATGTGGGAGCTTGAGGGCTCCACTAGGTCCCGGCACGTGGTTGGAGAGACGGCACTCACTGTCCCTCTTCATCTCTTCCTTTCTCTCCTTTCTCTCCTTCACACTCTTTCTCTCTCTCTTCTTCTCACACTGTTTCTCTCTCTCTTTCTCTCTCTTTCTCTCTCTCTTCCTCTCTGTTTCTCTCTCTTCATCTCTCACTCTCTCTTTCTCTTTGTCTTCCTCTCACTCTTTCTTTTTCTCTCTCTTCCTCACTCTCACTGTTTCTCTCTTTCTCTCTGTATTCCTCTGACTCTTTCTTTTTCTCTCTGTCTTCCTCTCACTCTTTCTCTCTCTATCTCTCTTTCTCTCTCCTTTGATGGACGCATGACGCACAATCTTATCTTGCTTTTTGTCTTGCAGGCCTGCGATGAAGCGTGGCCATCTTGCAATCAACACTCAACCTGAATTGCGAGCTCCGCTCTCCGCGTGTACACAACGGGTGAGGAGGTTTCTTCGGCACGTGGTGGACCCTCTTCGACACACGCCGGTGGTGTAAGGTGAGCAGAGAGGCTTGTTTGCGCATCGGCGGGCAGTCACCTCTGGGCAGTGGGAGTGCAGCAGCCTGGGTGCACAGCGGCACGACGTCACATCCGGGCAGTGGGAGTGCATGGGGTGCAGCAGCCTGGGTGTACAGCAGCGGGTAGACACCTCTGGGCAGTGGAAGTGGATGGGGTACACTAGCCTGGATACACAAAGGCGGGACAGCGATTTAGGCATACGCAGTTGTATGTACTCATCCATTACTGATTCCATTTTTATGTTTCAGATGACTAAGCTTGAGGGCTGCTCTATATCCCGGCACGTGGTTGGAGACACACCCGTGACAGAAAGGTGAGCTGTGAGGATTTTCTCCACAGTGTCAACACTCACTCTCCCTCTCCATCTCTTCCTTTCTGTCACTCACACTCTTTCTCTCTCTCCGTCTCTTCCTCTCTCATATTCTTTCTTTCTCTTCCTCTCTCCCTTCCTCTCTCACACTATTTCTCTCTTTCTCTCTTCCTTGTATCTCACTATTTCTCTCTTTCTCTCTCACTCTCTCACTCTTTCTCGGTCTTTCTCTCTCTCTCTCTCACTTTCTTTCTCTCTCGCTTCCTCTCTCTCACTCTTTCTCTCTCTCCTTTGCTGGACGCATGACGCACCATCTTATCTATCTTTTTGTCTTGCAGGCTGTGATTCACATATTGTGCAGTTGTATGTACTCATCCATTACTGATTCCATACTACGTTTCAGATGACTAAGCTTGAGGGCTGCCCTATATCCCGGCACGTGGTTGGAGACACACCGGTGGCACAAAGGTGAGCTGTGAGGATTTTCTCCACAGTGTCAACACTCCCTCTCCCTCTCTTCCTTTCTGTCACTCACACTTTCTCTCTCTCTCACTCGCTATCTCTTCCTTTCTCTCTCTCACTCTCCATCTCTTCCTTTCTCTCTCTCACACTGTCTCTTCCTCTCTCATTCTTTCTTTCTCTTCCTCTCTCACTCTTTCTCACACTGTTTCTCTCTTTCTCTCTTCCTTGTATCTCACTCTTTCTCGGTCTTCCTCTCTCTCTCTCACACTTTCTCTCTTCTTCACTCTCTCTCTCTCTCTTCCTTTCTCTCTCTCTCTTCCTCTCTCTCTCTTTCTCTTTCACTGTTTCTCTCTCTTCATCTCTCACTCTGTCTTCCTCTCACTCTTTCTTTCTTTTTCTCTCTCTTCCTGTCACTCCCACTGTTTCTCTCTTTCTCTGTCTTCCTCTCTCCTTTCTTTTTTTCTCTTTGTCTTCCTCTCACTCTTTCTTTCTCTCTCTCTCTCTTTCTCTCTCCTTTGATGGACGAATGACGCACAATCCTATCTTGCTTTTGATCTAACAGGCTGTGATTCACGAATCGACGTCCTCCCCCCCTCCCCCCCCACACCACCACAGCTGAACGCGTGTACAAACTGCGATGATGCGTGGCCATCCTGACAAAGTTGCTTCAGCATGTGGTGCACCCTCTTACACACACGCCGGTGGCGGAAGGTGAGCAGAGATACTTCTTTCCGCAGCAGCGGGCAGTCACCTCTGGGCGGTGGGAGTGGATAGTGTGCAGCAGCCAGGGCGCACAAGAGCGCACAGACACCTCCGAGCAGTGGGAGTGGATGGGCTACAGCAGCCTGAGTGCGCATTGCCGAAACAGATAATTAGGCGTGTGCAGTTGTATGTACTCTACAATTACGAATTCTATACTATCTTTCAGATCACTAAACTTAAGCGTGCACTATGTCCCGGCACGTGGTTGGAGACACACCGGAGGCACAAAGGTAAGCTGCGAAGATTTTCTCCAGTGTCAACACTCCCTCTCTATCTCTTCCTTTCTCTCTCTCACTCTTTCTCTCTACCTCTCTCACACTGTTTCTCTCTTTTCCTTGTATCTTACTCTTTCTCTCTCTTTCTCTGTCTTGGTCTGTCTTCCTCTCTCACTCTCTCTCCTCTCTCACTCTTCCTCTCTCTTCCTCTCTCTTCCTCTCACTTTCTCTCTTCCTCTCACACTATTTCTCTCTTTCTCTCTCTCACTCTCTATTTCTTTGTCTTCCCCTCTCTCTCTCTCTCACTCTTTCTTTCTCCCTCACTCTTTCTCTCTTTCTCCTTTGCTGGACGCATGACGCACCATCTTATCTTTCTTTTTGTCTTACAGGCTGTGATTCACAAATGGTCCAGCGATGACACGACATGGCTGTACATAGTTTTATTTGTTGTTGTTTTGTTTTAATAAAATGTTTTATATGTAAATCCGTACATGACTAAGATTCTTATTTGTCCAACCTAACGTGACT
The DNA here is from genome assembly GCA_963921515.1 of Calotriton arnoldi. NCBI lineage: Eukaryota > Metazoa > Chordata > Amphibia > Caudata > Salamandridae > Calotriton > Calotriton arnoldi. Next base: position 2,856,941 of record CAWUFW010000445.1, read on the forward strand.
GTCACATTTGTTTGTGGGGGTGGGGGTGAGGGAGATGGCGGACAAGGAGCTCCTACTGGGGGATGTCGGAGCAGTGTTGGGTGTCCGACCTGCATGATCGTTGCCTCCATTACATCTGTTCTCAGAGACTTAAGAGCCGGCGGTCTGGCTCTTAGATGAAGAACTGCGAGCCGACTAGCAGGCTCATAGAGGGAGAACCGCGGCCCGTCAGTTCGCAGAGGAAGAGCTGCGGGCCAGCTCGCAGAGGAACACCTGCGGGCCGACTAGTATAGGGAAAGGTGCGGGCCATCGGCTTCCAAAGGGATAGCTGCGGAACACTGATGTGTTGAGAGGGAGCGTGAAGAGCGTATCTCGCAGAGAGACACCTCCGGTATATTTCCAGTATTGGCTTAGCAGATACAACTGCGGGCCCGAGAACTCGCACCCGAAGAGCTGTGAGCCGACAAGTGGTTCGCAGACGCAGACTTGCGGGCCCAAGTATGTTGTTGGAGGTATGCTGTTGATGGTGGAAAAGGGTGCGTTGCCTGCTGATGTAGGGAGACGCAGCGTGAAAGCGGTATCTCGCACAGACAGAGCTCCGGTATATTAAATTGCCCCCGGACCTTTCTTTTTATATTTTCACTCGATGCGAGGCACAAGATGGCTGCTAACACTTCCTGGTTTGAATTGTTAGCAGCCAATCAGAGGCAAGCTCGTGCTCGGGAGTTAGGCACAGTCCAGATATATATATCTTTTTTTCCTTTAATATCTCAAAAACTACTGAACGGATTTACACCATTTCCACAAAACCGCGCTTTCTGCATCAAGACCTTTCTCCCTGCCAAATTTGGCGTAATTCCGTTCAGCAGTTTGACCTGCAGCCTTGTCTAAAGTTTCCTATGGAAAATGCATTGCGAAAACACTTTTCGGACCCCCTTTTTCTCAGCCCCCTTCACCAATCACCCTGTAATATGTCTTCGCAGCTCAATACACCCCTAAACTTTCAAGATACGAGCTGATCAAAAAGAGAAACTTTCTGGAATATTTAGTAAAGATTCGTCAAACGACGCCAAAGTTATAAGCACATGGAGGTCTCCAGGAGGGGGGCCGCGCAACCCCCCTCCCAACATGAGTGAAGCCCCGGGTCTGCGGGGACCCCAGCGGGCCCCCGCTATTATTTTTTAAGAAATGCCCCCGGGACCTAGCCCACCCCGGGGTCTCATTAAAATAAAACGCGGGACCCCGCGACCCCAGCGCGATTTACGCCAATATTTTCTTTTTTTAAATGCTTTTTTTGGCCCAGGGGTCTTTCTGGGACCCCCTGAGCAGGCCTAGGGGGTCACGGTGTTTCTACCCTGCCCCCTTCTCTTGTTTTATACCTTTGTTTCTCTGTTTTCTAGTGACTCGCTTCTACCGAGCCACAAGATGGCTGCCAACACTTCCTGGTTTGGAGTGTTCGCAGCCAATCACAGTGAAGCTCGTGCACGGGTCTTAGGCTCCGCCCAGACATCGAAACTTTTATTTTTCTAATTTCTCAGCAACTACTGAACGGATTTACACAATTTTAAAAAAAGGTCACTTTCTGATCCAAGCACTACCTTTTTGCCAAATTTGGGGTAATTCCGTTCAGTAGTTTCGCTCTAGCCTTGCACAAAGTTTCCTATGGGAAATTGATGGTTTGACTCTTATTCTTTGAATTTCTCAAAAACTACTGAACGGATTTACACCATTTAAAAAAAAGGTCGCTTTCTGAACCAAGCTCTACCTTTCTGCCAAATTTGAGATAATTCCGTTCAGCAGTTCGGGCTGTAGCTCGTCGCAAAATTTCCTATGGAAATTAACATGGCGAAAACGTGTTTTGAGACCCCCTTTTTTCTCCGCCCCCGCTTGACAAATCACCCCCAAACTTTCAAGATAGGAGCTGGCCTAAAAGTGCAACTTTTTGGAAAATTTCATAAAGATTCGTCAAACGATGCCAAATTTATTAGCAAATCAAAAAACGCTTTTCCTATGGAAACTAGGTTGTAACTATAACTACCTACTGGCGACTGCCAGTAGGAGATGGAGATACATATATATATATATATATATATATTATATATATATATATATCTCACGCTCCACTGTCTTGCAACAGTAAGGACCAGCACTCTTGTTGGTGAAAATCAACTTAAGGATTTATTGGTGCACAGCAAATGAAACAAACGCGTTTCAGCCTCAGCCTTCGTCAGTGTTTGACATGCGCCATCAAAGTCAACATCTAAAAAAAAATATATATATATATATATATATACACATACATATACATATACACACACACACTTGTAAACGCTTTCCACCGAACAGGAATTTTTTTTTTTACATCCATTGAGGCAGCGGTGTCCACTTGGTCCAGTATTTAAGGAACTGTACAGGTCTGTTTGGCTATATTAAGGACTACCAGGACCATAATGCCAAAGCCCATGTGGGCGGGACCTGTTATTGAATAAATCAGCTGTTCCTAACAATCCGCTTCCTTCGTGTGTGTGCCGCCAGTGAACAAGAGCAGGGATTATGCTCGAAACGCGTATGGCTATATTTGGAGAGCGGGTGGCATGCTGTGAATTCTGCTGCCAGTGGCATTGTGTGCGTGACCCCTTCGTGAGCAGCATCTTCATGGGGCAACCTACTGTTTGTAATATATATATATATATTTCTTTTTTTAAACACGCACCACAAGTTAGAATGTCCCATCTGTTTATTTCCAGTCAAAAGAATCTTAATGACGGCAGGAACTGTCCCTAAAGGGGAACACGCTGGTAAGGACTGCTAGATCACATTTTAAGTTTAACAAGGCAGAACTCTGATCTTATAAGGGCCTGGCATGAAGACAGAAGTAGACTAAAGGGAGAGAAACACAGTGCACTGGACTAAATCCAGCTAAAAGGATCAAGTGCTGGGAAAGGCCAGACATCCCAAATAAAGGCAAACAATAAAACTTCACAGATATTACAGTGAATACCTGTGACCAAGAAGTTGAAATAATAAATGAAGTGAAGTGTCTAAGGGCATAAATTAATGAATTAAGTTTAAGTTCTAGATTGTTCATATGAGCTTCACAGGCCACTTAGTCCTCCACCACTAAACGTAAATAAGTATGGGAGGTGGCTCTGGATGGAATCCGATCTCCCAAAGACCAACTGCTCCAGCTGCAGCATGCCTGCACAGAACCTAGAACTGAAAAAACCCCAGGTCTAAATTCATTAAGACTATTAGACGGGAACAACCTGATTTTTTGATGATCCTTCCTCTTTGCAAGGAGTATCTAAGGCAGAAATTAAATTATGTCTATGTTCTTGGTAGAAAGGGAGGGATATCGTAATGAATGTGAGAAGGCAAGTGTTTTATCTCAAGAGATTCTGCTAACGACTGGAGGTGTGCAGTTTTATCTGGAGCACGTGCACAATACGCAATATAGATTTGTATTAACTTGCTTCCGATGTAATATAGTTCATCATCTTGTAACCTTACCCAATGAAAATGACTGGTCCCGTACAACTGACAGATGCCCATGTGATGGAGTCTCGGTACAATGCAACCTGTACTTTGTTTTTTTGGTAAAGTTTATATGGAACCCCGAAAACAACTTAATACCTGTGCTGCGAAAATATAATTTTAGACAATGTAGACCAGTGATGCTTTTCTTACAACAGCTATGTACTTTGGCAGTTTGCTGTCATGTCCAAGTTTTCATGGTCTGCCATATTGATACTTAAGACATTAGATAGTCAGGCGGCCTGAAGGATTGTTAAATGGATGAATTCTATGGATTTTTGTATAGAATTAAATGTTTTTAATGTTAATGCTGATTTTATGCAAAATATTTAAAAGTGAATCTGCTATGTTTTATTTATGTAATTGTTTTTAAACTGCGCTTTTATAGTTTTTTTTTTGTAAAACCAAATAAAGCTTATTAATTGATTGAACTAGCACTGATGATTTAGCTGCATTAACAACTAGTTGTTTTTTGCATTTGGAAGTGCATCTAAGGTGTTCCGTAGACCAGTAGGAGTATAATCCAAAATTATAGTATAATTTTTACATTGGAAGAAGTGGGAGATAGGAAACTTTGGGGGATAAGGAATTGGGCAGAGATAAAGCCGTACCCACTTCAGGCAAACAGAGACTGAACAGCAGAGGTGCAAGCATGTGTAATTGTAAAACTCCTGACAGATACTGTATACAAAGCTTGTATAGCTATAAGAAAGGAAGGAGAAATACCCTAATGTAACTTGGACCACAGTTCTTCTTTGCTTACCTCATTGAGAGCAGCCTTACAATCAAAGCAGCATGCACAGAGATTAGCCTTTCACACAATAAATCATAACGGACAATGGCAAAACCTTACCCAGTATACCGCATTTAGACCAGAAGCTAGTTTGATAAATACCAGTCAGATTTTTCTCTTTTTGCCAAATCTCCTGTTCAGTTAATAAACAAGAATATCCTTTTGCATCAAGAAAGGTCATTCTGCATTACTACGATGGAGAACGTGAATCAAATTTGCTAAAAATAGTATGTAAAATAGAGTCCTTTCAAGGGCATTAAACAAGATGGCCAAAATTCTATATTCAACTTGAAAAGTTTGTCCGCGATTCCACTGGGGCCAGATGCCCCAGCAGGTCTCACAGACTGAAATATTTTAATATCTCCTGGCTTGAAACACAGAATTGTCACAGGTGCATATATGTTCATGGCAACCAGGGGAAAAAAAAGAATTAATCCATGAGTCTAGCATTCCTTGAGCAGTAAGGCACGACTCGCAGCATAAATCACCCATGGAGAGAACAGATGTAGGAATTTCGAAAACCAATAGCTAGAAACGTGAAGAATATTTATAATGATTAATCTTTTATCAGCGCTCACAATGACCCTTCTGATATACTTATTTTGGTGAATTCCCTGGAAGCCTGCAGTACATGAGAGGAAGTCTGCCCAGGCCTGCATCCTTACAAAGTAAAGTGGGTATCTTTGTTCACTTTCATCTAGCCAAGAGGCGCTGCAGTTTGGTTCCTAATAAACAATGTGGATAAGTTAATGAAAAGAATGTTTTAGTGTCATTATAGATGTGTAGTATACTATACTCTTTACAATTATACCGTGGGACTCCCACTTTGACAACAGAGAAGGAATCAAGCATGTGAATCTGTGAAAGGTCCAATACTGGAGAAATACAAGATATCTTCCACATTTAAGTTATGGTGACTAGCTGCTGAAGTTCACTCAAAGAACTGCAGTAATGGACTGCTGTCTAAGCATAAAGCACCCTAAACTCTTCAATTAGCACAAACCTACTGTGATGCAAGCATAGGCACTAAACTGAAGGACGAACAAAGACCCATAACCATTAATTTCTGCACATACAAAATTATTCTTACCACATCGATTTCTGTGTTTGAATGTCCCATGTTACAGACGATGCAGCCGTTCTTCATTCGATCCAAGTGTTCTCGCGTTACCACATTTTTGTTCCCTTACCAAGAGATTTCAGGGAAAATGCAGTTAAATTCAGGACAGCATCTCCATTACCAAAATAAGCATCAAATACAAAAACCACATATCAATAATTGCTTCAAATGCCTACATAAAGCAGACACAATCATGAAAATCACTTACTATGGCACGCACAGCACATGTATTTCATGATATGATGCACACTGCAAGATACTGATGGGAGATGAAAGGTCAAATGATATGGAATCAGTGATTCACATATCCCTGCATTGCAATATATTTCTGAGTATTTCTGCATGGTAGTTGTCTTTCACATCTTTCAGCTTGGTTTCCAATAACTGGATTCTTTGTATGAGCTTTAACTGATTTCTAGATTTACAGATCACACTCTTTCACAAAACCTTATCACTTTTTGTGCTGCTGTCATGGACGGATACTTTATTACATGGCAGAATCATTGTGACCGTCTCATACGGTCTACCCAGAACTGTTGCCACCCTCTGAAACTTGTTTCAACTCCGAGACCACTTAATAAAACCTATACATTGTGGCTTTCATATTGTAAAAAGATCTTCTTTTAACAGTGCCAGTTCAGAAGAAAAAGGTTATCACCTCAAATCAATAGCTAAAATCATGGGAAAATAGATTAACATTATCTAGTGGTTGTCTCTATATTTAGTGACTTCAATGGCTTCCGTCCCTCAAGCAAAAACACGACGGAAAGCTACGCAACTCTTGGTTCAATTAAACATTAAGGTATTAATAATTTCTTTATAGAAATTTGAAGGGCAACAGGAGGAAAAGGACTACCACTGAATCAAACCTGGCCTGCTAAAGAATTGTACAGTTATGCAAACCGTAATTCTATGTCAGGACCGGAGGCGAGGATTATGCTGTACCTTCTTTTATTTCCATAACTCAGCACTTCAACTAGAAACACAAAACTACAAGTTACATTGTTTTTGTAGTTCACAAGACTCTCCCAGTCCTCCAATCAGTGGTGTTCATGGTCCACGAGGGCGTGCTGCTGCTAACACCCTTCCTCTTTCTTTCCTGCTCAGCACCAAAGATAAGTACCGTTTTCTCCAGCTCTTCAGGACGGGAGGCTTTCTGTGAAAACTGTTGTCTATTACTGTGTAATTTTACTGGATTGTATGCTTAGTGCTTTGCTACTTGTGAACCTGGTTGTTTATTACTGTACAATTTTACCGGATTGTCTGGTTAATGCTTTGCTTCTTGGTGCGCAATAGGCTGTGTACGTCGGTTTATCGGCGTTTAGCCCTTTGATCTTTTTCGCATTCACGTTGTTTTTTCTCAGCAGGGTTTAAGCGCGAGCGCTGTTGTGCTGCATTTGTGTATTTTTTGGCAGGTTCGGGGCCGCAGGAGTCTTCATCGCTCCACTCGCGGCCCCTCAGCAGGGTGCGGTGTTGCGCGACAGTGTCAGGGGACGCGCGTCCGCGTCTCTGATCCCGGGCGCGCTAGGTGCTTCGGGATCAGAGAGCGCCGACCGTTCGCCCGCGCTGCACGGCCCCAAGAGCTCTGGAAGCCCTTACGCCTGCATTGCAGGTCTGTACCAAACCAAAAGCGAGTCTCCCCATTACGCCCGCATCGCGGGTCGGTATTGACGCCTAGTTAGACGGTTGCGAGTGCAGCGCCCTTAGTAGCGCTTACGGGGAGTTTTTTCTCAGGGCGGGCCCAGAAGCTTGATACCCTTTGTATGATTAGGGTGATTCGCCCCTGTGGGTTCAAACCCATCGCGCACGTGGTGTGCCATAACCCAGTGACTTGTCACGCCTAAATTGCATCCCCTGCCAGGTACTTTATTTACTAGCGCTTAGAGCGTTGGGGTTGCTATCTCCTCAGTGTGTATTTCTGGTTTAGTGTTGTCTCTCTGCATAGCCTTATCATCCTACGCTATCGAGGACTACACAGAGGAAGAGTCCCTCCAGGTCATCCCCCTGGATGACGACTTTTGCGACGCCGTGGATGCCTCCATCCACCAGGCAGTTAACGCGGCCATGGGTCCTTTCGAAAGACATATCATGCAGTACGCGTTTGAAGGTCAGCGCCCACAAAAGCGTAAAAATACGTCAAATGTTGACTCGGGCGCCTTTGACCGCCTCAAAAAGGCGTTTTTGGCTAGATCGGACGGCGATTCCCACCCCAGCCCCCCAGTGACCCCAGAACTGCAACCCTTGCAGGTTGACGACGAGGATTCCTTAGATGAGTCCGCGGATGAGGCCGGCCCGTCCAGGCCTTGGCGTTCCGCAGAGCCCTTAGCCACAGATGTTCCGGAGGGTGCGGAACAATCTGACATGCTGGTTCCTGAAGACCTTGTCCATCCCCGTTCATCGAAATTGACTCCCTCCACTAAAGTATCAACGTTTGTGGCGGGACGCCTACGCAAGCCCCTCGAAAAAGAGGTGAGGGCTTGCCTTAAAGCAGAGTGTCTGCGCCCTGCCCTTCCGGGCAAGGTAGCCTTAACCCCAGAGGTGGACCCTAGGATGGCCACCTTTTAACAGAAGTATATCCGCGACCCTAAGAAGTGGATTGATCGCTCTTGGCGTTCATGCCAAGACAAGCTCCTCGACATTGCAGGTCCCCTCACCAAGGTCCTGGAGCTAGCGGAGGAAGCTAAAGCGTCTGGTACCCCTCTCTCAGCAGTCAGAATCTCCAACTGGGCTCAGCGCGCCATCGTCTTTCTGGGCAACGCAAACTGCGCCCTTTCGACAGAGAGGAGGCGCTCCTTTTTGATAAAGGTAGATCCAAAGTTGGGCGACCTCGCAACTTCGGAGGCAGGAGTGGTGGCACAAGGCGGACTCTTTGGAGAGCCGTTTGTAAAGGAGTTGACCAGGTTCGTGGCCACCTTTACGTCGCTTGACAAAGCGCAGTCGTCGATTAAGCGGGTGTTTCACCTTAAGGTTTTCGTTGGGGCCGGTCTTGGCAGGGGGCGCTCGGCCGGCCGCTTCTTCACTCAAGGCCCTCAGCGAGGCAACGGCAGGAAGCAGCAAGATGCAGGCAGACAGGAGTTCTTCCAGTCTCGTCGGGGATCCAGAGGCCGCGGTGGAAGAGGAGCAGGCAGAGGCCACAACGTACCAAATTCAGGTGAGACTTCCTTCTCTATCCCCTCTCCCAGTAGGCGGCAGATTGGCCCATTTCGTAGACAACTGGAAAGTTATTACCTCAGATGCTTGGGTATTACAAACCGTCCAGGGGTTCCACATAGAGTTTTACGGTTCCCCGGTGCAGGACGTCCGTCTATGACCGTTGGTTTTTGCAGGCGATCAGGTTCCTCTCATAGACCAAGAGGTGGCCGATCTGCTGCAGAAAGGAGCGGTGGTCCCGTCACATCTCCATCCCAGAGGTTTCCTGAGCAACATTTTTATAGTGGACAAGACAGATGGGGGGCAGCGTCCCGTAATCAACCTCAAGGAGTTCAACCAGTGGTTGGTCTACCGGCATTTCAAGATGGAGGGCATCCATCTGCTACGGGACCTTCTTCAGCCGGACGATTGGATGGTCCGGCTAGACTTAAAGGATGCGTACTTGGTAGTACCCATTTTTCCTCCTCACCGTCGCTTCCTGCAGTTTATTTGGAAGGGCAAGGTGTTCGAGTTTGCCTCACTCCCTTTCGGGCTGTCGTCGGCCCCATGGTGCTTTACCAAGGTTCTAAAGCCAGTGATGGAAACACTGCGCGCCAGGGGTTTTCGACTTATCATTTACCTGGACGACCTTCTCCTTCTGTGGCAGTGTCCAGTCAAGCTCTCGCAACAGTTGCAGGACACGGTGGACCTTCTCCAGAGCCTGGGGTTTATCATCAACACCAAGAAGTCAGTTCTGACCCCATCCCAGCAGTTAACTTTCCTGGGGTTCGTAGTGGACTCGGTGTCGCGCTCCATGAGCCTGCCAGCTCGCAAGATCTCCAAGATCCGCAGGGAACTCCGTCGAATGCTGGCACGACGATATACCTCACTCCGCAAAGTGGCGCGCCTAGTGGGCCTGTTGAGTTCCTCAAGTCAGGCGATCTTTCCGGGTCCGCTCCACTACAGAGCGTTGCAACGCCTGAAGGCTTCACACCTTCGCAAGGGTCTCCAGTACTCGGACCTGGTCCCACTGACCGACGAAGTTCGGGCGGAGATGACTTGGTGGCTCAACCACATGGAAGCCTGGAATGGAAGGGCTATTTTCGGTTGCGAGCCGGACTTGATAATAGAGTCCGATGCCAGCAAGTCAGGCTGGGGGGCTCGCTGCGGGGACTCCTTTACAGGAGGAAAATGGACCGCAGACGAAGTTCAACTCCACATCAACTGTCTAGAGCTGATGGCGGGGTCCTTCGCAATCCAATGTTGGACGAAAGACAGGGCATCCTGCAGTGTGCTCCTGAAAATGGACAACGTATCGGCCGTCCGATACATCAACCACTTAGGGGGAACGAAGTCCAAGGCTCTGGCGGACCTGGCCAAGGATTTTTGGACTTTCTGCTTGTCCCACAATGTCTCCGTGACGGCGGAATATCTCCCGGGTGCATCCAATGTCATAGCGGATTGGTGCTCCAGGAGTTGGTCGGACAGGAGTCTCTGGCAGTTGCACCCTCCGACCTTCCAGCGTCTTCACAACCTGTGGGGGCCCTTTTCAGTGGACCTCTTTGCGTCTCGGTTGGACCACCAGCTTCCGCGTTTCTTCAGTTGGAAACCGGACCCCCTTGCAGCAGCGACGGATGCTTTCCTCCAGGATTGGTCCAAGGAGGAGGGGTATGCCTTTCCCCCGTTTGCCATGATAATGCGGCTGACGACCCAGATCCGGAGGCAGCGGGCGAAGCTGGTCTTAATCACACCATATTGGAGGTCTCAAGTGTGGTTTCCAGTTCTTCTGGAACTTTCTTGGGATTCTCCAATCCTACTACCCCAAGATCCTTTTCTCCTGAGAAATACCCAGGGCGATCCACATCCTCTAGTCCAACAAAGTCGGATGCCCTTGATGACATGGCGAATTTCGGGCATCGTTGGCGAGTCTCTGGCTTATCGGCAGCGGCTCAAACATTACTGGGAGCAGCCTGGGCAGACAGTACTAACAAACGCTACAAGTCCGCATGGACTAGGTGGGTCCGTTGGTGTGTTCGGGGCAGTCACGATCCCGTGGGGTGCGAGGTGGTGTCTATCAAGAACTTCTTAGCCTCGCTTGCAACGCAAGGCCTAGCATATCGTACGGTCAATTCCTATAGGTCGGCGATCTCAGCGGGGCATCTTCTGGTGGAATGAGCTCCGGTGGGGGAACATCCTCTGGTATGCAAGCTGTTGCGAGGTATACGTCTTTTGCTTCCCCCAGAGCCTAGATATTCCTCCCTGTGGGATGTTAATAAGGTTTTGCGTTTGTTTCAATCATGGCAGGCTAATAAATACCTTTCCCGCAAGGAGCTTTCCGCCAAATTGGCCATGCTTCTTTGTTTGGTGTCCTGCCGACGTGTGTCCGATGTCAGGGCGCTGGATATCACTGGTCACGTTTTTACCCCAGAAGGAGTTACGTTTCATATTACACGCAGAACAAAATCTGATTCAAGAGTTCTATCCTATCCAGCTTTCAACAAATCCCCCAAGCTGTGTGTTGTCAGGTGCCTCAAGGCATACGAGAGTATGACAGAAGAATTTCGTCCTCCGGGCGAGCGCCAGCTTTTCATTTCTTTGAAGAAGCCATTCAAAGCGGTTTCGCCACCAACAATAGCTCGTTGGATTAGATAGGTGATGCAAGAGGCGGGCATTAATGTCTCGCAGTTTGGAGCACACTCAGTACGAGGAGCGATGGCCTCCAAGGCTTTCACGTTGGGCGCCAGATTAGAAGACATTCTTAATGCTGCAGACTGGTCTTCAGACTATGTTTAAAAGATTTTATTTTAAACCAGTCGTGAACATGGCGTCGTTGGTGGTGGATAAGCTTTGAATGAGCATAATCCTCGCCTCCGGTCCGGACATAGAATGAAAAATTTCCTAGTAACCATGACGGAAAGTTTCAATTCTATTAAGGACACGGAGGCGAGGATTATTCCCGCCCACGGCTCAAAGAGACCTGGCCCACCCACAGTGAGAGATTTAGTATAAGCGTTAGAACATGGTTGCAGCTGTATGGCGGTAAGGATAGTTCTTGGCATTCTACAAGTGTTGGAACATGATGGTTGTATCCTCGACGTATAGGATAAGTATAGTTCTCTGTATTTCACGTTAATGATCTTCTATTATCTGTTTAATGTTGATATGCGTTTGGTGCACTGTATGCTTCATGCAGCTTGGAGAAGGGTTTCATTGGTTTCCTTTCGCTTCTCCTAGGGTCTGAAGGTTCCAGAACGGACTAGGGTTCTTTGGTGTCGGGATGGCTGCAGTCAAGAAAGAGGAAGGGTGTTAGCAGCAGCACGCCCTCGTGGACCATGAACACCACTGATTGGAGGACTGGGAGAGTCTTGTGAACTACAAAAACGATGGAACTTTTAGTTTTGCGTTTCTAGTTGAAGTGCTGAGTTATGGAAATAAAAGAAAGTACAGCATAATCCTCGCCTCCGTGTCCTGAATAGAACTGAAACTTTCCGTCATGGTTACTAGGACATTTTTCATTCACAGGCAAAACAGGTCAACAGGCCTGCTTTTAAATCTGAAAAGAGTTCCTCCATTCTCACTTTAGGGAAATTAGAAACTAGAGATTGACTTAAAACATTTCTCAACAAAGTGAATCTAACAGTCAACCCACAGACCCCTTTGCAGAGTGATTATACAAATGTACCAGAGCTGGACAAAAGTACTTAAGCATTTGATTTGAGGACATCAGCAGGGGCTGTGGGCTGTAGAAGTTGGCTGTAAACTAATCAATTCTGGGGTTAATCTACCAGGCTGTAGCTTCACAGCTTGTTGAAAAAAGACTAGACTATTCAAATGAATTGGTTGTGGAACCAGGCAATCAGGGATTTTGAGAGCAGACTTGGACCTGAAACTGCAGTGAATAGTTCACTTGTTGCAGAAGTCTGGTGCTCAGCTTCTCTTGCTGGGGCTCTTGAATTGAGAGGGCTGAAATTATCAGACATGCATCTCAAGGAAACATCTGTACTAATACACACCATCTTATATACTGCATTGGGCACAACCATAAAACGGAGTGACTTTAGCACTACAATCAAAATGATACCAGAATTCAGACGTCTAATGTTTACTTTATCTTTGTAAAATGAGGCAGCATATTGTATTTGAAACTGGATGAAGAAAATGTCATTAACAACCTAATATACATGATGGGAGAAGTGCAGTAAATAGGATTACAGCAACAAATACTTGATTATCACAATACAGAGCATCATCAGAGCAATGGCAGATGTCTGCAGTATTTCTGGATGCTCTCAAAACTCCCCGACACTTTTGGTTCTTCTTTGGGTCTCAAACCGAGGAGCTCAGCATGTGCTCTACAATGATGGGCTTGCTAATAGCAGTGCCCAAGATGGAAATTATATGTTTCCTCGCAGAGTGAGTTCTGGTTACTGATCATGCCAAGGATTATTTGCAAACACTGAAAAAGGGAAAAATGTAAAGATATGCAAATATGTAATGAACGAGTATTTGTATCTAAAGGGAGAATTTATTAATCTGAGACATCAGCTTTCCTAAGCATTCAGTTTCTGACACACTGGATTGTTAGGGTCTGGAGCCACACCCCTTACACCTAGGATGCCAAAGAGGTACATTGGGGCCGTGGAAATGTCAGACTAGTGCCATTTCTTTGCCCTGAAATAAGTCAAGAGGCACATGCTCCCAAGCAACAGGAACACTTACGAGTGTCTATACTGGCTTTACTGGCACACTTTGAAATATATGTAAGAAACAATTTAAGCTGGGAAGGATTACACAGGTCAACCTTATAATGAACTTGGAAGTTAATTAAATTATGTATACCTTGTATTGTTTTACCACTGCGTTTACTTCATTGGATACACTAAGACTCTTTTAAATACATTTAACAATAAGTTTTTTCAAAGTAGTTTCCTATAGTTCACCACCTTCTGATTTACCTTGTTAGATAGCTTTCCTCTGGTGACCCCCACCTTTGGGTTATTTTGTTATGAAAAGGGGAATTATTCTGGGAAATTGGCTTTGTGAAGGACAGACCAGATAGCAACTTTGAGACCTAATAGTTTTGGACTAGTTTGGACTGAGAAGGAGGAATGGGATATTCTATAAATGGGATATTCTATAAATCTATAATAAACCACTGTTGTAAAGGGGTCTCTCAGAGGTTCAAAGTTCATTGCCTTAAATGTCAACAGGACTTTTGGAGTCCAGAGCAGCACAACATGTCATCAAACTTTCCCCCTGACACTGAGAACACCATAATCGGTGACTATAAAATCATAAGAGCCATGACATCAGCTGATCTATTATATGCCTTCATAGGACTAAGATGAAGAGTACTTAAAAATCCCTATAGCGCCAATGCATCTATTAAGTCGGAGGATCATGGTTCCAACCACAAAAGAAGAATGCTTTTACTACCAGCAATTATGCAATGTCTCATATAAATGCACTAAAGTGCACCTGATGAAGACTCGCATTTGCAACACTACTTGTAAACTCACTACCCTCAGAATGAGCCAAATTACAACTACTCTCATTCAAATCAATCAGTCTGGACTAAGACATGGCCTTACTAAAAAGCAAGAAGGCCCATTCATAACTGCCATGGTCCAGTTTTTTTGACATGGCTTTCTGCTTATGAAACCATGGTGGCATTGATTCATACTTCCCTCAGAAGGTTGAAAGGCTGAGAGCTATATTTAGAGGTCGGATGCACCATCAACAAACATCGTTCCTCTGCCCCTTTTGAAGGTGAGGGAAACAAAGGTTTTCTGGCAGCAGAGCCTCAGCTGGTGGCTGGTCCACCAGTGGGTGACGAGTCACAGTGACCTTTGTCCTGCCTTATTTACGGTGAGGTGCTGAATTGCTCTGCCAAGGATCGTCATGCAAGGCGTGGAGTTCACTAGCAGGCAAAACCAACAATGAACATGACATAAAGGAAGAAAATGCCCTGAACATCATAGTAATTGCTTTTTTGTTTTTACTGCAACAAATTGTTTGAGAAAAAAGAAAAGGTATGCAGAGTGGGGTTACCTACAAAGCATGCGGTGCTGCTTTCCTGCATCAGCAGACGCAATGAGATCCCAGACAGGGATCTCAAAATCTGGGGGCCAATCCTCTTTTAGGGGGTGGAGGTCAGGGACACTCCCCAATATATAAATAAGGCACTGAGTGGACGTTAATGGAATCTGTAACCAATGTTTTTTCCCCTTTAATTTGACAGACCATTCCATTAGCAACTGAGCAGTTGTACGTGTCCTCTTTAAAACTGCAACAAATAATCAGAAGGGAAAAGCGGGTATGACAAAAAAGAGCAATCTAGAAGAAAGCTGGTCTCTCTTTCCTTATCGTGCAACCTACAGATCGCAGATTAGAATGCCTCCCTTTCTCATCGTCACCTCAACCTTAAAAAAATTGCAGAACCTCGGTCATCTACCAAGGCTCGGACGGTTCCCTTTAGCCCCACAAAATCAGTACTTAGTTCAAATCTGTATATTATATGTGCACCTGTGCATGTGATGACAATGTCCACTTGTCGGATCACTTCGTTCAGCTTGACGAGCCGGAAACCATCCATGCTGAAAAGAGGTAAGGAGGCAGGGAAGACCAAACAAGATACTGAGAAGATGAAAAAGTACTTTGAACCACAGAGAGCAAATCAAACATAAGAAAGGAGACATCTGAACAAAACCTGGCTGGACTCAAAAAGCTACCACTTACCATCCATACATGAAATGGCTTTAATGTGGCTACGTATAAGAAAACATTCGCACCACAGTAACAGCTATTAAGTCAGAAAAAATGTATATTGCCAGCTCCTGGGAATCATGGACCTTGGTGTCGATAAAAATTAGTGACAAACGCACAGACTAACATAAGAGGGGGATAATTGACCAAGCACCACTGAAACAAGCTCTTGAAAACGTAAAACAAAATTAAGTAGGATGGGGAGTAGTCAAACCCCTGCTTAAACTTCCCCCTGCTCCCCCAACATTTAATCAACTCTGGTGATAAGTGTGTTTTATTTTTTAAAAAAGTTTATTTTTGTAAATAGTTATGTATCCTGCACATTTTAACACTGTACTTTTTTTGTTTAACAGTCAATATATTGGATTGTCTATGTAAATGGTTCTTACCAGGCCTGCAATGCACAGATGGGATCGATCTCAGTCACATATACTATGGAGCCCATGGCTTTCAGAGCAGCAGAGCAGCCCTTGCCAACCTGTAATGGTGGAAGAAATTAACTTACTACAAAAGCTGCCTATCCCTGAAGATAAACTTAAAAATAAACTTTTCTCACAAACATTACACAGCTTTTAAAATAATAAGTCTCACATGTACCTTTTCAAAAATTATGCAGTACGTTAGAGTGTTTGCCGGGCACATCTAATTCTCTATCTTTTTAAGCATGTGTTGAATGTAGAACACATGCTGCCTGACCAGAAAGCAAGGAAATGAGAGCGAAAACTCCACTAAACATTAAAGCAAGTTATCAACCTATGCTTATATGTCACAAATTAATTACATTTCATGTCGAAGGAACTCCAAATGACATGAATAAATGCTAAACCCAGTGCCAGCTGGGAATCACTTATTCCAGGAATACTTGCCGTATTTCATGATTACAATTTGATCCAAAACAAAGGATAAAACTACAAAGGTTTGTTGTAATTAGTAGCAGCAAGGAAAGCCATAGTCTAGATAAATCCTCTATATGCACCTTTGTCTCAACGACACTTGACACAAAAATGCCACTTTTGAACTACTTGAATTTTAGAGGACTAACAGTTTGCTAAAATTTGTCTCAGCATTGGGCATCTATCATGATCTTGATGAGGTTTAGTCTAAAGTGTGGGAACTGAATGGTACAGCATTGACACAAGACCGATCTTCTGCATATGCATTTACTCACAATGAAGATTAATGGTACTCATATACAGAATGATTATACTGAAAAATAAAGCATGGATCGAAAAGTCACTTACTTGTAATCCTAGTTCTTCACCATGTCATTACCTCTGAAATCATTAAAGGTAGAATGCCTCTGTGCATCTACGAGATCCCAGAACACACCTTTCAAGACAATTTAAATCTTTTCCAATTCACCAAATAAACAGAAATCTTGCCCCAAAAAGCAAAATTGTCTTTAAAAAGAAAAATGGCAATTTTACTAATCACACTGTACATTTGACTAGACAACAGTGAACTTATATTATAAATATAAATCCGGAATGATGCCCACTTAGAAATACATTGCAACACAGTGAAACACGGACTCGGCTCCTTTAAGAATCTTGGAAGTTGTTCTATCAAATAATGCCCAGAAGATTAGTTAGGTAGTGTGTTTTCTTTGAAGTAAAAGTTAGACACTTAGGGCCATATGCATGAACACATTTTCCCATAGACCTAGAATGGGCAAAACCCTTTGGTGCATCTGGCCCTTAACTTCCAGAACCTGTTCAAAATCTGTGGCCTATAAGCGGGTAGGCTGGTGGGGCTTTTATGAATTCAGAATTAATAATCATGGTGAAGAACTGGGATTATAAGTAACTTTTCCTTCTTCACCATAGGATCTCTCTTGATATGCTTAAGCAGCAGAACAGAGTAGCAGGCTATTATCACACTAAACCTGCAAATAGGGCTACAGCTTTAAGCCTTTCAAGATAATAATTTACAAACAGAAGCCTGATCTAAGAAGAGAAACCTGACCCACGAAAGTATCTGTCCTGCAGCCAGGGCTAGACAGTCATGTCTCAGGACGCAGGGCGCTCATGTACGCAGCGTGCTCCTTTTTGTGGTGGATGGTGAGCCAGAGAAGAAAGCCGACCATTTACAGAGCTGTTTGACCAAGGTCCATCAATGGATGGAACAATATCATTTAGAGCTCAATGGTGAAAAAACTGAGATTCTTACTATCTTTCAGCATTCTCGTGTTTGAAACCAAGCTTTCTGGTCTTCATCTTTGCGCAAAACCCAATCCCTGTTGATAGTGCATCAAATCTCGGGATCAATATGGATGCCTGCCATTGACTGAACTGATAAACATAACTTTTATTTGTAAAGTGCACGTTCACCCAGAAGGGTATCTTGGCACTGATTAACAGATGTTTATTGTTACCCAACTGAATGGTACTCATTTTATCGACCTCAGAAGCATTAAAGGCTGAGTGGGCCCATCGGGATTTGAACCTGTGACCATGAGGTCAAACACAGGACCCTACAGTGCACACATTAGCCCACTAAGCCACCAGACCGGCTCAGTCCGTAAGTCAGTTATTAAAATTTGTTTTTTCAAATAAGACTCAACCACAAGCAAACCATGCTGTACTACCTGAGGAAGGCAGAAGCTGAAACGTTGTAGTGGAAATATATTTTTGTTCTTTGAGTCACCTCTTTCTTGGATAATATATATATATTTATTTATTGAAGAAAACAAAGGTTACAGGGACGTTATAGTTAGGCTGACATTTCACTCGTACAAAAACAGAGAAAATCAGCCGTTATAGTTAGTGAGCTAACTATAACTAGCGCCCCCGCAAAGCACTGCTTATGACCTGACATATTACATAACTCATGACCTGGTCAGTGACATCACTGATGACATCATCCATTGACTGTGTGTTTTTAAAAAGTCCACAGGTGTTAAATATATATACCAAAGTGTATTGGTGAATCAGTGGGTGTATGAGTGCGTGGATGGAAGATTCAGTAAGCATGTGACTGACTGTATAAGTGAGTGATTAGGTGTCTCAGTGAATGTATGGGTGCGTGAGTGGGTACGTGAGATTATGTATGGGTGAGCGATTGGTTGTCTGAGTACCTCTAAGGGTGTCTGTGTTTGGGTGAGGGGGTGTGTGACTGCCTGTATGGATGAGTGACCTGGTAAGTCAGTGACTGTATGGGTTAGTGAGTGAGTGTGTGAGGGGCTGTATGGGTAAGTGTGTGTGTGTGTGTTTATGGCTGTGTCGGTGAGTGAGTGCATTTTTCAGCAGTATATGGGTGAGTAACTGGGTATTTGAAAGGCAGTATAGGTGAGTGATGGGGTATTTGGGTGAGTGAATGTGAAAGTAGCTGTATGGGTGTGTGTGCTTGTGTCAGTGACTGTATAGGTGAGTGAGTACGCGTTAGTATCTGTATGAGTAAGTGGATGGGTGTATAAGTGGATGGGTGAATAAGTGGCTATGTGATGGACTATGAGTGAGTAGCTCTATGGGTGACTGACTCAGTGTGTGAGTGGCTGTATGGGTGTATGAGTAGGTATGTCAGTGGCTGTATGAGTGAGTGGGTGGGTGCATGAGTGGCTATGTGGGCGAGTGAGAGGATGCGTGTGTGGATCTATGAATCAGTCAGTGGCTGTGTAAGTATTAGTATGGGTGTGTTAATGGGTTTGAGAACGGTAGTGTGGAAGTTGGGGTGGGTGTAGGAAAGGTTATATGGGGGTGTGAATGGCTGCGTCAGAGATTCTGTGGATGATGTCATCAGTGAGTAATGTCACAGACCATGTCCCAAAGAATAAAGGTGAACCACTCTCTTTCCCAGCCCACGCCAGTATCCATGGGGGTCCCACAAGGGTCCGCCTTATCCCCCATACTATTCAACTTATTCTTGGAACCACTAGCTAATGCACTAAACTCAATGAACATTCTCTTCCATATGTACGCTGATGACACGCAACTCTACCTGAAAATCTCCTCCCCGGAAAATTTTATATCACTCAACACTACCCTCATGAATACTCAAAACTGGCTAACCAAGAACCACCTCCTTCTCAACACTTCCAAAACCGAATTCCTGCTCATTTCTCCTCCGAATCATACCCCCAAGTTAGACCTCTGGATGAACCATCTCACTGCCTTCAACTGCTCCTCCCTCATTATTGATTCAGCCAAATCTCTCGGAATCACCCTGGACAAGCAATTAAATATGAAGAATCATATTAGCAAGGTGTGCAAGGAAGCGAATCACCAGATGAGACTACTCATGAACCTCAAACCTTTCCTTCCACAAGCTGACTTCAAGCAGGTGGTCCAAGCGCTGGTTTTGCCGAGGCTTAACTATGGCAGTGCTACGCTCTGTGGCCTCCCTATATATACCTTCGCCCCACTTAGGGCTGCATTGAATGCTGCGGCCAGACTGACCACGGGCACAAAAAGAAATGCGCACATTTCCCAAGTCTTAAAATGTCTAAATTGGCTGTCTTTTGAAGCAAGGATACAGCTAAAGATTGCCTGCCTGTCTCACAAAGCTCTCCATTTCAAAACCCCCAAGTATCTAGTCCAAAAGTTAGAATTATCTGGAGGTGGTAGACCCTCAAGAAGTGCTAACTCCTTCCTCCTAAAACCACAGATCTTTCGCAACAAGAGAACTTGTCAAAGAGCTTTCTCCGGTTCTGCCCAGAGGATCTGGAACTCTCTCCCTCCTGAAATTCGCAGACTCACCTCCACGGTTGCTTTCAAACTGGAAGTAAAAAAGATTCCTTATGAGCAAGTTCTTACCTTAATTTGGGTTTGGATCATCTGCTGTATGATACTGGACTTACACCTTCACATCTGTTACTGATTTGCTATATTTCCTTAATTAATCTTTTCTTCCCCTCCCAGATCCGCTATTCTTTGCTATTGTGATGTTTTGATGCACCCTTTGTAACTGTTTCGTTTGATATATATTTGACGCCTGTACATCCCTGATCATCCTCCCTCCCGTAATTGTGAAGCGCTCTGATATCCCTCGGGATCATGTTCGCGCTATATAAAACTTTATAAATAAATTTTTAAAAAATGTCATGAGTGATGTAATATGGGATGTCATAAGCAGAGTATTGTGGGGGGCAAGTTATAGTTAGCTCACAAACTAGTACAGCTGAATTTCTCTGGTTTTGTACGAGAAAAACATCAGTCTACCTAGAACGTCCCTGTAACATTTGGTTTTTTCAGTGAGTTAAGGATTTTTAAATGCTAATTCCTAACTATAACGTCGCTGTAACCTTTGTCTTTTTCAGTGAATTTTTATTGTTTGTTTAAGTAGTACTTGCGCTTACAGTGTGGTGGCAAAAGGGGGCGGGGCCTCTGACTAGATCTTAGGGATCCCACTGTGTAGGACTTATGGGAGGTACCAGGAGGGATTCTTGGCCCCCTAGGTCCCTCAAGACTAAAGTGGACTTCCTCCCCCAACCAGTTTTGCGCCAGGAGGGAGTTTGCAGAGTGGTGGAGGAAGGGGGCGTGGCCTCCGAAGACCTCTTAGCAATCGGGCTGTGTGGGACTTACTGGCGGTAACAGGAGGGGTAGTTGGCCCTCAAGGATGTCCTTGGATGCCAACTGCCCCTCCTGTTAACTCCAGTAAGTCCCACACAGCCTGATTGCTAACAGGAGGGGCAGTTGGCCTCCAAGGACATCCTTGAGGGCCAACTACCCCTCTTGTTACCTCTAGTAAGTTCCACACAGAGGGATTGCTGAGACCTGGTAGGAGGCCACGCCTCCTTTCTCCACCACTCAGCAAACACCCCTCCTGGAGCAGTACTAGTAGGGGAATTAAGTGCTTTTGGCTATTGAGCGTCCTTTGGGGCCAACTACCCCTCCTGTTAACTCCAACAAGTCTCACACAGTGGGTTTGCCGAGAGGTTTTAGGTGGCCAAGCCCCCTTTTTCCACCACTCTGCAAACGTGCCTCCTGGCGAACCTCTAGTTGGGGGATGAAGTCCCCCTGTTTCTTGAGAGTCCTTAGGGGTCAACGACCTCCTGTTACCTCCAGTAAGCCCCACACAGTGGGACTGCTGAGAGGTTGTCGGAGGTACTTGTTTGCTATGGCTTGGCGGGAGCGGTGCTCCCGTCAAGCCATAGCAAACTGTAATGTACCGGGCGGGCCCCCCTCCTGGAGCCAATAATGGCCTTGGGGACCATCACCCCCCAGGGTTGGCTCCTGCTATGTACCGAGGTGCCCACCCCCAGGACACAGCTGTTTGCTATGGCTTGGCGGGAGCTTTATCGGGTTGGGGGGGTGTTGCGTGGCCCCCCTCCCTGTTGAAAAAAGGCCTGCCCCGGGGGGATGGGTTCCCCTTGGTCGAAAATGGCCCAGGGAAGGAGAGACACGCGGCCCCCTCCACTGATACAAAAAAAGAAGGAAACAAAAACTGCAAGTCGCTGGAGGCCCGCCCCCCTTTCACCACCACTCTGCAAACGTGCCTCCTGCCGCACTAGTAGTTGGGGGATGAAGTCCCCTTAGCTGTTGAGGGTCCTTGGTGGCCAACTACCCCTCCTGTTACCTCGAGTAAGTCCCACACAGCGGGATTGATGAGAGGTTGTCAGAGGCTACAACCCCTTTCTCCACCACTCTGCAAACGGACCTCCTGTGCACTGCTGGTGGGGGGATGAAGTTTGTTTGGATGCGGAGGGTTCTTGGGGGCCCAGAAGCCCTCCTGTTAGCTCTCGTAGGTATGACACAGCGGGATTCCGGAGAACTGGTCGGAAGCCCTGTCCCCTTTTTCCACCACTCTGCAAATGTGACTACTAGTTAAAAAAACATCGAAATTCACTTTAAAAAAAACAAAGGTTACAGGGACGTGATAGTTAGGCTCAGATTTTACTCGTACAAAACCAGAAAAATTCAGCAGTTATAGTTACCCGAGTTAACTATAACTTACGCCCCGCAATGCACCGCTTATGACCTCCCCTATTAAATCACTCATGACATGGTCAGTGACATCACTGATGACATCATCCACAGAACCACTCACACACCATACAACCTCTCGTATGCCCACTCCCACACAACCACTCACAGACCCATATCAGTACTCACACACCCACTCCCTCCTACATAGAGCCACTCACACACCCACTCCCTCGTACAGCCACTCAAACCACACACTCACCCATATAGCTACTCGCACATCCACTTTTTTTTACCTACAGTCACTCACTCACACACACACCCAATCACTCACCCATACAGCCTCTCAACACAGCCACTCACTCACCCACACAAGCAACTCACACAACCACTTACATATGCATTCACACATCCATAGAAGCACTCACGCATGCGGTCACTCCCCCATACAGCCATTCAGATACTCATTAGCCTATAGCAACTTACACACCAAGTCGCTCAGACAGTCATTCAGACACCCACTCACTCAGTCACTACACACCCACTTACTCACCAATACCACTACTCACACAGCATTTCATTCACCCACACAGCTACTCACACACCCACGTATACACCCATACAGCCACTTTCACACCCATACACACAAGGATAGATATAGTCACACAGCCACTCACTTAATATATGTTAGAACCAAAGGTTACAGGGACGTTATAGTTGGACTAAGATTTCCCTTGTACAAAACCAGCGAATTTCAGCAGTTATAGTTACCTGAGCTAACTATTAACTTATGCCCCCGCAATGCACTGCTTATGACCTCACATATTACATCACCCATGACATGGTCAATGACATCACTGATGACATCTCAAACAACATCACAGATGACATCATCAAATGAGTGTAAGTGTTAAGAGTTTATGGGTGTTAAACATATATTAACCTACTACGAAAGTTAAATTAGTATACTAGGTGCACTAGTACTGAGTGATACTACTTCTAACTTATATTAAGTGAGTGGCTATGTAATTGTATCCTTCTGTGAATGGGCGTGTAAGTGGCGTATAAGTGGGTGGGTGAGTAACTGGGTGAGTGAGTGTTACAACTTGTCCTACTTGCGCGGAACGTTGTCAGGTTCAAGCCGCATTTTCGCTGGGAACACGAACTACCGCTTCCAGCATGCACTTAGCACTTCCGGAGCATAGGTGGCGCTTGGAGTCCCTGTTTCCGGAAGGGGCGGACATTTAAGCGTTGCCGGGTCGGTGAGACGCTGCAGATTATTCCTACTGCGAGCATCGTATCGGAGGTCAGGAAACAGAGCGCTCTCCATTATCTGGGTCTGGTAAGGGTGTTACGGCACCGGTTCAGGTTACTTCTTGAAGTTTACTGTTTGGTCCCGATGATCGCAGATATCCTGCGACTTCTGTTGGAGGGGTTTTCTTGGCCTCTCTCCTTCCCTTAACTTTGGATACGCCTATTGTTGAGCACTATCAAGTGCTTTCAGCCGTGAGGGAAACGGCCTATTCACTGGCACTAGAGTTATACGACCTTTGACGAAGCCGTGTTGAGAAACGGCCTGGGTTGATCTGGTTCTTTGGTTACAAGCCGAAGCCGGGTTTAGAACCGGCATGTTTGAATTGATTATCTGGTTTAAAGAAGCGAGCCGTGATAGTAACGGCGATTAACATTCTGAGATCAAGAGTGTTCAGAGAGGAGATACCTTTGCTATTTCCTGTGGCGTGTATATGCACATGTTTCTTTTGCTATTTTGCAAACAATTCATTTATGCTTATTATTTATGCCTATTGTAACAGGGGTCTAAAAGGAATTGGTGAAGCCATCCCCTGTGATGTTCAAAGAGGCACATTTAATGGTGGGTATGACATGAAGTGGCATTACAGTGATCCTATAATAGTTGCACTAGAATGATGGTAACTGCATCTTTGTTATTTAGATTCACAGTTGATACTATTATTTCTTGGAACCATCCATCATAGTCTATCGCTTTCAGAAGACTAGAAGATGGTGCTGTCTTTTTCTTTACAGGTACTTAACAGAAGGTATACCAAGGGCTTTAGTGTTAATATGTGTACATAGTGCAAGGGCTAGTACTAATTGTTTGTTCTTTCACTTTCCAGATCTCCCTCCCTGCTGTCCCCTTCCTTTCCTTCCCTCACTTGATCATATCAACCTTCTGTGCTATAATAGCAAACAGAATTGAGACGATCAAGAGATGGACCCCTTTTGTGCATCGTGCCAACTCCGAGGTATCGTCAGAGGTTACACGAGCTACAGAAGCTGACAGTGAGATGCTGTGTGAGTGGCTGTACTGGTGAGTGAGTGGGTGTGTCAGTGGCTGTATGTGTGAGTGGTGATGAGTGGCTCTATGGGTGGGTACAGGGGTGTGTAGTGACTGGGGGTGAGCGGGTGTTTGGTTAAGTGAGTTGGTGTGTGAGTGGCTGCACTGGAGTGCAAGTGTGTGTGTGAACGGCTGTATGGGTGAGTGAGCGGATGTGTGAGTGCTTGTATGGATGTGTGAATGGGTTTGTAAGTGATTGTGTGGGTGAGTGAGTGTGTGAATGCTTGTATGGGTGAGAGGCTGTATGTGTGAGTGACTATGTAAATAAGTGGGTAGGTGAGTAGCTGTATGGATGAGTGTGTGGCTATGTGAGTGGCTGTACAGCTGAGTGACAGGTTGTACGAGTGAGTGGCTGTACAAGTGAGTGGGTGGATGTGTGAGTACTGGTATGGGTCTGTGAAATGGTATGTCAGTGGTTGTGTGAGTGGGTGTATGAAAGGCTGTATGGGGGTGTGAGTGGCTCTGTGGATGTCATCAGTTGTGTCATCAGTGATGTCACTGACCATGTCATGAGTGATGTAATATGGGAGTTTTGTATAAGTGAAATCTTAGCCTAATTATAACGTCCCTGTAACCTTTGTTTTTTTCACTGAATTTCTAAGGTTTTTAAAATTCTATTTCCCAACTTTAATGTCGCTGTAACCTTTGGTCTTTGGAGGTAACAGGAGGGCTTCTTGGCCCCCAAGGTCCCTCAGCATCCAAGATGACTTCATACCTCAACCAGTAGTGCGTCAGAAGGTGCGTTTGCTGAGTGGTGGTTAAAGGGGACGGGGCCTTCGGCAACTTGCCGGTCTGGCTTCTTTTTTTATTATTATTTATTAGGAAAAGGGGGGTTGCATGGCCCCCTTCCCTGGGCTGACTTCGGTCACGGGGACCACATCCCCGGGGCTCAGCCATTTAAAAAAAATTATTTTATAGAAATGAAAGATTCTGAGAGCCGCATCCCAGGACGAAATCGGCCCAGGGAACCCCATCCCCTGGGGCCCGACCTGTATTCTAGCTGCCCTGGTCCCACCCAGGACACCCACTCACAACTGTTGGGGCTACGCAGGTGAGCCTCAAGACTCCCGTGGTCCCTGTCGGCTCCCCGCCTCATGCCGGAGCCGGCATTGCTTTCACACACAGGGAGCTGCTAAAAACGCAGCCCCTGTGTGTGAAAGCAATTTTGCTCCACTTCCAGCAAGCGAGTGCATATTTAATGGTCTCGCTTGCTGGAAGCGGAGCGTTAGCTGTGGCTTGGCGGGAGCTGTAAAGCTTCCACCAAGCCACAGCAAACAGCTATGTCCCGGGGGTGGGCTCCCTGGGACATAGCAGGAGCCAGACCTGGGGGGGTGGCGGTCCCCAGGGCCACCTATGGTTCCAGGAGGGGGGGGGCCCTCCTTTCTAATTTGTAGGGCCAGCCCCAGGGAGGTGGTGGTCTTCTGGGCCGAGAACTTAAAAAATGGCCCAGAGGAGGTGATGGTCCCCGGGAACTAGGGGGTCCCAGAGGCCCCCCCCATTACAAATTAATTTTAGTCCCGGAGAGGTGGTGGTCCCTGGGGTCAGGGGAGGTCCGAGAGGCCCCCACCCATAATAATATATTAGCCCAGTGGAGGTAGTGGTCCCCGGGACATTAATAAGCCCCAGGAGAGCATGACCAGGGGGGAGTGGCCCGTGCAACCCCCATTACCAAAATGCCCGCAGAACCTGGCCCACTGGGGGGGCCGATATCTAATGCAGCACGGGAGCCCATGCTTCCTTTTTGTTGGTATAATGTTCGGTGGGATCCATGGATCCGAAAAATGCTTTTTTGGCCATGTGTGGTCCCGGTGGGACCCCCCCTAAGAGGCCTAGGTGAACAAGATATTTCTACCCTGTCTCCTTTTCTTTCTTTTAAATGTTTTTTCTGGGACTCGAATCAAGCCGAGTCA
The DNA here is from genome assembly GCA_963921515.1 of Calotriton arnoldi. Taxonomy (NCBI): domain Eukaryota; kingdom Metazoa; phylum Chordata; class Amphibia; order Caudata; family Salamandridae; genus Calotriton; species Calotriton arnoldi. Next base: position 2,883,390 of record CAWUFW010000445.1, read on the forward strand.
CAAGATGGCTGCCAACACTTCCTGGTTTGCAGTGTTGACAGCCAATCAAATCTCAGCACGAGATTGGAAGGGGTCACGGATCCTCCGCGTCCCAATATATACAATTGGAAATTTATTTAAATAACTCCGCAATTACTGAACATATTGACACCAAATCACAAAAAGGCACTTCCCTGAACCAACATGTACTTTTCTGCGCAATTTGGTGAAATTCCGTTCAGCAGTTCGGGCTGTAGCAGTGTCTAAAGTTCCTATGGAAATTAACATGGGGAAAACGAGTTTTGGGACTCCCTTTTTATTGGCCCATGCTGGAGTGATCACCCGAAACTTTCAAGGCAGCAGCTGAAGTGAGTGGCAAACTAGTTTTGAAAATTTCGCAAGGATCCAGCAAACGTCGCCAAAGTTATTGGCAAATGAAAAATTGTTCTTCCTATGGAAACTATATCCCAACTATAACTACCTACTGGCAACCGCCAGCAGATTGAATATATATATATATATATATATATATATATATATATATATATCCCCCCGCGCACACAAGTGAATGCTTAAGTTTTTTTAGAAAAAGAATTTGAACAGAGATTCCAACCAGACACTTGTAACAGTATTTATTTACATGCTATTGTAAGTAAAATCGGAATACATACCTCGCCATACCCACAAACAACCACCTGTTTTCCACCGAACATCATGTCTGTTGTCCTCTTAAGGCTGAAAAACAAAGCAAGACATGTAACATGAAAAAAGATTAACAGAGTACATGCAAGAATTAGGAGGACAGGTGCAAAAAGGTATATGAAAACAAACTTTATATAATGAGGGAAGAGTAATTGTTATTGGGCCTTAACAGAGAACTCATGAATTCAATCAACCAGCTCTTTTATAAGTCAGTAACACCAGATAATGTATTTTCAATTTCATATGGCATTTGGTTCTTGTAGCGTTTCTTAATCGCTCAGCAGATTTTCTCATTGTCAACAGAAGATTTAATCAGAACCAGAAAAATGTGAAAGAAAAGGGTACTTGAAAATATATTACTCTAGCATCAGTATTGTCATTATATAGTTAAAGATGTGATTTAAACGGCCATAACACATGAATTCAGGAGTCATGCCTCCAAGCTCAAAGAGGAATGCTGGAGTGGATAATTTTATTTTGAAGCCTGGAGAGGAATCTGGTCTGAACAACAATTTCTTGAGAGGTCTCTTGAACATGCAGAGAACATATTGAAACCTACGCTGTCTTAGACAGTCTAGTGCTATCAGAATCATACTAATATTGCAGTAGCTCCCAGTTTATTAGTACTGGTGGGTTCAACGAGATCACTGTGTAAGAGTAGAGACATTTTCCTGACAAGTTTAGCAAAAAGGCATTGCCTATCGACCCTGGTTCATGATACCTGGAGACGAAGTCTTAATGCTTACTCTTCCTTGTGGAGTTAAAGAACCCCATTTACAGATATTCCCAGGCGCGAAAGAAACCATGCAAAATCTCAACATTTAAGTCCCACTCATGGGTTTCTGATGAACATGCCTGCCTCAATGTTGAGATACGTGGAGGTTGTACTGTCATGATCTCCGAATTCAAAGCTGCCCTAAACAAACAAGCAGCACAGATGGAAAAAAGCAGACAGAGCATTTCTACATTTGATGTGACTGGAGAAAGGGGCAGCTGTTCATACAGTGACGACTAAAGGAATAGAGATGGAGGATACGTAAAAGCTGTAAGCACTATAGGGCTAGCACTTGTGATACCATCTTATTTTTATTTTATTTTGTAATAAAAATGCTGCATACAGTTGGCAGTCAACTCAGAGTGCTGTAAAAAGGAACTATGTAACAGCCATACCTTAAATCTACACCCAGGTCTTAAAGGGTGTGCAATGGAGAATGTATACAACTGTGACCAAAACGTGAACCACTAACCATTCAATGAAAATACATAAGTAAATAATTTCCAAGCACACAGTGTTAATTAACTTCTTACACAACAGCAATGTTAGCTTTCGTCACAGGTCACGGAAATACCATTACTGTTATGTCAACACATTTAATGAGTTGGAAATTAGTGTGATCAAATTGTGCCTAAGGGTTATTAGTCTATTATGATAATTTAAAAGCAATAAAGACAACTTTTGCCCCCAACGCAGCTTGATAATATTTACAGATATTTAAAGCTCATTAAATACAAAAAAAGGACTTGGGAGATAGGAGCATAAAGGGCTTCCCTCAAAGGGTCTACTCTAGTCAAGGGCCATGGCACAGGACTTCATGTTTGTCATACACTCCTCTCCAAAACCAAGGTCTGGCTACGCAATGGGGCTGCCTCTAAAACAGAAGGCTGCTCAAGGGAAAGGTTGATCAGCATACAGATCAAAACTTTGTTAATCTGTTCTTTTTCCACCATTCTACCATTCCATTTTTCGTTATTTTTTTAATGTGGTAAAGTTGCAAACAGCCTATTAAATCTTAAATATGTATGCTCCAAGGTTGATTATTTCACAGCCACAAATATTACAACACACAGTACCGGTGACAAAAATCCAGTTTATTTTTACCATCCCCAACAAAATAATAGGGCATGGAGACTGAAACATAACTTCACTCAAAAAAGGGGAGGCAGCAGGGCATAAGGAATTTGTGGGAAGAATAGTATCCATCAGAAAAAACACTACCAAAGGTAAGTTAACTTCTAGTGGATACACTTCCTGCAGCTTCCTTATGTGGGCTACTCTCAGTTCAAGAAAGGAGGTGGGTGAGTGAAGCACAAGATCTACATCTGGAATATTTGAAGGTACGTCTTACCAAACTGTGATTCCGCTTTAAATTTGGTATCCAAATAATCAGTGGTGAGAGAATGCAAGGAAGACCTGGAAGCAGCCAGAAAAATCACTTCTATTGATATGTCACCCAGTATGGCAGAAGGTGCTTCGTTCCCTCTTATCAAATGCACCTTAGAGGCTTAAGAGACGATCCCAGCTCATCAAATCATAACACAACTTCACTGCAGACGAAATCTACCTGAAAATGTTTTACTTCCTTACAAACTTAAGCCACATTTTTCCCCACTAAACCCCATTAAATTGTGACTGTCTATTCTACACTATTTCATTGAGTGATATAATGGCTCAAGACCCCTCTTGAATCGAGTCTCACAACCTTTCCTCTTCCTTTGGTAAGCGAGGAGGAGGATAAAATATTGGCAAAGACATGAGCAAGAAGAAATTCCAACCTCTGGCAAAAAGAAGACTACACCCTCAAGCTCACCTTATTTTCAGAATAAAACTGTTTGAGGGGAGAAGCAGATAAAGCGTACAACTCACATACCCCTTCTGGTCAAAGTAGCAACCAGGAATGCTTTCTTGAGCGAGAACTTTAAATTATACAAATTAAGAAGCTCAAAAGGCTGGCCCGTCAAATATGTTCGAATTAAATTTAGATCTCATTCTGGCACACTAAAAGGAACCAGAGGGAACCTTATGCAGTAAACCTTTCAAGAAACACAAAACTAGTGGCGACTTAAATAACAACCTGTGATTATGGGAAACAACAGGCAAGAATCGCAGTCAAATAACCGGTCATATGTATTTAAAGTTAGCCTTATTCAGGCCAAGAAACTGCCAATTGCAAAATATGAACTAACTCACATTACAAAGGATCTAACCCTTTCTTAGCACTCGTTTTGAAAAAACATAACTTGACTACATAGCCCTACTTGGAAGCTTTTAAGCAGCTAACAAAGCATTCAGACCTTCCTCAGAAAAACTCAAGCGTGCTAACCTCTCAAGCTCCTGGTTAGAAGATTCAGTAACTGAATTGTTGGATGAAATCACTTGACCGCTACAATGAGACAACAGGACCCAATTCAGCTTCACCAGATTCACATACCATGGACGCCAACTCCAATCTGGACACGAAGCCTGTCATAACATCTTCTTCACCACCCTTTGCAACAAAAGTGTCATAAATGCATAACCGAAAAACAAATTGCATACCCTGAATAGGGTCTGTCCCCCTAGGCACAACAGAAACCCCTCCAGGGGTTGTTTAACTCTTTATAACTCAACAAAGTTTCATCCAAATTTGTAGTTATAATTATTTAATGTGTTTTTCCAATACTCATGGGGAACACGTGTAATATCACGTTAAACCACTGTTGATGAATCCAAATGAATGATTATGCATCAAAAATCATGATTATCCATAATTAGGTTCAAGTCCCTCCCGACGCATTTCGGGCAACCGGCCCTTCGTCAGGGGACAGTTCTACAACATAGAAAAAACAATAATGAGGAAACCATCCTGATCGCAATCCCTGGTATACAAACACCCAGGGTGTGATATCTGAAGGTGGAAAGTGACAACATGCTTCGAAATGTACAAAAAGATCAGTAAACGTGAAGTTAAAACCACGAAACTTAATGTGCTGAGATGATCACCCATGAACATAAAAGAAGTCGGAAAAAACGAACTACTGTTCGTGTAAAGTGCTCTTTTGAAAGTGAAAAATTAAAGAAAAAGTTTGCTTCACAGCTTTATGCAATTGACACGATAAGACCTCTAAATCCAGTGAACAAAAAAAAAATGGTGAAATAATGAAAATCCTAGTGCGTGAATTAGTTGCTTCGGTACTGGTATCAATGTTAGTAGCATGCGGTAAACATGACATTCTTTCCAATTCAGATGCGAGAAGTGCAGTTATAAAGCCGTGTAAGAACACATTCAGGACGAAGTATCTACCACCAGTGCTTTAGTGTAGGTTTAAAAAGACGCCAACAACCATGTTGTATGCAAAATGAATCGTAAACCTCAAGGTAGCCTGCTCGTCTACCCCACATTACATACGCTCGAATTTATCCCACGCGTGTCTCGTAAACAGGTAAAACTGACAAGATTAGTACTTACGCGTCACCGAACGTGTAGTATCTACCTTCATGCAATAATCATTCGAGTATTTCCTAGCATGTACGCAAAAGCAGTGACTTTAAACCCGGGGAAGTAAACAACAAGAAAGGACAGCCAAAACGAAAGAAAGCTAGACAGCAAGAACGGACTTGCGTGTGAAATATTTGTGTGTAAAAGCAGTGGCCATCTTGAAATACTAGGAACTCAAAGCAAAGCCATGATAGATACTTGAAAACAGTGAAACTAATAGTATTCCCACAGTGATAGTTAAACAATATAACAAACTATAAGATAAATAGAAGACCTTAATGACAAATATATATATGTTGTTAAAAAAGATACTATGTTTCTATACAATCAGTCAACGGTGGCTGAAAATTACAAATAACATTGAAATTCCATCCTGTCGTTCATTCCGTGAGGTCTCAGTGCGTCAAGATGTTTAATCCAAAAGTTCTCCCTTTGTAGTAGATAGTTGTTGTTATCTCTACCTTCTCTTTTTTCAAGATGTTCTTAAGATACATCGATGATATTTTTATCCTGTGGAACGGATCACAAGCAGAACTTTCTAAGGCATTATCTGCACTGAATGAAATCAATGAGCAAATTCAATTTACCTATGACATTCAGGAACATAGTATCACTTAACTAGATGTAAAAATCAGCAAAACTCAGAACACATTGGAAATGGACATTTTCAGAAAACACACGGACCGGAATAATATGCTGCACTATAACAGCTTTCACCAACAATCTTTGAAACATCACCTGCCGTACTCTCAATTATTGAGAGTGAAAAGAATAGTATCCAACCCTACAACCTCCATTAAACAGATGGAAAACATGATGGAACGGTTTGCAGAACGTGGGTACCCCAAACAGGTATTGGAACAAGCTAAGTCTCGCAGCCTGACAAAATCTCGCAGTGAACTTCTTTCGAAACAAACCAAGACAACACAGAACCATATGGTGGTCATGTCTAAATTTTCCACCATGAGTGGGCCTTTTTAAAAAATCTATTAAACAACATTGGCCTATTCTGGCTATGGAACCGGATTTCAAGGATATATTCTCAGAAAAACCGATCTTTGCTTTTCAGAGGGGAAAAAACATACAAGAGATTTTGACATCTAGAAAGGCGAAAACTCAACAATCTAAACACAAAGGCATCCCTGACACAATTGTAATAATTGTCGTAACATCATCCAGGGTTCCACAATGACGCACCCCAGAAAGGACACCAAAATCAATTTGAAAGTAGCTGCAACGTGCGATACCATGAATGTGATTTATCTGTTAAAATGCCCTTGCGGAAAAGTATATGTTGGAAAAACAGAGAGAAAAATTAAGACAAGGGTAAATGAACACAAGAGCAACATCAGAACTAAGAACATGAAATCTGTGGTTGCTAGTCATTTCTTGGAACAAAGTCACAACATTAGCCAACTTAAATTTCTGGTTTTGGAAGTTGTAGAAAAAGAGAAGGTAGAGATAACAACAACCATCTACTACAAAGGGAGAACTTTTGGATTAAACATCTTGACGCACTGAGACCTCACGGAATGAACGACAGGATGGAATTTTAATATCTGTAAATTTCAGCCACCGTTGACCGATTGTATAGAAATATAGTATCTTTTTTAACAACATGTATATTTGTCATTAAGGTCTTCTATTTAGCTTATAGTTTGTTATATTGTTTAACTATCACTGTGGGAATACTATTAGTTTCACTGTTTTCACGTATCTATCATGGCTTTGCTTTGAGTTCCTAATATTTCAAGATGGCCACTGCTTTTACACACAAATATTTCACACGCAAAGTCCGTACTTGCGGTCTAGCTTTCTTTCGTTTTGGCTGTCCTTTCTTGTTGTTTACTTCCCAGGGTTTAAAGTCACTGCTTTTGCGTACATGCTAGGAAATACTCGAATGATTATTGCATGAAGGTAGATACTACACGTTCGGTGACGCTTAAGTACTAATCTTGTCAGTTTTACCTGTTAACGAGACACGAGTGGTGTAAATTCGGGCGTATGTAATGTGGGGTAGACGAGCAGGCTACCTTGAGGTTTACGATTCATTTTGCATACAACATGGTTGTTGGCGTCTTTTTAAACCTACACTAAAGCACTGGTGGTAGATACTTCGTCCTGAATGTTTTCTTACACAGCTTTATAACTGCACTTCTCGCATCTGAATTGGAGAGAATGTCATGTTTACTGCATGCTACTAACATTGATACCAGTACCGAAGCAACTAATTCACGCACTAGGATTTTCATTATTTCACCATTTGTTTTTTGTTCACTGGATTTAGAGGTCTTATCGTGTCAATTGCATGAAGCTGTGAAGCAAACTTTTTCTTTAATTTTTCACTTTCAAAAGAGCACTTTACACGAACAGTAGTTCGTTTTTTCCGACTTCTTTTTATGTTCATGGGTGATCATCTCAGCACATTAAGTTTTGTGGTTTTAACTTCACGTTTACTGATCTTTTTGTACATTTCGAAGCATGTTGTCACTTTCCACCTTCAGATATCACACCCTGGGTGTTTGTATACCAGGGATTGCGATTAGGATGGTTTCCTCATTATTGTTTTTTCTATGTTGTAGAACTGTCCCCTGACGAATGGCTGGTTGCCCGAAATGCATCGGGAGGGACTTGAACCTAATTATGGATAATCATGATTTTTGATGCATAATCATTCATTTGGTTCCTCAACAGTGGTTTAACGTGATATTACAAGTGTTCCTCATGAGTATTGGAAAAACACATTATATAATTATAACTACAAATTTGGATGAAACTTTGTTGAGTTATAAAGAGTTGAACAACCCCTGGAGGGGTTTCTGTTGTGCCTAGGGGGACAGACCCTATTCAGGGTATGCAATTTTGTTTTTCGGATTTTTTGACGCTCCGGATCAGAGAGCGATACCCTAGGAGCACACTATACAAGAGTAAAGATTACCTATTGAAAAAAACAGGGTGTGTGTGTTCATCATATGCATTGACATAAATGCATAACGTACATCAAATTCTCAATAAATCAACACTACATTCCCTAGAAAACCCACCCTCTTTGGGAATGCTATCACACAATGAAGCTGAAAGTGACATTAGCAGCAGTCACACTTTCGTGTGCGACAGCAAAATTAGACTCTTGAGATGTATCCAAGCCACTGGCCTTCTGTAAATCTAGAAGAAATCCATTATTAATATGACAGAGGAAACAAACTCTCAACCTCACTAAACCATTCTCATCTTCACTGGAGCATGCCTTCTTGAATGCCAAGGTATCAGAGTCAGAGCCAAACAAATTGCCAAATTCCTTGAAGGCTTCACGTAGTCACTTCAGGTATTTAAGAAAATGAATCTTCCTTCAAGTAATTCCCAGACTTAGCTTTCGCTGCCTTTATACTAGACTAAGTCATTGGATTTTTCAATTCTACCGATGTTGAGCCAGACATCGTACCCAACCCGGATTCAGACACAGATAGCGTCAAAGGCTTCAACTGTTTTGAAGAGGACTTCTTAGCCTCTGAAGTCGAGATCGAAGAAACCGACCTCACATGGAGTCTGCTCGATGCGGTCTTTTCAACCCTAATGGCTACAAAAGACTCACAAGAGAGTTGCTGCTTGGCAAAAGTAGCCAACATTGCATCTATTAATGTATCCAAATGAGAGAGGAATCTCACCTCAAACTACAGCTGTAGCCTGAATGGATGGGCTCTGGGGAAGATGCTGCAGACACCTCCATGATAGCCTTTTCCTTTCTGTGTCTCCAGAGTGAAGGGGAGGATGATCTTTGCTTCCGATATTTCTTGTGCCTCTTCTCTTTAGACCAACCCCATTGAAGCAGATCTTGATTTTGATATGGCAGCCATAGGTTAAATCAGAGCACAAACGTCAAGCGTTGCTGAATCACCCAGCTAGTTGAGGCGCTTATCATGAGGATCTGAAATTACACAGGACATTAGACTCCGGCAACAGGAAACAGGCTTGAAATGAGAGGACCTCAGAGGAGAAAGGAAAAAGTTTCAATTTACTCTAATAAAGCAATTCAATTAGAATTACTTTTTTCACTTAAACAAAATCCACTAAAGACACAACTGAAACAAATGGAACTGGCATCACCAATCCGGCTGTATTCAAGGTGGTTGTGACAATCAACTAGGGGGTCTCACTGATCCGTGATGAAGCCGTTGAGTGTCGCTTGGTACTGAAGCGGAGGTACCACTATGCAGTTTTTTCGAGATCCAGTCTGGCACCTGGTATTGTTCGCATAAGAAAGCTGCAGGAAGTATGGGGTCAATAATATATATTTTTTTAACTTAGCTACAGTTATGAGATAAAAATGTAGGGCCTAATCATGAGCCTGGCAGTCCTCAGACCGCCAGATTTGTGGTGGTGCGGCGGTGGCGGTTTTCCGACCGCCATATTACGACCCTGGTGGTCGTGCTGCCCTGGGACCACAGCTGCCAGGGAACCGCCGTTCCCTGGCCGTGGCACGGTGGTCTTGAGGCAGTAATATGCTTGGCAGGACTGCTGCGGTCCCGCCAAACATATTACAACTTTCCTTACCGCCACTGATTTCATGGAGGTCTTTCCTCCATGAAAACAGTGGCGGTGAGGAATGAAGGGGCCCCACAGGGCCCCCCTCGTGCCTCACTCCATGTGGATGCACACAGGGGGCACAGCTCCAGCACAGCATTTTATAGGCATCGCCGTGGGAACGCCAAAGAATCGCCCCCAATGACTAAAAAAGTCATAATACGGCAGGTGGTTCTCACGCGGGTTTGGCGGTGAGGTGGCAGTGGGGCGGTTCAGCCGCTACACTGCCAAACTCGTAATCAGCCCCTTAATGTTTAGGTATAACTACATAAAGCTGATTACTGAAAATTATGTATTTCAAGTATCCATAGAGATGAAAGCTGGTAGATGCCAATGGTATTTCTGGATATGGATAGCTAAGAAAGACTCCATCTGCAAGGCTGGCATTTTCTTTCAAAAAAATAAAAACCTATACATTGAATAATATTCAAAGAAATCCACTGTGAAATGGAAATGAAAACATATGAAACAAGCTTAAAACTAAACAAGCTGATTTCTTTTCATAGAAGATCAACTGGATTCACTATCCCAGTGTTTCCCAAACTGTGGTCCGCGGACCCCCAGGGGTCCGTGACACATTCCCAGGGGGTCCTCAAGCAGCAATTTTAAATGCACAACAAAGTTCCTTGTAGAATTAGCAGTTTTCCAGCAACAATAAAAGTGTCAAGATAACGTCAGTGATTAATGTACCTGCTGGAGAGAGAGGAGAGTTTTGTCCAGTGGCAGCTTTGACTTATCTAATGTAGCACAGAGGGTTAATATGCCTACTGCAAAGAACGTGTACCATGCATTTTAAAAAACAGTGTTTTATGTGCATAGGTTAGTGGGTTACTGCTTTTGTCACAGAGATTCTTTTGTTACTGTGCAGTTCATAAGTGACAATCGTAATCTAGCACAGTGACATAAACTGTCATCAAAGAGCTGCTTGCAAACTGCATGGTACAAGTTAGAAATATATGTTTTTCCAAGTCTTTCATTATCCTGATGCTGCTAAAAAGGTTTATTTGGGTGAAAAATAAAAAAATGTTGTTAAAGTTAATGCTAACCACTGTGTTATGTTCTGAATCCTGAGTTTGTGCTTCTCCAGACCAAGCACTCTTTAAAAATGCCTACCAGTATGAATGACGTGAATCCTACACCTTGTAGTCTCATTTGCCTTATGTAACATTTTCTATATACTGATTTACACGTATGAATCATTGTCTCTATGGGGCAGATTTACAAGGAAAGTGACTCAGTGTGTGCCGCAAGCCATTTGGCTGTGCCGCACTGAGTCACTTTCAAAACACAGGGATGCGACATATTTACAACAATATGTCGCATCTCTGTGCTTCCCCCTGCGCTGGCGCAAAAACTGCTGCCATGCGCCTACACAGGCACCCTTGCACCATGGTGCAAGAATACCTGCGTCGTGGGGAGATTGTTTATATGCAGGAAGGGTTCCCTTCCTGCACAAAAACAATCAGAAATGGCGTTTTTCAACTTCTAAGTCTGCTGCATTAGCACACATAGAACTTGCAAAACGTCATTGTTTTACTGATTGTTTATGTGCAGGAAGGGACACCTTACCGTACATAAACAATCACTAGAGGTGATTTCCTCTTTCTATGCATGCTGCAGAAAGCAACACGCATAGAAAGAGGAAAAAAACAAGGAGAAATGAATACATTTCTCCTCGTTGCGCCTCCCTACGCCTCCCCTGTGGAGGCATAACATTCAGACACATTTCCAGATTTACGATTTCTAGTAAATCTGGAAATGTGTCTGGTTTCATGGATGTTGCGTGGGAACACCCACAGCAACACCCATGGAACGCCCCTTTCACGCAAAGTGCTGTGTGCAAATGGGCCATATTTACAAGACCAGGAAAAGTCACGCTGGGTGGCTTTTCCTGCCTTCGAAATATGGGGCACTAAAATGCGCCACTTTTTGTGACGCACCCGTGGCGCAGGGGGCTTGTAAATCTGCCCCTATGTGTGTGTGATGTAAAGTGCTCTGACATCCTACAATGGTATGAGAGATGCTATAAAACAAATGAAATACATGTGACAGAAGGGCTATGGAGAGATGAGAGGCACTGTTGGAGGGTGATAATAAGGGAATGATTGAAGAACCCCAACAAAGATTGTCGTATCCTGGTGCATAGTAAGGTCATCATTTACTATTCTTTAAAAGCTGATACAATTCAATATATAATGATAAATTTGTTGTAGAATGCAGCATTGTTTCCTAAATTTTCTTGGGGAGAGCCTCCCAAAGCCCCCTTTGTAGTGGTCAGGCTCACTCACTGCACTTGGTGTGCACTGTACGGGGACTGGTCTGAAAACATTTACCATGGCTGCTTTGGGTTTCCAGTCTGGCCCTGGCAGGAGCCTTGTACTGCGAAATAAAACAAACCATTTAAAAGTTAGTCACAGAGATGCAGCACTAACCTTCCCGTTTTTTGCAAATTCTTTCAATATAAAATACTAAAATCCTTAGTAATTTGAGTATTTGTTTTGTGTGCACACGTGGGTTTATTGTTTTCGAATTACTGTTTTAATGTTTGAAATTTAATTCATACAAATTGCTTGGGGGTCCCCGGCTTCCAGTGATGACTCAATGGGGGTCCTCAGGAGTCAAAAGTTTGGGAACCACTGCACTATCCTATTTACAGCAGAAACTGTTACACACTGACCAAGCAACTGCACAGCAAACAGATCTGTGGACCATTAAAATAAAGAAGGGAGTAAACTGATGTTAAAAGACAATGAAGCCATATGACTCAAAAGATTTATTAACGGATTAACAGTAGGATATTACTGATGTAGCTTCTTAAGAAAGCATTGGATATTAATATGATCCACATTAGAAATGGCAGAGGAGGTAAAAAGGCATGCAGCCTGTCTGATGTACTAAAACCATGGAGGCTACAACAAAGTTAAATATCTGCCTTCCCTAAAACAAATATTCTGTTTATCTACTCCTGCAGTTTATTATGGCAGTCTATTGCCATAAAGGAAACTGCTAAAAGCATGAACAGGGTAAGGATTTACAAGCTCCATGCCCTGTGGTTTAACTGACAAAATCATCAAGTAAAGCTGCGAGTCTACAGTTGGCAACTGTGCACTCAACAATAATATTATATTGAGGATTGTTAAGGGTGTCCTTCCTCCCATTACCTATTTGGTCTTGCAACACATATATATATATATATATATATATACACACTTTAAGCACTCAAAAATGTTTATACATTGATAATTGTCAGTTCATTCTTAACTATGTCTGTCCCAATTGCAACTAACACTTGGGCATCCTTGAAGTAGTTCCTAAAATGACAATATTACAGATTACCAATGAAAACATTCAGAGTATTGTACTGCAAAGGACTTGAAGACTGACTAAGCAAATATAATATATGATAAGCACAACTGTATATCTGGGAAAACGTACGTCTGTTCACAATAAACTTTACTGAAAAGGACAGCTCGCATAAAGAACTTAGTTGATTTAATGGGTTGTCCCAAAAGCATGGTTTATTGTATTTGATCACTTGGTTAAATAATTTGTATCGGACAATAAATTCCTCAGACGTTTTAGCTGTACTAGCCATTGAAAAAGGAGAGGGATGCAGCTGCCAAATCTCAGTCACTAGAGGCTTTATTTTCAGGTGCTTACATAATGCATGTTAAGATAACTGTGAATAACAGATAAAGATGGATATAGATCTTTTTCAAGACAAGACTTGTTAGCATTAGTTTGGCTGGAATACCAGTTTAATATGCAAATATGCTTCACCTTTAAAAATATTTTTCCATACATTCCAACGAAATAAGTTACACAAAACCTCAGATTATAACTCATAGCCACTTATTTCCGTTAACCGTTCATATAGTACAGTATATACTATCACCATAAGGTTGTACATCTTTGCCCTCAAATTCCAACTATCGTTTCTTCTCTGCCTGCCTAGTGTTGTAGAGCCACCACTTCTGTTTAATAAAATTGGCCAGCATGCTGTAGGAGTAAGGCAGTCCAATATCTAAAGTAGCGGATTCCACTGAGAGAAGAACACATACCCATCAAGGATGGACTCCCTGCAACAGTAGAGGTTGTCAAACTTTTGCTTGGTGACGGAGTCGTTCACATTCATCGCAGGCACACACAATTTCCCAGCCTTGGACAACTGGTACAACCTGCAAGGGAATGAGAAAAGAGATAAAATAAACCATTGCATTCCTCGGCTTAACTACCATCTCTACCCTTCTTAGTTATAAATAGTTTACCTCACACCAAAAAAGGAAAGTAGAAATATTAAGGAATTTAAAGGGCTTTGTAAGAGATTCCTTTACATAATACTTAATTTGCAGTATAGCACTGCAACTCCGAAACAATGCTTATGGCTGCAAGTCAACTAAATAGCGCAGTCATGTTCAATGCGGAAACATCAAACATAGCCCAGTTCTTCAGAGTGCTTATCATATTAGGTGCACATCAACTAAGCTTTCACGTTGGAAAATAAAAATGCCATTGTCCCAGAGTGCAACCTGGCACATTCTAGGCAGTCAATCATATGGAGGGAAGAGTAAGATCTAGGATGGGTGAGGAGGTGTTTCTTATCTGCTGAGAACGGTCATCGGTTGAGAAAGCTGTTGCTGGTGGGGCTGGCTGCTGTGCCCTGGAGAAGCCCCAAACCGTCCAATACTGTTGGAACTTTCACCAGGGAGGCAAGGCCCAGTGAGTGTGTTGCTTCACTTTGGAGCTATTCTTGGAAGGAATCATTCTTCTCACCAAAGAGGTATTCATCAAAGGAAATGTCCATGAAGATCCCATCCCTCAAGAAACCTGAGGAGCACATTCAGGCCTAGCAGCTCAGGGTAACTACTGTGATCACAGACCTAGCCAGTTTATCAGAGAGTATAAGCTACACTTCAGGATTTGTTTGGCGTCATCCAGGCCATTCATGATCAGATCCAACCTTTTCATGATATCAGCTCTCATGATAACAGTCATTATCACTAGCCGAAGCATAGTGGCAAAGATGGCATATGGCTCTCAGTCCAGTTGTGTAAAAAAATTGTGATAAATTATTCAGCTGTGCGGCCTGGTTACAAGTGACTAGTGACACTTGCAGTAAGGCATAATATTTCCGTGTTATAGGCAGTCATACGTCCCTGACCAGCATGCTTAACATATTAATAGTGCAGAAAAATCCTCTTACAATACTATCTTCAATCATAGATTACAAAACAGGTGTGAGCAGTAAACATATCTTTATCTCAGTCCAGAGAGGCCATAACGTTTTCCCAACCAGCCAAAGCACAAGTTACTAACTTGTGTAACGATATATCTGTAAGAGACAGTAGTTAGTGATAGATTCCTTACCTTAGAATATCCCCAGGCGTCAGGCTGGATCCGGAAAAGTTTTGCGTAGCAGTACCCTTGCGCGTCGGTAGGCGGCGTCGTGCGGCTCCGCGTCCGTCGTCGGCGTCGTGATCGCCGGGATGACGTCGCGGGCAGCACTTAGGCGCCGCCCCTGCGCGCTGACGTCAGTTCTGTACACGACTTTCCGCGCCAGGAACGCAGAGCCATGCAAGAAGCTGACACAGGTGTCTGAAAAATACTAGGGCCCTGAAAGGGATGTCCTTAACCCTAGAAATCAGTTCGCAGAACGGGGAGGATGGGTGGGCGGTAGGAATCTATCACTAACTACTGTCTCTTACAGATATATCGTTACACAAGTTAGTAACTTGTGCATCTGAAAGAGACACGTTAGTGATAGATTCCTTACCTTAGAATAGATACCCCAGCAATACCAACCCCGGTGGTGGGTCTGCGAACAAAGATCAGACAAGGAAGTCCTGGAGGACAGAACGGCCAAAGAAGCCGTCCCTCCGGACCTGACTGTCAAGGCAGTAATGCTTAGTAAACGTGTGCAGCGAGGCCCACGTAGCTGCCTGACAGATAACCGGCAGCGGAACACCGCGGCCCAAGGCCGTGGTAGCAGCCGTTGCCCTGGTGGAATGGGCACGCAGCCCAACAGGAGGCTCCTTCTTGGCCAAAGAATAGCAGGTCTTGATGCACAAGGTAACCCAGCGGGAGACGGTCCTCTTGTGCACCGCCCGACCTTTTTGGCGCCCACGTAGCCAACAAAGAGCTGGTCATCCACCCGGAAGTGTTTTGTGCGGTCGATATAGAAGGAGAGCGCACGTTTTGGGTCCAGACGGTGGAGCCTCTCTTCCTCTCTGGAAGGATGCGGAGGCGGAAAGAAGGTGGGCAAAGTGATGGTCTGCCCAATGTGGAAAGCAGTAACCACCTTTGGCAAGAAGGACGGACGCGTCCGAAGAACAACCTTGTCTGGATGAACAGACAGAAAGGGAGGTTTGCAAGATAGAGCCTGGAGCTCACTCACCCGCCGAGCGGAGGTGATGGCCACCAGAAAGGCAGTCTTCAGAGTCAGAAGACGAAGAGGACAGTTATGCAGAGGCTCAAAGGGAGCGCACATTAAAAAGGTAAGAACCAAGTTCAAGTCCCACTGAGGCATTACAAACGGAACAGGAGGGAAGAGGTGAGTAATGCCTTTTAAGAACCTGTTAACAACAGGGGACTTGAAAAGGGAGGGCTGATCAGGGAGCCTGAGGAAGGCCGAGATAGCACAAAGATAACCCTTGATGGTACCCAGGGCAGAACCCTGTTGGGCCAGAGAGAGAAGGAACAGAAGGACCTCAGAAAGAGGGGCAGAAAGGGGATTCACAGCCTTTGCTGTGCACCATGCCACAAATTTGTTCCACCTGCAGGCGTATACCACCTTAGTGGAGGGACGCCTGGCTGCCAGAATCACATCACAAACTTCGGGAGGCAAGTCGAAAGGAATCAACTGCCGCCGCTCAATCTCCACGCAAGCAGGTGTAGACTGGACAGGTTCGGGTGGAGGACCGTCCCCTGCTGCTGCGACAGAAGATCCTCCCGAAGAGGCAGACGGATCGGGGGATCTATGCTCATATTGAGTAGCTCGGGATACCAAACTCTTCGAGCCCAGTCCGGAGCCACAAGAATGACTTGGGCCCGGTCGTGCCGAATTTTCTTCAACACTCTGGGTAGAAGTGGTATAGGCGGAAAGGCGTACAACAGACCGCAACTCCACTCGCGACGAAAAGCGTCGCCGAGCGAGTGCCGCCTTGGAAATTCCAACGCGCAGAACTGATGACATTGCGCGTTCTCTTCGGTGGCGAATAGATCTAACCAAGGCTCTCCCCACTGTAGAAAGAGTCCTTGCGCCACTTCCGAGTGAAGACGCCATTCGTGATCCATCATGCACCTGCGGCTGAGTTCGTCCGCCCTGGCGTTCAGAGAACCTGCCAGGTGTTGAACCATCAGGAACATGCCCTGATGTTCCAGCCATGTCCAGAGGCGCAGAGCCTCCTGACAAAGGGTCCAAGACCCCACCCCGCCCTGTTTGTTGCAGTACCACATGGCGGTGGTGTTGTCTGTGAACACCTGCACTACCTTCCCTTTGACAGAGGGAAGGAATGCCTTGAGTGCAAGCCGGATCGCCCGGAGCTCCAGAATGTTGATATGGAGCCGGGACTCCGCCGGAGACCAGAGGCCTCTGATCTCCGCCTCTCCCATGTGACCGCCCCATCCCAGAAGGGACGCGTCCGTCACAACTGTATGCTCTGGCTGGGGAAGGGAGAGGGATCTGCCCATGACCCATTGCCGGTTCGAGAGCCACCACTGCAACTGTTTTGCAGTCCCCTCCGAGATCTGGACGTGATCGGACAGGTTGCCCTGGTGCTGCGCCCACTGGAACTTCAGGTCCCACTGCAGAGCCCGCATATGCCATCTGGCATGATTGACCAGCAGGATGCAGGAGGCCATGAGGCCCAGCAGCCTCAGGGTCATCCGTACCGAAACCCAGGATAAAGGCCGAAAGATCGGAATCATAGCCTGAATATCCCGGACTCGCCGTTCGGGAGGATAGGCCCGAAACTGCGTCGTGTCCAGAACTGCTCCGATGAAAAGGAGCTGTGGAGAAGGAATTAGATGCGACTTCGGCACATTGATGGAGAACCCCAGCGAGTGCAGGAGTTCGGCCGTAGTCTGGAGGTGGGAGACGACTGCCTGGGACGAGCCCGCCTTCAGCAGCCAGTCGTCGAGGTAGGGGAAGACTGAAACCCCTGCCCGGCGCAGATGAGCTGCGACCACCGCCATCACTTTCGTGAACACCCGAGGGGCACTTGTAAGGCCAAAGGGGAGCACGGTGAACTGAAAATGCTCGGGGCCTACCGTGAACCGAAGGTAACGCCGGTGGGCCGGCAGGACGGGGATGTGGAAATACGCGTCCTGCAAGTCCAACGCTACCAACCAGTCTCCAGGGTCGAGGGCAGTCAAGACCTGAGCTAGGGTGAGCATCTTGAACTTCTTCCGGAGGAAGCGATTGACGTTCCGGAGGTCCAAGATAGGACGCATGTCCTCCTTGTCCTTTTGGGCACCAGAAAGTAGTGGGAGTAGCAACCACGCCCTACTTCTGGGGTCGGAACATGCTCGATGGCCCTCTTGGTCAAGAGGGCCGTGACTTCCTTCCGTAGAAGCACCAAGTGATCCCCTGACATGCGGTGGAATTGAGGTGGCATGGCTGGGGGTGGTCTCGAAGGGGAGGGAGTAGCCCCTTCGGACAATGTCCAAGACCCACCTGTCCGAGGTGATGGTGCGCCAGTGGGGAAGGTGATGGCGGACCCTGCCCCTACTGGCGTGCCGTGCACCTGAAAGGAGGGACTAGGAGGGCTTGGAGGCCGCGGACGGGTTGGAGGTGGTGGCCTGACCCGCACGCTGGTTGCCCGATCCGCCACGGCGGAATCCACGTCCTCGGCCACGCGAAGACGCCTGCTGCGCGGGCCGGTGGCTGGGCTGCTGACGTGAAGGGGCGCCCTACCGTGGCCACGATAGGGGCGAAAAGCAGAAGGTAGCGGAGGGCGTGTAGCAGAAAGGCCCAGGGACTTTGCAGTAGCCCGTGAGTCCTTAAAGCGCTCCAACGCATGGTCTGCTTTGGACCCAAAAAGACCGACTCCATCAAAGGGCATGTCCATGAGAGTATTCTGGACATCCCCTGAAAAACCAGTGGTTCTCAGCCAGGCGTGGCGCCGGAGCGCCACCGTCGTTGCAATCGACCTGCCCAGCGAGTCGGCGGTGTCAAGGCCACAACGGATAGTGTATTTGGCCGCATCCCTTCCTTCCGCAATGGCGCGGGAAAGCAGTGCCTGGACCTCCTCAGGGCACTGGGGCAAAACATCCGCCACCGAATCCCACAGGGAGTGGGTATATCGGCCCAAAGACAAGCGGTGTTAACGGACCGCAAGCCAGCACTGGAGGAAGAAAAACCTTTCTTCCCAAACTGATCCAGGCGTTTGGATTCCCTATCCGGAGGAGCGGTAGGGAAGGCGGTTTGGGAAGCGGAGGCTTGGACAACCAAGCTCTCAGGAGTGGGGTGGACAGAAAGAAACAGGGGGTCGCCCGGAGCGGGGCGATGGCGTCGTGACACGTTCCGATCCACAGGAGCCCCTGTGTTGGGCTTGGACCAGGCGCCCAAAAGAACGTCAGTGAGGGCGTCGTTAAACGGCAGCACAGTCTCCGCAGAGGAGGCTGCCGGCTGAAGCACCTCTGTCAAGATGTTAGGCTTGACCGTCAAAGTAGGGAGCTGGAGACGTAAGGCCCCAGCAGCCCTACGCAACACCGTACCAAAATTGGCCCCCTCCTCCGTAGCCACGGGAGGAGACAGCATGCCAGTGTCAGGAGAAGTATCCAGACCACTGGCCTCCCTAGACTCTCTGTCCAGTCCTCATCATACTGACAGTTGCGTGTCAGAGGGTCATCAGACCCCTCCCAGTCCTCCTGGTCCTCCTCTGGTTCAAAATAAGGAGGAGGAGGGACATTTGGGACCCAAGGTCCCATCGGCGCCGGAGCCGGCGGCCGAGCGACGTCGCTCCGGGTCCATGTCCGGAGCCGGAAGGAACTGGGGGACGACGCCGCCCGGAGCCCAGGGCGGCGTCGAGAACGGCACCGGAGACATCGGCGCCGGCGGAGGTGTCGTGAGGTCGACCGGCGTCGATGGGGGTTGTGGAGCCGGGATCGAGGCCGGGGCCGAAGCCGGAGCCGGGATCGAGGCCGGAGGCTCGGGCGACGCCGGGGCCGGAGCCGCCGGCGACGCCGGAGCAACCCCATCAGGGCCCGCGGGGCCCGAAGGCGCACCGGAGGGGCCTGAAGGCCCGAAGAGGCGGGCCATGGCCGACAGGAACTCCTGTACCTTGGCCGGATCCGCCCCCGAACCCGGGAAGGGCGGGTATGACGGGGCGACTCCACAGGCAAGTCCGGGGCCGCGGGGCGGGGACGGTGCCGGGAGGGGCCTCAGCCGAGTCGCGAGACCGGCGAGGCGAAGTCCGAGAGCGACGATGCTTCTTGGACTTCTTGTGCTTAGACTTACCGGACGAAGAAGTCGACGACCGGTGTGCACTCCGCGAGCGACCCCTGGACCTCTCACGCGACCGGGGCTTCCGCGGAGCCGAATGCCGGGCCTCGAGGAGCTTTCGAGACCGCTCTCGCAAAGCCTTCGGGTTGAGGGCCTGGCATTCGGGACAAGACTCGGTGTCGTGGCCTCGGCCGAGGCAGAAGAGACACTCCCAATGCGGGTCGGTGACGGACATCATCCGCGCACAGGCGCCGCATCGCTTGAAGCCGGGCATCCCTACGACACCTTAAAGTTGGAAAAACCAGTGAAAAAATCACCAAAAAGTATGGTCAAAAATTGACCAGGGCACTGCTCTTCCCGGATCTGCGCTTGCTGGCGCGGAAAAAGAAGAACTGACGTCAGCGCGCAGGGGCGGCGCCTAAGTGCTGCCCGCGACGTCATCCCGGCGATCACGACGCCGACGACGGACGCGGAGCCGCACGACGCCGCCTACCGACGCGCAAGGGTACTGCTACGCAAAACTTTCCGGATCCAGCCTGACGCCTGGGGATATTCTAAGGTAAGGAATCTATCACTAACGTGTCTCTTTCAGATACTGGTTCCAAGAGCATTTTGTTGAAGGGTAGGAGTGACTTCGATACTGCAGAAGAAGGCAGCAAAATTTCAGCCAAAATGTTGGACTTGGCCTCAGTGCTGGGTAAAGATAATTTCCTGTCGTTTTCTGTAGCACCCAGGTGAACAAATTGACTTCATCCAAAGCCAAGGTGTTATGAATATCCCTTTGTGACAAACTATTGAGGGAATTAGCATTTTTAAGTCCAGGAAAATGGCCAGCATCTGTAATTTAAGTGGGAAGGACGTTACTAGCCTTCACGTCTTTATCCTCCATACGGCCATAGTTTGTGCCAGGCATGGAAGGCCGATTGAAGAAGTTCCTACATTCTAGCAAATCTTTGAGCTCTAGGTAGGTGCTTGGCTTTTATCTTTTGCCACCCGGTTAATGTTTGTTGAAGGTGTCAGTGGCTTGGAGCTCAGGGCAAGGATGGCAAAAGAGACTACACAGGTATCAGCCCCTTGGAAGACGTGTATTCCTATGGAAGCAGGGACGAGATCAGAGCCTGTTGAAGCTTATGGTCGGGAGACATTGGAGTCGGAACAATCACCAAACCTATAGAACCGGCCCACTAATGTGGAGCGATTCAGAGGGTTGTGAACCACGATAAAAATGCTTGACTAAAGGAATCCACCTGCTCGGGTGGGCAGATGCTGGCGACTTCAGTTTTATCTTCCTAAATAGCAGAACTCGCGCTAATAAGGAACAGAATTGTCAAACGTGTTAAGTTTACAAATGCTCCTAGAAGAGGAACTGTTTCCTTGAGGAAGACTTATTCCCTCCGATAGAGCTTTTTTTAAAATGGGATGATCTCTTGGGAGATCATTCCCTGCCTGCATATTTACCTAAAGAGGCAGGTGAGGAAATGTTAGTTACTTGTAATCATAATTCTGCATCGTAGATTCGTCATAAATGTAGATCATCATCACCAGCATGCAGGGCCCCGGAACACTTACTTTTTTATAAAGTAAAAACTAGGGATAACCAGTAGGTAGTTATAGTTAGCAACAACTTTTCCCATAGACTAGGTGTTTTTTGTTTTGCTATTAACTTTGGGCCTGTTTGCCGAATCTTCACAACATTTTCAAAACTAGTCTGCCAGTCAGTTCAGCTGCTGTCTGGTTACAGGGTGATTCGTCAAGCGGGGGCTGAGAAAAAGAGGGAGTCCCAAAGCGCTTCTTTCTCATGCAATGTCTATGGGGATGTCATCAGTGATGTCACTGACCATGTCATGAGTGATGTAATATGTGACATCAGCAGTGCATTGCGGGGGCACGAGTTATAATTAGCTCAACTAACTATACTGGCCGAATTTCTCTGGTTTTGTACGAGTGAAATGTCCAACTAACTATAATGTCCCTGAAACCTCTGGTTTTTTCAGTGAATTTCTAAGGTTTTTTAAATGCTAATTTCTAAATATGCTTACATAGGTAGGACATGTGCAGAAAGAGGAAGAAAGGCACAGAAAGAAGCAAGAGAAGTGCAGAAAGAGGCAACAGAACTCCAGAAAAAGGGAAGAAAGGTGCAAAAAGAAGCAAGAAGTGCAGAAGAAAGCAACAGAGGTGCAGAAAGAGGCCTACTTTGACTGTACCTTTCCACAGACTCATACAAAGTAGCCTAATCACTAATCCTTCTCCCAAGATGTCTTAACCTCACTTTTCTCTTGAAGGTTCACTATTCATCGACTGTTCAGAATTTGTTGGCCTACCAAATGTAAAACAGCAATCCTAACCATATCACTGTTGTAAGTCTGACCAAGTTTGTGAAGGTATGCATGCATGTCTCTGCTTTTACCTGGTGATATGTTACATAAAAATAAACATACAAAAACTTGAATATCCGTGTTTCAAACAGCATACTCTGTAAATGTGTGTACAAGAAGGTGTATGTATTTCTTTCTGCTCCTAATAAAGGGCACATGCATATTCAATAGTACATTTGAGGGGCTCTATAACACCTATATACATAACACATGTCTGCCTGTGCAACCGAATGACAGAGCAGAACTAACAAGATTTGACCACCTATAACAGAAGCTACCCGCTTTTTAACCGATCATCTTCAGATCCATAACACGTGAGAATACATGCACAAGTAGACATATACCTCAGTCACGAGAGCATGCAGACTTTTAAACTTAACAGCTTGTACTTCCCATTTCAATATAGAAACAGGCGAGAGAAGCACAGAAAGAAGCAAGAGAAGTGTAGAAAAAAATGAGAGATGCAGAAAGAGTAAGAAATGTGTAGAAACAGGCAAGAGAAGTGCAGAAAGAGGCAAGAGAAGTGTAGAAAGAGACAAGAGAAGTACAGAAAGAGGCAAGAGAGGAGCAGAAAGGCAAGGGAGGTGCAGAAACAGGCATGAGAACTGCAGAAAGAGGCAAGAGTTGCAGAAACAGGCAAGAGAGGTGCAGAAAGAGGGAACAGGGGTGCAGAAAGGCAAGAGAAGTGCTAAAAGAAGTACCAGAGGTGCAGAAAGAGGCAAGAGAAGTGCAAAAAGAGACGAGAGGTGCAAAAAGAGACGAGAGGTGCAGAAAGAGACGAGAGGTGCAGAAAGAGACGAGAGGTGCAGAAAGAGACGAGAGGTGCAGAAAGAGACAAGAGGGGTGGAGAAAGAGACAAGAGAGGTGCAGAAAGAAGCAACAGAGGTGCAGAAAGAGGGAAGATGGTTGCAGAAAGAGGGAAGACGAGTGCAGAAAGGGACAACAGGGGTGCAGAAAGAAGCAAGAGCGGAGCAGAAAGAAGCAACAGAGGTGCAGAAAGAGGGAAGATGGTTGCAGAAAGAGGGAAGATGGTTGCAGAAAGAAGCAAGAGAAATTTATAAAGAGGCAAGAGAAGTGCAGAAAAAGGTAAAAGGGGTGCAGACAGAGGCAAGAGGGGTGCAGACAGAGGCAAGAGGGGTGCAGACAGAGGCAAGAGGGGTGCAGACAGAGGCAAGAGGGGTGCAGACAGAGGCAAGAGGGGTGCAGACAGAGGCAAGAGGGGTGCAGACAGAGGCAAGAGGGGTGCAGACAGAGGCAAGAGGGGTGCAGACAGAGGCAAGAGGGGTGCAGACAGAGGCAAGAGGGGTGCAGACAGAGGCAAGAGGGGTGCAGACAGAGGCAAGAGGGGTGCAGACAGAGGCAAGAGGGGTGCAGAAGGAGGCAAGAGGGGTGCAGAAGGAGGCAAGAGGGGTGCAGAAGGAGGCAAGAGGGGTGCCGAAGGAGGGAAGGAAGAGGGGTGCAGAAAGAAGCAAGAGGGGTACAGAAAGAGGCAAGAGATGCACAGAAAGAGAGAAGACGAGTGCAGAAAGAGGCAACAGAGGTGCAGAAAGAGGCAAGAGAAGTGTAGAAAGAGGCAAGAGAAGCGCCGAAAGAGGCCGGAGAAGCGCCGAAAGAGGCCGGAGAAGCGCAGAAAGAGGCCGGAGAAGCGCCGAAAGAGGCAAGAGAAGCGCCGAAAGAGGCAAGAGAAGCGCCGAAAGAGGCAAGAGAAGCGCCGAAAGAGGCAAGAGAAGCGCCGAAAGAGGCAAGAGAAGCGCCGAAAGAGGCAAGAGAAGCGCCGAAAGAGGCAAGAGATGCGCCGAAAGAGGCAAGAGATGCGCCGAAAGAGGCAAGAGATGCGCCGAAAGAGGCAAGAGATGCGCAGAAAAAGGCAAGAGAACTGCAGAAAGAACCAACATTGGTGCAGACAGAGGCAAGAGGGGTGCAGAAAGAAACAAAAGAAGTGCAGAAGGGAACAGAGGTGCAGAAAGAGGCAAGAGGGGTACAGAAAGAGGCACAAGGGTTGCAGAAAGAAGGGTCAGCGGTGCAGAAAGAAGAGAAGTGCAGAAAGAAGCAACAGAGGTGCAGAAAGAGGGATGAGGGGTGGAGAAAGAGGCAAGAGAAGTGCAGAAAGAAGCAACAGATGCAAAAAAGGGGGAACAGGGGTGTAGAAAGTGGCAAGAGGGGTGCAGAAAGAAGCAAGAGATGCAGAAAGAAACAAAAGAAGTGCAGAAAGAGGCAACAGATGCAAAAAGGGGGAACAGGGGTGCAGAAAGATGCAAGAGGGGTACAGATAGAAGCAAGAGAGGTGCAGAAAGAGGCAATAGAAGTGCAGAAAGAGGCAAGAGAAGCGCAGAAAGAGGCAAGAGAAGCGCAGAAAGAAGCAAGAGAAGCGCAGAAAGAAGCAAGAGAAGCGCAGAAAGAAGCAAGAGATGCACAGAAAAAGGCAAGAGAGGTGCAGAAAAAGGCAAGAGAGGTGCAGAAACAGGCAAGAGAGGTGCAGAAAGAAGCAACAGAGGTGCAGAAAGAAGCAAGAGAAGTGATAAAACAGACGAGAGTTGCAAAAAGAAACAAGAAAGGTGCAGAAAAAAGGAAGAGAAGTGCAGAAAGAGGCAGGAGAGGTGGGGAAAGAGGCAAGTGAGGTGCAGACAGAGGCAAGAGGGGTGCAGAAAGAAGTGTAGAAAGAGTGAAAAGTGCAGAAAGAGGCAAGATGTGCAGAAAGAGGGAAGGTGGTACAGAAAGAGGCACGAGGGGTGCAGAAAGAAGCAGCAGAGGTGCAGAAAGAGGCAAGAGAAGTGCAGAAAGAGGCAAGAGGGGTGCAGAAAGAGGCACGAGGGGTGCAGAAAGAGGCAAGAGGGGTGCAGAAAGAGGCACGAGGGGTGCAGAAAGAGGCACGAGGGGTGCAGAAAGAAGCAACAGAGGTACAGGAAGAGGGAAGAGGGGTGGAGAAAGAGGCACGAGGGGTGCAGAAAGAGGCAAGAGGGGTGCAGAAAGAGGCACGAGGGGTGCAGAAAGAAGGAACAGAGGTGCAGAAAAAGGCAAGAGGGGTGCAGAAAGAGTGAAGAGGGGTGTGAAAGAGGCACGAGGGGTACAGAAAAGCAAGAGAGGTGCAGAATGAGGCAAGAGAATTGCTGAAAGAAGCAACAGAGGTGTAGAAAAACAAAAGAAGTGCAGAAAGTACAGAGCTGCAGAAAGAGGCAACAGGGGTGCAAGAAAGAGGGTGGAGAAAGAGGCAAGGGGTGCAGAAAGAAGCAAGAGAGCTGCAGAAAGAAAGAAGTGCAGAAAGAAGGAACAGAGGTGCAGAAAGAGCGAAGACGGGTGCAGAAAGAGGCAAAAGGGGTGCAGAAAGTAGTGAGGTGCAGAAAAAAAACAAAAAAGTGCACAAAGAAGGAACAGAGGAGCAGAAAGAGGCAAGAGGTGTGCGGGAAGAGGGGTGTGAAAGGCACGAGGGGTGCAGAAAGGAGCAAGAGTGGTGGACAAAGAAGCAACAGATGTCCTTCTCCACCCCTCTTCCCTCTTTCTGCACAAGAGAAGTGCAGAAAGAAGCAACAGATGCAGAAAGGGGGAAGAGGGGTGGAGAAAGATGCAAGAGGGGTGCAGAAAGAAGCAAGGGAGGTGCAGGAGGAAACAAGAGAAGTGCAGAAAAAAGGAACAGAGGTGCAGAAAGAGGCAGGAGGGGTACAGAAAGAGGCAAGAGGAGTGCAGAAAGAGGCAAGAGGAGTACAGAAAGAGGGATGAGGAGTGCAGAAAGAGGCAAGAGGGGTGCAGAAAGAGGCAAGAGGGGTGCAGAAAGAGGCAAGAGGGGTGCAGAAAGAGGCAAGAGGGGTGCAGAAAGAGGCAAGAGGGGTGCAGAAAGAGGCAAGAGGGGTGCAGAAAGAGGCAAGAGGGGTGCAGAAAGAGGCAAGAGGGGTGCAGAAAGAGGGAAGAGGGGTGAGGGAAGAGGGGTGCAGAAAGAGGGAAGAGGGGTGCAGAAAGAAGCAACAGAGATGCAGAAAGAAGCAAGAGAAATGCATAAAGAAGCAACAGAGATGCAGAAAGAAACAAAAGAAGTGCAGAAAGAAGGAACAGCGGTGCAGAAAGAGGCAAGAGGGGTGCGGGAAGAGGGGTGTGAAAGAGGCATTAGGGGTGCAAAAAGAAGCAAAAGAAGTGCAAAAAGAAGGAACAGAGGTGCAGAAAGAGGTAAGAGCGGTGAGGGAAGAGGGGTGCAGAAAAAGGCACAAGGTTGCAGAAAGAAGGGACAAAGGTGCAGAAAGAGGGATGAGGGGTGAAGAGGCAAGAGAAGTGCAGACAGAAGCAACAGATGCAGAAAGGGGGAACAGGGGTGCAGAAAGAAACAAAAGAAGTGCAGAAAGAAGGAACAGAGGTGCAGAAAGAGGGAAGGAAGAGTGGTGCAGAAAGAGGCAAGAGGGGTACAGAAACAAGCAAGAGAAGTGCAGAAAGAGGCAAGAGGGGTGCAGAAAGAGGCAATAGAAGTGCAGAAAGAGGCAAGAGAAGCGCAGAAAGAGGCAATAGAAGTGCAGAAAAAAGCAAGAGAAGTGCAGAAAAAAGCAAGAGAAGCGCAGAAAAAAGCAAGAGAAGCGCAGAAAAAAGCAAGAGAAGCGCAGAAAAAAGCAAGAGAAGCGCAGAAAGAGACAAGAGAAGAGCAGAAAGGCACAAGAGAAGAGCAGAAAGAGGCAAGAGCAGAGCAGAAAAAGTAAAGAGATGCGCAGAAAAAGGCAAGAGATGCGCAGAAAAAGGCAAGAGATGCGCAGAAAAAGGCAAGAGATGCGCAGAAAAAGGCGAGATGCGCAGAAAAAGGCGAGATGCGCAGAAAAAGGCGAGATGCGCAGAAAAAGGCGAGATGCGCAGAAAAAGGCGAGATGCGCAGAAAAAGGCAAGAGAGGTGCAGAAAGAGGCAAGAGAACTGCAGTAAGAACCAACATTGGTGCAGAAAGAGGTAAGAAGTGATGAGAGACAAGAGAGTTGCAGAAACAGGCAAAAGAAGTGCAGAAAGAGGCAAGAGAAGTGCAGAAGGGGTGCAGAAAGAAACAGAAGTGCAGAAAGAAGGAACATAGGTGCAGAAAGAGGCCAGAGGGGTGCAGAAAGAGTGAAGAGGGGTGCAGAAAGAAGCAAGGGGTGCAGAATGAGGCAAGAGAATTGCTGAAAGAAGCAACAGAGGTGTAGAAAGAAACAAAATAAGTGCAGAAAGAACAGAGGTGTAGAAAGCAAATGAAGTGCAGAAAGAAACAAAATAAGTGCAGAAAGAAAGAACAGAGGTGCAGAAAGAGAACAGGGGTGCAGAAAGAGGGTGGATGGGTGGAGAAAGAGGCAAGGGGTGCAGAAAGAGGCAAGAAAGCTGCAGAAAGAAACAGAAGAAGTGCAGAAAGAAGGAACAGAGGTGCAGAAAGAGGCAAGAGGGGTGCAGAAATAGCGAAGAGGGGTGCAGAAAGGCACAAGGGGTGCAGAGAAGTGAGAGGTGCAGAAAGCAACAAAAGAAGTGCAGAAAGAAGGAACAGAGGGGCAGAAAGAGGCACGAGGGGTGCGGGAAGAGGGGGGTGAAAGGCACAAGGGGTGCAGAAAGAAGCAAGAGAGGTGCAGATAGAAGCAACAGAGGTGCAGAAAGTGGAAGAGGGGTGGAGAAAGAGGCAAGAGGGGTGCAGAAAGAAGCAAGAGATGTGCAGGAGGAAACAAAAAGTGCAGGAAAAAGGAACAGCTGTGCAGAAAGAGGCAGGAGGGTACAGAAAGAGGGGTGCAGAAAGAAGAGATGCAGAAAGAAGCACGAGAAATACATAAAGAAGTAACAGGGATGCAGAAAGGGGGAAGTGGAGTGGAGAGAGAGGCAAGAGGGATACAGAAAGAAACGAGAGGTGCAGAAATAAACAAAAGAAGTGCAGAAAGAAGGAACAGCGGTGCAGAAAGAGGCAAGATGGGTGCAGAAAGAGGGAAGTGGGGTGTGAAAGAGGCACTAGGGGTGCAGAAAGAAGCAAGAGGCATGCAGAAAGAAGCAAGAGAGCTGCAGAAAGAAACAAAAGAAGTGCAGAAAGAAGCAACAGAGGTGCAGAAAGAGGTAAGAGCGGTGAGGGAAGAGGGGTGCAGAAAGAGGCACAAGGGTTGCAGAAAGAAGGGACAGAGGTGCAGAAAGGGATGAGGGGTGAAGAGGCAAGAGAAGTGCAGACAGAAGCAACAGAGATGCATAAAGGGGGAAAAAGGTGGAGAAAGTGGCAAGAAGGGTGCAGAAAGAAACAAAAGAAGTGCAGAAAGGAGGTGCAGTAAGAGGCAAGAGGGGTGCAAAAAGACGCAAGAGGGGTGCAAAAAGACGCAAGAGGGGTGCAGAAAGAGGGTAGAAAGGTGCAGAAGGAGGCAAGAGGTGCAGAAAGAGGGAAGGAAGAGTGGTGCAGAAACAAGCAAGAGAAGCGCAGAAACAAGCAAGAGGGGTGCAGAAAGAGGCAAGAGGGGTGCAGAAAGAGGCAAGAGGGGTGCATAAAGAGGCAAGAGAAGCGCAGAAAAAAGCAAGAGGAGCGCAGAAAAAAGCAAGAGAAGTGCAGAAAAAAGCAAGAGAAGCGCAGAAAGAGGTAAGAAGTGATGAGAGACAAGAGAGTTGCAGAAACAGGCAAAAGAAGTGCAGAAAGAGGCAAGAGAAGTGCAGAAGGGGTGCAGAAATAAATAAAATAAGTGCAGAAAGAAGGAACAGAGGTGCAGAAAGAGGCAAGAGGGGTGCAGAAAGTAAAGAGGGGTGCAGAAAGAGTGAAGAGGGGTGCAGAAAGAAGCAACAGACGTGCAGAAAGAGGGAAGAGGGGTGGAGAAAGACCAGATAAGTGCAGAAAGAAGCAACAGATGCAGAAAGGGGGAAGAGGGGTGGAGAAAGAGGCAAGAGGGGTGCAGAAAGAAGCAAGAGAGGTGCAGGAGGAAACAAAAGAAGTGCAGAAAAAAGGAACAGAGGTGCAGAAAGAGGCAGGAGGGGTACAGAAAGAGGCAAGAGGAGTGCAGAAAGAGGGATGAGGGGTGCAGAAAGAGGGATGAGGGGTGCAGAAAGAGGGATGAGGGGTGCAGAAAGAGGGATGAGGGGTGCAGAAAGAGGGATGAGGGGTGCAGAAAGAGGGATGAGGGGTGCAGAAAGAAGCAAGAGATGCATAAAGAAGCAACAGAGGTGCAGAAAGGGAGTAATGGGGTGGCGAAAGAGGCAAGAGGGAAACAAAGAAACAAGAGGTGCAGAAAGAAACAAAAGAAGTGCAGAAAGAAGGAACAGAGGTGCAGAAAGAAGCAACAGAGGTGCAGGAAGAAGCAACAGAGGTGCAGAAAGAGGTAAGTGATCAGAGACAAGAGAGTTGCAGAAAGAGGCAAAAGAAGTGCAGAAAGAGGCAAGAGAAGTGCAGAAGGGGTGCAGAAAGAAACAAAATAAGTGCAGAAAGAAAGAACAGAGGTGCAGAAAGAGGCAAGAGGGGTGCAGAAAGAGTGAAGAGGGGTGCAGAAAGAAGCGAAGAGGGGTGCAGAAAGAAGCGAAGAGGGGTGCAGAATGAGGCAAGAGAATTGCTGAAAGAAGCAACAGAGGTGTAGAAAGAAACAAAATAAGTGCAGAAAGAAAGAACAGGTGCAGAAAGAGGCAACAGGGGTGCAGAAAGAGGGTGGATGGGTGGAGAAAGAGGCAAGGGGTGCAGAAAGAGGCAAGAGCTGCAGAAAGAAACAGAAGAAGTGCAGAAAGAAGGAACAGAGGTGCAGAAAGAAACAGAAGAAGTGCAGAAAGAAGGAACAGAGGTGCAGAAAGAGGCAAGAGGGGTGCAGAAAGAGCTAAGAGGGGTACAGAAAGAGGCAAAAGGGGTGCAGAGAGAAGTGAGAGGTGCAGAAAGCAACAAAAGAAGTTCAGAAAGAAGGAACAGAGGAGCAGCAAGAGGCACGAGGGGTGCGGGAAGAGGGGGGTTAAAGAGGCACGAGGGGTGCAGATAGAAGCAACAGAGGTGCGGGAAGAGGGGTGGAGAAAGACAAGAGAAGTGCAGAAAGAAGCAACAGATGCAGAAAGGGGAAAGGGGTGGAGAAAGAGGCAAGAGGGGTGCAGAAAGAAGCAAGAGAGGTGCAGGAGGAAACAAAAGAAGTGCAGAAAAAAGGAACAGAGGTGCAGAAAGAGGCAGGAGGGGTACAGAAAGAGGCAAGAGGAGTGCAGAAAGAGGGATGAGGGGTGCAGAAAGAGGCACAAGGGGTGCAGAAAGAAGCAAGAGAGATGCAGAAAGAAGCAAGAGAAATGCAGAAAAATGCAGAAAGGGGGTAATGGGGTGGAGAAAGAGGCAAGAGGGAAACAGAAAGAAACAAGAGGTGCAGAAAGAAACAAAAAGTGCAGAATGAAGGAACAGAGGTGCAGAAAGAGGCAAGAGGGGTGCAGGAAGAGGGGTGCAGAAAGTAGCACAAGTAGTGCAGAAAGAAGCAAGAGAGGTGTCGAAAGAAGCAAGAGTGCAGAAAGAAGCAAGAGGGGTGCGAAAAGAGGGAAGAGGGGTGCAAAAAGAGGCACGAGGGGTGCAGAAAGAAGCATGAAAGCTGCAGAAAGAAACAAAGGAAGTGCAGAAAGAAGGAACAGAGGTGCAGAAAGAGGCAAGAGGGGTGCAGAAAGAGGCAAAAAGGGTGCAGAAAGAAGCGAGAGGTGCAGAAAGAAAGAAAAGAAGAGCAGAAAGAAGGAACAGAGGTGCAGAAAGAGGTAAGAGGGGTGTGAAAGAGGCATGAGGAGTGCAGAAAGAAGCAACAGGAGTGCAGAAAGAAGCAACAGAGGTGCAGAAAGAAGCAACAGAGGTGCAGAAAGAAGCAACAGAGGTGCAGAAAGAAGCAAGAGGGGTGCAAAAAGAGGCACGTGGGGTGCAGAAAGAAGCAAGAGATGTGCAGAAAGAAACAAAAGAAGTGCAGAAAGAGGCAACAGGGGTGCAGAAAGAGGGTGGATGGGTGGAGAAAGGCAAGGGGGTGCAGAAAGAAACAAAAGAAGAGCAGAAAGAAGGAACAGAGGTGCAGAAAGAGGTAAGAGGGGTGTGAAAGAGGCATGAGGAGTGCAGAAAGAAGCAACAGGAGTGCAGAAAGAAGCAACAGAGGTGCAGAAAGAAGCAACAGAGGTGCAGAAAGAAGCAACAGAGGTGCAGAAAGAAGCAACAGAGGTGCAGAAAGAAGCAAGAGGGGTGCAAAAAGAGGCACGTGGGGTGCAGAAAGAAGCAAGAGATGTGCAGAAAGAAACAAAAGAAGTGCAGAAAGAGGCAACAGGGGTGCAGAAAGAGGGTGGATGGGTGGAGAAAGGCAAGGGGGTGCAGAAAGAAACAAAAGAAGTGCAGAAAGAAGGAACAAAGGTGCAGAAAGAGGCAAGAGGGGTGCAGAAAGGCAAAAGGGGTGCAGAAAGAGGCAAAAAAAGTGCAGAAAGAGGCAAAAAAAGTGCAGAAAGAAGGAACAGAGGTGCAGAAAGAAGGAACAGAGGTGCAGAAAGAAGGAACAGAGGTGCAGAAAGAGGCGAGGGGTGCGGGAAGAGGCACGAGGGGTGCAGAAAAAAGCAAGAGGTGCTGAAAGAAGCAACAGAAGTGCAGAAAGAGGGAGGAGGGGTGGAGAAAGACAAGAGAAGTGCAGAAAGAAGAAACAGATGCAGAAAAGGGGAAGAGGGGTGGAGAAAGAGGCAAGAGGGGTGCAGAAAGAAGCAAGAGATGTGCAGAAAGAAGGACCAGAGGTGCAGAAAGAGGCAGGAGGGTGCAGAGAGAGGGAAGAGGGTGCAGAGAGAGGGAAGAGGGGTGCAGAAAGAGGCAAAAGAGGTGCAGAAAGTAGAAAAGATTTGCAGAAAGAAGCAAGAGAGGCTTGCACACCATTAGTGCCAATTTAACACCCACATTTAGCAATAAGTAACATGCGACCATTCTAGGTTTGCAAAGGACCTTCCACCACGCTGTAACACTTGTCGCTGCATTTTTGGTAACGTTTGAGCTAGAAACAAGGCTTTTTTTGTTCAAATCTGCAGATTAGGCAGCAGATGATGGATTATGTGGCTAATGCAGAAAATGTATAATTGTGCGAAAGTCAGTGCAGCCAAACAGTCGCATAATTCCAGTGGCCCTGCTCATACCTCTGACTAGGTCCAGAAGTGCTGCTCAGGGATTCCTTCTTTTTTTTGGCTCATTGAGTTCATAGTTTAGCTTCTATGGAAACGAGGAAGACTAAACCTGAAGTTACCACTCCACAACACAGACTACCATACCACATAATTCCTCTCCATAACACATAATCCCACTCTACATAATTCCTATACACTAAATACCACATACTTTCTATCCACATAATTTCACTGCACAACATACCACATAATTCCACTACACACAACGTACATCCACTCCACTCCAAAAAATATTAGTAAAAAACTTTTACATTTACAATGCCAATAGTTCCAACTCTCGCAAATGCGAGACCTAATACATTGCAAATGCTTCTTCAACTAGTAGTCGCATTTGCAGAGTGGTGGAGAAAGGGGGCTGGGCCTCCGACCAGCACTCAGGAATTCCACTGCGTAGGACTTACAGGAGGTACCAGGAGGGCTTCTTGGCCTCCAAAGTCCCTCAGGAGTAAAGTAGACTTCATCCCCCAACCAGTACAGTGCCACGAGGCGCATTTACAGAGTGGTGGAGAAAGGTGAGCGTGGCCTCCGAAGACCTCTTAGCAATCTCACTGTGTGGGACTTACTGGAGGTAACAGGAGGGGTAATTGGCCTCCAAGGTCAACCTTGGGGGCCAACTACCCCTCCTATTACCTCCAGTAAGTCCCACACAGCAGGATTGCGAAGTTCTCATAGCAGGCCACGCCCCCTTTCCCCAACACTCTGCAAACGCACTTCCTGGCACGCTCTTGGATGGGGATTAAAGTCCCCTTCCCTTTTTATCCTTTTTTCACCTTTTTTCTTGTGACTCGGTTCTACCGAGTCACAAGATGGCTGCCAACACTTCCTGGTTTGGAGTGTTGGCAGCCAATCAGAATGAAGCTCATGCTCGGGAGGGTTCGCGAATCCTCCTCGGTCACCAGATATCGATATTTTTTATTTTTGAATTTCTCAGGAACTACTGAACGGATTTACACCATTTAAAAAAAATTAAAAAAGCAAGCTTTCTGAACCAAGAGCTACCTTTTTGCCAAATTTGGTGTAATTTCGTTCAGCAGTTCGGGCTGTAGCTTTGTCTAAAGTTTCCTATGGAAATTAACATGGAGAAAACGCGTTTTGGGGCCCCCCTTTTTTCTCGGCCTCCGCTCGACGAATCACCCTGAAACGTTGACTGACTGACACACACTCACACACTCACAGAGTGGCTGATGGCAAATTGTAGTTATAGTCCAGCTGGGCCTTCCACTAAAAAGGCATTTTTTGATTTGCTTATAACTTTTGACCCCAAGGACGGACTTCCACGAACCCTGGCAATTTATCAAACTCAGTCAGCTAAGATAATGCATGGCAAGTTTCTTGAAGATCCGTCCATGGTGGGAAAAAAAAAGTCAAGGTGGGAGTGAAAAAGTGTATCATTTCCCATTTGAGCTCCACTGGTTATTTTTGTTGAAAGATGCAGCAAAAACAATGAACGGCTTTAAACCAAACTTGTTATGAATGTATAACGTTACTGAGAAAGAGTACTGTTTTTCATTCGCTATAAATCCATCAAGTAGTTTTTGATACATTTGTGTTTAAAAAAGGTGCTTGTAAGTTTAAAGCCATTGCATATCCAACAAAGAGCACCACTGGGTTAGGTACAAGCTCAGGAGTAATCGAACAAGTTACTTACTTTCGGTAACGCATTATCTAGTAGAGAGACGGTCTAGCTGCAGATTCCTTAACTTTTGAATCCTCCGCAGGCATCAGACTGGATCTGGACATTTTTCAGCAGTACCTCTGCACGCAGTGGGATGGCGTCTTACGACTCCGTGATGTCTACTCTGGTTGTGATGTCAATGAATTCAAATAAGTCACCTCCGGCGCGCGGATGTCAGTTTCTTCTTTGAAACCTTCCACGCTGCAACGCGGAGCCACTATAGAACCTGGCTGTGTCAAAAAATCAATGTATCTTTGAAACAATAACTAGAAAACAGAAATGGATGGTATGGTAATTCCAAGTCAAAATCTACAAGGCAAGACCAAATGGTTCGTTGAATCACACAACTACATGAAAGAGTGATCACTGGTGTATAAAACCAGTGCTGAAAAAGGGTAAAACCCTTACACCCAGACAAGATCTATAAGGAAAGATCAAATGGTTTGACGGAGCACATAGATACTTGAAGCACTGACCACTGGTGACTAAACCAGGGTTGTAAAACGAAATACCTCTTGCACTACAAATCGTTCGCAGAGTGAGGAGGATGGGTAGGGCGTTAAGAAGTCTGCAGCTAGACTATGTCTCTACCAGATAAGGTGTTCCCAAACGTAAGTAACTTGTTCATCTGATAGAGACATCAAGCGGCAGATTCCTTAACTTTTGAATTAAATACCATAGCTATACCCACCCGGAGGAGGGTCTGCGAACGAATCGTACAAATGTTCTCAAAGAGAACCAGCCGGTCGCAATTAACAGCAGACCAGACATACATAGGAATTAGATGATAAAGAGCATTAGCTTCTTTTAAAAACTGTGGCAAGGATCACAGGCAATGTAAATAACACCCTACAGGCACGAACAAAACCACACCCCAAGGGCAGCTGAATAATACTGTGTCAGAAGACAACAGTCAACAGCAAACAGTAGTACATGACCTCTAAAAGAGTGAAATGAGCCTATGGACTAGAAGGGTCAAAGGCAATAACGAATACCCTGCAAACTACAGTTCCCTTCACCAGTAAGGAAGTATTCAAAAGAACCTGTCCTAAGAAATCCAGAAAAAAGAGGTTCCAGAACTCATCCACATTTGAACTTAGATGAATAAACACATTCATTGTAAATTCGGAAAGACCAACCCAAGTACAACAAGCATTGAAAATGCAACAGGTCTCGCCTTTGTTTAAGTTAAAGCAATTTTGTTTGTGAATGGTGTTGCTTTGTAGATTTTCTTTTATTATTGTGTTTGCAAATATGCATGTACATAACATGCATATGTATGCATATATACATGCATATGTATGCATGCATTTATATGTGTATTTATTTAGATATGCAGATGTATTTATATGTGTATATATGTATATATATGTAGGTATATATATACACATATAGATATATAATTGCATATATATATGAATATATGTATATATGAAGGTACATATGCATATATATATATATATATATATATATAGCACATTTTTATACATATATATCTATATTATATATATGTATGCATGTATATATGTGCATGTATATGTGTAAACATATATGCAT
The DNA here is from genome assembly GCA_963921515.1 of Calotriton arnoldi. Classification (NCBI taxonomy): domain Eukaryota; kingdom Metazoa; phylum Chordata; class Amphibia; order Caudata; family Salamandridae; genus Calotriton; species Calotriton arnoldi. Next base: position 2,919,031 of record CAWUFW010000445.1, read on the forward strand.
ATGTATGCATTTATATGCATATGTATGCATGCATTTGTTTCTGCATTTATATAGATATGCAGATGTATATATATGCTTATATATGTATATATATTTATATATACATATATAAATGCATTTATATATATTGATATGTGGACGGATATATGCATATATATATATTTATACACATTTATATACAAATATATGTATGCATATTTATATGAATATATATGCATTTTTATATATGTGCATACATATACACATATATATGTATATATATGCATATATGTGTAAAGATATATGCATACATGCATATGTATGCATATATATATGGATGCTTGTGTATATATCTGCATTTTTATAGATATGCAGATGTATATATATGTTTATATATATATATATATATATATAGATATAGAGATACGCATATGTAAATGCATATATATATGTATATATTTATATATGGGTGGACATATGGATATATATGTAAATATACATATTTGTATGGTGGACATATGCATATATATACATATTTGTATATACATATATATATATGTACATATATATGTTTATTTATATGAATATATATGCATATATATATGCATACATATCTGCATTTTTATAGATTTGCAGATGTATATATATATATACATAAATATTTATAAATGCATATATATATATGTACTTATTTAAATATGGCATAGCCAATAGATCTTGCCTTTGGGACCTTATAAGTGTTTAGCCATGCAACAGTTGATGTTGTTGCACCAAGGATATTGTACTGCATAACTAAATACTTATAAGGTTCCAAAGGCGAGACCTATTGGCGATGCCAATGCTTGTTTCTGTTATTACTTATAACTGATTGCCTCTCACTTTATATGTAAATCTTGTCTACAATTTTTCTGCGCTCTGAGACCTGGATGGGTCATGTTCGCGCATTATAAAACTCTTCAAATAAATAAAAACAAATAAAATTGTACCCAAGACCTGACATTCCCTCCTGGTACAAATAAGATTCGCTCCCTCTCTTTTTTGTTCACAAAAGGCCTTATCTTGGCCTCAGTTTTCCCTCATGTGTAAAGCATGATCTTGTAAATCTGCTGTCACAAAACGCACAGATCTCCCACATTCTTTACATCATAACTTCACCCTTCTACAGACTATTTCTTATCCCCTTTCGCTGAGATCCCCAAGTGACATACTGTGTCGAAGTGCATGCATGCGTACCTCCAGATGCTGGAACTTTCTACATTCATTTTGCGGGCATGTACTCTGAAGATCTCATCCTTTTTAGTTCAACTAAGTATCCCTTCAACAAGCTAACATCTGGTTGCCTTATTATTGCTTTTCCATGTTGTGTAACACTCCGATTAAAAACAACGTTGATACTTCTATTTCTCTTAAATTTACTTAGATCAAATTTTGTTTTCCACTGCTTTTCCCAATTTGCACAGCGTTGTGATGCTCCTATTGAGGTCTTGCCAAGTGGTATCTGAAAACTGTCGAGCTTAAAAAAGTAAAATTAAACCTTGGCTCTGACACTACAAGTGCCCATTTTAAAATGAATCGACAGGCCCTTCAGCTGGCCTTCACAGAGAGGGAGACACCAGAGTACCTGGGCTCCCCTCATAGGGATTATCAAAGGAAGGGTCGGGGCTGTCTGCATGCTGCAACCTGAAAATGTCTCCAATTTAAAAACCATACTCATTGCGAAAAAAAATGTAAATGACTGCTGCTGTGTTCGTGAAGTGTATTTATTAGACAAGGCCTGAAGCAGTCCACACATACTGAGCACCTGATGTCAGACTATCTACTAGCGAACAAATGCATCAGAGAAGAGCCCCAAGAAGCAGTGAAACAAACAGAGGAAACAAACAAAGCATGTATCATTTCTTCTTGATCATGGTGGGTCTCCTGAGACTATCCCAGCCATTGAGAAATATATCCCAAGGCTTGCTGTGGAGGAGGAGGTCTGTTTCCTTGTCGGTCGTATATTGTATTTTCAAAATGGTATATGGAACTGTTTATTAAAAACAAGTTATGGATGAGTGCGGCCATTTGCATGGCATCCAAGCATGAGCATCGACTGACCCTCAATGATGGAGCAGAAATGACAGAATAAGAATCTGTGGGAACTCTACAAGTCTGATTTACGTTCCTTTGGAACCATCTTTGTGGAGTTGTGGTTAAGACCCTAGGGCAGATCAAAGACAAGGGGTAACCTGACCCCACAAGACACTGACTGACCACTCTGCTGTGGGGAAGTAAGACGGAAGTGGCTGGGGGGAAGAGAAGGAAACGGGGCAGTTTTGAGCAGAGACGGGTAGGAGAGCGGACCGCTGTAAAGCAGAGAGAGCTACAACAGAGGTAGAGCCTGCCAGTACCTGTGTCCGAGGTGATCTGTGGGTGACGGTCCCAGCCACACACGACAACGCATATACAGGAATACAGTAGTATTTGTTGTCCCTGCCCCGTCAAGTGGCATGACAGCAGAACACTTCTTCTAAGGAGGGCTCCTCTACTATCCCTTTCGCTCCGATACGTTTGGGTCGAGTTAGCGCTATATAAAACTGCAGAAAAAAGAGCGCCCTGTAATGGCCTCTGAGGCAGAGACCAACCTTCCCTCCTCTCCCTCCAGGGATCCAGCACCACATCTCTGCAGTACGCCACATACATCCCAGAGAAGTAACCTATAGACTCAAAAGTTGCCACCTGCCTAGAAGCCCCCCGTCGGTTCTTGGTGATTCCACCAACCACAGTCCTGACATAGGAAGTGCATGTTAGCGAAGCCACTTGGCACGAGAGGACCAAAGCCAGCAATGCAGTGGCGACGAGACTTTAGTTCCACTCGGCACAGCTCGTAGGTTTGCGTCGTCCGTTCACTGAACTTCAGTAAAGCCCAGCTCTACATCTGCACAGCCTGTGCGGAACAGATGGTGCCGGCTCTGATGGGCCGGCAGCAAGTGTCTTTTTAGTGCGCACTTAAGATGTCTTTATTTATGTGAGACAGATCACCTGAAATCACCTGCTTATCAGGCAGGATACTACTACAAGAGCCAGATCAAAGTCATGGCGCGCCCGAGATGGTCTGCGCGAGTCATGAAACGGGCTTCAAAGACAGCGCTGGAACTTCAAACAGCTATTCCTAAAACCAACACGATCTTCTAACTGGTCGACTCTGGGGAGAATGCACGAACCCTCTGCTTGAAAAAGAGGCTGCTTGGAAGTCCGCAGTCCTTACGCACACTTCACGCCGTGTGTTCGGGACGGGCATTAGGAACACGAACGGCGACAGTGCAGACTGCTGCGACAATATTTGATTTTAAGAAAAACAACTCGCAGCAGAAAATGTTAGGAAACCCAGACGGGCTGGCCATAGTTTGGAAAGTGAGCCCCGCGGAGCCCCTCGCGCACACACCGTCCGGTCCCACTTCCACCTCTGCGCCGCTTGGCAGATGAGAGAAACACAGGGCGACCTGCGTTGGCCACAGAAACAAAACACACAATGCCTCGCTGCAAAAACACAATATGTGACATGAAAACAACCTTTGACCCATCACTGTCAGCCACGGTGCACAGTTTGAGCTGCACTGCCTTAAAATAACCATAACACTCCCCCGCCACAGCGACCACATTAACAAGCGCTCGCCAGGCAGCCGCTGTTTATTTTTGCATCGCGCTTTCACTTTAAAGTGAAAGCGAGATGCAAAAATAAACACGCGGCGCCATGTCTCCTTTTTTGTCCGGCCCATCCGGACTGGATCTCGAGGCTTGTTTACATAACACGCCTCCTTGTGATAAGAAACTGCTTCACGACAGCAGTGAAGCAGGCGATCCAGTCCGGATGGGACGGACAAAAAAGCGAAAAGGAGGCACCCCAGAAAGCTCATTTCCAATGGCAGGCCACCGTTTAGCATAAATGGTGACGCCAGCCAATGGAAATGAGGGGCGGGGCTTCAAGCCCTTTTCTAAAAGTCCTCATTTACAATAAATCTCGCCGAGCGAGCTGCGCATGTGCGCAGCAACGCTAGGCGAGACCTAAAAACTGATGCATATCAAAGTCTAGCCTTGAAGAAAACGTCATTAGATAAAATGACAACTACAAGGATACCTCAACGCATAGAATCCGTAGAGACGGAACAATGGCAATTATCCAGATATGAATCTGCCATAATGATAAAACAATACCCAAATCTATATAGCCCACGCTCTACGCTTATCTAGATCCATGCTCATAATACATACACACACATATATATATACACACACACACATATATATACGTACACACACATATATATATATATATATATACATACTCACTGAAAGAACCAAAAGGTGCAGAGACGTTATAGTTAGGCTCAGGTGTCACTCGTACAAAACCAGAGAAATTCAGCCGTTCTAGTTAGTGAGCTAACTATAACTCACGCCCACGCAATGCACTGCTTATAACCTCACATATTACATCACTCATGACATGGTCAGTGACATCAGTGATGTCACCTCAAATGACATCGGTGAATTTCCAAGGTTTTTAAAAAATTCCATTTCCTAACTGTGAGAAGTTGGCCTGGCATATGCTGTCCACTAATTATAGTGGGCACCTTGCACCAGTCCAAACAACCCCTTATTGGAGATAGGTTAAAGACAACCTTTATTGAAAGCTATCCTAGTGGTAGCTATGGAGAGCAGCCTTCAGGCTAAGTCTTGAAGGAATGTAAAGCAGCTTGTTTTACCAGTCTATAATCTCTTGAGTGACCAAATGAAAGAGGACCACACCAGGTATATATTCAAAATATATGTATTTATTACTAAACACACCCCTCTAGTCTCTTTATGAGGCTAGAGTTCGAAGTACATACGTTACGAGTTAGTTATCTACAGTAATAGCACAAATACACGTTTGAGCCCCAGGGGCATACCAAACCATATACCAATAAAGTGGTATAAGAACCAAGACTGAGCTAGACACAAGGCCTAGAGCCTGTAGAAGTGCTTGGACCACAAGGAACCACCCAAGGCAGTGACACAGGGGACCCACGGGGGACGCGTGCAGTGTATGAACACAACCGCGAACCACCGTTAACTTCTATGGGGAAAGTCGCGATTAGAATTTAAAAGAAAAGGGACACTTAGAGGAGGACTTGGAGCAAACCCTTTGAGAACTAGGCTGTTCTAGTGTCAATACCCACGGGAGCACCGGAGTACTCGAGTTACCTCACCCAGGGGAGCCAGGTGCATAGGTGTCTTTCGGGGTCGGGTTTCGTCGTCGCTTTCAATGGCGATCTGCTGCAAAGTGCTGCTGGCGGCCAAGTCGAAAGTGTTCGGGTGGATCCAAAGGTGGATCGAAGATCTGAAGAACCTGATAGCAGAGGGGACAGAGTCTGGGTCACTAGCCAGTGACCAGGAAGGCGATGAGCAGATGCCCACCGATGTCGAGTGCTTCAGGTAGGTTGACGGTCGTCTTGACTCTTCAGCCACGAGGTCCAGGAGGCGTCGACGACAACCAGGAGCTGGATTCGAGCTGTCCCACGACGTCTGTCGATTGCAGGGGTGTCGGCGACCGGATTAGACCCAACAAGCCTTGGCAACGGCAAGTCTCGTGGAAATCGAAGAAGGACGATGTTGCAGACCAGCAAGGTCTGGGAGACTCACCCAGCGAGGATAAGTCAGGGCACACCTGGAGCAACCAGGGAGCCCAATCAGAAAAATATTGGCCTTCGGGAGGGCCTACTAGCCAACGGACTAGCGACCGCGAAGGAGCCTCGAGACGGTGCACGTGGAGCTGGCTCACAGGACACTCGTGGAGTGGAGGCCAGTGATCTTCGGTGCAGTTGGTGCTGGAGGCTGGGGCTACTCGGAGCCCAAAGCACGACTTCGTGGGAGACCCAGAAGAGGATGCACTTGCAAATGCGATCGGTGTCCAGGGGTCACGGTTCCACGTTACCCACGACAGCTACTGGCCTCAGCTTTGCTGGAGACTCAGGGCAGCCTCGGGGAAGTCTGGAAATCCACCTCTGGTGATGCAAAGACTTCGGCGTCCGACGGGAGCTTCAGCGATGCAGACCGGACAATTGCTTCTTTGGTGCCGGCCAAGCAGGGAGTCACTACTTGACCCCAAGGGAGATTCTTCAGTCCTCTAATCTTGAAGTAGAGCGTCGAAGGTCCAGGATTCTGTGTCAGAGTTTCGTCCAGGTAAATCTAAAGTCCTAAGGACTGGGTTCCCTTACTTATACTAAGGTAGGGGGTTGGACATACTCTGTGGCACCACCTATGGGAGGGCCAGGGCAGAGCGGTGGTTACACCCCTTTCCCTTTGTCCAGTTTCGCGCCAGAGCAGGGGCTGGAAGCCCCTGAGCCGGTTTGAACTGGGGTATGCACAGGGACACCAAATGTGCCCCCAGTGCAGGACTTCAAAGCACCAGAGAGTGCTCCCGCCCAGCCCCAATACACACTATCCTGTCTGGGGAGGTGGTCACACCTCCCTGGGACAGGAAACCTATTGTCCAGGCCTCCCCTGCTGGAGTTTCGGTCAGCAGCAGGAGGCCAGACTCTTGTCTGTGGCAGCGGCATCCATTTTGTGATGCCAGGGCTCTGGAAATTCAGTACCGGGCATACCGGTGTGTACATGTCTTTCCCTCTAGAAGGGTGGAATGCTACCCCCGCCGCCAGAACTGGCGGGGGGTAGTATTCCAAGATGTTTGACACCAAACACGACATGTTTCCGTGCAGCCATCCCAAAGTTAGCATTTAACGCGAGGTTATAATGCGCTTAAGAGTATATGGTCAGGCTGCACTACAAACAGCATCAGAGAAGGGTCTCCGAACGCTGCAGAGGGGCCCTGCTCATGCAGGGGCACCCTCTCACATAGGAACCACGCACTCTGCCTTCAGTATTGATAAGGCCTGCCATAGGAGTGACTTATAGGTTTATATGTGTGTATGTGTATAGTGATATAGGTAGCCTATATCACAGTAAGGGGTGCATGCACCACCTTACCCAGGCTGCAGTAGCAGACCTGTGGTGTCAGTTTGGATGGCCTTCCAGGGGTGGCACAATACATGCTGCAGCCCCTGGTAGGCCTCTGAGGTACCTATGCCCTGGGTACATAGTATACCATATACTAGGGACTTATAAGGGCACTCCAGATTCCAATCAGAGATGTGCCTAAGGCGCATGGAAACCATTTTAGAGAGGAAGCAGCTAGGCTGGGGTTCTGATTAGCAGGGCCCCAGCCAGACTAAGGTCGAAAAACAGTGAAGCATCAGCAAAAAGTGGGGGTACCCATGTGAAGCAGATCCTACTCTCCTACACTAACTATAAAGTCCCTGTAACCTTTGGTTTTTTTCAGTGAATTTCTAAGGTTTTTTTAAATGCTAATTCCCAACTATAACGTCCCTGTAACCTTTGTTTTTTTCAGTGAACTTCTATGATGTTTTAACTAGAAATCGAGTTTGAAGAGTGGTGGAGAAAGGAGGCTGGGCGTCCGACCACCTCTCAGGAGTCCCACTGTGTAGGATGTACAGGAGGTACCCGGATGGCTTCTTGGCCCCCAAGGTCCCTCAGAAGTAAAGTGGACTTCATCCCCCAACCTCTTAGTAATCCTGCTGTGTGGGGCTTACTGGAAGTAACAGGAGGGGTAGTTGGCCTCCAAGGACGTCCTTTGGGGCCAACTACCCTTCCTGTTACCTCCAGTAAGTCGCACACAGCTGGATTGCTGAGAGGTTGTCAGAGGTCACGCCCCCTTTCTCCACCACCCTGCAAATGCGCCTCCTGGCGGACTACTGGTTGGGGGAAGTAGTCCACTTTAGTACCGAGGCCCTCAGGAGTAAAGTGGAATTCATTCCCCAACCAGAAGCGCACCAGGAGGCGCGCTTGCAGGGTGGTGGAGAAAGGGGCATGGCCTACAAGTCCTCTCAGCAATCCGCTGTCTGGGACGTATTGAAGGTAACAGAAGGGGCTCCTGGACCCCTTCATCCTCCAACCACTACTGCACCAGGAGGTAAATTTGCAGAGTGGTGTTGAAGGAGGCGTGGTCTCCGGCGACTTGAAAGAAGTTTTTTTAAAAACAAATTTAGTTTTTATTTTACGGAAAGGGGGCTGCGTGGCCCCCCCTTCCCTGGGACATTTTCAGCCCTGGGGACCCCATCCCCCAGGTCCCGACCTTTTACAGATTGGGGGGGCTACGCAGCCCATCTCCCCGGGCCGAATTGGGCCCCGGGGACCCCATCTTCCGGGGCCTGCCCATTTAAAGAGGACCTCCAGGGCACCCACTCCCTCACCAATGGGACCACGGGGGAGCCTGAAGGCCCCCGCGGTCCCTTCCAGCACCCTTCCTCCTGCGGGAGCCGGCATTGCTTTGGGATCCAGGGAACTGCCGACATACAGCTCCCTGGGTCCCAAAGCAATGCTGTATCCCTGCTCGCTGAATATATATAGATATCTGAACCCTAAAAAGACTAAGTCACACAAAAAAATAATTGCTGATTAGAGGAAGATGATGTCCCCAAGGAGACAGAGGACGTCCAACCTCCCGACAGGAAAAGGGCAACTGCACCAGCATATCAAAGTATATGGAAAGGAAAACTCAGGATGTTCTTAAGGAAGAGAAGACCCATAGAGATGAAACGAAAAAATCCTCGCAGAAAATGCTGGACATAGCCGTAAAAGCTAACCCCCTAGGGTTAAAATATTCTGACACTGCATTCCAGATAACATTACAAGCAGTGATCATGGAACATCCATGTTCTAAGAATGAAAGCAGACTATAGAACCTCCCTAAATAGAGGTAATAGTAAGTAATATAATCATTCAGAAGAATACAAAATAAAGCCCTTGAACCTGCCATATGTAATGCCTCCAAGAAAGAGAAATACATATCAAGGGACAAAACCCCTTTCGCAGGAAAGGAACACACAATGTGGTAAAGTTGGCATAACCCCCTCTTAGGGTAGCATAACTTTTGCAAAAATCACAACACAAAAGGAATCTGTGCACCCCCTGAATTCAAAGCAAAGTGCACCCCGCCAAAACTAGCGTAAAGGACTGCAATCAAATGAAGGACCGATCAAACAAGAATGTCCTAGTGGAAGTCTTGGTCAAATCAGACCCAAAATTTTACTGAAGTGGAAATTGAGAGTAGGTGTAAAGAATAAGCATACTCTCTGTATAAAAGGTCTCCCATAGGGCATAAGCAAGATGTCTCTATAAGAGATACTGATAATCAAAAGTAATGTATACAAGCATTACCCAACTGCTTCCAAAGAAGAATGAGGCATAGTTAAACCTCCTAACCGGAAGAAACATCACAAGCAAATTACCTCATGAGCATGAAGCCCATCATCAGAGGAAAAAAAGGAAGGGAAAAACGTATGCAATAGGTATCCTTGTACCACATAACCCGTCAAAGACCGTTTTGAAACAATACCTGCTAACCGCAGGAACACCACATTAGGTTTCACCAACAGGCGAAACTTAAACCACCATGGCACTGCCATAACATGGCCAGCTGTGTAAGAACCAAAAGATTATTATCCCCCATACAACCCTGCTATAAGTAAAAAATCAAATAGTTATATAATTAGAACAAATAGATATATAATTAGAAAAAGAGAAGTTAGGACTCGGTCTCACTTCTTCTATCACAGAAACGCAGTAAAGCAGAGTCGGCCTGGGCACCAAAAAGATGGGTGCCATCAAAGGGCATATGGACCAAAGCAGCTTGGACAGCCTCTGAAAAGCCTGAGTTACTTAACCAGGCACAATGTTGTAGCGCCACAGAGGATGCCATTACCTGACCCACTGAATCAGTGGTATCCGTGCCACATCTAATAATCAGCTAAGCTGCCTGTTGGCCATCACAAATCAACTGTTCTATATTAGAACGGAGGCCATCTGGAAGTGATGGCAACATAGTCTGCATGGAATCCCACAAAGCATAGGAAAAACGCCCAAGAACACAAGCCGAATTAGTGGACTTAAAGCAGAACTAGTTGAGGTAAAAATATGCCTGCCACATGAATCTTGCCTCCTAGGGTCTCTATGCAATGGAATATTAGGTAGAGAATCCATATCCTGTGAGGCTGAAGCCACCTGAACTCAGTCGCGGCTGGCATGACGCGTGCGTGCGCACGGGGGGGGAGGGGGCTAGGGCGAGGGGAAGTGAGGGGATATATCACGATTCACTGAGACCCCATATCAGGCTTAGCCCAAGTGCCCAACAATATGTCGTACAGGGCCTCACTAAATGGGAGAACAGGCTCCACACCCCTGTCTGACCCTGATAAAGGACATCAATCAGGGGATCAGTGGACTTCACCGTAGGAAGAGATAATTCCAAAACCATAGCCACTCTTCTTAACATATCTGCAGAAGAGGAACTCACCTCAGTAGCAAGATTAGGAGGAGACAGTAGTCCTGAGGCTGGGGAAGAATCCAGCCCACTAGCCTCTCCAAGTGCAAAAAGCCAACTCTCCTCTGCAAGAAGCAGAATATTGTCAGCAATAGGCTGTAATAGACTAGACTCTTCCATATTACCTCTTTCAGAAGCCCCATCATGAGAGGAATGTGGAAATACAACATTCCCTCCAGCTGGCTCTATCTACTTTTAACCCAACGCTGAGTAGGCGAAGTCGAGAGGTGGAGGAGAAATGGCTCCGATAAGCGCCGCCGCCGTCAATGCCGGAATGGGTTGAGACGCCGAAGGTGGAAACCCGGAAGGGCTGTGCACTGGCGCAAAAGCAGAGTCGGCCGGCGCCAACCCAACGACTCAGATGGCCAAACTGACACCGACGGTGAACCTACCGTCGTGGCTCCTCTCTTCAACATGGGGCCCGACGATGCTTCAGGGAAATGAGGAGGAGGCCCAAAGATGAGATGCAGAGAATTATAGTATTCTCTCATTTGGGCCAGAACCCCCGGATCACGGAATAACAGGGAGGTGCGGGCAGAGTCGTGTCCGGGCTCCTCAACAGGTGAGCGGGAGGAGTCGTGAGGGATAGAGTCCCTACGCGGCGAAGTTGAGAGGTGCCGCGACTTAAACCGCCTACTCTTGCCTTTAGACGTTGATGGAGAACGACATCCTCTTGAACGGCTCTGGCAACGGCCCCGAGCTTCTGAACGAGAAGTAGAAGACAGAGGACGACGCGAAGCGTCAGAAGACCGTGCCAGCCACGCCGCCAAGTGTTTCATTCAGCGTTCCTTGAGCACCTTCAGCTTCTGGCAGAAGCCGCAATCTTCAGACTCGTGGTGTTCTTCCAAACACCACATACACACGGAATGCGGGTCTGTTCCTGACATCTGTTGTGCACAAGACTCACAAGCCTTAAAGCCTGAAGACATGAGAGAAGGCAAACTGTTCCAACTGACAAAACTCTCAAAGTAGGCCAGAAAACAGCCTGAGGAACCGCTTCACTTCTCCGGATCCGCATTGCACCTGTCCGTGCACCGGAGGGGATTTATATGACTCCACTGACATCACAACCGCAGTCGATGTAATCATGGAGTCAAAAGACGCCATCTACCGGCGAAACATTTCCGGATCCAGTCTGACGCCTGGGGAGAATTCAAAAGTTAAGGACTCTGCGGCTAGATGTCTCTATCAGATACAGAGAACTGAAGACTATGATGACTACTAATGGTTGGCAAAGCATTGGATGTCCAACAGAGTTCCAAGATCACAAACATGGGCACTGACTGAGATTCAGTTTTATTATTTTGGTCTGACTGACTGAGATACTCAGTCAGACCAAAATAATAAAACTGACGTCACATGTTTCTTTTTCTAGCAGGTACAGTTAAAGTGGCGTTGCAGTTTACTAAAAGAAGAAATGTAAATTTATTCTCAGGTAAGCAATGGCTGATTTTGAAGGGGAAAAAAAAAAATCAAGTCAACCCTTATTTTGAAGCCAAATCTTTTTAACAAAACATAAAAAACGACAAAAATTAGCCAATTACTACCACCTCCCACTTGTGCTGTGAATGTCTTTACACACAATGTCATTGAGGACAGTGATTATGTCACTTATGACATTACCATGCACATGACTGCCTTGAAGCCTAACCGGTACCACCCATTTTGCTGCTTGACATGACATTTGACATCATCGATATCATAAGTAACATCAAGCTTTGCGACATCCATCCTCTGAATTGCCATGAAGAGTGTCTTGACATTAAATACTTTGACACTGAGTGCCTTGATGAAGTGTGTTTCAATATCGATCAGCTTGGAACTGTGGCAAAAGGCTTCTTTGGTGGATGGGGTCCTCTCAGCATATAAGCCATAATTGCTGCAGAGCTGCCCTTCGACGGCAAACTCATCGGTGCTCAACGATGCTTCAACGTGGAGATGTGCGACATCGAACAGAGATCTCATGAATGGCAGGAGTTTCCATAATAATGGTGAGGGCAACATTATTTCTTCTATCTTGATCTCCCTCTTTGGGAGTCCAAGCCTAGAGAGTGCACAGACACCGTGGAAAAGTCACCATCTAGGGCAGGTCTTTGGTGGTACTTTCTCTGCTTCCCTTTCAGGCAAATCCCTTCATGATTCTTTGTTATTTCCTGACAAAATTTGCACTCCGACCAAATGTGTTCCTCCATCAGGACGGACACTTTACAAAAAGTGAAGACAGTTGTGGGAAAAATCCCTTGAGAGATGACAAAAAAATGATGGGAAAAGCTTCAAAAATCTTTAAAACATCAAATGTAGAAAGATTAAATACTTTAAAAAACTATGGTGAATAATACCCGAAGTGTCCAGAGATCCTCTCAGCACAAGGCAGAAAAAAGTAGTAGGCTATGAGGCATGCGTCAGGAGAAACCATGTAGGGAGATAGAATCTGCTTCGTTAACTATCCATTTAATTTTTCATTTGTTATGGGAAGTTAAATGTATCGCAAATTAATTAAGCACTGAATTACAAGAAATAATTCACAGTTAAGACCTCTTTTCTCTGGAATACATGCTTTGAAATCAGTGGGAAACATTCAGTGAGAAAGCTTAACCATATAATGTAAAGATTAAAAGCCAGAAAGAGCTGGTCTGTTTATTCTATGGAGCCAGGGCCTGTATTTTGGAAAACTCAAGCTATTGATGCTTTTTATTATATTAAAAAAAAGTATTCCAGAGTCCCCGTACACATGGGAATTTTCTAGGTTTATGACTATCAGCAAAGATTCTACATTGTAGACCAGCATTGACGAAGTACTGAATAACGGGAACTGATGCCAGAGCGCCAGTCGGTGCCTTATATGTATCAAAGTTGTCACATCATGGGCAGGTAAAACTTGGCAGTGTTGAAGAAGGATAAGTTGCTTACCTGTAATCGTAGTTCTCTTCCAGGGGTATCCTCATCAAAGTCATAAGCATTGAATATTCCCGCTCATGCGCGGGGACCCCGGAAAAATATAAAAAAATTATATATGAAAACATATATATACAGCTCTATATATACACATCATTTTTCCACACATCAATGCAGCCTCCAATAAGACAAAAAGGCTAATCAATGCACTGACAAAACAGTTTTTGCCACCATATAATATAGAACATAGACAACAGGAGGAAACGTATCACTTGAACTCTCTTTAATAAGTAGAATCCAAAAAAACTCCATCTGCAAAACAGCAGTCATTATTAGCCTATAGGTTGCATTAAAAAAACACTGGCATAGAAAATGAAAGCAACTGTAAACATAAAAACTGGCACCGTGCCTTTAAGGCAGCCATGACCCCCAGCTTCCCATCATGCCTCAGGGGTGACAGGACAGTTGTTTTTTGGGAAAGACCCGAGGGTCAGGGCACACAGATATGGTTTACAGAAATCTCATTTGCCTGAGGAGGTGGGTGGGTTGCTTATGACTTTGAAGAGAACTAGGATTACAGGTAAGTAACTTATCCTTCTCTTCCAGGGGATCCTCATCAATAGTCATAAGCACTGAATCGAATAGCAAGCCCATCCTCCGCCTGCAGACAAATGAGAGGTGAACCAACCAAACTATCATAGCCGATTTAGCATTGAAACAAATTTCTCAAGGAGGCTTGGCCTACTTGAGTGTCTGCTCTGGTATCCGAGTCGAGACAATAGTGCCTCGTAAATGTATGTATCGATTTCCAAGTGGCTGCTTTGCAGATCTCAGCAATTGGTACATTGTTCAGAAAAGCTACTGTAGCTGCCTTCCCTCTAGTGGATTGAGCCTTGGGAATAGAACCAAGTGGTTTCTGTGCCAACTGATAAGACAGCTTGATACATGACACTATCCATCTGGAGATGGAACACTTGGAGGCTGGGAAACCTGTTCTGATGAAACCATAATTTACAAACAGTTGATCAGATTTCCTAATAGCTTTAGACTTGTCCAAGTAGAATTTCAAAACCCTTTTCAGGTCTAGAGAATGAAGCGACCTCTCAGCTGGTGTAGAGGGATTAGGAAAAAAGGTAGGCAGCGAGATAGATTGGTTAACGTGGAAGTCCACCACCACCTTCGGAAGGAAGGAGGGGGTGGGTCCTCAGAACGACTCTGTTGTGGTGAAAAACCGTGTACGGTTCCTTAGAACAGAGCGCTTGCATCTTGCTCACTCTGCAGGCAGAAGTGATTTCTACCAAAAAAGCGGCCTTCCATGTAAGGTGTTGGAGGGATGCTTTGTGAATAGGCTCAAAAGGGGGAGCCATGAGTTTGGACAGAACCAGATTTAGCTCCTAGGGAGTTGAAGGAGTTCGGATAGGAGGGTAAACCTTCTTTAACCCTTGCAAGAAATCCTTCACCACTTGCAATTGAAAGAAAAAAAAGGCTGAGAAGGTGACCGCCCGTATGCCGTAATGGGCACCAGGTGTACCTTTATGGAAGAAAATTTTAGGCCTGACCTGGCTAAGTGGAGGAGATAAGGCAAAATTACCTCCTCTTGTCCCTTGGTAGGTTGGAAGCCATTCTGTACACACCACAAATAGAAACACTTCCATTTAAATGCTTAAGAGTGTCTTGTAGAAGGCCTTCTCGCTTCTTTCAAAATGCCCATGCAGTCCTGAGGAAGTCCTAGGTGCCCATACTGGAGGACCTCAGGAGCCATGCTGCCAAGTTCAGCGAGGGAAGGTTGGGGTGATGAATGCTCCCGTTCGTCTTGGACAGCAGGTCCCGGTCTGCACGGCAGCCTCTTGTGTGGACATTCAGATAGATGTAGGATGTCTGGATACCACCACTGTCGTGGCCAGTCTGGCGCGATCAGAATCATTCTCGCCTTGGAGTGGGAGAGCTTGGTTACGACCTTCGGGGTGAGGGGGGGGGGGGGGAAGCATAAACAAATCCCCCTGACCAGTTGATCAAAAAGGCATTCCCTCTCGACCCTGGCCGGTAGAACCTTGACGCGAAGTCGCAGCATTTTTTGTTTGTCTCGTCCACGAAAAGATCGAGGCTTGGACGACCTCATTCTCGAAAAATTCCTTCCACCACTTAGTCGTGTAGAACCCAGTCTTGCTGATCGTCGAAGTGCCGACGGAGGGAATCTGCTAGAGAGTCTTGCTCTCCTGGTAGATGTATTGCTGTGATCGACAGTTTCCTTGCTAGGAGCCAATGCCAGAGCTATTTAGCCTCCAGGGACAGAGAACGATATTGAGTCCCTCCCTGTTTGTTTAGATAGTACATGGTGGTCGTATTGTCCATCTGGATTAGTATGGAGCTGGTCTGAATAGAGGGTAAAAATGCCTGGAGGGCTACATGCACAGCCCTTCGCTCCAGCATATTGATGTGGTATGACTGTTCTTTGGACGACCACCGACCTGGAGTCTGGAGGGACCCCATGTGCGCTCACCACCCCTGGAGGGAGGCATCTGTGATTAACGATTGTGTCAGAGGAGGCTGATGGAAGGGAACTCCCATCAAGAGGTTTTCCTGTAGCATCCACCATGGGATAGACGATATGGCTGCTCTCGACAGATGGATCTTGTCATCCCATTGAGCAGTCCGTTGATTCCACTTGTCCTCCAGATCCTGCTGTAAAGGACGCATCCTCAGTCTGGCGCTGGGGACGAGAAAAATGCAGGATGCCATCAACCCTAGGAGAGAGGCAACTTGTCGGACCGAAGGAAAAGTAGTGCGAAGGATTTGCTTGCACTTCAGAGTGATAGATGATAGTCTCTCATCCAAAGGAAACATTTTTCCTATTGCGGAGACTAATGTTGCACCCAGATAGAGTATCCTTTGAGTAGGATGTTGAACCGATTTTACGAAATTGACACGAAGACCCAGCCGTTGGCAAAGGGCTAGACATCGTTGGAAGTGATTCCTCACACCCTGTGGAGATGGGCCCTTCAGAAGCCAGTCATTGAGGTAAGGATAAACAAACATTCCCTGGCGTCTTAGAGCAGCTGCTACTACTGCCATGCATTTGGTAAACACTCGGGGAGCTGACTTCAACCCGAAGGGTAGAACTCTGAACTGATAATGCTTGGCTCCCACCAGGAAACGCAGGAACTTCCGATGACGTCGGTTGACTGGGACGTGAAGGTATGCATCTTGCAGATCTATCGAACACACCCAGTCCCCTTGCTGGAGATGAGGATATATTTGATGGAGAGCCAAAACGCGAAACTTTTCCTTCCGGATGGATTTGTTGAGAGAGCGCAGAGCCAGGATAGGTCTGAATTCTGACTTTTGACCTTTCTTTCTCACTCGAAAGTATCTCGAGTATACTCCTTGACCTCGTTCAGATATAGGAACTTCCTCGATGGCTGATTTTTGTAGGAGAGTGGATACTTCCTGCTGCAGTACTTGCAGCTGGTAGCACGCGGTCTTCACTGGAGTTATCTCCGGAGGTTGATGACGGAAAGGTAGAGAGTACCCATTCTGCAACGTACTTAATATCCATTGATCGTTTGTGATGATGCGCCACTCTTCCAGGTGGATGGCTATACTCTTCCCCCCCCCCCCCTCCCCTGGAGTGGGAAACAGCGATGGGGGAAGAGATTGTTCATTGTTTTGATGGGGCTTTTGCTGAGGTAGCAGATTGACGTGATGCCCCTCCCTCTGGGGATGCAACGCCCCCGATAGTGGGTTCTGGCTTGGTGCTGTTGCTGTTGGTGCCTCTGCCACTGAGGGGTTTGAACCCTCTGATGGAAAGGCCGGCGGGCATATGGCCTGTATCTACGCCTGAACTCCTTTTTCTTCTCAAGACCTACCGCCTTCAAGGTATCTAGCTCAGATTTCATCCTTGACATCTAGTCATCCATGTGCGTGCTGAATAAGGAAGATCCTGAGAAAGGGAGATTTAGGATCCGTTGCTGAGACTCTGGCTTTAGTGCAGTAAGCCAAAGCCAGGATGAATGTCTGGCACAGATCCCGTGTGCATAAGAATGAGCAGATAGGGTTGCTCCATCAGCTGCAGCACTAATAATTTGATTAGCCACCAAACCGCCATCTTGCAACACCTCCTCAAAATCTCTGCGATCCTCCTTGGGAAGTTTGTCCTTAAACTTTTCTAAAGAGTCCCACAACGCCCTATCATTGCGCCCAAAGAGAGCGGAGGCGCTGGAAACCTTCAGCATGGAGGCCGAAGTACCACAGACTTTTCTTCCCCAAGAGTCCTGTGCTCTGCTTTCCTTATCGGGAGGCACTGTTGAGGATGAGGCCACTGCATGTGTCTTTTTAGCCCCCGCGATGATCACAGAGTCTGGAGGTGGATCGGCTCTAAGGAACAGTGGATCCTCTTCTGGAGGCCTGTATTTTTTCAAGATCCTTGCTGGTGCGGTCTTGATAGTTGCTGGTGTGAGGAACACGTCCATAACAGGCTGCAGAAGCCCCGGTACCAGAGGCAACAAAGGCCTGGCCTCTGATCTTTGATGTAATGTTTCAAAAATCACAGAGGATGAAGTTTGGGGGTAGGCATATCAATGCTCAATATTGTTGCCCCCCTGGCCAATACATCTTGGAAGGTACCGACATCCACTGGAGAGACCCTCGAAGGAGGACTGTCTGTTAGGGTCAGAGAATAGTCCCTTTTCGAAGACTGAGTCGAGGTGTTGGTGATCTGCGTCTTCTCCGATGCCCACGAGATGTAGACCTCCTTCTTGAGGAAGTTGTCACTGTACGAGCATGATCTCGACCCCTTGAAGGAGTAGTAGGTGAGAGATCTACTGCCTGAACCAGATGAGCCAGTAGTAACCTCTGTAGAGGACTGGACTAGTCCAGTGGTTCTCGTACCTGCGCTGTTGTGGATTTCTGCCAGTGATGCAGTGGTAACATCCATCTAGGAGAAAGATGCACAGAGGGTGATATTTGCGTCCTTGTCTCCTCCTGTGTAGGGGCCTCTGTCTCCTGTGGACGGGGACATTCAGGCGATGACGCTGAGCTGCTAGACGTCGAAAGGATAACCTCCGGTGACCTCGAGGCGGACGCCGTGTGTCTTGACCTTGATCGGCTAAAATGTGTATGATGGGTCAATGTCGACTTGTGCGAGTGTCTTGAGGTCGAACGTGGAGTCTGTGCCTCTTGGATTACCAATGGCGATTGAACTCTCAACGTCGGGAGAGAAGTAACCGACAGAGTGGTGCACCGGCTGTGTTTTAGCCTACGACGTCGATCTCGACGGCGAATGCCTTGACGTCGATCGTACAGATACCAACGGAGACCGATGCCTCGACGCCGAGCGATGCGTTGCCGAAGGCGAACATCTACTGGAAGTTGACCGACGTCGATTCGGTGTGGATCTAGGCCTCGACGTCGATGGTCGCCGGGTTGATGTCGACGGAGGGGAGAACCTCGACGTCGAACGTCTATGTGATGACGCCGACTGAGTCCTGTGCCTCGACGTCGAACGTTGGTCCAACGTCGATGGAGGCCTATTCCTCGACATTGAACGCAGCCGAGTTGATGTCAACGGAGGAGGCTGATCTGATACCTGTGAGTGATGTCGATGGCTCGACGTTAAACTCATCTTCTTCGGCCTGATCTTCGTCGACATGTGATGCACCAATACCGTTGACGGTGGACGTCTTGACGACGGAGGTACCCGTTTCTTCGCCGCTGGAGGTCTATTCGACGCCGATCCCGACGGGAAACAGATCGGGACCTTACTCTCGACGTCGATCTGGACCGCTTCTTCTTCTTTCTCACCGGAGATCTTCCTCTGGAAGTCGATTTTTGCTTCTCTGAGTGGCCATAGAGACAAATTCTCTCCCTCTCCTTGAGAGTACGCCTAGACAGCTTTTTGCAGTGTTGGCAAGCTTCGGAGGAGTAGGATTCAGGTAGGCCGAGTATACACACCGAGTGTGAGTCAGTCTTGGCCTTCTTCCTGCCATAGGAGGGACAAGGGTCAAAAAGAGAAGGCATGTTGTGACAGAAAAATAACAAGCTTCTGTCAGAAAAGTGATAGTACCTCACTCTACAAGGTGAAAAACGTCGAGTGAAAGGTAAAAAGTCAGTAATAAAAGTGAAAATTATTGACAAAAAGTCAAAATTAGTCAGAGCTGAAAACTCCAGGTTCCTGACTGAATGAGTCGGAAAGAGCAACTGACCTGTCACCCCCGAGTCATGATGGGAAGCTGGGGGTCATGGCTGCCTTAAAGGCACGGGCCAGTTTTTAGGTTTACAGTTGCTTTCATTTTCTATGCTAGTGTTTTTTCAATGCAGCCTACAGGCTAATAATGACTGCTGTTTTGCAGATGGAGTTTTTTGGATTCTACTCATTAAAGGGAGTTCAAGTGATACTTTTTCTCCTGTTGTCTATGTTCTATATTATATGGTGGCAAAAACAGTTGTCAGTGCATTGATTAGCCTTTTTGTCTTATTGAAGGCTGCATTGATGTGTGGAACAATTATATATATATATATATCTGTATAAATGTTTTCATAAATAATTTTTTATACTTTTCCGGGGTCCCCGCGCATGGGCGGGAATATTTAGTGCTTATGACTATTGATGAGGATCCCCTGGAAGAGAACTACTGCTGGGGAAAAAGTATCCAGATCCTGTCAGGCACCTGAAGGATACCTATGAGGTGAGGAATTTGCAGGAGGAAGTACCCATCAACAATGAAGAGAAGACTGTTCAACAATGACGATGTACTGTGTGCTTGGGTTAGTGTGCAATTGAACTTCTATTTTTTCTAATAACCAGGATGAATGGGGGTGCACTGACCTGCCTGCAGTGTTAGTGGTTTTTACTTGTTTTTAGTAAAACAAAATAACACAAGCATAACATCAGAATATGTGAACATTATACAATGATTAAGACATCCATCCAGTCATGTATATAATATTACAACACTAAACTAAATCACTGCTGCTTCAGAGTAGCACTCAAATTCAAAATTCCCAGGCTGCTGTCTTAGGAAAGTTCTGTATGATTTCCAAAGGTCTCTCAGGCGGGCCTTAGGATGTATAATATCACTATACTCACATATTGCTGAGTTACAGTATGCCACATCCTGCATACAAATTGCATGTGTAGGAGATTTGGGACACATCAATTGCATTGCCACCCATCTCTTAGAGAGAAGCAGTGCCATTGAGACTAACCTGTATGCTTCTTTAGGTATAGCATATGTCAGCCCACGAAGGCCACTATTGGGAATGGAGTGATGATTAACTCTACCATTATACTCAAAGAATTAAATATTCCTTTCCAATATTCTAACATCACGGTACCGGACCATGGGATGTGTAGGAAAACCACATTTGTTACTTTACACTTATTACATTCTACGATATTTCCCAGAGAAAACTTGGCTATGAGCTTCGGGTTGTAATACAGATGATAAATAAAATTACAGTAAATTATTAATCTGTGACTATATGTAAACAGGATATTCCTAACCTGAGCGCAACAGTATTGCCAGCAAGCATTTGATAAATACTCAGTTATTCTCCAGTGAAGTCAAGATGCTCAATCAGTCAGCCTCCCGGGCCTTAAATGAACTTCACTGGCTACCCATTCAGAAAAGAATTACCTTTAAGGCTCTTTGCATTGCTTATCGGGCCCTGCACAACTCAGGACCACAATTCTTTGCACCAAAGTTAATCTGGTACACACCCTCTAGAACACATCGATCTTCTTATACAAGACTCTTGGTAGTACCTACATTTAAGAAAGTACGGTGGGGAGGAACCAGTTCTATGATTAGCACCATAAAGATATTGAACTCCCTCCCTCTTAATATTAAAGCATCCCCTAACCTTCTTCAGTTCAGGAAATCCCTGAAAACCTGGCTCTTCAATCAATAAGCTTAGGACTGTGGCTCCGCTATTCGTCCCCACCCTTTTTCTCCAAGGCAGCGCCAAGACACCCTCCGGTATTCGAGCACTTTACAAACCATATTAACATAACATAACATCTGTAAGTGGGAATAACTCTGACTTATCCCAATTAATATGTAAACCAGAATACTCCCCAAGTCTAATGAGATCTCTGATAATAGGAGCGAAGATGGTCTCTGGACATTGTACACACAATACAATATTGTCAGCATACAGCAATATCAAAGCAGATCAACCTTAATGTAAATTCCACATTGGGAATGACATTTTCAGAGTATACGGGCCAGGGGCTCAATAGACAGGCTTCAATTGATAGAGCACAAATCAGATGAAACAGCGGACATCCCTGCCAGGTCCCCCTGTCAATGGGTACTGCGTCCTAATAGAAGTTATTTACTTTCGCTCTAGCCACTGAGTACACCTACGTATAAATAGATTTATAAGGCTGAGAATGTACTTTTTGAGATCTATACGTCTAAGCACTCCCTGCACGAGTGGCCACTTCAGCGCATCAATTGCTTTCTCAGTGTCGAGTCGAATGGCTGCCACTGGTAAATTCGGCTCCATCCATTGCAAAATAGCCATTAAAATTTGTAAGTTAAAAGCTGTTGACCTAGGAAGCATGAAATTTGCATGCGCGTCACCAACCTCTGCATTAGAATCTTCACAAGAGTTATATTATCCATGTTCAATGATGATAGCGGCCTGTATGAAGCACACCGATAGAGAACATTGCTGAAGGGAGTCTTCGTTGCTGCAGCCAGGATGTCAGAGAACTCCTTGTAACAGTTCACCAGGAGGCAATCGCTCCCAGTGGCTTTACCATTAAAGAGGGCAGCCATTGCAATGTTAATATCATTGACGGTGACAGAAGTGTTGGTGTTAAGAGGCATTGTCTGCCCATTATTTTGCTAAAGGCCCTATATCCACACTGCAGCTTACCCAAGTGCCCCACCAAAGAAATCAGTATTCACGTAACAAAATATTTGCTTCAACAGGTTTAAATTCACATAATGTGCAGCTACTGCCACACACAGGTAGAAAGAGAAAGATTAACTTGTTCCCAAAGTTTAAATTGTGAGCTGTGCCCATAGAATTTATAAGGAGAATCTCGTGTTTCTAATGATTATTGTATTCTTGTTGGCACGGTTTCAAATAAGACTAGGTAACTATCTCAATCTTGATAGTAAAAATACATAAGACTTTGCTAAATATATGCGATAAAATGATTTGCTTTTGAATTAAGTTTTGATTTCATGACTTGTTCACGGGTCACGTGAACAAGGCGTGTCCCACCCCGAAACACGTTGGGTTTGTTCCGCTATATGGATGTAATGCAAGATTAAGCAACATCTATTGGATTTATGACCCCTCATTATTTAAAATTAGAGACGAGCATTGCAGCAGCAATACCGGAAGAGATCGTGTACATACATACACATACTATATGTATACACATACATACACATACTATATGTATACACATACATACACATACTATATATATATACACATACATACACATAAATGCCCAAATTACATGAGTTTTCATTTGAAAACATCTCATAATTATCACACTTTTCTGTGAAACAGAAAAAGTGACTATAATGTATAGTCTCAGCCTTTATGTGATGTGTAATCTCAGCCTTTATGTGAAAGGAAACTGCAAGGGAATGAGAGGGAATGTTAGCCAATAGGCTGGATTTAAAACATAACAGAGAAAACTGGCACTGTACCTTTAAGACTTCACAAGACCCCTGTATCCCATCATGCCCCACAGGTGACAGGCCAGGTCCTTTTTATGGTAACATGAAAAACAGGATAAAGGATGTATAAGCTGCTGCATGAAAGATTCGTCCGGGGAGGAGGGAGGGTTGCTTATGACTTTGATGAGGGTGCCCCTGAAATAGAACTAGGATTACAGGTAAAGTGATTTATCCTTCTCTTCCAGGGGATCCTCATCAATAGTCATAAGCGTTGAATAGAATAGCAAGCCCAACCCACACACCTGTGGACGAATCCAGAATATTCAAAAGCAGCTGTTACAATTATTGAAAAAGATTCCTCAAAGAGGCCCGTCCTACTTGAGTATCTGTCCGAGTGTAATGTTTGGTAAAACTGTGTACTGATTTCCATGTTTCAGCATTGCAAATCTTGGAAAAAGGTTACATTTTCCAGTACAGCAGCTGTTGCCGCCTTGACTCGAGTAGAATGGGCCTTAGGCCTGGCCGGTAAGTGTTTGTTGGCTAACTGGTAGCAAAAGACTATACAGGAAACTAACCACCTAGAGATTGTCTGCTTGGAGGAAGCTATGCCTGTTCTCATTGGACCATAGTTGACAAATTGATGGTCAGATTGTCTGATATATTTTGTTTTTTCTAGGTAAAACTGGAGTACTCATTTGATATCTAAAGAATGCAATGTCTCTCTGCTGGGGTGGAGATGTTAGGAAAGAATGTTAGTAAAGAAATGGGTTGGTTTATGTGAAAAATCAGAAGCCACCTTGGGGAGGAAACTAGGATGCGTTCTCATGACCACCCAATTAGCAGGAAACACTGTGTAGGGCTCTCACTGACTCAGCATGCTGAAGTGATCGCCACTAGAAAAGCTGCTTTCCATGTGAGGTGTTGTAAAGAGGCCTTGTATATAGGCTCGAAAGGAGGGCCCATGAGTTTTGAGAGAACAATATTAAGTTCCCACGGGGGAGAATGTGCTCTTACAGGAGGTAATACATTCTTTAGCCCTTCTAAGAAATCCTTAACTACAGGCATTTGAAAGAAAAATCGGTGTGGGAGACTTTCTGAAAGCGGCAATGGCTGCGAGGAAAACTGCAGTCCAGACTTCGCTAAATGAAAGATTCTCTTGCCCCAAAATTCGCTGATGATCATTTTGGGCACACCACAAGTAAAAACGCTTCCATTTGAAGGCACACAATTTTTTGGTAGAAGATTATTTGACTCTGAGGATGTCCACACAATCCTGTGATAGGCTAAATGCCCATACTGGAGGAATTCAGGAGTCATGCTATCAAGCTCAGTGAGGGCAGGCTGGGGTGATAAATCTGCCCTCTGAGCTTGTACAAGTGATCCTGTCTGATGGCAAGCTTGTGTGTCCTTTCTGATAGATATGGCAGGTCCGGAAACCACCACTGGCAAGGCCATTCCAGAGTTATGAGGATCATTCTGGTCCTGGACCGGTACAGTTTGTTGCTCACTGTAGGAATCAGCGGAATTGGGTCAAACGTGTAAAGAAATGTCCCTGACCAGCCTATCAAAAAGGGCATTCCCCTTCGACCCTGGTCGGGAAAACCTGAATGCGTAGTCTAGGCATTTTTTGTTGTTTTCATCTGCAAACAAGTCCATTTGCGGATGCCACCATTCCCGAAAATGTCTTGCACAATGTCATCATGTAGAATCCAGTCGTGATTATCGGTGAAGTTGTGACTGAGAGGGAGTCTGCTTGAGTGTTTTTTGATTCCTGGCAGGTGAATGGCTGAGATTAAGTAACTGGCTATAAGCCAGTTTCATATGGTCTGCGCTTCCAGAGATAGGGGACGAGACCAAGCCCCCGATGTTTAAATAATTTATTGTGGTCATATTGTCCGTTTGGACCAGAAGAGAGCTCGTCGTTATGGATGGATAAAAGGACTTGAGGGCTAGATGGACTGCCCTCAGCTCCAGCACGTTGAAGTGATACTGCTGTTCCTTGTCCGACCACAGTCCTTGGGTTTGCAGGGGACCCACGTGAGCGCTGCATACCTGGAGGGAGGCATCCGTGATGAGTGTCTGTATGAGAGTGTCCTGGGGGAAGGGGACTCCTGCCAATAGGTTTTGACATTGAGATCACCATGGTAGTGATTGCATCGCATCCTGCGAGAGTCAGCTTGTTGTTCCAGCAAACTGAGTCCAAGGATTTTCCAGAGTTTGCTGTAGCGGTCTCATGTGCAACCTGGCATTGGGGACGATGAAGATGCAAGAGGCCATCGATCCTAGAAGAGACGCCACCTGTCTGGCCAATGGATGTCGAGTGCGCAGGAGAATATAACACTTCAGACTGATTGAGGATAATCTCTCCTCCGAAGGATACACTCTTGCATCTCGAGTTGCCCCCAGGTAGTCTAGCTTTTGGGTTGATGTTTGTATGGATTTCGTGAAATTGATCTGGAGACCTAGATTTTGCAGGGTTTTGAGGCAGATTTGCTAATAGCTTTCCGTTTGTGACGGGAAGGGTCTTTTTATGAGCCAGTCAAATAAGTCGGGGTAGGCGAATATTCTACTCCTCCTTAAGGATGCTGCCACTACACCCATGCATTGAGAATGTGCGAGGCGCTGATTTCAGGCCGAATGGTAGTACTTTGTACTGGTAGTGTTTGGATGCTATGTTGAAGTGTAGAAACTTCCGATGTGTTGTGGCGATCAGAATGTGGAAGTAGGCATCCTGTAGATTGATGGAACACATCCAGTCCCCCTGATGGAGTTGGGGGTATAGCTGGTAAAGGGCCAGCATCCTGAATTTTTCTTTGCGTTTGAACTTGTTCAGTAGTCTCAAGTCCAGAATGGGTCTGAATTCTCGTTTTGGACCCTTTTTCATCACCAGGAAGTAGTGCGAGTAAATTCCATGTCCCCTTAGGAAAGTGGGACCTCCTCTATGGCCTCCTTTCAAAGTAGACTGGTGACTTTGTTTTGTAGGAGGACTCGCTGATGACATGATATTTTTGTAGGTGGGTGATTGAATCGAAGTGAGTAACCATTTGAACAATATTCAAGTCTCGCTTGTCGCTTGTGATGGAGCGCCACTCGTCCAGATGTTTGATGATACTTCCCCCACACCGGAGCGGGTAATGGGGAAGGGGAAGCAAGGGCTCAATTTTTGGCTGGTGTTTTGTAAGAGGACGCAGGTTGATGAGCTTTTTTTCATTGAGCGGGTCTGCAGGATGATAATGTGATCAGGCCTGGTGCTGCTGTTGCGGAACCCAGTGAGGGGTGTGAACCCTCGGTTGATAGAGACGCCTTTCATACTGTCTGTATCTTAGTCAGAATTCTTTCAGTTTTTCAAGGTCCACAGCCTTGAGCGTATCCAGCTCAGTTTTCATGTTGGCCATTTCATCGTCTGCATGTGATTCAAACACCAAACAGCAAGTTCCCAATAAACGGAAGGCTTCAGGGCTGCAAGGCAAAGCCAGGAGGACCATCTGGCACAGATACCATGGGAGTATTCATGTGCAGCCAGGTCTGAATCATCCACAGCTGCACTAATTACCTGGTTGGAAACTAAGCTACCCTCATGGAGGATTTCTTGGGAGACCTGCCTGTCTTACTTTGGGGGCTTCTCCGTGAATCTGGAAAGGAAGTTCCAGAGTACCCCATCGTACCTTTCTAGCTAGGCTGAGGCACTGGCCACCTTCATGAAAGAAGCGGACGTACCACACATCTTTTTGCCCATAGCGTCCACCTGCTTGCTGTCCTCATCTGGGGGAACTGATGACGAGGCAGCAACAGAGTGTGTTTTGCAAGCAGCAGCTATGATGACTGAATCTGATGGTGGGTGAGTCTTTAGGAATAAAGGGTCCCGGTCCGGAACCTTATATTTAAGGATCCGTGATGGTGCAGCTCGCAGGGAAGCCGGAGTCAGGAAAAGCGGCATCGCCGGTTGTAGCAGGCCTAGGTTCAGAGGTAGAAGTGGTCTCGATATTGCTCTGTGATGCAGAGCCTCAAAGATGACTGAGGACGATACAGTAGGTGCTGGAATGCCAATGTTCAACTTCGATGTGCCGCTAATGAACACGTCATTGTATGTGATCGTCATCCACCAGAGAGACCCCTGCAGGAAGCTTGTCTGATAGAGTTGGCGAATAATCCCTCACAGAGGAACGAGACATGGTGGACCAGGAGAGAGTGTTTTATGGGCTGATCTTGACTGATGAGATCATCGAGATCTGGAGGGTGACATGGTTCTTGGTGACTTAGATCTCGATCTATGCCTCTGCAGAGTCCTGGAACTTGATTTACCCCTCTGCGGGGTCCTGGACCTTGATGTACACACCTCTGTAGAGCCGTGGACCTTCGTGGAGACTGGGAGGAAAGCCCTCATCTCTTTGGCAGTGTGGATGGTGAATCTGGAGAGAATGCTAGAGGTTGAGGGCGTTTTGGTGATGGCGTACGCAGAGAGACCCTGGATGGGGAGTAGGTCTGCGAAAAGGCTGAGCCGGGAATCTGAGGAGGATCACGCCACCTACGCACACTTTCCAGCTAACATGGGGAGAGATCCACAGGTGGCTCAGCAGGAGGTGTACCTGGTGCTGGAGACCCTGGTTCCACTAATTTTGTTAGCAAAATCTGCACCCCGATGAGAGGGAACGGCTTCTTTACTAGATAGTCTCTTAAATGGGGTCTTCAACGTCTAGCATGACCTCTGGCCTGTCCACGTCAACTGGTCTGACCTCAATGTTGACAAACGCCATGCCGTGGTATCCCTCGCCGTCGAGGGGTGTCTCAACGTCGACGACCGTCTGATATAATTTGACAGCGTATCTTTTGTCGTTGGCCGGTGCTTCGACGTAGCCAGCCGGTGTAGCTTCGCCAGAGCTGCCAGTGAATGCCTTGACGTCGACCTTGACTGACAATTCGACGTCGATGGCCGATGTCGTTTCGGGTTTGTCGGTGAATGTCCTGGCAGCGACCTTGTGAGGACGGCCGCCAACAATGAAGTCTTTGATATAGAGTATTGATGTGTCTGAGGACACACTCAACGTTGATCTCGATGCCTACTGCGAACACAAAAGAATTTCCCCTGATTTCGACCCCCTACCTGTCGATGGTGGATGGAGTTTCTCATGTGCCTTATGAGATCTTCCTCTGTGTGCTGTTTTCTCATGAGAGGAGGGCTCCTTGAAGGAGGATTGCTCCCCAAGGCCTCTTGAACATCCTGCTTATCCTCTCTCTTGTAGGTCGTGCAGCCTGATCTCTCTGTCCTTCAGAGTTCTTCTGGAAAACTTCTGAAAGTTGTAGCATGTCTCTGGACGATGAGAAGCAGGGAGACAAATAATACAGCCTGAATGTAGATCAGTCTGCGCCTTCTTTTTACCACAAGAAGGGCACTTCACGAAAAGTGATGGCATGATGTACTCTAGTTACTTACAACCGTCGAATGATAGCAAAAACTTGTGTTTCTAAAGCAAATTTGACAAAATGTCAAAAAACTGCAGATCTCAGTGCTTCAGGGTCCTACCTGAAGGAGCCGGAAAACAGAGCCAACCTAAATGTCACCTGTGGGGCATGATGGGATAGAGGGTGAGGTCTTAAAGGCACAGTGCCAGTTTTCATGTTAAGCTTTAAATGCAGCCTACTGGCGAACATTGCCTCTCATTCCCTTGCAGTTTCTCTTCAAATAAAGGCTGCGATTACGCTTTATAATCTATTTTTATGTTTTTTATTTTTTCACGATGTGATCGTGAAAAAATGCAGAACCCACTGAAGGGTAATAATTATTTGGGAAATGAACTACATGTCCCAGTGTGCATGGAGACACAAACCATTATGGAAGGCACACCGAAGGTCTATAAATGAATGAGCACACAGGGGACTGTGTTCACCAGGCACTGCTGCACTTTCATGAATTACCCTGGAAGAAGAATCATGAAGCTTCGAAACGTGTTGGTAACAGGACTGCAAAATCGAGGTGAAATTCCACTTTCATTTGCTAATAAAGGCTTTGAACTTGGCTGTTGGAGAGTGCGTTCTTAATGCAGGGCAAAGTTAGAAACTATATCTATCTATCTATATATCTATCTATATATCTATCTATCTAGATATATATAGATATATATAGATATATATATAGATATATATATATATATATATATATAGATATATAGATAGATAGATATAGTTTCTAACTTTGCCCTGCATTAAGAACGCACTCTCCAACAGCCAAGTTCAAAGCCTTTTATTAGCAAATGAAAGTGGAATTTCACCTCGATTTTTGCAGTCCTGTTACCAACACGTTTCGAAGCTTCATGAAACGAGATATATATCTATCTCGGGACTATTCAATGCTTATGACTATTGATGAGGATCCCCTGGAAGAGAAAGTCATCCACTTAGTAACTAACCACTTGCATAACCAGTTGCAGATGCTGTATTGCTTCTCAAAACAAAACATGTTGATCATAGTGTCTATGTAGGTCAGGGTTACTTTTCTTCAAGATTTCAAAGATAAGAATTAACAGCTAAAAGGAGAACTTTGCTCCAGAAGACAGATGTGAAATGCTGATTCTACTTTGGGTCAGTGCCCCTTTTAAAAATACATATCCTTAAAGAGTTGTGAAGAGTCAACCAGATTTTGGGATGAGGAGATTGAAAGAGCTTCCAACAGACAAGACTGTGGATATGTCAATATAAAGCCAGAACGAGATCCAAGAGAAACCGAATTAGATTGTTCAAAGACTAAGATTAATTCTCAGAGAAGCAATGTTGAAAATGCCTCACCTGTTTAAACAGCACCTCACAAATAAGTATTTAAAAATAAACCAGAGTGGGTTCAAGAGTGCACTGGGGAGTAAAGACCACCTCTGAAACCAGGAGCAGTGTTTATTTACCAAATTCACTTACCGATGGACACCAGTTACACTCTCTTCTACGATACCCTTGATCTTCTTAAACATGTTAGGGTATTTTTTATAAATCCAATGTGTGAGGTCACCACCATCATCTAGTATCTGGAATACATAAAAAAGTAAAGTGAATGAAATGAAACTTGCATTTCAAAATCCTGTTGATGTGTATGAAGATTAATATGTTATGCAAAATATTTTACTAAAGCAAGTATATAGTGATGAATGACTAAAACCAAACATCTCAATCAAATCACTAATTAAGTCACATTCAACTATTCAACCATAAGAAAAACTACCTGTTATCAACACTGAAAAGTGGCCCAAACTTAGCAAAGGCTGACCATACCTTCTCTATGGTAAACCTTAGTCAAAGTACGCCAGCCGCATGCATTAGTGGCATATCAACGTAAAGTGTATTCTTACAAAAAAAGTGATAAATTGGGTGTCCCAGAACACTACATCATGCATCCATTCTAGACCATTCACCACACTGACCAACTATGAAACAAAGATCAGCATTTCTAGATGTGCACCAACCTCTGCAGTACATTGGTCAGACTGCATGGAGACACCTAGGATGCGAACATCTGCAGCAACATTATATCAAGTTAACCCCCCCCCCAACCCCCCTTCACTACAGTAACAGCTCTCACCTTCGCAAAAATATAAAAATTAAGTTCCACCACGTAGTATGGAATGCATGATGGTGGAATAACAATGTTTACCAAATTTGTATTGGAAATTATGTGAAACGCTGAATTGTGGGCCAGCACATAAATTCTCTTAATAAACGGAATAAGATTAACAGCATTTCCAGGCACAGTTTAGTAAGGTGCACATTGTTACACAGGTTGTGCACCGGCTAACCTTTCCAAACTGGTTTTCTCACAAGTTTCCTAGAAAAAGGAAGGTTTTTAATAATAAGGTATTAAAAATGAGGTATTAAGACCAAAGGTCCAACCAAGATCTCAAAAACAGGTAATCTGAAGAAACAACATTCTGTAGTGGAGAGTTCTGCTCAAGAGGATGATACAGAATGTAACTGTTTCACATATCAGCCTGTGAGCATTAATGATACAGAGATAAAAATCCAATCCGCACCACAAACTATCTCAAAGAGCAAATATTTTCACACATATGTTGATCAGCAACGTTTCCTTTCCATCAACCAGGTAATCTTTCATCTAAAGTTAAAAAGCATGTTTAGGGATGTCTATTTCATACTGCTTTCTTACAACTCCTTTTGCATAGAAGGGCCTGATGTATCAAAGATGAAGTTGCAAAGTTGGTGTTTTTGCCCACCGACAGTTTTGACACCAGACCTTCCTTCTGTGCTGTGACTGAAAAACGAATCTGTTGTAGTGCAAAATAGAATAAGTCTCATTGATATTAAAAAAAAGACAGGATTCTGTTTGCAAATCCCATTACCAGTTTGCCAATAGAAAAAAGAGAAATGTCATCCTCCGAGAGGAATTGGGGAAACATACAGCACTCCCCTGGACTTGCTGTCTGCTCCCACAATTCCAGCAGCCAACATTGGTGGAAACTGTCCCTCATGGATGGCTTCTACTCAGCAAATGAAAACCATCTGCTTTCATGAGTTAGAATTTGAATAATGGTTTGCAATTGCGGTAACAAACCACTGATTATGGCACTGCGATTCGAGAGGGACAAAAGTTTCACGTACCATCCTCCTTTTGAATCTCAATGCAGTCTTTAGTGTACTTTGAGAGTCAAACACACATTACAGACTCGTAAATTACATTGTGTACACTGAGAGTTGATGTTCTGATGTTGCAAAAACTTTGTGACAGCAAATTGTTTCTTACATGTAGTCTCAAGTCAGAAACTAGATGCTCGAGTGTCACAATCACAACAGGTTTTCAACATATCAACTTGAGATAAATTTACACAACAATTAATTTAAATAACCTTTTTATAGTATGATCTTGAGAACCAGATATAGGCCCCGCTTATGCCCTGAATTGTTGCTTTTTTCACCAAATTGCACATGTATTAGAATTTACAAGGCATTTTGCCCTGTTAATTTTTGCCAACATTTTCAGGTGAAAAAATAGGGGTGTGGTAATGACCACGGCATTCATAATTGCAATATATGTGGTAATTCCTTTTACCACACAAATAAGAATTTAATATGTCACTTGTAATCAGGGCAATAGGATACACTCTCAGAAACTTGAGTAGGACAACACTCTGGGGGCCAAAATCTCTACCTATCCCCAAGATCATGAGACATAACCCAGTACATTTACATTCTTACTGCATGCATCAGAGCATATGATGGAGAAACAAAAGACAAGCGACAAACCCAGCCGGGCTTAAAGGATAATTGTGGCTGGACTGTCCCCATCTTTATGATTATGCCACCATGTGGTTTAGGCAACAGAATGCAGTTCACCTGCCCAGGATAGAGTAATCGGACAAGGAATTTATAGCCAATGTAATAGAAGATTAACAACCGAATAGCTGCCATGGATGTCAAGGAGTCTAGGTAAAGCACTAAACAGAAGCATACTGAATAACATAGTTAAACTATAAACAGTGAAATTAACAACTAAGCATGTGCATGGCAAATTAGCAAAGAAAGACACAAACAAAGTCAAGACACAAAGCCACACAAGACCTAAATTGGAGACAGGAAAGCAAGGAAAGGAAACTGGAAGCCTACTGAGGGTAATTTCAAAGGTGACCATGAGGTACTCGACAACAGATGCCAAATGACAGCATCTCATGTATAGTGTGGCCAATTAGAATTGTCTGGTGAAACCCAGACGATCCGAAGTAAGCTTCTCCACAAAAGCAAAGACTTACTAGACCCAGGCACCAAACTAGGGCATACCAATGAACTAGCATGTTATAGCCCTTCTACTCAGGTACCATGTAAACAAAACGTATAGTTTCTTACCTGTCGGTGTAGTTTTGCAGCTTGAAGACTTTCTGGATTCACTATGCTGTGCATTATTCCGCCATCTTGTGGTTGGGTCCGGAATTGTAGTCTTTTTTTTTTTTTTTTTCGTGGCCCAGGTGGGCGGCGACGTCCCACCATTTGGTGTCCTTCGTGACGTTGACGCGCTTCCTGCGGAAGCTCCCACCTTTGGTCGCCATCTTCGGATTCTTTTTTTCTCCTTTCTTGTTTTTGTTGTCCGCTTGTTTTGATCCCTTTAGCTATGTATGCAATTTTAGCCTCCTTTGTCCTTATGCCTCATCTTTCTGGCGGAGGAGGCTGGGATCGCTAGTGAATCCAGAAAGTCTTCAAGCTGCAAAACTACACCGACAGGTAAGAAACTATACGTTTTGCAGCGTGAATCTTTCTGGATTCACTATGCTGTGCATAGACTTAGTAGCGGTTTTTCCCTCATTGCGGTGGCTGGGTGGAAGATGAGCATTGGTTACTGAAAATATATTGTAAGACCTTTTGTCCTACTTGCGCTTCTTTGTTCATTTGAATATCCACACAGTAGCGCTTAGTGAACGTGTGCACTGAAGACCATGTTGCAGCTTGGCAAATGTCTTGGATAGGTGTGTTCGCTAGAAACGCAATTGTTGCTCCCTTCTTCCTTGTTGAGTGAGCTTGAGCTGCTCCTTGTAATTGTTGTCCTGCCTGTTTGTGGCAGAGTTGAATTGTCTGTGCGATCCATCGTGCAATGGTATTCTTGGTGACTGGTCGTCCCAGAAAACTGCTGGCAAAGGAGACAAAGAACTGCTTTGTTTTCCTGCACTCCTTTGTCCTTTCCATATAGTGCATTACCGCCCTTCTGGCGTCTAGTGTGTGCAGCGCCCTTTCGGTTTGTGTGGAAGGGTTTTGGAAAAACTTGGTATTTGGATTGTTTGGTTAATGTGGAACCGAGACACCACCTTTGGCATGAAGTGTGGGTCCGTCCTCATTACAATCCTGTCCTTGTGTATTTGCAGGTACGGCTCTTGGAGTGTCAGTGCTTGCAACTCACTTACTCTTCGTAGTGACGTGATAGCCACTAAGAAGGCCGTCTTTAGCGTGAGCATGTGCAGTGTAGTTTTGTGAATAGGTTCAAATGGCGCCTTCATCAACTGAGTGAGCACTACGTTGAGGTTCCATGCTGGCACTGGCATCCTCTTTGGGGGTGCGATTCTTTTCGCCCCTTCCAGAAATCTCTTCACAACTTGGGAGGTGAAGAAACTTCTCCCTGTCTCTCCTCTTATGTAGGCCACTACCGCAGCCAAGTGCACCCTCAGGGATGTGTAGCTTAATCCGCTTTGCAGTAGGTGCGTTAAGTATTTTAGTACCGTTGATTCCCTTGTGATCTTCCGTTGTAGATTCTCCTTGATGCACCATTCGGAGAACCTCTTCCACTTTGCTACGTAGCACTTCCTTGTGGAAGGTCTCCTTGCCTCCCTGAGTACTGCCATGGTACTTGGTGGTAATTTGAGGTGTGCAAATTCTAAGTCTTCAGGAGCCATGCTGCTAGGCTGAGGCTCTCCGGTTCTGGGTGTAGCACCCTTCCGTTCTGCATTGCTAACAGGTCTTTTCTTCTTGGGAACCTGTGCGCTGGTTCTTGTGCCATTTCTACTATCTGTGAGAACCAGGACTGCCTGGCCCACTGGGGTGCTATCAGTATTAGCGTCATGTTGCTGATTCTGCATTTGCTGAGTACCCTGTGTATCAGTGGTATCAGGGGAAAAGCGTATGCAAATGTCTTTGACCAATCTATCCATAGCGCATTCCCTTGCGACCAATGGTCTGGTTGTCTGGATGCGTAGTGTTGGCATTTTGCATTTTGGTGTGTTGCAAATAGGTCTATTTGCGGTGTACCCCATTTCTGGAATAGCTTCCCTGTTTCCTGTTGATTGAGCTCCCACTCGTGGAATGCTGACGCCTGCCTGCTGAGTCAGTCTGCTTCCACATTGTCCTTCCCCGGGAGATGTATTGCCAGTAGGTCTATTTCTAGCGGGATGGCCCATTTCCATATCTCCTGTGCTAGCCCTGATAGTGCCACTGATTGTGTTCCTCCTTGTTTGTTGATGTAGAACATGGTGGTTGTGTTGTCTGTTTGGATCAACACCCTGTTTCCGTACAGCTGTTTCTGAAAGGCTTTTAAGGCTAGGAACATCTTGCTGCGACCATAGACCCCTCACCCTGAGCTTGTTTATGTGTGCGCCCCACCCCAGTTGGGAGGCGTCCGTTGTGATGGTCACTGTTGGAGTTGGTTGTGTGACTGGCTTCCCCTGTGATATGTTTTCCTTGTTCCACCACGCCACTTCCTGATGCACTGCGTGTGTGACAACCACAAGATCTTCCCAACTCCCTGTTGCCTGTGACCATTGCTGCTGAATCCATTCCTGGAATGGTCTCATGTGTAGCCTGATGTTTGGGACTAGGTGGATGCACGACGCCATCATTCCCATTAGCTTGCTCACCGTCCTCACTGTCAGAACTTGCCCCTTGCGGTAAGGACGTGTTTCCTTTTGTATCGCCAATGTTCTCCTCCTGCTGGGGAACACTTTGGCCTGTATGGTGTTGATCTCTGCCCCCAAGAATATCTTGATCTGCTCTGGGTTGGTTGACGATTTCTCCCAATGAATTGAGAAATCCAGTTGACCTAGTGTTTGCACGACCTGCTGGATGTGTACTTTGCATTTGTTGTAAGAGCTTGCCTTTACGAGCCAGTCGTCGAGGTAGGGGTATACGTGTATTCCTTGCCTTCGTAGGTGCGCTGCTACTGCTGCTAGGCACTTTGTAAACACCCTTGGTGCGGATTTGAGTCCGAATGCTAGTACTGTGAACTGGTAGTGAGTCTGGTTGATTACAAACCGTAGTAGCTGTTTGTGCCTGTGGTTGATGGGGATGCGTAAGTACTCGTCCTTCAGATCTTTTGTTGCCATGTAATCCCCTTCTTGTATTTGTTGTATTACCTCCTGTAGGGAAGTCATCTTGAATCTTTGAGTTCTTATGAATTTGTTTAAGAATCTCAGATCTAGGATAGGTCGTAGTGTTTCGTCCACCTTTGGCACGAGGAAGTAGGTCGAGTAAACCCCTTTGTTCCTTTGGTTGTGCGGTACTGGCTCTATTGCGTTTTTGCTGAGCAGTTCCTTGGCCTCCAGCTGCAAGAGCGAGAGTTCTTTTGCTGAGTGGGTCCTGTTTCTTGGTTTTCTTGTTGGGGGTTGTCTTTCTAGTTCTATGCAATATCCGTATTGTATGATGTTTAGTATCCACTTGTCTGTAGTGACCTTCCTCCACTGCTTGAGGAAGTTCTTTATCCTGCCTCCTACCGGTGTTGTGTGTTCTAGGGACTGTTTCCTGTGGATCGTTAGGTTTTTGTTCCTCTGTTTGTTGTTGCCCCCACCCCGAGGTGTTGCTAGGGTGGTTGTGGGCTTGATGGTGAAGTCACTTGGAGGTGGCCTGTTGGCCTCCTCTACGAGATTATCCTCGTCCGTTCCCGCGCCCTCGAAAGGACTGGCCCCGGGGCTGATACTGCCAGTTTTGCTGCTGCTGTCCCTGCTGCTGCTGGCCTTGGATGTTCCTTTGGTAGCCTTGCTGGAACGTTTGGTGCGATGTGGCAGGCACGTTGCCTCCTCTACCGCCCGGCCTTCTGGTGGGTGCCCCTCTTCTCATCCCTCTGAACTGCAGGGCTCCCATGGACCTTGCTGGCTCGTTGTCCTTTTTGAGCTGCGTCAGCTTTTCATCAACTGGCGTGCCAAACAGTTGTTCGCCGTTGAAGGGCGTATTCAGGATGTTACTCTGCACCTCTGGCTTGAATCCTGAAATTCTGAGCCATGTGTGTCTCCTCTCGGTCACTCCTATCATCATTAGTCTGCTGGATGTTTCAGCAGCATCCAAGGCTGACTTCAAGCATGTGTTTGCCATGCTTTTGCCTTCTTCCACCAGGTGAGCTGCCCTTTGTTGGTACTCATCTGGCAGATGCTTGAGGAGTTGCCCCACTTTGTCCCAGTGATGGTATGCGTGCCTGTTGATCAGGGCGTTTGAGTTTGCGATACGCCACTGTATTGCCGCATTTCTCTCCACCTTTCTCCCTGTCAGATCCATCCTCTTACTCTCCTTGTCTGGAGGTGGTCCGGTATTAGTGGGCACATTGGCCCTTTTCCTGGCCGTTGCCGTAATTATGGAGTCAGCTGGCACTGATCCTTGTATGTATGCAGGGTCTTGTGAAGAGTGTTTGTGCTCATTTTGCAGTCGAAATCCTTCTTCCACTGTAGGATGCTCGCCATTTCGGCCTCGAGCCTCCTCTTTTTCCTCTCCATCTCTTGTGCCTGTTCGGCGTCGAGGGCTGGAGCGGGTCTCTTCGGGGCCGTCGACGTGGACGATTGCCCCTCCTTCTCGGCGCCGAGGTGTGCTTTTCGGGGCAACCTTCGACGCCTTTGGTTTTTCGGGGATTTTTCCGATTGGAAGTCCTTTCGAAGGATCCGCTCGGCTGACTGTCCTTGGTCGCTGTTGCCTCCGACGAATGTTTCGGCGGCAATGCTCCCTTCGCGGACCTAGCTTCACTTCTACGAGTGTCGCTCGGGGCTTTGGCTTCACCCTTTCGAGTGTCGCTCGAGTGTTTAGGGGTCGACGAC
Source organism: Calotriton arnoldi (assembly GCA_963921515.1). NCBI lineage: Eukaryota > Metazoa > Chordata > Amphibia > Caudata > Salamandridae > Calotriton > Calotriton arnoldi. The sequence continues at coordinate 2,956,449 of CAWUFW010000445.1, forward strand.
TCCCTTACCTCCTTCGACGCTTTCTTTTGGACCTAGACGACTGTGCAGTCCTCCGGTCCTTCGGCGATGTTGTCCTCCTCTCCACTTGAGAGGCCCAGATCTCGGAGCGATGGGGGTGGTCCCTGCCCCTGCATGTTGTGGTTCGCCCTTCTCTGCCTCTCCCTCACCTTGAGGGTCTTGGGTGTAAACGCCGAGCACGCGTTGCAGTCCTCGCTGCTGTGGTCGAGCGGCAAGCAGAGGTTGCAGACTGGATGCTGGTCCTTCTGGGCGTACTTGTGGTGGCAGTTGGTGCAAAACTTGAATGGTGTCTTGTCCATACCCGCGCTCAGGGAGCCCCGTGCGAGCGCATTCTCTGTAGGACGTTGAGATCTCGGTCGTAAACCTTCTCCCTCGTCGTCCCGGCTACTTGACCCGTAGCCCGGTGTACCTCAAACTGATTTTCGTCGGTTTTCTTCTATTTGCCTTGATTCCTCTTCCAAACTTCTGGAACTCTTCGGCGACGATCCAGACCCAACGGCGGAAAAAAGAATCTGAAGATGGCGACCAAAGGTGGGAGCTTCCGCAGGAAGCGCGTCGACGTCACGAAGGACACCAAATGGTGGGACGTCGCCGCCCACCTGGGCCACGAAAAAAAAAAAATGAGAAAAAAAGACTACAATTCCGGACCCAACCACAAGATGGCGGAATAATGCACAGCATAGTGAATCCAGAAAGATTCACGCTGCAAAACTAATCTAGCCAAGAAAGCCATGTAGGAGTAGGAACAAAAGGCCCGAAGGATATGCCATGAGCAGACATTTCTTTGCAACTAATATCTGACGATTTCCAAATGTCCAAATGTAGCATTACTACTGGAGCTAATGAAGGCATACTTATCAGAGACTCACTCAAAGTAGAATATAGTACATTTGTTGAAACGTCAAGATATTTGAAACAAGGCATCCGGGAATTCCTTACAGGTACCCCATGACACATCGGCGAGTTCCTCCTTTCAGGCAGACCGGTGAGCAAGCTATAAAGTAATAGAACATCCATCCAGCTTCAATGTAGTAACTGCTTGAGTGGCGATCAGTAGAGCACAGACAGAGCAACGTCGGAGGACGCTGATGTAACAGTTGACTACCCCCAAAAGCACATGTAACTTTGAAGTGTGAAAGCCGGGGACCGTTACCCAATTTGGAAGCACGGCATAAAGTTGAGCAAAACGAAATCACCGGAAGGCCGTAATGGAGAGGGATTTCGTCAAAAGTTGCAGGGAAACAGCATATTCCTTAACAGATTAAACTATGAAAACAGGAATAGCGCAATTCAACAAACAGAGCTATTAGTCTTAATCTCAAACAGAAACTGTCCCTCCGACAAACTCCGCAAAAATGAAATAAGTAAATGCTGGGAGACTACCTCTCTCCAAAAATATCTCATTCTGGGTCATATCCCCAGATGCCTCAGGATTATTATCCTAAACCAGTCATTGGGGGAATGGGTAGGAAATTAGTCACAATGCTCGAAAAGGATGCAGACTATCCTTATCAAATATGCATGGTGGGGCCACAGGGAAATTCCACTGCAAAGTAAGAATTTGATGGACCAACTGAAAAACGAATCTGAATATTGATTCAGAATAGGTTTGCCCAAAACTGAGGGAGAGGTTGTGGCCTTATGCCGACTTTGGAGCTGGGGAACCACGTTCGAGCCTCGGCGTTGGCTCAGCTTCCTGTGATTCTGGGCAAATCACTTAATCTCCCCGTACCTACCAAGAAATGAATGTGTCCTCATGTAATGCAACTGGTGCTCATGTAAAGCGCTCCAATACCTTCGGGTCGAGTCTGCGCCATACATACCTGCAAAAAAACACAAAAAAAACACCTCTATTCTAGACATGAGCAAGAGATTTAACTACGTAGACAACTTAAATTACAAAGGGGCAAAAATGACTAAGAATCTGGAAGCGTATTTAAACATTTTGCAAGAAAATTTGACAACATCAGAAGTGAGGTTATCGAACAACAGAACTTAAGGAAAATGGACAACAGAACCGAAGTGATGGTATCAGATTTGAGTTCTGATGCAGACTCAACAATGAGAAATTGCGAAAGGGGCAACACGATTTCTTTTTAAACCGACGTCAAAACAAACCAGCACAGAAGACTAACAACCCAAACAAAGGTAGTGGAACACAAAAGCAGAACAGCCAAGAGGAAACGCCGAAGGAAGTTGAGCAAGTCCCCTGGGAACAAAGGGACTAGGCCAGAATAAATTATGAACCTTGCGGAGGGCAAATTTACAATCATTAACCTCTCACAGAGAACTCTGAACGAGCACAAATTCAGAGCTTAGGACTATAATGAAGACCCCTTGGGGAAGAAAGAACCCATCCAGCATCACTTTTACCTCCACACCAGTATATCCTCACTCCGCATCAGTTTGCCTTCACTTCTAAACCTTTTGAGCCTCATCACAACCTAGAAAGACAAGCTTGGCAGTCTTCCACCTACCCTTTGTGTGTGCTTGTCCCCAACCCGTTTGTGTGCACACCTAGCCTTTCCAGTTCCCAGAGGTAAAATCCGGACTTATTATACTGATCTAGGCATGCATTTGAACTTCCCACACACCTCTATGGCACAGCCAGCCTTTCCACACCCCACTGAGTGCACCCAGTCTCAGGGGCTTCTACTGTGGGCTACTATCCTTCCACTGGCCCCTTTGTACCTGCCCTGTCAAACTCCAACCCCTCTGCACTCAAGCCCACTGCCCCTGCATGCACCCATTGTTACCACTGCTCTTGCTTGCGATCCTACTCTTTTGTATGCACTCAACAATTGCCCCTCCTTGACTACACCAATTAGCCTTTACCTGCTCATCCACGTACACCCCATGCACACGCCCTCACAGCCTTCTCCCTCCAGTGCAACCCTTGCTGCTATTACAAACTCTGCCCCACGATACTCTTGTCTCACGTTCATTCTTCCCATCAACTGCTCTTTCCTCCAGACCAGACTTCTATTCCACGGCACCCTTACTCCTAGGTCCAAGAAGCCCCTTTCTCTACAAAATGTTCAGACTCCTTATCAACATCCATTTTGCTTCATCATTCACACCTGTACAGCCTCGGTCTCTCGGTACACAAACATCCAATCCCATGCCATTACCAGCATGTTTGTGGTAAAAATAAAAAATCATAATGCTGCCCCTTGTGAAGTACTGACATTTTTTAGGACAATCTACAATTGACTAGAAGTTATAAATTCTGCTTGGGATACATGCCCCTCCGCCTCGCACCACCACCAGGTCAGTTAACTGCTTTCTCTTCCCTCCCACTCACCCACCATAAATTTGTCAGGAACTTTACATGGCCAGCCCAGCAATTAAAAAATATGACCCTCTTATTTACACCTGTATAAAAAAAAATCCTTCTTTGGCATTAATCATTTTACCAGAACAAGTAATTACCAAGGGTTATATTATATACATATCTGCATAGTAGCTAATTTAGCATACGGCTTGGAACTCAAAATTCCTCATGATTAGTTCAACAATTAAATCAGCCTTCATAGCAGTTTGGTCAGTAGTTATTAAATACGGATAAGCAACATTTCCACATTCAAAATAGTCCTCCACACTTTAAATCGTTTGCCCTGGTGTCAAGTTTTCTTTATGAAGGTACCATGTTAATACGTGTCCACCAGGTGGTGCACGAATCATTTCCGGTATCATGCAGGTGATCAAAAATACAGATTTTATTTAAGATATTTTCAAATCTCTAGATAAGACCCACCGTGTTGGGCTGCCATCCCTCAACATTAACACATCGATCGATGCACCACCAGAAATCATCTTCTGACTCTCCCTTCCACGAGAAGACAGGAACACCTAAAGAAATACAAGAAAACCAGAAACTATAACTTATGAAGATCAGTAACAGAGCAACTCATGTCCAAATGAATACTTAATGTTCAAGTCCCAGTTCAACAAAGGAGACAAAATGCCATAATTCTGCCAGGATGAAGGGTGTGAGCTAATATTGTGAAGAAGCCAATAGTCTACTATGGTAAACTGCTGTCCTCTAGTCAACCTTCTCACTTCATCACATTCTCAACTATAATTCTAATGGTCGAATTTTGGAAAGGCATGTTACAAAATTCCCTAATAGAACAAGCATTGGCATAGCCAATAGGTCTCGCTTTTGGGACCTTATAAGTATTTAGTTTTGCAGCACAATATCTTTGGTGCAACAACATCAGCTGTTGCATGGCTAAACCTTGTACCTTATAAGCGTTTAGCCATGCAACAGTTGATGTTGTTGCACCAAGGATATTGTGCTGCATAACTAAATACTTATAAGGTCCCAAAAGCGAGACCTATTGGCAATGCCAATGCTTGTCATTGGTTGTTCCCTGAGTTCCCTGCCATAAGCACGGCTTTGGCACATCATTCTAGCGACCAATGACGGCTATTACAATTGTCTAAGCATTTGTCTCTCTCTCCACAGCCCTCAAGCACTCTGAGGTGGTTAACCGTGCCGTGCAGGCGCTACAGCAGACTGTAAATAAATATGCATAAAAAGACTGGTCATTTCAAAGTATATAAAGCTCTGAATAAAGCTAGTCTTTCTGTAATGACGGTGCTATACAGTGCGAAGACACGAACATACACAATTTTAAAATGTTCTAGTTCTTATAAGTAAGCAGCTACCTACGTCATTATCATATAAAATCTCTTTATTGATGTCATAACTACAATTTCACAGTTGGTTTATTAACCTTCTTGCTTTCTCAAATTTGCTTGTAGATGCACCATTTGCCCACTCTTATTCAATAGCATTAGTATCAACACCATCACATTTGGAATGCATGGGAGAGGCAAGATGGCGTCCATGGGTTGGACGTTAGTGTGAGAGGCTCCCGAATAGCTCACCTATCCCCCGCAAGACGGTGAACTAAGAAGAGAATACTGCTGAGACGAGAATGTATCGAATTAACGGGATAATTTCATAAACTTCAACTCCCGAGATACCAATTGAAACGGTGGTATTGTAAGGATTGCTACGGAGGCTCTATCTTGATGTGAAAGCAAACTCACCTGGGACGTGTGTGAGTGGTGTCTGGAGCCACGGAGGTAGTTGGAAACGGCCCGGTAGTTACAACGGGAGTGGAGGGGCTTCGTGTCTGCAGGAGAAGCTGACGGCAGAGAGGCGATATCGTGGCCGTACGATTGCTGGAGTTGGAATGGAGAGCTGAGGTGCCGGCGAATGGCAGGTGCCGGTAGTCTAAACACTGACGGGCGCAAGTGGTAAGCAGCTGTGTCTCTGGAGAAGTCGAGGCTGTACTTTGCTGTGAAAGCACGCTCACCTGGGACGTGTGTGAGTGGAGGTGGGAGCGACGGATGCAGATGGAGACGATCCGGTAGCTACGACGGTGATCAGAACGGCTGCGGGAGTGGAGGTGCTCCGTGTTTCTAGGAGAAGCCGACTGCAGAGAGAGGCGCTATCGCGGTCGTTCGTTCACTGGAGATGTTGAAGAGCCGGTGAGTGGAAGGTGCCGGCAGTCTGAACATTGAACGGATGTAAGCGGCAAGTAGCTGGTTGAAATTGAGGAGAGAAGAGACTGCAGTGTAAGTGCTGAGTTAGACTGCATAGATTGAGAGATTGAGGGTGGTAATACCGGAACAAAGTATCCCCTCTGGTTTTTCTGTTAAAAAAAAAAAAAACTAATTGTTGACAATGCCACCAAAATCTGCCCGTGGGGGGGAAGACAAGAGCGAGTGGTGAAATTTTGACTGGAACTAGAGCGGCAGTAGTTGGTAAAACTATTAAAGAACCCGTCGGGGCAGAGGAATGGGACAGCAGCGTGCAAAATAGAACACAAAATCAAACAACCGGCAAGATCCCACAGATTTTTCAAGTGGCGGCTAGAAAGAAGTCGACAATGCTACAAAAGACTATTTCACCATTGGAGGGACAAAATATAAGACCTGAGGGACAAGTAACGAGCGGGGAAAAGAATCCTCAAGAATTGGAGTCGGGTATGGAAGGGAAAGATGTCACCGGGTATGTTTTTGAAACTGATCAGACCGCTTTGGACAATGCTGTAGAAAAAGAAAAGTCAGCGACATTAGTGGAAAATGGTGCGATGAGTGATGAAAAGATTGATGGAATTAGTAGCAAGGAAAGTGAGTTCTATTCCCTCTCTGAACATTCTGATGTGTCAGAGGACGAGGATCATCAGTTGCTAGAAAACGAGTCTTCACAGAGTTCTTTAATGAATATTGGTAATGGGGTAGAGAGTGCGATGTCAAGTATGGAAACATACACAGTACGGAAGCAGATTAAAGGAGGTGGGTCGAATTTGGAAGGGTTGGATTTACCTGCGTGGGATTTCTCTTCCTCAGGAGATATGACGCATGATGGATTGCAGCTCTCTGATCAGGCTGCGGGGGTATGGTTGAACAAACGCAGGGCGCAATCTCATTGGAGGCAATTTATAGATGTCTATCAGATCATAGACTAGAAACACGATCAGAGAACTTAAAAACACACACGGCATGTAGGAAGCTTCAAAGTACGGTGAGAAGACTTGCTAAAACGTGTAATGATTTTACAGAGAGAATGACGGAGGCAGAGACACGCATTTCAGTGCTTGAAGATCAGATGGAGACACAAAAGGGTATTACAGAAGTTATGAATGCCAATAAAGATGATATACATAACAAGCTGGTGGATATGGAAAATCGACTCCGGCAAAACAATCTTAGAATTCTAGGGGTGCCAGAGGGGACGGAGGGACAAAACGTCCGTGAATTTGTGGCTGAAATGTTTGAGGAAGCTTTTCCAGAACTTAAAGAGTGGAACTGGAAAGTAGAAGTGCAAAGGGCGCATAGACACCCCTTTAGGCAACGACCTATGAAAACCGGACAACCTGCACAGCAGCCGCGGGCAATTCTGATATCATTAAATAATTTCTTAGCACGACAAGCACTATACGATCTTGCACGACCCGATAGGAAAAGGACTGGGAAGGGTATACAATTTTTTGTCAGACCAGATTATTGTCACTCTACAGTGGAGAAAAGGTGGCAGATGCGTCAATTGATTAATCTTTCCAAGTGAAAGGTGTGCAAGTTTTTTTGTTAAATCCAGCCACTCTCAAAGTTGTAAATAAAGGACAAACACGCTTTTTTACCTCGGACATAGCAGCCAAGGAATATCTCCAGTCTTTATGATTTAAAATTGATGACTTTGTAGAGATTACAGTGATTATGAGATGGTATAACATGTCTTTTTCTTTTAGAGTTCAATAAGGGGTGAGAGAGGGAGTTGAGGTTATAAACTCAGCAGTAAAATAATATGAAGGGATGGGTGAGCTCCAGGTGGCCTTTCACTAAGCATCACAAGGGCAATTGGCCCTAAGGCCTCTATAGGTGGGGAGGGTCGTCGGGGGGTTTGAGGGGTAGGTGGTGGGCTAGAGTGGGGAGGGTGCAGGGGGGCAGGGGAAAGGGAATGGGATGGGTGAGGTGATGGTAAAGGGGGAAAAATTAATTCACAGCATGTATAATAGAGACAATAAGATTTATATAGAAACATCCATGGTTAAAGGATATAATTGGGGAAGCTTAATGACGAATGGCTGCTAAGGCGACTGATAGGGGTTTGCGTATATGCACATTTAATGTATGTGGATTGAATAATGTAAATAAAAGGAAACAAATAGCTGCTGATTTAAGGTTGATAAACCCTGATATCTTGTGTATACAAGAGACACATGTGCCCTGGATTAATCATAAGATATTAAATGAGCTGGGATATATATTGATTTCAGCAACTAGACAGTCTATAATGAATAGGGGCGTTGCAATTTTAGTCAAACAAGGAATATCTGGGACAGGAAGAGAGAAGGTAGATAATCTAGGGAGGTGGGCTATAACGGAATGCAAGGTCGAGGATCGCAAGATAGTTATTTGTACCGTATATGGATCAAATTTAGATGAGGCTGAAACACTGGAATATTTAAATGTGGAGTTGGCGATGTGGGATACCCCGTTGATATTATGCGGTGATTTCAATATACATGGGGAAGGGAAGATGTGGGAGGTTGGATCTGAGAAGTATATAGGGCGTAAACCAAAAGTTTATAGGGCCTTGAAACAACTTTTGCAGAGTCATGGATTAGTGGATGTGTGGTCAGTAGTGAATCACGAAGATCCAGGCTATACGTTTTATTCATTTCCCCATAACACATTAGTTAGGCTGGACTATATTTTTATGTCACGGTTATTTACTGTAGGTGCAAAGATGCAGGTATGGCCGCGGATTACGTCGGACCATGGCCCTGTGGTATTGGATCTCTCTAGTATAAGTCAGGCAAGGAAATTTAGGTCATTTACCTTCAGTAGGAAGCTCTTGGGAGATTGTCAATATAATGACCATATTAAGACATGGGCAATACAATTTTTGGAGATTAATAGAGGCTCTACTACTCAGTCGATGGTATGGGATGCGTTGAAAGCAGGGCTTGGAGGCGAAACACTTAGTTATGGGTTGACTAAACAAAGGCAGCAGAAGAATATTATGCTGGGTCTGGTGGAGGAGTTAAAGATAGAGGAGCAGGAACTTATACAAGTAATAAGGAATAAGGGGGAAGTTAAAGAGATACAAACTAAGATTGCATGCTGTAAGGCTAAGATTAACAGGATTTGGAGTCAGGAAATTGCCGCTCAATATAAAATCCATAAAGAAGAGCGGTATGAATATGGGGAAGCTACAGGTCGGTGTTTGGCCCAAAGGATTAGAGGTAGACAATCGGTACAGAAAATAGTGTCGCTGCAAGATAGCAAGGGGAGAGTGGTAGAAACTGTGGAAAGAATATTGGAGGTGTTTCGTACTTTCTATCAAGAGCTATATACACAAGATACAGTGGACAATGATAATATAGAGTCATTTTTGCAAACAATTGATTTAGTGGGTCTTGGACAACAAGAGCGGGAAGCTCTAGAAGCCCCGATAACAATGATAGAACTTGAGGAAGCGTTGGGTGCATTGGCTGGGGGTAAAGCGGCAGGTCCAGACAAACTACCGCTGGAAATATATCGAATACTTTTTCAAGTTATAAAGGAGGACATGTTGGCGACATTTCTAGAGGCTCAAGCTGGGCATCCACCATTGTCGTGGGATGAAGCCAACATTGTGGTTTTTAAAAAGAAAGACAAACCGGCGAAACAGCCAGGGTCATACAGACCAATATCATTGATAAATACGGATGGTAAGGTATACTCAAAAATTCTGGCAGCTAGGCTCGCTCGAGTAATTCCATCATTGGTTTCTAGACATCAGCACGGCTTTATACCTGGCAGAGGTACAGTAAATCATTTAAATAGAGTGATTGCATTGATTGATTATGCTAATGTACAGCAAAAGAACTTTGGTATAATTTTTTAGACGCTGAAAAAGCGTTTGATCGCGTGTCATGGTCGTTTCTATGGGCTGTCATGCTCAAAATCGGCTTTGGGCCGTGTTTTATAAGAGCAATACAAACCATGTATAAATCTCCGTGGGCTAAAATGTGTAATGGGCCGGAATCAGCTCCGGTATACATTAACAGGGGTACAAGACAGGGGTGTCCATGTTCGCCCTTATTATTCGCCATATATATTAACCCGCTGTTAGTAATGTTAGAAGCAACGAATAGGATTAAATCTATGATTTGTGGGCAATTTCCAGTGCGAGTATTAGCATACGCTGATGACATAGCGGTAACAACATCTGATCCAGAACAAGCAGTGATTGAGGTAGAGAATTTAACCCAGAAGTTTGGAGTAGTGGCTGGATATAAGCTGAATGTATCCAAAACTCAGATTGTATGCTCTGAAGGAGCATGCCCTGGAGAAGAACGGGTCACGGACGAAGCTAGGTATCTGGGCATTAAAATCAGGATGTCACTTCAAGATTTAGTAGAAGCAAATTGGGGTGATATTGTCTCTTCGGCCAAGCGACAACTGGATAGGGTTGAATGTTTGCATTTGTCGATGGTTGGGAGATGCAATGTCCTTAAAATGTGTATTCTCCCAAAAGCTATGTATTATTTCAGGTCAGTTCCTTTGGAGCTAACGCGACTGCAAATATTGAAGCTACAATCTTTATGTGATAGGTTTATCTGGGGCCAAAAGAAAGCTCGACGAGCTTCAAAATATATGACATTGCCATTAGAGAGAGGGGGATGGCTGTCCCGAACTTCATGTTTTATTACTTAGTATGCCTCCTACAAAATATGCGGTTTTTATTGACTGGAGAGAGAACAACTAGCAGAAGCACCTAATATATATCAAATGGTGATGGGGTCACAGGTTAGAAACGCTTTATTTAAATTTTGGGAACCCAGTTATTTTAAGAGAACACGGTTCAAAATTATGATTACAGCTCATAAGGCTTGGAAAAAAGTATGTGGAATGTTTTCAATAACTCGGATAAATTATTATACGCCACTCAATTCTGCAGCTTTATTCCCTGCGGTTTTTGGGATGCCAAAATGGATAGCTGGCGAGACAACGGGATTAGACAGATAGGGGATATATATTGTGGGGGTACTCGCTTCCTTTTCTGATTTAATAGAACGATATAAACTGCCAAAAAATGACTTTTTCAAATATTTACAAATGCGAGATTTTTAGTTCAGCATTACAGACATGTAATGATAACCTCTAATATTCTAGTGGAGGCAGTTAAAAAAGAGCCAAGATAGGTATACTATATAGAATACTTATTGAAACTCAGCCGGATGATATAGAGAACCAGGATGGGAAGTGGAGGGCACGGTTTGGGACCATAGATAAATATGTGCAACAATCAATCGATACGGCTGCTATAGTTCTTTTGACAGCAAGTTTACGAACTCAACACTATAAGACTTTATTTAATCTTTATCACACCCCGGCAAAAATGATGAAGTGGGGAGGGGCTCACGATGGGAATTGTTTCAGATGTCATGCGCAAAAGGCCGATATTGTACATATATTTTATGAGTGTGTAGGATTATGTCAGTTTAGAAATCATATTGAGCAGTTTCTATCAGGAATTACCGGGGTTGATGTGGTTATTTCTAAAGAGGTAATGCTAACAGGAGTTGGAGAAGGTATTAAAACAGGACAGGCTGGTTATTCATTTAGGTATTTTATATTCATAGCTGTTGCAGCAGCTCGATTATGTATTGCCTCTGTTTGGCTCCAACCTGACGCCCCATCATTTGCGATGTGGCAAGCAAAGTTTTACAATTTATTTAATTTGGAATATAGTTTGTACTGTTTGAAATCAGTGAAGCGGAAAAAATTGGGGCTACAGATTTGGGGACCCATGCTTAATCATATGGAGATATTGTTATGAATTTATATAATTTGTTATTCTGTGGAATTTTCATTTGATACTCGAGATTTAATTGATTGTATTTGTATTATATGCTGTGAATTAAAATTAATTAAAAAAAAAAAATGGAATGCATGGGAGAAATGATAGCAGGGCTCTTCTGACATCTCTCTGTTCGATTAAAGTGATGTATAGTTTCTTTTCTTGGGAGGACCCATGCCCCTCGCCGACAACTTTTTACATTGGGCACCCCACCCATCCATTGAAGCATCAGTGGTGACAATGAAGTAAGATTAAGGACAGAGATACACAACACCAATGTGTGTGTTCCCTGGTAATGTCCACCAAGGGAGAGCTTTTTTCATTTTTGAGTTTATTAAAAATTGGTCTTCGAAAGAAACTTTCACCTGAGACCACTGCCTGTCTAGCTCCTCCTGGATTTGTCACATGTGGAAAAGGCAGAATGGAATTAGTCCTGTTCATAAAGCAATCATGCCTGATTAACATCTGAGCAAGTGCTCTTTCATTCGGTCTGTGTTAATCATGGTCACTGGCACTTTGAGAGCGGAATGTCCTTCCATGGATGGTCAGACTTTTGCCTTCTTCGTGCCTATCACTGCCCCTAAAAAAGGAAGCTTTGGGCCAGTTTTAGAGAGGATTTGCTCTTGGTGATGGGAAGCCCCAGAGGTCGTAAAAGTATTAACGAACAAGTTACTTACCTTCGGTAACGATATATCTGTAAGAAACATTAGTAGTGATAGATTCCTTACCTTAGAATATCCCCAAGCATTGGCATAGCCAATAGGTCTCGCCTTTGGGACCTTATAAGTGTTTAACCATGCAACAGTTGATGTTGTTGCACCAAGGATATTGTGCTGCATAACTAAATATAAGGTCCCAAAGGGGAGACCTATTGGCTATGCCAATGCTTGTTTCTGAAGGGAGGGGGATATGGTCTAATGGTGAGAGTGCTGACTTTGAAATGGGGGAATAAAGTTCAAGTCCCAGCGTTGGCTCAACATTCTGTGATTCTCTGCAAATTACTTAATCTCCCGAGCCTTAAAAAAAAATCTGACCATTTGGCATTTTATGTAACAGGTGCTTATATAAAGTACTCCAATACCCTTGGACTGATTTACGCTATTTAAAGCGTCCCCATAAGATAAAAAAAGGAAGAGCGAGTCTGTTTCAAGATTGGAATGATGATCAGGCAAGGGGGTGAAAGAGGCAGAGGAGATTGCTTGCTACCTAGGGGTGTAGCTATCACTAATGCAGCACATGCTGTTGCATTGGGATCAAGGAGTGCAACAGTGGTCAATTTATGTTTTTGGTTGGTGAATTTGCTCGTTTATAAATCTTACACTTATTGTGCACTATAAGCTACAGCAAGGTCTCCTTGAAATGATCTAATAAACCCCGCCCCCTGTTCTTACCTCTCCCCCTCCAGCTACCCTAATTTTGTGGGGGGCCCGGACTTCAAAACATTTTATTTGGGGAGAGCTTAGCGCAAAATAGTTTGAAGACCTCTGGTTTAGATGGATGAGATAATAAATATTCGAGTTCCGACTTAATTCTCAGTTAGTTTAAACTCCACATCAGCATCCTGAATGTCCTGATGGTGTCACTTCGGGGCTTGCGTTTTGTGTTGATTCTTTAATTTTTAACCTTTTGAGAAGTAGCCATATACCTAGTAGGTCACTACATGTTTTGGAGGTTGCAGCCTAAATACCTGTTCTCGAGATAGTCACACTGGTTCCAACCTATCTGAAAAGGCTTTGAATGCATGCGCACCAGGTGCTATGCAGTCCCAGCCTCAGTGCTGCGCCTGTTCGAAATGGTAAGGGCCACCGGCTGCTTGTTTAATGCTCACGGTAAGAAGTGTTAACATTTCTTGTCTTGACTTTTGCTGTCCTAAAAACCGGTCATGTGACTTGGTTGTTTGTGCACATATTTTATCAGGGGACAAGAACCAAGCCACTCTGGGCAGTGTCTTCAGCCTGCGGGAATGTCAGAAGGTGACCCATATGGGTGTGTAGCATTGCTTAGTTTTCATTCTGAAATTTCACTAAATTTCATGAAACTTTGAAAAATTGTACTTGTGTAGCGAAATGTGGTTTGGCAGTATATGTTGTGTTACTTTTTAACGGAAGTGTTGCCCTTCACATAAAAAGTCTTGCGAAATACGAGCAAAAATGTCTCTTGGCGAGACAGTTTCCGTGTGAACTAGGCTTAGCTGGCAACTTGCAAGGCTTGTTTTTTACACGAGGTGCATCCTCACTTAATAAAGCGATAAAAAACCATTTCCTGTAAAATTTCTAGAAAATGTGTGCCACGTGAATTTCGCCAGCATCATTAACATGTTGTACAGCCCTAGTAATGTCCGGTTAACAGCTGTGTAGCATCGTTTGTCATGTGAAAGAACAAGTATGGGTCCCAAGCCGGACAAAGCCATGAATGCATATGCATTTTGAAACAGAGACATACCCTTGATGACATACATTTGTTAGGTGAGAGTAGCATTGTACAAAACAAATACCCTTTCACATGAAGCTGCCTGCTAAAGCAGTAGGCAGACCTCTCTTGTATGTACCACTTCAAGCACCCGAGGTGCCCACTTTGGCAGGGTATGCCGTGCCAGTAAGGTGTTTGGCATACCATTTTGTTGTACTGAAAAACTAGAAACTACAAGTTTTGTGGCATCAGGCGCTCACTAGTCATAAGGTTCAGCTTCTGCAAATCTCTTTTCTTGCCTATCCCAAAAAAATCGAAAGTGAAAGAGGAAAGGATGTGGCTTTAGGGCCAGAGCTACCGCTGTAGAAATGGGGAACAATGTTCGAGTCTCGCGGGAGGCTCAACGTCCTGTGATTCTGGGCCTTTCACTTAATCTCGGAGCCTAAAAAACGAATGTGTCCTTGTATAATGAATCAGAATTTTTATTACTCATGAAAACCTTTACAAGATGAGAGAAAATGCGTGAAACAAATATAAAAGCAGATAAAAAAATTCACGTGCGGCATCGAAAGACTCTTTTAAAGACATGTCTAAAAAGCTGTGTGCTATCAGTGCCATCTTTCAAAACGAGCGCACCAGTGCCAACAATGCATTTCAACATTGCCCTTAATGGTACAACAAAGTGCGAGGGGAAAGTGGCAGTGCTTAACAAGCGCGCGCGCATCGCGCTGAAGGTTTAAAAAACAAGCCAACGTCCTACAAGTCGTCTGTGCACTACCAAGCCCAGCCAATCTAATCTGACGCAGGCTATGACGCGCATCCGTCTTAAGCTTGCTGCTAGAAAGCATCTCAGCAATGACGTGCTGGGTTACTAAAATGCGACCATTAACAATTAACATTCATGCATGGGTGCTTCTCACAGCAGTACGGAGCAAACTCTGGCCTCTACATCCCCGACAACGACAAATCAAAACAAAACACTACTCTGAACTCTTTCGAGCGTGCGCCGTTCCCCATGTTGATGAAACACTGAACAGAATATGGACAAGTGAAACCTTACTATTCTTCCCCCTGCACGAGGCTTAGACACTTGTAACCTACCGTGTCCCATCAAAGGCTACACAGATTCCAATGTCCGGCGACTCTAGGACTAGAACTCGGCGCACATGTCTGAACCAACACCAGAGGGCGCCAGGGAGCCACGGAGCTTCATCAAATGCCAGAACAGTAGACGTGAGCGTGGGTGTTGAGACACATATTGGGACAAAGCCTGTGAAACAAGTCCGGGAGTTGTGTACGCGCGTGTTGTGTCTGTGAGTGAGAGAGAGTGAGAGCGCGCACGCTGGGGAGGCGTGCCATCACACAGAAACCCGATCCTTCTGCAGAGAACAGGGGTATCAGGCCATGACGAGAGGAAAGCCAGATGGCGGCTATGCGCGTACCTGTGCGCGTAACCGCACGCTCTAGGCCAGACGAAAAACGTGTGGTCGGATTTCTAAAGCCCACTCACTAAATGTCTTTGCCAGACCAGCGCATGCGCTGGCTCAGGCGAGACCTAAAAACGAGACAGTTTCGCAATAACTGCTTTTATAAATTAAGCCTTTTGAAAAACCGGCAGCCATAGCAAGTTCCATAATCTACATGGAGAAACCAAGTGGCTGATCTGTATTCCAAAAACGGAAATGTTTAGTGAAAACTACTACCTCATCTCAAATGGAATGAGCATGGCCCGGCTTTGCAAAGGCAAACAATTGAAAATAGCACTGATACACAATAAATGATCCAGAATAAAATGAAAGGCTGAGGGTACTGCTTCCCAGAAACATTCTTATTCAAGGTGAGCACTGGCAGAGGGAGAGTCTCGCCAGAGTTCTGTGGTGGATGTAAATCATATGGTTTGGCTCGACATGCAAGCTGGGATGATTTACAAAATCAGACTAACATGTGACCAATAATTAACCAGTGAGCTCTTCTAGGGAAGAATAAAGGCATATACCAACCATTGTAGCTTCTGCAATCTTCTGAACTGCAGCATGCTTGATGTGAGGGCCGCCAAAACGTCACGAGGCTGGTGCTGCGTTTGAAACGGCATCTATATATAATTTAGCCTGGGGGACTTCAAGTAAAACCTTTCCAGACCATTCAAGAAAGTAAGTAGATTCCTCAGCACATTCATGGGAAACTCTTGCCCTGGCTGATTTTTGAAGAGTCAAATGTACAGGTAAACAAATAATCACATTTTCAGCTTTCTTAGTAGGGAAGCAATTTGTACCCTAACTGTCTTTAAGATTAAACCTAATTGACAACTATGAAGGGGTTCAAAAGGAGCAACCATCAAAAAAATTACCAAAAGCGAGAAACTGAGGACTTCAGAGAGGCGGAACTTGAAGGGATCCACGTTCTACTTCACACGCCAAGGTACAAATCTATTCCACCGTAAACTGCCTTGGTGAAGGGACGACAGGCGCATAGCATCACATTGACCCCTGCGGCAGCTGAAAAGAGCTCATGTGCCCCCTGCTCAATCTCCAGGACTGAAGTTGGACGATCTAGATGTTGGGGTGAATAATCTGTCCCTCCAATTGGGAGAGGAGGTCTGCCCTGAGAGGAAAATATAGTAGGGAACACAGGGAGAGGTGCAGAAGGTCTGCGTACCACACCCTTCCTGGCCAGTCCTGGGCAATTAGAATGACTTGGGCCTGATCCTGGTGAATCTTCCTCAGAACCTGAGGAATCAAGGGTGTGGGAGAAAATGTGCAGTGAAGTAGAAAGTTTCACCTCAATCTAAACGCATCCCCTTCCCCTAACCCCTGCACTACCCTGTACCAGATACTGGAGGGCACAGAACTGTAGACAATGGCCTTTCTTTAAATGGCAAAGAGATCCACATGGGGGGTGTCCCACAGGGCAAAGATGTTCTGTACTACCTCCGGATAGAGACTCCACTCATGGTTAGCAAGATTATGCTGACTTAGGCTGTAGGCTCTGCTATTTAGAAACTCAGCCAATAGATTTGCTATCAGCCAGACCCCAACCTGGTGCACCCACACCCAGAGCCCCAGTGCTTCTCAACAGGGAAAGAGACACCAATCCTCTCTACTTGTTGATGTACTACATTGTGGTTGTATTATTTGTCAAGCTCTTGACAGCCTGAAGGGAGGACAGACGTATGCACCAATCAAATCACTTTCAGTTCGAACAGATTGATAAACGGAACCTGCTTCTCTGGAGACCAGAAGCCTCTAATCTCCAGTTCCCCTAGATACGAGCATCCCACCCCACAGCTAGTGAACAATAGAAAAACATCCTCTGGGACAGATGCTTCTTCATCGACCATCAAATTAGATCCGCTGCATTGTGCCAGGCTACCTCTAAGTGGAATAACATTTGGACTTTTTATGTAACCAACTCCTTCAGAGTAAAAAGGAAACAAGGAGAAACAAAAAGATTTAAAAAGTAAAGAGCAATGAAAGGACAATACATTCCCTTATGGAGTGAAAAAAGTAGGAATATGTGGCATGGGAAAATTGTATAATGTGGTTGTATATAATTCTGTGTATATAAGTATGGTTACTTGTGTTATTTTATTTTGTTGAATCGAAGACTAAGAAATAACAAAGAGTGTAATTGTAGGCATAGACCGGTTTAGGATATTAAAAAATAAATTGATTTTGGCTGAATTAAATTCATTATCAAGTGAAAATTGGTTGTTTCATTGATGATCTATTGTATTGCACATCAATTTGTCCCTACGGTATACCACAAGTTTGTGTTTTATTTGTATTGCCCAGGTTACATTGGGTGTGATGGGCAAACACCCTCTTTCTTTGACTTTTCTTGTATCGTGCCAGCAGACTAGAATCCAAGCCCCCTCCTGAAACACCTGAATCAAATCCCGAATGTCTTGGATCCACTGGATAAGAGAGCAAGGTCAAAACAAGGTCATGACCAGTACGGTCCATAAGAACAGGAGGCCCTGAAAAGGCTCTAGGAGGGGCTTTGGCACCTTAATGAAAAAGCTCAAGCTGAACAGCAGGGATTCTGTTTATTGCAAGGTGTACAACAATCTTGGACAAGCCAGCTTTCAGGCAGCCAGTCCTCCCAGTATGGGAATATAAAGTTTCCTGCTCTTTCGAGATGGACCAGGACCACTGCCATCACCCTTCTGAATACTTGAGGTGCTGAGGTCAGTTCGAAGGGGAGAACCATGAATTGGTAGTGAGTGGAGTTAACCACAAAGCGCAGGTACTTCCTGTACAACTGCATGATTGTATGTGTAAAAACGCATTCAGCAAAGTCGAGGGACACTATCCAGTACTCTGCTTCCACTGTGAAGACCATGAGCCTGGGACGGCATCTCAAACTACTCCATGCACAGACACTTCTTTGCAATGAATATCTGACAATCTCTAGATGCCCCAATGTAGCATTCCTACTGGAGATTCATTTCAAGAGCTTGATATCTAGGATCAGACGAAGACCGTCATCCTTCTTGGGAACCAAGTAGTACCGAGGGCAGCACCTCTTCCCAATTTCCTGCTTTGGCACCAACTCTACCACTCCTTCCTGCAGCAGGACTGCCAATTCCTGCTGCAGAATCTGAAGATGATCCTCCACTGAAAGGGACTATAGGGGCAGGATATGGGGAGTGGACTGCTGGAAGGGTAAGGCATTCCCTCTTTCAACATTATGAAGGACCCATTGGTCCAAAGTTATGGCCTTCTAGTGCTTTAGAAAGATACTGAATCTCCCATGGGCTGCAAATGCTCCTTCTGGGGGAAAGCAAGCAGATTTCCTTGTGGGGCTGAGGAAGAAGAGTAGAAGGAGGAAGGTTACTAGGTCTGAAAACACATATCTTTGTCTCTGTCCTTATACTGGCCTACAAGGGGGTTTTGCTGCTGCTGGAATGGCTGAGAGGGTTGGCTTTGGTGGAACTGAAAACCTTTACAGGTGGCTTGAAATTTCCTGAACTGCCTGTAGTCCCTTGCGGTGACTGAAGGCCATACAATTGGAAAGTAGCCCTCGCAGTTTTAAACCTCTCAAGAGATGCGTCTGCTTTGCCTCCAAAGAGGCAGCCTCCATTGAAGGACATGTAAATCAACAAGACTTGGATATCCCGTGAAGCCCGTAGACCTGAGCTAGGCATGTCCACGTAGGGCTACCGAAGAGTCCTTGGCCCTAGCCACTGAGTTAGCTGGGTCGAGCCAACCTCAAATGAGGTGTCTGGATGCATCCTAGACATCAGGGACTTCCTTCGCAAAATGGACAGTTAGGGGGTCCAGCAGATTTGGCACTGCCATAGCTGCGATGTCCCACAGAATGTGGGAGCATCTATCCAAGAGGCAGGTCGCTTTAAGGAAGAAAAGCCTCTTTTAGCCATGGTCTCCAACATTTTTGATTCCTGATTAGGAAGGCTCTCCAGGGAAGGGTGCACTGAGTCTCGCCCAGAAGATATTGGGGGACTGGGAAGGGAGGTGAGCATTGGAGGATGGGGCAATATCAATGTCGGGGGAAATGTCCAGCCCATTGATGCTTTGCAGTGCCAAGATATCTGCGATAACGAAGGATGGAGGTGGCAGCAGACTGACCATTTCACTGCTGTCATCTGCGTCAGTGTGTGCCTCATCTGGCACCTGCAATAGGGGGGAGCAATATCCATGCTAGGCGAAATGTCCAGCCTACTGACACTTTGCAGTGCCCAGAAATCTGCCGTAAAGGAGGATGGGGGGCAGTAGCAGAAAGACCATTTCGCTGCTGCCAACAGTGTCATGGTGTGCCCCCTCTGGCATCCGCAAGGGACTTAATAAGTTGTTCATGGTGTGCCAGAATTGATGGAAAGAAGCTGCATGTTCCTTTCTGTATCTCTCCTCCTCTATACCCTTTTAGGCCTTTCTCTTAAACCGAAGGGCTTTCACTTTTTTTGTTGCTGGCTGGTCTAGAGGAGACATTAGTGGAGCCACCGGTGCGGTCAACAATGCAGGGGGTCAGTGGAAGTTCCAAATGGAAGAAAAGTTGCATTCCGCCCAATTGGGGGTGGGGTTTGGTGTCTGCTGGTGCAACTTCAAGCTGAGACCTTAATGGTTCCATTGGGCCTAAAGGCACACCAGGGACGACAGTAGCAAACCACAACATTTCCACCATGGTCTGGAGAAACAGGGCTGGATAAGCTTGTGGTGCAGGGAATTCAAGGTAACCCAGTAGCAGTGGGGCTAGGAAAGGCCTTAGAACTAGGACTGGCGAAACTGGTGGAGACAGAGCAGAGGTTTGTGGATGACTCTGCTGACTCATCCGAATATCACATCCTTTCAGCCACCCAAGCAGGGGTCAGAAGCAAGGTCAGCACCATAGAGCAGGTGCTCTGCTTCAAGATAATAAGCTGGAAATACATTGATCTGTGGCGGGAACATCTTCATGTGGCATTTAAAGACCTGAGGGTCGCCTTTGACCTCATCCTCAGGGAAAACCTATGGAGGGTCCTAAGGGAGTATGGGATTCTGGGCGATCTTCTAGGAATCCGAATTAGACTCCAATCCCGTACTTATGCCCAGGTGTGATGGCACTAGGATGAAGACCTCACAGGTAGAATTCCAATTAGGCGAGGTGTAAAACAGGGCTGTGTCCTTGCCCCTAATCTCTTCAGCTTGTATATTAGAGGCGTAGTCGATTGGCTATCAGACTGCAAGCATGATGCCCTGAAATCGGCGACTGTGAGCACCCCAGTGCTCATGTTCACGGATGATACACTGATGCTGTCCAGAACACCTATGGGCTTGCAGGCCTTCCTGGATAAATTTGCCTCAGTGTGGCCAGGGAGCTTGAGATGAACACTGTCAAAACAAAATTATTGGCAATTAGACCACACCGCTCCTTTAGGGGAAAGATGTTTAATGATGGAAAAACCATTGAGCAGGTCACATGTTTTGATTACATAGGTGTCAGACTGACTGATAATGGTTCTTGGGGGACGCAAATGTCAAAAAGCGAAAACACTCAAACAGATCAGCTTTCATATTGAGGAAATTGAAAGCTACCTCATGTGGCGCAATCTCACCAGTGCTCGAAGTATATAGGGCTACAGCCGTCAACGGGGCCTCTTAAGGAGTAGAGCTCAGGGGAAGTGCTGTTCCCGTTCCTCTTGTGCAAGCCGAAATTAATTTATTAGAATAGTCTTTAACTTGCCGCCAAGCTCTCCCATGGTATCTATTCGCTTTGATACAGCACTGCAAAGGATTGTTGTTTTTGCCTCTTTTAAAATGCTGAAATTCTGGCTACGCATTTGGACAGTACCTGATCTATTTATCTATCGGGATACCCTAGTAGAGCTTATAAAGCTCGATGGAAAGTCCCCGACGCCATGGCTTTGTAAGATCAAGTCTCTCTGCTGTATTATCAAAATAGAAGAACTTTGGCATGCCCCACTGGCACTACCTAAAGAAGTAGGGGCAAAGGGTAAAAAAGAGCTTCTGGGAGTGCATGTTACACAAACTATGGAACGAATAAAGGGACGAGGGTATGGTGGCAAAATTCCTACAGCATCAGTGCTCACCAAGCTTTGAACCATAACTAGACAGGATTAGGCCCAATCTTGCTAGATCTTTGTACATCAAGTTTCTAACTGGTAACCTCCCATTGAAATGCTTTACAGCAAAATGGGTCAGCCATTTGACTCCAATCACCGACTGCCCTTTCTGTCCATTAGTAGCTGAGATAGAGGACCATTTTTTGTTCTTTTGCTCAAGTTATGTGACCGCAAGGAAGTGATGGCTAGTTCCAGTATTTAGGCTGCTGGGCACAACGCATTACTGGGAGACGGGTAGGGGCTTTAAATGTGACACCTCAGAGCATCTTACCTTCGCCACAACTGGATACCTCCTTAGTGCATGGAGGATAAGGTCAGCAAGACTTGGCAAGGCTGCCGGATAGGTGTCTTTAAAGCATAATGCTCTACAGCTTTTGGTAGTTCCATCTGGGTCTCCAGCGCCATAGTAGCCTGTTTTATTATCCTCAAGGCGTTGCAGATTTTGAACTGAAAGAGCCGGTCCATGGTTCTAGCTACTCCCTTTCACACCATGTATAAAGTTGCTTTTTCTTGAGCCACAAATTCGCTGAGCTGAGGCTACTGCATCACTCTGAGCCTTATTAAGGAGTGCATTCGTAGGATACCCAGTTTCACGGTTTATGGTTTTAGTTTCTTTTTCTTTATTGCTTATAATGGTTCTTCCATTTTGCATTTGCACTCCAGTTACGATGTTGATATGCTGTTCCTACTGCATCACACTGAGTCATACTAACGTGCTACAATAGAATTCCCAGCAGCATTGGCTCAATTTGTCTGAGAGAACAGCTGCTTGGTTCATCTCATTCTAAGCAATCCTGAAGGGGGAATTATTAAGTGCAATATACTGTGAAACTATGCTGATAATGTTGCTTTTTATCTTGTATGTGTCAAGATTTTGAAGTATTTAATTAGGAATCAGGGTCAAAGAATGTGTATAAATCTGCCATAGTTCATGACAGACCATTTCAGGTTTTTGTCTATGGTCTTGTTTTACTGTTCTTTACTTCTGCTGTGCTATGATACTAGAGAGATATTATCCCACACAGGTAACCAAGAGAGGTGTATTGTACAGCAACAATGATAATGCATTTTTAATGTTTGTTTTTACGTGCAACTTTTATGGCCTCTGGCAGCTTTAAAGTATTTATACAACTCTGCTGATGGAGTAGTATGCTGAGGTGAAATACCCAGAGACCTTGATCAACATCGAGGTAAATACCATCCATGCTTCCTCTTCTTGCTGTGGTTCCTTGTTTTCACTGGAGGACCTGGAAGATGGTGAGGAATGAGAAATGGACCGAGACCTAGAGCAGAACAACACTGAGTCAGACTGTTGGGGCAGCCCGTGAAGAGCTTTGGGTATTGCTCCTTAACAATCTTGGGATTCATGCTGTGACACTGCTCATAGGACCTCAAATTGTGCCTTGGTCCAAGGCACAACAAGCAGCTGTAAGTATTAAAACTTTTTTTGGTGTGATATCCCAGAAGCACTGCACAGAAATATTCACAGCGAACGTGACAAAAACCAAGGAGAGAAGCTCTGGATCCACATCAAAGGGTGTGGCAAAATGGAAGGGACGTCATGGGGGCGGGGTGCTTTTTGGCTTCAGTGGCGTCACAGTGGTATTGTTTCCAGTGCTGAGATGCAGTCTGCAGCCCATGCAGGCATGGGAGAGCAGTGTCCGAAGTTTCAGTATTCAGTCTACTGCCTGGGGATACTATATACGAGGTGAGGAATCTGCAGGCAGAAGTAGCCACCAGAAATCTTTATATTGCTGAAATCAAAAAATGTGTGAAGTCCCAAATTATACAGTATATGCTGTAGTACTGAATAGTTGGCAAAGTCCTTGCTATGGTCAAAGATCTGCTATTTACCACTGGACTCCTTATTTACAAGTCCCATGCCATTCAGATTCATAAGTAACATGTGAGGTACAATGCAAACAGAATGTGCTTTCTGTTTAGTCTGAAAACCACATAGTATATGAACATTGTAGATTTAGTTGTACAGAATATGGCACTGGAAGATCATTTTATACTTTGCTGGTAGAGTTTGTAAAGTTTTATATGTGACAGAAAAATGTACACGCATATACCATGATATGATACACTTGAACATGGTCCTTAATGGTATCCTTCTAGAATGGCCACTCCACAAACAAGAAAAAAGTTAAAAGAAAGGAGCACAGGTGGCAGAAGAAATCATGCTGAAAGAATGTGGAGGTTGAAAGATTAATTAAACCCTATTAAAATGATCATTATGCCTTAATGTAACCTTACCACTTTCTGCCAGGGCTGCCGCCACCTCATTCAGTGTGGAGTAAATGTTACAGGCAGCCCATCGGCACTGAGCTCCCAGGGCCCCAAGAGTCTCAATCAGCACCTGGAGAAAGAAAAATCGTTTTGAGTAACGCCTACTGGTGAGCATCTTTTATCTGCAGTAGATATGTGACCAGCACTGTGATCCAAGCTTCATACAATGAAACTGTTTATGCCATATTGACTATGGTTTTCCACACTATCTGACGGGAATTCAACAGTTAAAATAAATACAAAAGTATTTTCATATCTGTCTTTGCAGGAAATTAACTAAATGAGAAAACAAATAACTTATAACAGTACTCTTCCCTAGTTAGGATTGCCTCAGTATATCCAAAAAATAAAATATTTTTCAACCGTGTAGTTTTGCTAGTTCATGTCCTAAAGAGAAGCACTGTTCACATTTTGAAGGGAGAAACTTAAAACCTAGTCAAAATTCAAATGCTGTGCAAATATTTTTTGCTTTGACTGGCACAGTTAACCCTATGTTTACAAGAATGTGCAAACACGCAAAGAAAATATTGCTTTCTTGTAAACCTGTTTATGCATCATAGGTATCCTCGCTGAAGTCATAAACATAGAATATTCACGCCTATGCGGGACCCAGGAACATATATATGTATATATAACCTCGTATCTATAGGAAAAGAGTTTTTTCTTTTGCCAATATCCTCTTTGGTGTTGTTTGACGACTTCAAAACTTTTCAAAACTAATACACCACTCACTTCAGCCGCTGTGTTGAAAGTTTCGGGGTGATTCGTCAAGCGGGGGCCGAGAAAAAGTGGGGGATCCCAAAACACTTTTTCTCCATGTTAATTATCATAGGAAACTTTAGACACTGCTACAGCCCTAACTGCTGAACGGAATTACACATTTGGCAAAAAAGGTAGCTCTTGGTCCAGAAAGCACTCTTTTTGTTAAATGGTGTAAATCTGTACAGTAGTTCCTGATAAATTTAAAGATTTCTCAGATATACAACTGTGGCCACGGTGAATCCATGAACTCTTCCGTTCTCGTGCATGAAATCGGATTGGCTGTCAACACTTTAAACCTGGAAGGGTCGGCAGCCATCTAGTGACTCGGTTGAACCGAGAAAAAAGGAGAAAAAAACAAGAAAAGGGGGCAGGGTAGAAACACCCTGACCCCCCTAGGCCGTTCAGGGCCAAAAAAAGCATTTTTTTTGCCCGCCGGGAGTCGCAGTGGATCCGCGAATCCGCCAAAATTGTTTTAAAAAACGAAGCGCTGGTGCTTTCTTGGTTGGGGGATGAAGTCCCCTTCGCTGCTGAGGGTCCTTAGGGGCCAACTAGCCCACCTGTTACCTCCAGTAAGCCTCACACAGTGGGATTGCGGAGAGGTGGTCGGAGGCCACGCCCCTTTTTTGACCACTCTGCAAACGGGCCTCTCGGCGCACTGCTGGTGGGGCGATGAGGTCCCCTTGCCTCCTGAGGGCCTCAGGAGTAAAGTGGACTTGATCCCCTAAGCAGCAGCAGGCGCATTTGCAGAGTGGTGGCGAAATGGGGCGTGGCCTCTGACCACCTCCCAGCAATCCAGCTGTGTGGGGGCTTACTGGAGGTAACAAGAGGGCTAGTTGGTCCCCTTGGGCCCTCAAGAGGCAAGGGCACTTCATCCCCCAAATAGTAGTGCGCCAGGAGACGCGTTTGCAGAGTGGTGTAGAAAGGGGCGTGGCCTGCGACTACCTCTCAGCAAGCCCACTATGTGGGGCTTACTGGAGGTAACAGGTGGGCTAGTTGGCCCCTAAGGACCCTCAGCAGCAAAGGGGACTTTATCCCCCAAACAAGAGCAAAACAGGAGGCGCGTTTGAAGAATGGTGGAGAAAGGGGGTATGGTCTGCTATCAGAACTCGGCAATCCTGCTGTGTGGGACTTACTGGAGGTAATAGGAGGAGTAGTTGGCCCACAAGAACGTCCTTGGGGGCTAACTACCCCTCCTGTTACCTCCAGTAAGTCCCACACAGTGGGATTGCTAAGAGGTCTTCGGAGGCCGCGCCCCCCTTTCTCCACCACTCTGCAAACGCGCCTCCTGGTGAACTACTGGTTGGGGGATTAAGTCCACTTTACTCCTGAGGGACCTTGGGGGCCAAGAAGCCCTTCTAGTACCTCCTTTAAGTCCTACACAGCGGAATTCCTGAGAGCGGTTTGGAGGCCCAGCCCCCTTTCACCACCATTCTGAAAATGTGACTGCTAGTTAAAAAACCTTAGAAATTCACTAAAAAAAACAAAGGTTACAGGGACGTTATATTTAGCAAATAGAACTTAAAAAACTTTAGAAATTCACTAGAAAAACCCAAAGATTACAGGGACGTTACAGTTAGGAAATTAAATTTTAAAAAACTAAGAAATTCACACAAAAAAAAACATAGGTTACAGGGACGTTACAGTTGGGCTCAGATTTCACTCGTGCAAAACCAGTGAAATTCAGCAGTTATAGTTACCTGAGCTAACTAACTTACGCTCCCGCAATACACTGCTTATGAGCTCACATATTACATCACTCATGACATAGTCAGTGACATCACTGATGACATCTCAAATTATATCTCAGTCACAGCTCACGCCAAGCAAACAGCCATGTCCCAGGGGTGGGCACCCCGTCTATTTTTTTATTTTTTATTATAGCCCCGGGAAGGGAGGGGGGATTTGTGGTGTTCCCCATGTGGAGGGGGGGGGATCCGCAAGGCCCCTCCATTATAATTTACATAAGCCCCGGGGAGGTGGTGGGCTCCGGGGAGGTGGTGGTCCCCAGGGCATAAATATGCCCTTGGCCGGGGACCCCCTTCTACCCTCCTCCATTTTTAACACATTTCGGCACGCCCGGGGACCTGGCCCGCACCTTTTTTTTTTTTTTTAAATTCATGCCAATATTAGCGAATTTCGCGGTGAATTCAAAAATATTTGTTTGCCCTGCTGACCCCAGGACCAAGGCTACGGGGTCAGTGTATTCCTACCCTGCCCCCTTTTCTTTTGCATTTTATTGTTTTTGGGCCTCGGCTGAAGCTGAGGCCTTAAGATGGCTGCCAATACTTCCTGGTTGAAGTGTTGGCAGACATTCAGAGCTCAGCATTTCTCTGCACGAGCTAGTCATTATTTGTGAAGGCTTTGTGGTTCTAGATATATAAATTTGGATTTCCTTTAATTCTGCGAGAACTACTGAACTGATTTACACAAAATAAGTGAAAGTGTGATCTGTGAACCCTAAAGCTACCTCTCTGCGCCAAATTCGGTGTAATTCCGTCCAGCGGTTCGTGCTGTAGTCATCTTCAAAGCTCCTATGAGAATTAACATGGGAAACACACTTTTTTTGACCCTCCTTCTCCTTTTTCTCTGCCCCAGCTTGACGGATCACCCTGAAACTTTCCACGCACAACTAGAATCACCAAGGCACTTCTTTTTGGAAAACTCAGTGAAGATTTGTCAAACAGCCAAAAAGAATTTTTTGGCATGTGGCCTGGCTCACTGCTTCTTTAAATCAACCTGCCTCTTGAGGAGATACAATCACACTCTTTGTGACATGACAGCTATGATAGTGGCAAATCTGCTGGACCATCTAATTGACCATTTTGCGGAGGGTGTCCATGATGACTAGGATGTATCCAGACACCTCACTGGGAGTGGGTAATAGGCAAGAAGTAAGTTGTTCACTGTTTTGACTGTGAACGCAACTTTGAATATGTCCTCTGCTGTTGCTGTTTTCCTCTGCCACTACCATTTCTACGATGGTACTGAGAGGTTTTTTGACTGTTGACCTTGGTATTTTTCACTCCAAGATATGACAGAATGTTTCCCTGCATTTTTCTCTATCCGATAGAGAACTCCACCATATCAGAGAAAGCACCTTTCACGGGTATTGACCTTGTGGCCAAACATAAGGAAATGTTACTTAAATGTAACCATCCACTCGAAGCACAGGTGTACTGTAAATTCACATTCTAGGTAGATTTCTGCGTTTTACTTATGGGTACATAATATTACAAGCTGTACTTTCTAAATCTGTGTCAGCTTCAGCCATGACCTGAAGGCCTTATCTACATGCCACAATGCAGTCAACAATGCAAGGGACAAAGAATTCACCTTAATCTGTGTTTCCGCCATCCTGACATACATGCCTGTTCCCATGACATGAAAAGTACAAGCTTTACAACAGCAGTATCTAATGCAGGCCAAAGAGGGCCTGATCTAGGCCACTTTTTCAGGATACCCAAATAAAGTAAACGTACATACTATGGATATGATTAGAACTCATTTACATATGGCTGTCCTGAAAATCTGGCAGGAATCTATACTATCTGAACTACAATGTACATCCTTGCTTTAAAGGGTCATCCTCTTTTTTGCTCTGCCTCCAGGGAGTGTGGCGGGTTACATCTGAATCTATAACAGAATAAATGACAACCTGATGTTACAGCTAAGTAACATTTTTCATTGCAACACGTGTCTTCTAATATACATAGACAAGCTACATAAAGCAATACCTTCACCTTTCCAAAGTGGTGAGGATGTGTATTTTAAAAAGAGAATCCAAATAATATTGTCAGAATTGTTTGGCCAATTAGAACCTCTTTTTCACCTCTTGATGCATAGCAAATTACCAAGTAAGTGTCATTAAAATATCTGAGCAATGTTTCCTAAAGGCACATGGTGGTACCTTTCTTGAATGTAGAATGAGGTCCACATTCAGAGGGGAGTTGTTGACTGTCATTTGCATAATTTTTATGTATTCATAGTACGTTACATCTTGTTGCCAGGCCAGATTTTGGGACTGTTTTTAAGGCGAGCCTGGGCAGTGCATGCACTGCTCTGCGAGGCATGCTGTATTCGGGTATGGACTAGAAGCTCCTCCCATTTTCTGCCAATCTATTTAATTGGCTCCTGTCACTGTCCTTTGTAAACTGTGGCTTCTCATAGGTCAATAGGCTTAGTAGTCCCTCCTTAGTAGCGCCTTGTCTCATCTTGTAACCTACCATACGGACTGACCCTCTTACGTGCGTTGTTATCCGGTAGGCTTTAATTACAGCCTCCGAGCACTATTTTCTTTAATGACTTTCTCCTGCCTGCCGTTGCAGGCCGGACATGCTTTTATTTTTTCTTAACCAGCGGGCGCCTTTCTTTATGCATCCCTCGCCATATTAATGGTTTTTTTTTTGTTTTTTTTTTTAAGCGCCGCGTCGTCGCGCCTTAACTTTAAATATGATTAGTGAAAATGGGGCATCGCAACGTCGTGCTTTAACTTTAAATATTATTACTGAAAGCATGCCATGGGGCGCTTTTACAAAAAAAAAAAAATGTTGTTAACTTGAGAAACAAATGCTTTTTTTGTGTAAAAGCGCCCCATACCGTGCTTTCACTTTAATGGTGGTCGCGCACCTTTCTTTAGACGTGGGTCGTCTAAAGAAAGGGGCATGGCCTCCATTAAAGTGAAAGCGCGGCATGGGGCACTTTTACAAACAACCATTTGCAATGCAATAGGTCTCGCATTTGCGAGAGTTTAAGTTATTGGCATTGTAAATTACAATGGCTTTTATTTATGTCTTAAAAACCAACATATAAATAAAAGGCATTCTCATTTACAATACCAATAGCTCAAACTCTCGCAAATGTGAGATCTATTGCATTGCAAATGCTTGTTTTCTGATGTGGTTGGGCCATAAAACATTTGTAGCTAAAGCTAAAAGATATTCTGCAGTCAATATAGTACATGATAACTCAGCAGACATATAAAGTGTGTTCGGAACAAACTTTGGTACCCTCAGCACTTCTGCTGAAGATAACAATCTAGGGGTTAGTGAGAAAAGAAGAAAGTCTACATTGCAAGAGAGTTCTGGCTGTTAGTCTAGCTGTCAATGTTATGCCATGGACAAAGCCCAAAAATAGTGGACCCAAAGGGACCCTTCCAGGGACAAAGCACCTGAGAGCTCATTAATACTTCTTCAGTTCTTTTTCTTTCCTTAGATTGAAAATTAGGTACAACTTAGTTATAAGTGAGCTGTTCCATCAGCACAAAAGACACCAATACTTCCTTGCGCAATCCCGGAAGCAGAGCGGATGCACTGAAGCTAAAATGCGGCGGTGCAAAGTGGGGCTATGTCTCTTCCAAATGTAAAGAACTCTTACAGCCAGTAAAGAAGGGAAACTATGTTCCCTGCACTGATTGGTGCAAAGACCAGTAGACACAACCAGGTCCATTCACTTAGAAAATGGTACTTTGTGAGAATTTGGTATAAAAAAATAAAATAATAAAATAAAAACACATCCAAACCTCAAAAAAGAAAAAAACAATTGGGGGGGGGGGGTGGAGGAACCTCTTTCAGTAATGGGTGTAGAGTGGTGGAATGGACTAGAAAATGAGGAAGAACAGAAAGGAGAATATTTAAATCTTGAAAAGTTAAATTGGTTTAAAAAAAAAAAAAGGCCTCCTGGACCAACACCATCCAAACGGATGTGTGGATCGAAGTAACTTCTACCCACAGGTCCTTAAAAGTAGACTAACAGCATTAAATAAGAATAATACACATTTTAACAGAATAAATAAACTTACTGCAGTCTGGGCCGTAATGTGAGTGCATCCCACAATCTTCGCTCCAGCCAATGGCTTTTCTCCTTGAGCCCGCTTCCGCAGAGCCATGAGGGCAGGCATTTCTGCAAAGGGAAAAATTAAGAAGTGTAAGCAAGTATTTAGAGTTTGGAAAGCTAAATAATTAAACGTTGATACGCTGCAACTGTATCTCCTCAGGACACAGCTATTGAGAGTGAATTCTCCAAACTCCAAGCAATCTCTCTCCCTTAAGCATTATTTCTCCAAAAGCTCCTGTTTTAGCCACCGAAGGGAATCGAATGGGAGAACAAGCATTGGAATAGTTAATAGGTCTCGCCTTTAGGACCTTTTAAGTGTTTAGCTAGAGCTATTGGCTTTGCCAATGTGTTAATGTTATGTTATAGAGCAGTGTGGTTGCTCTCTAGCATGCTGAAAAGGTATAATAAAAAATTGTTATAAGCATTTTTGTTTCAGACTAACGTATAACGTTTGGACAGTCAATAGCTGTGCTTGTTGTGACTGTCAGTTTTTTGTGTTTGTTGTAGATTTGTGTTATGTAGTATGGCTAAAAGTTTTTGGTGTAAAGTGGAATTGACTGAAGGTTTGCAAATTAGAGTATAGTGTAGTGTTATTAGCGTTGTAAATGTAAATATTTTTTACTTATGTGTTCTGGAGTGTAATGGATGTATGTGCAGGGATGTGGAATTCCTATAGCCCGACGCCCGGGACATATTATTTGGGGTCAAGGGCAACAAGTTTTCATGTGTATTTTGTCCTTGGGACAAGTAGGCCCAACCCCCTACAGCACAAACCCTTTGCTGCCAGTTTACAGTATGGATCCTGGGGCATTGCCTGCAGTTAAGGTAATATTTGTGTCCATGAGTTAATGCTGTTCAAACTTGCATTTATGGTTCATTAATGCAAAACCTTTATTATTAGGGTGAGCGCTCCAAGTAAATGTTGTAAGCTCAGACTGTACTACTGACAGTGGTTCCAGTATAAAAATGTGTACACACGTTTTCAATGTTTAGCAATATGATGCTAGTATACTGCTCCCAGAATGCTCTCTGATTAGATGCAAATATTTGCAGAAGCTTGAAAGCAAGATTGATGATTCTTTGCTTTCAAAATAAAATGTTTACAAAAAAATGCAAAAACATTTCTCTAAACTACTATAACATTTTAGGTACCGTTTCTTTGCAGCCTCATTTAGTAAAATGTGTTGATATATGCTAGTATTTCCCAAAAATATTCATAATGGAAAATCAGTGTAACCAGTTTTAATAAGATTGTGGGAAACATAAAAATAAACAAGCATTGGTAAAGCCAGTAGGTCTGAAATTGTTCGTCAGCCTTTTGGTTTTGTCAATGCGAGACTTGTTTTGGCATGGTTTTTGTAAAACCTTATTGGCGTGGGAGCTGCCAGGCCCTCACCATTATAACAAACATTGGCAAAAGCAAACATTGTTTTGGTCTCAAAAAGCACACCTTGCCACAGTAGTTCCTGGCACTGAACAAAACAACTGTGTTGATTATGCTCCTTGTGAAAGAACAGAATGCTGTCACTCACAGTGAAGCTAGCCGATAGACCGAGAGAGAGACAAAATTTAAAAAAACACAAAAGGTTATGGTTAACGCCAGACCTAATTAGGGGCCCAATTATTAAATAAAGTCTCAATAGTGTACCCATGTCCTTGCATTAAGTGCAGATATACGACTTTCGTGAATTCACAAGACTTTACAGAAGTAGGCCAAGAAATAGTACTCCTAGAAAATATTTGTGAACTGCATTTTAGCATGAGCAAATATGCAGGTGTAGATTTGCTCATGCGAAAATCTGAGTGTTTGCAAGTTCACTTTCCCTTCAACCACTTTTTTCCCAACCATGATAGATGTTTTATGTCTGCCATTATCAGGAGTAAATTTCCAACCTTTCTCAGTATGGGAAAGATTAGAGAACAGTTGGCAAAAATCCTTAAAACATGCAAGTGAGTAGGTTTGCACAGACTCAAAATGGCATTCCAACCCTGGAACTGTTGCTTACCATTACCTTCAGCGGCAGTATGTAGATCTGCGGAAACGTGACAATATAAGAGAATTGCTTGTATTCAAACCCTACTTTAGAAAAAGCCCTGGTCTAATCAGAGATGCTATTTCAGAGCTCTTATGTAATGAGATTGCTGCCATAATTTGTTGCCGTATTACATGGCACAAAAGGGACAAGTGGATTTTGTTACAGGACAAGTAGATTTATGAAGCAACCTGCCCCGTGGACAAGTAGATATTTTATTAAATTCCACACCCCTGTATGTGGTGTGTTGTGCAGTGGAAATGTGGCTAGAAATTATGTGAAATTTAGTGTATAGGAATGATGTGGAGTGGGATTGTGAGTTATGGAGAGTATTTTTGTGGTATGGCATTTTGTGTTGTGGTGTGTTATGTTGTGGTGTGTTATGTAGTGGAGTTTAATTATGTGGTTTGCGGTTTATATTTTGTGGTGTGATGGGGAATTATGCGGTGTGGATTGTATGTATATGGTGTGTTATGTAATTGTGTTATTGATTTGTATAATGTGGTTTCTTGTTGAATTATGTGGTGTGCAATTGAAACGTGTTGAATTGATGTGTGGTGTGGAACTGTGTGGCGTTGAGTGCAATTATGCGGATTCTAATTATGTGGCATGGTGTGGAGTGTATTTATGTGGATTGCTGCCATGTGGTATAGATTGGTTTTATGTGGGGTGTATTTATGAGGTAGTAAGTAGAATGTTATGTGGAGTTGAAGGAAGTTGTCCTGAGTGTTATTATGTGTAGTGTAAATATGCTGGGTGGTTTTTAATTGTGTGTATAGCAAAATTAGAATGCTTGACTCCATCAGGGTCCAAAGTCATTAATTTTACCGAGCTCCCCTTTAGTGAGGAGATGGCTTTTAATCAAGGCAAGTACAACAACTTTCACGAAAAGTTTGAACCCCCGCGCGTACCATCATTCCTATTCCAGGAGCAAAAATGTTAGGAACTGGCGGCGCATGCGGCTCGGTTAAAAGTGCCTGGAAATCAGTTTGGCCAGGGCAGTTATCCTAACTTTCACTAAACAAATGTGAAACATGCACCCATAAACCGTCGGCCGCAAACATCAATAGTCACTCAGCCTCAGTATCACAGAAACAATAACTTACCAAGCTGGCCCATGCAAGTAACAGTTATTTACCTGAGAAAAAAAGTCTCATGCGTGTGTGGGAGCACACTGGTGATTTATTTGGCATTTAAACCTTAGACAGAATAATGCGCCACAGATCTCCAGGGACTGGAAGCCGCCCCCTCCGCTTGAGGTAAAATGTACCCAAAAAACACATGCAGCTATGCACAGATAGCGCTATTTACACACTCAAGCGTATCTATTTTTGTTGTAATTTCTATGCAGACACGCATACACATAGATACATGCATAACAATGTAGCCACAGATACACATTTTTAAAAAAGCATGTATAGAAACGTTATGGCTGAGTGATTAGCTAAGAGAGGAAGGCATTACGCAGAGATTAGCATTCTGTTCTAGACATGATGTAGTGTCACTCAATTTGTCATTTATAAGGAATTGAAAAGTCTCACTTAACCACTATAAAAACATGGAAATATCAAACGTAAGCAAGCTCAAAACTTAACAAGCTATGGCCCATAATTTCAAATGCTTTGGGGTACACAATTGAAAAACCGAAAGCTTAAGTGTATGCAAACCTATTTATAGAAATCAAGTTTGCACATCGCCAACCCATTTTTAGCACAGAAACACTGCTGTTCTCGTCTGCCCCTTGCTTTACCTTTTAACATTGCGTTGTGGCTCCGATCATTAGGAAGTAACATCACCTAACCTCATGTTCACAGCTAGGAAACCAACATGACATCGAACTGCACGTTCCCTAATATTCAAAAGTACGCATCCATTTTGAAAGTGTAATAACTGCTCTATATTATGTGCTAATTCCGTAAGCAAACCATCATCCTCGCTATGTTTGAAGTTACTTTTTTTGTGTGTTCAAAATGCTTTATTAGATGAATTTTTTATACATATTAAAAACACAATACAAAGAATAATACCGAACAATAAAGTATAGGTACATATTACAACATAATATAAGAAATGTAAAACAACCAGTAATAATGAAATAGAATACCTATACCAGCATTAATAGTTACATAGTAGATATAAAAGATAATACAAACAAAAAAGGGCTACATTAAACAAAAATTGACATATAAATTCAAATAAGCATTTTAAATTGAAATAAAAAAAGGACCAAAACGGAATACTTCTAAAGTTTTAAATAAAAATTGCCAATTAACCTTATTAAATGCCTTTTCCGCATCAAAGGCCATTACACCAATTGGACAGCTGGATTCTTTGGCAAGGGATAATACATGACAAAGCAACCGGGCATTGTGAGCGGACAATCTACCTTTCATAAAGCAAGTTTGATCGGGTTGTATAATATTGGATAGTAAGGGTGATAATCCATTCGCTAAAATTTTGGCATATATCTTACAGTCCTGATTAATTAAAGAGATGGGACGAAAATTTGATACTAGGGTATGGTCTTTATTCGGTTTGGGAAGAACAATTATAGTGGCTTCATTAAAAGATCCCCCCATCATGGAAGCGTGTTGAAAATCTGTAAAAAGGGAAAGTAAAAAAGGTGATAATTGGTCCTGAAAACATTTATAGAATTCAGCCGGAATACCATCTGGACCAGGAGTTTTTGGGAATTCAATGCATTAATTGCTGCAACAATTTCTTTAACATCAATAGGACTATCTACGGTCAATCTATCAGCAGCAGAAATCTGAGGCAATCGACAAGAATTAAGAAACTCACTGATAACACTGTTGTTAGGTGCGAGAGGTTCATGATATAAGGAAGAGTAAAAGGAAAGGAACTCTTTCAGTGTATCCTCAACATCCGTCACCAATATACCATTATTCGTTTTGATGGCTGGAATTTGAATCCTGTCTCGCTTGAGGCGTATATAATTAGCTAACAGTCGACCAGATTTGTTGGAGTTAAAATGAAAATTGGATTTTTCTTTTGAGACAAGTAAACCTGCTCTTTTACTAAGCATACAATTATATTCGTATCTATATTTCTGAAGTTGGGATTTATATTGTGGATCTCTAGATGAAATAAAAAGTCTTTCCACAGATGCAATCTGTTTCTCTAATTTGGTGAGGTGGGAATAAAAAGATTTATTTTCATGCGCCATAATAGAAATTGAAACTCCACGAATGTAGGCTTTAAAAGCATCCCAGTGTATAATTTTGGAAGTGTCCCATGAGTTATTATTCAAATATAGTCACTAATAGCCAAGGCCATTTTTTTTTAGAATTGGTTGGATTAAGGACTATATCAGAGTTCATTCTCCATTTTTTATTAGAAATTTGGGGGTCAGAAATACATAGAGAAAAAGAAATCAAAGCATGGTCTGAAACCGTAATAGGATGTATAACCGCCTCACTAATCATATGACATAGATTACGTGAAGTTAATAAGTAATCAATCCTAGAAAAAGAGGAGTGGGCATTGGAAAAAGGGTAAATTCTTTATCTGTAGGATGCTCCAATCTCCAAAAATCAACCAATTTGGTAACAGAAAAGAAGGATTTTAAAGCAAAAAATGCTTTGTTAGGTCGGAATTTAAAAGCAGAGGACCGGTCCAGCAAAGGATCCCTGATAAGATTAAAATCACCACCTACTATAGGAGACATATTACCAATTTTGAGTATTTCAGCAGAGACATAAGACCAGAAGGCAGGATCATCAGAAGTAGGGGCATATATATTGACCAAATTTAAAATGAGTTTGTCAATTTGAACTTGAGCATAAACAAATCTACCATCTGCGTCATGATGATGCGACAACAGTTGTACCTGAGTTCTGTGTGAAAAAAGTATAGCTACACCATTTTTACGTTTTGCAGCAGGAGATGAAACAATAAGCCCTACCCAACCTTTAGACATGGTATGTAATATCTTATCATCTACAGGAGTTTCTTGCACAAAACAGATATCAACATTAGGATTTTTTGAGATATTCTAAAATTTTACGTCTTTTAACTGGGTGTCTGAAACCCTTCACATTTAATGAAGCAACAACTAACTTTCATGGTCTAGACATATTTTCCTATAAGTAATAAAAGAAGAAGAAGAAGCAGAAGAAGAGAATAAAAGAAGAATAACAGTAGCTCATATAAAAAGGACAAAACAAGACGAACAACATAAAGAGAGGTCAGTCTCTAAGACCTCATACCAATAGAACATTGGAGACGGAGGTGCAAGCAAGAAAACCACCATCACATGCACCTGCATAAAGAGAGAATAACAACCTACATTAAGGACTATAGAATGTTAGCCCGCAGAACCAGAAGGCTGAGAGTCCATGTGAATAGGATCATCCTGGTCCAAAAATCTGATTAGATCTGGAGGAGCTGAAAAAGACTTGGAGACATCATTTTTCCAGATGCGCATAATCGCAGGATCAAAAAGGCCATATTTGTAAACAGCTTCTCGCAAACGAGGCCTCAGTTCTGAAAATTGTCGTCGTATTTGAACTGTCTCCTTTGCAAAATCTTGATGAATAAAGACTATTTCCTTCAATTAGGAGAGAAGGTATTTCTCGGGCAGCCTTTCGTATGAGGAGGAGGTGATGATGCCTCAGAACTTTAAATATGATTTGTCTTGGTTTGACCTGATGAGGTTTACGAATCGAGGGAATCCTGTGGGCCTTGTCAATCTCAAAACGTTCTGGAAATTTGATATTTAATATTTTAGGTAGAAGGTTTTCCAAGAAAAGACGACAACTCTGACCCTCAATTCGCTCCGGGACATTAAATATGCGTAAGTTGTAGTGTCTATTTCTATTTTCCAAATCCAGTAAGGAACGTTGAAGAGAAGCAACCTGAGGAATGAGTGGAGCCATAGTCGTGATGGCTTTAGTATTATCACAAATTTTATTCTCATTGTCTGCAACTCTCATCGATAATGAAGCCATATCTCTCTGAATATTTTTAATATCCGAAGAAATTGTGTCAGTATTAATATGAATAGCTTGAATTTCCTCCAAAATTTTTGCCAATGAATTATCTTGTGAGTCAATGACTTTGGATTTGGTAGGAGGAGGTGAAACAGCTTGTTGAAGTTTATTTAACACTGTTTTGGAATCCATACTGACAAACAGAGAGCAAGCAGGTAATAATAAATAAATTATGTCACAAATAGCAAAGATTTTGAAGTGAAATGTGGTCTTCTGACAGAACAATAAAATTAATATGGCAAAAAACAGCTCCAGAAAGTCTTAAATCAGCGTTACAATAAAGTTTAATGGGGAATAAAAAAGGACAAAATCCCTTTAAATCTGTGGAAAAACAATAGTGGTATCCAGCAAGAGGCAGGAACAAACCCCTTTAAGAAGGCAAGGCTTCTGAAGAGAGGAGGTGCCCAGCAAGTCAAACCCGCCTCCTCTGTGTGTGGAGCTCACAGAGAAAGGCAAGGGAAGCAGGAGCCGTCTCTGAGGAGAAAAAGAAAACTCCTACCGCTCCTCCCATGGAGGCACCAGACCTTCGAAATGGAGCCCACCGACACTGCCAGGCTGAAGGAGCACCTGAGTTCAAAAGAGAATCTTGAAGAAGCCCTTATCGTCGCGAAATTATCGTCGTTGTAGCAGGTGAGAAACGGAGCTTAAGGCGTGGTGGCCATCTTGGATCGCGCACGCTGCCGACTCTGATGTTTGAAGTTATTGAAATACTTTAAAGTTACGTTTATAATAAACTATATGAAGTAAGTTCTACTTGTTGGTAATGCTATACAAAGCATATTTTTAGTTCTTCAATTTACTTCTACTTCTGGACCAGACAAGCATATAAACGCAGATTATAGTCTGTTTTCATTTGGAAGATGACTCCCCCCTTCATTTTCCATATCCTTATGGTGGCCATCATTATATTCATGGAAACCCTTTGTTTTCCTAAAAGTGGCACCATGTTGTTAACAAATGCTGTGCCAGTTAGTTGACTGTGCTTTCACTGCCAGAGCTCTCACAAACTTTTCTATGCCATCGCAGACTTGAATAGCTCATCCAGGCCAAGTATTTTACTTGCATTCTGGGACTTGCAGTGCCCGTGTCATAAGGACTAGAAACCACCGACTGCAAAGTTAAATACCTGGGCTGGATAAAATACGTACAAGACTAAGACATTTTACAGCGCTGCTGAAGCATCTCTTGAATTAGGAAGCTATGACACCACACACTAAAGATGCAGTAATGTAGACATGTACAAATGGTAGGGACTGTAGAAACACATAAGAACCTGTGCATCATTGTTCCAGGCTCTATGTGTATCTTTCACCAAGATGCAGCGAACCCGCCTGAAAGCCGGTGCACAGCAGTTTAACCAGCTTCAGTCGTGAAAACCAATACAATCATTTGTAATCACAAATGTAGAAGTAGCTGCTGTGTGAATAACCAACATTCTGATGCTATTTGAAAACATCAGGCCTACACGGTATTTCCATTTGACGTTCTCCTCACCTGTTCCTACGCGCCTGTTTTAGGTAGTAAGCACAGTACGAACAATACTAATAACATAGC
Source organism: Calotriton arnoldi (assembly GCA_963921515.1). Classification (NCBI taxonomy): domain Eukaryota; kingdom Metazoa; phylum Chordata; class Amphibia; order Caudata; family Salamandridae; genus Calotriton; species Calotriton arnoldi. The sequence continues at coordinate 2,995,311 of CAWUFW010000445.1, forward strand.
CTCTCTGTGTGGAAACGTGCATATATAGAACCCAAATAGTTAGCAAATGTAACAATTTTATGCAGAGGTGAAGGCAATTTGTAAACAAGCAATGGCACCGGAGTGGTGAAGGGGGGACGGGCAAGCAACTACAATGGCAAAGCGGTAATGACGACGGGAAGTAACGTATAATACGAATGTCTGACAAAATATCGACGGACAGAAAATCGACCTACAAAAATATCGACACAGAAATATCGAAGTCAAAAATATTGAAGTCCTATCTACATAAAGGTAAGTACAAAAATAGAGAAAAAAATATCGGTCAAAAATATCGATGTTAAAAATATCGTTTTTTTAATGTTTAATAATAATGTAAAATTAAGTAAATAATACATATAATTAAAAGAAATATAGTTAAAAATATTAAAACATATTTAAAAATAATAATACATATTGTTAAAATTAATTAAACATATACATATAAATTAATATATATACTTACTGCACATATTGCAACATTAGGGAAAGCGTTGGATAGCGCAAGGGTAAAAATTACTATTCCCACTCCAGTGAGTGCAACAGTAGGGAAAGCGTTGGATAGCGTAGGGGTAAAAATTACTATTCCCACTCCAGAGAGTGCAACAGTAGGGAAAGCGCTGGATAGCGTAGGGGTAAAAAGTACTATTCCCACTCCAGTGAGTGCAACAGTAGGGAAAGCGTTGGATAGCGTAGGGGTTAAATTTACTATTCCAACTCCAGTGAGTGTAACAGTGTGGAAAATGTAGGATAGCGTAGGGGTTAAATTAACATACTTATCAATTAAATATATTTTTTAAAATATATAACATATTAATAATTAATTAACAAAAAAGATAAATACCAATAAATTTAAATTAATATTTACTTAAATAACATTAACTTACTTCCCACACTATTCCCCCTTTAACACACAACACACTACACATAAAAAAACACAATTTAATCAATTAACCAATTAATAATTAATAATAAATTAATTATAATTAATATATTTACAAATTAACCAATTAATAAAAATTAATTACCAATTAATAATCAATAACAATAACAATAAATAAAAACATTCATTAATTAATTTAATTACTTCCCACCCTATTCCCCTATAAACCCACCAAACAAAAAAATCACAATTAATTTAATCAATTAATAAAAATTAATTAATTAATAATTAATTAACAATAAATTAATTAACAATAAATAAAAATTAATAATAAAGTGATTATAATTAGTGATTATAAATTAGCCAACCAATAAAAAATTAATTAATAATTAACAATTAATAATCAATAATACATAAAAACATATTAATTAATTACTTTAATTAAATTACTTCCCACCCCATTCCCCTATAAACCCACAACCCGCTCTGATACTAAAACGCAAAATTTACTTTAACAAAATTACTAATTTCTAAACATTTATTTAAAAATGTATGAAAATACATTTTAAAAAAATGTTGAACATACATATAAAATACATACTAAAATACATAACACTAAAAATAAATTCGATATTATTGACAACTATATTTTTGCTAACGATATTACTTACTTCGATATTACTTACTTCGATATTAAAAAAAACGATATTACTTCCCGTGGGGTCGATATTCTGGTCAACGATATTCTTGACCGATATTCTGTCCCCACGATATTGAAAACTCGATATTAAGGTAGGTCGATATTTAAAAATCGATATTTTGACTGTGCACCGTATAATACATATGGCTAGCGGTACAAATAATTGCCAAACGACCAATTAAGCATTGCAATGCAGCATTTGCCCTGTAGCTGGACACAATAATATTTGAAGAGTGCTGAGATTGCATTTTATAATCTGGCTCCTATTGTGCCTAGCCTCACATCTGCGGACTACAGATAACGATAACACGCCCACAATAAGCCCAGCCCAGGAAAAGAAACCCAAAACAAGCCCATCCTCAAAACGACTTTATTATGACACTGATGTGGCAGAACATACAGAGCTGCCGACTTTCGGACTGGGGAACCAGGTTCGAGTCTCAGCTCTCCCGCGCCTACAAAAAAAACGTTGATTGTAAAAATAAAATGAAACAATGTCAGACTCAGTCAGCAATGGCTTTAAATAGTAAACAAGATAAGCGCAAAGCGAATGCCTATCGTAACACTAAAATTAAACAATGGCAGACTCGAAATACGGATGGAAGCCGGCAATGGTTGAACTCCCTAAAACCCGTAAATACGAAACAAGATAAGCACGAAGCAAGTTGTTGTCAGAATCAAGCAGAAGCAAGCCACAAAGAAAAAAAAAGAGTGCTCTCACAGTATCATAAATAACAGTAAGAGTAAGAGCACATGTAACAGGGGCAGTCCTCATGAGAGGATACAAAAGCCCAAAAAGGAAGGACTTTTAAACATATTGACCAAACAAAAGCAGGCTTTTAGGAAGAGCAGTAACAGGAACCAATGAAAATGATGGGAGGAGCTCCAAGCCCATATTGTAGATACAGCACGTCTCAAACACAGCATATGCGCTGCCTAGGTGAGACCTAAAAAACGCATACTCTTGTTCATTCCTTTATGGAATCACGGCTATTGCATTATAAAGGCAAATGGGATGTTATTTTCTTGAGGCGTCGCCAAAAGAAGAAAGTAGTACCAACAGGGGTAGTGGGACTAAGGAAAACAGTATTCTTAAAAAGGCAAGTGGAACACTGATCTGCCACGCACTATACTTTTAAAGTTTAAAAATCAGTAGCAGCTTCCAAATGGCTGTGCTCAAAAGGCAAAATAATTTCCAATTCTTAAATTTTGTCCACAAATTAAACATGCAAACACCCAGCACTGCATTTAAATTAATTTCTTTCAGCTCTGGGCAGCACTAGCCTCTGACTATGGGAAAGGAGTTTCAATGATAAATATTTCAGGATGCCCTCGCTTAGCTGTTACTAGAGATAGGTTTCATTCTCCAACAATAGATCCTTCACAGACTGGTAAGCTTAAAACAGAACGCATACCATTATGCACTCTAGAAAGGAGGGCTGTAGCGAGGGGAAACTTAATTGAAACGCTATGCAAGATATCTGACCCACCAGCACTTAGGTTCTAATAAACAAGTTACTTACTTTCGGTAATGCATTATCTGGTAGAGACTATCTAGCTGCAGATTCCTTACCTTTGAATTTCCCAGGCGTCAGGCTGAATCCGGAAACTTTGGCTCGAGCAATACCCTTTGCGCGCGCCATCAGGTGGCTCCATTAGGCTCAGCGTGAGGTCATCTGCGTCGTTCACATCGGTTATGACATCACGGTCACCTAAATAGGTACCTCCCAGGTGCGCGGACGTCAGTACTTAGTTTTTTTCACGCCAGACGCGCAGAGCCACAAAGTAACTGACGTAAACATGTGCAAACTAGGGCCCTGAAAATGGGAGTAACCATAGCCCTAACAAAATCAGTCCGCAAAGTGGGGAGGCATGGGTGGGCCTGTAAGGAAATCTGCAGCTAGATAGAGTCTCTACCAGATAATGCGTTACCGAAGGTCAGTAACTTGTTCATCTGATAGACTTCTAGCTCCAGATTCCTTACCTTTGAATTTGATACCCAAGCCATACTCTCCCGCCGGTGGGTTGCGGACCAATACCTCACACTAGGAAGTCCTGCAGGACCGAACAAGCAAAATGCCCGTCCCTGCGGACCAGACTGTCCAGGTGGTAGTGCTTGGCAAACATGTGCACAGATGCCCACGTTGCTGCCTGACAGATGTCCAGGACTGGGACCCCCGAGCCAAGGCCCTAGTTGCAGCCTTTTCCCTGGTGGAATGGGCGCTTAATCCCTCAGGGGGCTGCTTCTTAGCCAGGGCAGAGCAGATCTTAATGTAGAGAACGACCCAGCGAGAGATGGTCCTTTTCTGCACTGCCTGCCCCTTCTTAGCTCCCACGTACCCCACAAAGAGTTGGTAGTCCACCCGGAATTCTTTTGTGCGGTCAAGGTAGAACAACAATATTTTTTTGGGGTCCAGGCGATGGAGATGCTCCTCTTCCTTAGAGGGATGCGGGGGAGCAAAGAAGGTGGCCAGCGTGATAGACTGACCCAGATGGAATGGGGTCACCACCTTCGGCAAGAATGAAGCATGGGTGCGAAGCACCACTTTATCTGGAAAAGACAACATGTAGGGAGGCGTACAAGATAGCACCTGCAACTCACTCACCCTCCGGGCAGATGTTATCGCCACTAGAAAGGCTGTCTTGATGGTAAGCAGCCAGAGGGGACAGTTGTGTAAAGGCTCGAAAGGAGCACACATATGAGAAGTGAGGACCAAATTAAGGTACCACTGCGGCATAACAAAGGGCATGAGCAGAAACAAGTGAGCCAGCACCTTCAAAAACCAACTTACAATTGGAGACCTAAAGAGAGAGGGTTGGTCTAGCAGCCGCAAAAAAGCGGATAGTGCAGAAAGATAACCCTTAAGAGTATGCAGAGCAGAGCCCTGCTGGGCAAGGGTTAGAATGAATAGAAGAACAGTGGAAAGAGAAGCAGAAAGAGGGTCAATAGACATTCCTGTACAGTATAATACAAACTTCTGCCAACGGCAGGCGTATACCGTCTTAGTGGAGAGCCGCCTAGCATACTTCAGGAGGAAGGTCAAAAGCCATCAACTGCTGCCGCTCAATCTCCACGCATGGAGGCGAAGAGTTGACATGTTCTGGTGGAGGACCCTCTCCTGCTGCTACGACAGAAGATCCTTCCGAAGGGGCAGCCTGATTGGAGGATTGATACTCATTTCCAGAAGCTCTAGATACCAGACTCGCCTCACCAAGTCCGGAGCCACAAGAATGACTTCGGCCCGGTCGTTCCTGATCTTCTTCAGTACCCTATGTAGGAGTGATATAGGCGGAAAGACATACAGCAGACCTGCACTCCACTCGCAACGAAAGGCGTCACCGAGCGATAGCCCCCTTGGAAACTCCAGCGGACAGAATTGCTGACACTGCGCATTCTCTTCGGAGGCAAACAGATCTAACCAAGGATCTCCCCAGTGCTGAAAGCGACCTTGCACAACCTTCGACTAGAGAAGCCATTCTTGATCCGCTAGGCATCGACGGCTGAGTTTGTCCGTCCTGGCGTCCAGAGAACCTGCCAGGTGTTAAACCACCAGGGTTATGTCCTGCTATTCCACCCATGTCCAGAGATACAGAGCCTCTCGACAAAGGGTCCATGACCCCACACCGCCCTGCTTGTTGCAGTACCACATGGCGGTGGTGTTGTCCGTGAACACCTGCACTAACTTCCCCTTGGTAGAGGGAAGAAATGCCTTCAATGCCAAACGAATCGCTCGAAGCTCCAACAAATTGATGTGGAGCCCTGCCTCCGCCGGAGACCAGTGTCCCCTGATCTCCACCTCTCCCAGATGGCCGCCCCATCCCAGAAGTGAAGCATCTGTCACAACTGTGAAATCTGGTTGGGAAAGGGAGAGGGGTCTGCCGTGGATCCAATCGCAGTTCGTCAACCACCAATGCAGATCTCTCGTAGTTCCTTCCCAGATCTGGACCACTTCGGTGAGATTTCCACGATGCTGCGCCCACTGGAACTTCAGGTCCCACTGCAAAGCCCGCATGTGCCACCTGGCATGCTTTACTAACAGGATGCAGGAGGCCATAAGGCCCAACATCCTCAGAGTCAGTCTCACCAAATTCCAGGATAGAGGCTGAAACATCAGAATCATAGCCTGAATATCCTGGACTCACTGCTGGGGAGGATAGGCCCGAAACTGCACTGTGTCCAGAACAGCCCCAATGAAAGGGAGTGTCTGAGAAGGAGTCAAGTGTGACTTCAGCACGTTTATAGAAAACCCCAGCAAATGCAAGAGGTTCGCCGTAGTCGGACGGTGGGGCGAGGACGCCTTCAACATCCAGTTGTCGAGGTAGGGTAAGATTGACACCCCTAACCTGTGCAGATGAGCTGCGACCACTGCCATCATCTAGGTGAACACCCGAGGGGCACTAGTAGGGCCGAAGGGGAGCACGGTAAACAAAGTGCTCGTGGCCTACCTTGAACCGCAGGTAACAACTGTGGCCCGACAGGATGGGGATGTGGAAATATGCATCCTGCAGGCCCAACGCTACCATCCAGTCTTCTTGGTCTAGAGCAGGCAAGACCTGAGCTAAAGTAAGCATCTTGACCTTCTTGAAGAAGAGATTGACGGTCCAAAGATCTAAAATGGGCTGCAACCCTTTGTTCTTTTTCGCAAACACAAAGTAGCGGGAATAACAGCCAATGCCTACTTCAGAATCCAGGACCCTCTCTATAGCTCCCTTGGTCAGGAGAGCTGTAACTTCCTCTTGGAAGAATTTTAAATGATCCTCCGCCAGCCATTCTTGGTTTGGCAGAATGGGAGGAGGAAAAGAAAGGAATGGCAGAGAATAGCCCTCCTGAATGATCTGTAAGACCCACTTATCTGATATTATGGACCTCCAGTGGTGTGGTCTTGCAGAGTCAGACTTAAAGTGCTTGGAGGTTGCGGCGGCCGAGGGGAGGTTGGCCGATGACTTCTGGCTTCCATTCCTTGAACGGAATAAACAGCGTTCACGTCCCCCCACAACTTAGGAAGCCAGCATAGGAAGGTGGCTGGCATAGGGCTGCTGTGGCTGGAATCCCCTTCCGTTGCGATGAAAGGGGCGAAAGCTAGTCTGGCCACGAGGTGTAGAAGAGAGGCTTAAGGATCTGGCCGTAGCTCGAGAGTACTTGAACCCTTCTAGGGCCGAGTCTGCCTTCTCTCCAAAAAGACGGAATCCATCAAATGGCATGTCCATCAAGCTTGTCTGGACATCGCCCGAGAAGCCAGTTGTTCTAAGCCAGGCGTGGCGCCGCAAGGCCACCGTCAATGAATCAGTCATGCCAAGGCCACACCTTATGGTGAATTTTGCTGCATATCTCCCGTCCTTAAAAGCCTTATAGAGAGCACATCCCGGGCCTCCTCCAGGACTTGTGGCAGCACTTTCGCAACCGTCTCCCAAAGGGAGTGGGGGAAACAGGCCCAATAAGCATGCAGTATTCACCAACCGCAATGCCAAGCTGGAGGAAGAAAATATCTTCTTCTCAAATGATTTCAGCCTCTTGGATTCCCTATCAGGAGGGGCGGAAGGGAACGCCCCCTGGGAGGTAGAAGCCTGCACTACCAAGCTTTCAGGGGTGGGGTGTTGGCTGAGGAACTTTGAGTCGCCTGGAGCCGGGCGATGGCAGTGTGCAATTGTTCTATTCACAGGAGCCCCAGTGCTACGCTTGGACCATGTGCCTAGAAGGACATTAGTAAGTGCCTCATTGAAAGGCAAAAGGGGTTCAGAAGTGGAAGCCCCAGACTGAAGCACGTCGGTCAGGAGATGGGTCCTGACCTGTACAGAGGGCAACTCCAGTCCGAGAACCTCGGCTGCTCTCTTGACCACCATGGCATAAGATGCCCCCTCCTCCGTAGCCACAGTTGACAGAGAGAGCATGACAGTATCTGGGGAAGTGTCCAGTCCACTGGTCTCCCCAAGTTCCCCATACCAGTCCATCTGCTCTGCAGAAACAGCTTGGTGTTCTAAAGGGTCCATAGACCCCTTCCCAATCCTTTTCCGAGCCTAAAACATCATCAAAATGTTCAGGCGACAACATAGAATTCCTGGGTTCTATCGACGTCGGGGAGAAGGATGGGGCTGGAACCGCCAGTGGGCACCGGCAGCCCCGAAAGCACTGACTTTGGGTCCGATGGCACGACTGGCGCCGTCCCGGATTCAGGATCGGGTCCCTGAGGCCCATCGGCGCCATGGCCAGAGCTGACAACGTCGATTCCGATGGGGTCCCTTCCGACCCCGCAGGGCCCAGAGGCTCACCGGAGGGGTCGGCCAGCTCAAATACGCGACGCATGGCCTCGTAAAAATCTTTCATTTGAGCAGGGGTCGCTCCGGCTCCCGGAAAGGGAGAGAGGCGCGAAGTCGACCCTGGCTCCAGCTCCGCAGAACCGTGCCTATAGCGTCGGTGCTCCTTATCTCGTTCGTCAACAGACTAATGGCGAGGCGAAGAGACTGAGTCCGCTGAGACTTCTTCTTGTGCCTCTCCCCAGAGTGTCCCAATGACCTTGAGTGGGATGAAGAGGACTTGGGGCTCCAGGAGCGGTCCTGTGACCTCTTCTTCGATCGGGACCGGGACCTCCGCAAGAGTCTCGCTGGATGGTGTCCACTGCCGGGCCGCAAGGAGCTTCATAGCCTGCTCGTGCAAGGCCTTTGGAACCACAGCCCGACAGTTCGAGCACAACTTTGAATCGTGGTCGTGCTCGAGACACCAGAGACAGACGAGGTGGGGGTCGGTTACCGACATCATGCGGTGACAGGCACCGCATGGTTTAAACCCTGTCTTCCTCGAAGACATCCTCGCACACAAAGGTAAAAGATTAAGTCGACAAAAGTCAAAAAGGGCCTGTCAAAAAGCAGGGTAGCTCTTCTCCAGATCGGCGCTTAACTGGCACGAAAAGAAAGAAACTGATGTCCGGGCGTCTGGATGGAGCCTATATAGGTGACCGCGACGTCATAATCGATGCTAACGACGCTAATGACATCACGCGGACCTGAACGGACCCACTGGACTGCACGCGCAAGAGGGTACTGCTCGAGCAAAACTTTCCGGATCCAGCCTGAAGCCTGGTAAATTCAAAGGTAAGGAATCTACAGCTAGAAGTCTCTATCAGATATATGAATCCAAATAATAATGCCTGAAACAATGAAGGCCAGACTGCCACAAGTGTTGCAGTGGCAGAATTCCGCTGCATGTACTGTGTCCCTCCCAAAAAAAAGTGCACGGGTCTACTGCAGCGATCTTTAAGTTTTTTAATGCCGTGCCCCCCCCGTGAAAAAAAAATGTTTTAAAAAAAATAAATAGGCCCAGCCCCAAAAATGTTTTCACAATTATTCTATTAAACTGGCAATGTTCAAATATGTCTAGACTTATTTAAATGTGAAGTTAAGTTCTGTTACTGTTTTAACAAGCATTGACAAATGCAATAGGTCTCGCCTTTAATTAAGTTAAAGCCATTTGCTTTGCTAATGGTATTGTATAGCAAAGCAAAAAGGTTATAGGTTAGTTTATCTATCCCCTTTTCCATCCGCTCTTAGAGACTTAAATTACAAATCTGATTCCTAAGACTGGTTCGAAATTAACTTTGGGGAAAGTCCTTTGGCAGTCTTTATTGTTTAATTAGGAACAGTTTATGAGGCATATAATTTTAAGCTCGCCATAGTAATCTTATTGGCGATATGACAGTTTTGTTGCTGCTGCAACTGTGTTGAATTTATTCCTACGGCCAGTGCTTTAAATGGGCCGGTACTCATCAGTACTGAGTACCGGCACTTCTTAGATTTATCACTTTGAGTACCGGCACTTCTCTACTGCCCTGGAGAGTACCGGTACTCATGAAAAGGTAGGCTCATTGGCTGTGCTGGTGAGCAGGAGTGGAACGTGTCTCTGGCAGCCAAGGCGCCGCTTCTGTAGCCCAGATCTGAGCCCCAGCTGAGCTATTCAGCAGGGCTCATTTGAATAATTTCCGGGTGCTCACCATCACGCTGTGCTTGACAGAGCAGGGTCCATTCAGGCCCTGTGCTGTCAATCACAGTCACACTATCCTGTGCGTTCCTCCAAGCACAGGAATCATGTCAGTTCCCTGGCTGTGGCAATCAGGCTACGGCCAGTCCGGCCCTGGTGGCAATTAAAAAAGCCATGGTAGGTGAAGGGAAAAGATGGCTTTTATCATACCTTAGTCTTTTGTGTGTCTGCTATGTTTGTGTGTATGCCTGTTTTTGTAAGAAAAAAGTGAGAGAAAGAGAGAGAATCCAGACACACTCAGGAGTTATTTTAAAGAAAATGGGTGGCACTTTGTTTGTACATATCTGCTTGGCGACAAAGATTCATAAATAACGTAAAAGGGAGGGAGGGTGGGTGAGTGAGTGGATGAGTGAGTGGATGGATGGATGAGAGAGCAAGGGTGGAGGTATAGATGGATGGATAAATACATGGATGGATGAGTGAAAGCATGCATGGGTGAAAGAGGGTGGATGATTGGATAAAAGGGCGGATGATGGGTGGATAAGTGAAAGATTGGATGGATGAATGAAAGGTAGAGAGGATGGATGAAAGGGTGGATGATGGATGAGTGAAAGGAGGGATTGAGTGAAAGGGTGGATGGAATAAAGGAGTGAAAGGGTTGATGGATGGATGAGCGAATGGATTGATGGATGAGGGAAAGGGTGGATAAAGAGATGGATGAGTGAAAGGATGAATGGACAGGTTTGGAGATGGATGGGTGGATGGATAGGTTTGGATATGAAGGGTGGACAGACGGAATGGTGAAAAACTGAATGATTGATGAAAGACTGAATAGACAATAGAATGTAAAGTTTAAATGGTGGACATCAGCAGGTAAATGTTAGGATGAAAGGATGAATGGATAGATCGATGGAAGAGACAAGAGATATCTTCTGGGGAGGGTCATGATGAGTTGCTTCATTTGCTCGGTGCCATAAGAGATTTGGTTCGACGTGGGGGTATTTTCAGTTTCTTCCTACTAGCGTGCTCAAAAATATAAAGTATTGTGCCAAACAGCAATTAACAGTGTGACATTAAGAAGGTGAAACTATTGCAAAAAAAAAAAAGGAAATGTTACCATATTATCGCATTTGTTAGACTTGGCACCATTGGCGTGGGTCTCCCTTCCATTTTTTTGCTGTTGCCTCTTATGTTTTGCTGGTTTTAGATGCTTTTGGGCACTGTGCCACTGCTGTTCAGTGCCACAGTGCAAGTGCTCCCTACTGTAAATTGATGTATGGATTAGTGACTCCATGATTGGATGATTGGTTTACTTGTCAGTCCCTAGTACAGTGCACTGAGTGTGCCCAGGGCTTGTAAATCCAATGCTGCTGGTGGGCTTGCAGCACTGGTTGTGCCACCCACAGAAGCAGCTTGTAAAATGTGTCTCAGGCCTACCATTGCAGAGCCTGTGTGCGGTCTGTGACTGCCATGTCGACTTGGCAAGTGCACCCACTTGCCAGTCCCTAAACCTTCCCTTATCTTCATATCAGACACCCCTAAGGTAGGCCCAAGGGCAGGGTGCATTGTAAGTATAAGGTAGGACATGCCCTGGTGTGTGTGGCATGTCCTAATAGTGAATTACAGCCATTTTCGTTTTTCACTATTGCAAGGCTACCTGTTCTCCATAGGCCAGAATGGGCAGTTTGATTATTACACCTTATAATCCTAACTGACCCAGGGAACATGGTAGAAAAACTAATTTAGTATGCCTGAACTCAGAATGATAAAATACATCTTTTAGTGAAGTTGGTTTTAACATTCTGTGTTTGAAAATACCACTTTTAGAAAGTGGGTATTTTCTTGCCTAAACTTCCAAGCCTGCCTCTGCTAGGTTGTGTATTCCTTGTCTGGAGATTGAGTGACAGGGGCTGGGGGTGGCTACAGGAGACAGGGTGAGTCAGCACAGGGCTGAATAGAAAGATCTGCATCCAGAGTGGAGGGAGGAGTTGCACCTGGGTCTGAATAGGGCTGTGCCTGCCTTCCACAATGCTGGCTCCACCTCCTGCCGGGCGTCTGATGGCTCTGCCCCTCACTCACAAAGGAAAGGAGGAGTCAGAAAAACAAAGTGCTCCAGGACTGACCAGAACTGGTTTTGGACTAGGCAGAGGCCTCTCTGCCTTCAGAGAACAAAGAGAAACTGTGTATAAAAAGGGGACCCAGACCCCTAGGAAATTAGATCACTTCCGGGAAATCAAGAAACCTGTTGCCAAGGAGAAGAACCGGAGAAGCTGAAGGAGGAGTACTGCCCCTGTGCTGTTTTGCTGATTGGGGTTGGCCTGCAGTGGTTGCTTTCTACCAAGGACAGGAGAAAAGACTTTGCTGTGCTTTGTCATCTTGAAGAAGAGAATCTCCAAGGGCTTGAACTAGAGCTTGCCTCCTGCCTGAAGTCTCAGGGATACAAGACTTCACCAACCAGCTCCCCCCCTGCATTCCCTTGCTGGGAATTGAAGTGCCTGCTGTTGTGCTGGGCCTTCTGAGAGACTGCGTGTCGCTGGGAGCGCGACGCAACAACGAGAAGCTTGTCGCCGCCGCGGTCATCGCATAGGAAGCGAGACGCCGCTGCCGCTGTCATCCTCGCATCGCCGAAGCGCGGCGCATCACCGGAGAAGCGGGACGCTGCCACAGAGGTCATTGTCGCATCACCGGAGAAGCGCGTCGCAGGGCCTGTCGCGGCTCCAAAGATCATCGAGTCGCCGCACGGCCGTCGGGCGTGCACGCATCACACCAACGTTGTCACATCGCAACCAAGACGCCATTTTGTCGCATCGTACCGGAGAAGAGTATCGCATCGAGGTGCCATCTTGTCGCATCGCACCGGAAAGCAGTAAGAAACCGACGCATCACCTCCCCACACAGTAAGGAAGCGAGCATCAACTCCCCTGCGCAGCAGTAAGGAACCGACGCATCCACTCCCCTGAGTGTAAGGAACCGACGCATCACCTTCCCTGCGACCCTTTTGTTTTCTTTGCGTTACGCATTCAAGGTACATTGAGAGTAAAGTGTTGCATTTACAACTTGAGAGACTGAACTATTTTATAACCTTTTAAAGTCTATTTTTGAGTACAGTATTGTGGATTTTTGCTATTGGGTCTTGTGATAAGTCTATATAAAGATTACTTATTTTTACATAACAACCTGTGTGGTGTCCATCTGTAGTGTTTTCACTGTATTACTGTATGTGTTCCCAAATGCTTTACACACTGCCTCTGAGATAAGCCTGTCTGCTCGTGCCAAGCTACCAGGGGGTGAGCAGGGGTTATTTTAGGAGTGTATCCCCCTTATCCTGACTAGAAGCAAGGGTCCCTATTTGGACAAAGGTGCAAACCATTGCCAACTAGAGACCCCCAGTTCTAACAGCATTTCTATTTCATTTGGTGGAATGAGTTAACCTGCTTTGTTTAAATAAACACGTCTCATGTGTTTTGGTATGTGCCGACACTAATATAGAAGTTAAGTATCATCATGTCTTGCCCTTAGCCCCCCCCCAAGCCCCGCCCCCTCACTACACCTCTAGCTCATTTTGATGAGTACCTGCACTTAATGTTTCCCATTTAAAGCACTGCCTACGGCATCTCTTACCTGAGGCCCCCTGTCATGGCAGTTCCACATAAGGTATTGGCTTTTTTAACAGTTTCAAGTGCCACAGAGGCTTCAGAGTCAGCCGGTGGCAGTGCCATCAGAATGATTAATTTGAGAAGGTGCAGAATGAGGGTCGATGTGAGGGCCTCTGACTCCTTCCTTCTTTAAAGTACTTGACATGTTGATCCCCTTCTTTGGAAGAATAGCCTGGGCCTCTTAGATATTTTTTAAAACAAGACCACAGGAAAATCAAAAAAGTTATGTAAACCTCAGACCTCTCCGCTTTAAACCCTCTAATATGTGGTGAAAGTCTCTATCAGTCGTTGAAATCCGTTACATCGATGTTTTTCCCTGGTAAAAAACGACATTTTTCTGTCATCCAAGGTTAGTTTGAAAGAAAAGTTGAATTTTTTTTCAGATATCAAGAATCAAATGTTAATGAAGACCCCCTACCTTTTATAGTCTTTCAATAAAGCAGACTTAGGTTAGGTAGTCAATGTCTCCAGCAGACATTTTAAGATTCATAAAAGGAAATCATTCCTGTGCCTTCTCTTTTAATATCCTCCTCCCCTGCCCGTCCTCTCACCTGAGAACTTCCAACGCGGCTTTCCCGCTGCCAGAGCTGCTCGCGCTGGCGCCCTTCCAGGCTAGAAGGATCGGAGGGTTTGCCTCTTCAACCGTCGATTAGAGCAGCGCCATTGCTCACAGGTCAGAGGTGGGCTCCCAGTTCTCTTGGTGAAATGATGCTTGCGGGGTCTGCTTGCTCTCGACTTCTGAGAGTTCATTTAACTGTGGGCTGCATATTTCTTCCACATTTCATCCACTCACCTCCGCTCACGCTACTGATTAGAATCCAGTACTTAGCAAGAGACACCGTGTAGTCAGAGTCGTCCTTCGCCAGGAGAGCGCCCTGGGCGTTAAGAAATGTGGCACCCTTTCTGCTACTTGTGAATAAAATGAGCAACAGGGAACCACTTTTATGTTCAGGGGTCAGTCCCAACCTGTCTACATCAGAATTGTGACTGGCCTCTGAAAGCAAACATCTCAGCGCATCCCAAACCAACTCTTCCGCCCCCCACACACACTACCGCTCACCTGAATCACTCAGAGATTAGCTCGCGTTTCAGGCTGGTACCAAGTTGTTTGTTGGAAGGGGGTAGGGTTAAAGGGTTAATAGTGTGTGGCAGCTGGGGTGAGAGGGAGAAGGGAGGACAAGAAGGCAGCCTGATGGAGTGTTAAAAACAGCGCTTCCAGCACCGGAGCCAGGTGACAGGGTGACCTTAATGCTTCATACGCATTCTCTGAAGGTTGGCGCCCTGGGCCTGGACCCAGCTCGCCCAGGCCAAACTCCGGCCCTGCATGTTTTATGATGTACTTCAATCTCAGTCTCCGAGTTGGTTTCCCAGAGCACATCTCTCCGGCAGTGTCAGTCACGGGGCGATGATGGTAAATGTAAGTCCGTTTTTATATAGCGCAGCTACTCACCCTTACGGGTCTCAAGGCGCTGGGGGCCGGAGTGGAAATTAAGTGAACTATTGCCCAGAGTCACATGGTGCTGAGCTGAGCTGCCGCCGGAGCCGGGGATCGAACCGTGAACCCTGTGCTCCGAAGTCAGCTGCCCTGGCCGCTGCACCACACCTCTCCACTGTGGTGGGGTGCGTGGTTCACCCCAGGAGCGTGCTAGGAGGCTGCACGCTTTCAAGCGCCTTAATAAATTAGATTAATATAGCCCCTTTCAATGGAATGTAAATGTGGTGCTGGGCAAATCACTTAATCTCCCCATGCCTATCAAAAAATGAATGTGTCCTTGTGTAATGTAACTGGTGCTCATGTAAAGCGTTCCAATACCTTCGGGTCGAGTTCCCGCTATATAAAACTGTAAAAAATGTATATTAAAAAATAATAAGGGGAGAAAGTATAAAATATGGCTAAATACAAATGAAGACGTTAAAATATCTTGAACCAGGGAGCCCTGTAGGCACGTTGTAAAGCACGTACGTTGTCCACAAATATATACATAATACCTTTTTGATACGGCCCAATGGCTGCGGGCCTAGTTTCATCAACATCAGTTACATTTGGCTGTAGTGCTTCAAATGGGTCGGTATTAACAGTCAATATTGTCCTTCACACTGCTCGCAGTGCGCCCCTTTTGCACTTCTGAAAGCTGCTAAGTGCTAACTCTTCGCCCAGTGTCGCCCTCAGGAGAGCTTTCCGCCAAAAACCAAAAAAGTGAACTTTTTGCTGTTGTAATTTCCTGCTTAATGTTTTAGTGGGAAAATTATGCCCAAAAAAACTTTTGTTACTTTTTTCAGGTTGTATCATCCACTTTTCTTTTCTTTCACGTCCTCAAAGTCACATTTTGACTGGAAAGACACCGAATTTGGATTAGGCGAGGTTTTACACATTTGCCCGCTGGAAGTGTCGCACCTGACATAGTGAATGAAAGGTCCACCCCTCCCACCACCCACCCTCCCTAAAGCCAACCTCCAGTACATCTCAACCTGCTCTTTTAGAGAAAAAATGCCAGTTCACAGTACAGTGTCAGAGGTCAACTGTGGACGGGGTCAACATCTGCATGCCCCCACCGTCCTGTCGCCTTACTCATTACGTACACTAGACATAGAAAAGTTATCCAGGCTGTGCCCGTACAGCCAGGCAAGGGCACCAACAGGCTCTCACGCGTGAGCACGTGACGCAGGGGTGGCCTCAAGCGGGGCGAACTCAGGTCAGGCGATCTTTCTTTAATCCCACCTTCTCCATTTGACCAAAGTGCCTCATCCTGGGCAAATCACTTAATCTCCCTGAAACTCAATTCCCTCTGCATCGAAAGAACGGGAGCGCTTCAAATCTCACTTTAAGCGCTATGTAAAATCCAGACGTTTCACAGACGCGTGGGTGATTGTAAGTAATTGTCGGGGTCACACGTTGAGCAAGCAGACAAAGAGTATTAGTAACCTGCGGGTAACTACTGACGTGGGAGGCGGAATCTAACACCCAAGAGGAGGCAGGGGGCGGGGAAGGCTCGCGCTCAGCTCATCCGACAAGTCTGAACAGACCTTGACGGCAGCACTTTGGGAGAGGCCTGCCAGGCTCGGCTAATCAGTGCTCCCACTAAGAAGGGGGGCGAGCGCACAGAATAGACTGTGAAAGTGGGGGGGGGGCTGGAGAGTAAGGAATCATTGAGGGATGACAGTGGAGAGAGAAGAGGGACACCATGAGAGGAACGATGGGAAGTGATGTATGGAGAGACAGAGGCGAGAGGCAGCAGCGGAGAGAGGAGAAAACAAGCGCAGTCCCGAAAGCGAAAGAGGATCGCGCCGGAGCATGGGGATCTCTTATCTTTATGGGGCCAAGTGTTTAAACACATGGCCCCATAAAGACAAGAAAGTGCTTCCACGCTCGCTCACAATGGCCATGTGTTTTCAATTATCGCTCCCGCGTATGGGCACGATAATTGGAAACAGATGTCTGCCCTGCGCGTAACCGCAGGGAAAAGGCCATGACGCACGAGCGTCTGGTCAGCTTTCGAAGCCCCCTAACTTAAAGTCTCGCCAGAGCAGCGCTTGCGCGCTACTCGAGGCTCGACCTAAAAATGCAGTCAAATACCGGATTGCCAAACATGCTATTTTGGTTAGGCAGGCCATACTAACGTGTAAAAGTATCCATAGCGTGATTATCAGAAATGGCGGTAAGGGGTTTTACGAATACTTGGAGACACTTCCCTTTTGACACCAGGATATAAATGACAAGAAATGCTAGTGATGGCCCATTACAGAGTGGCTTAATGCTTCTTTTGACCCATCTAACAAGAGTTCACTTAGAATCTGCTTATCCTTTATTATTTGAGGTAAAAAGACTACAAGTTGCCTAGATGCTGTAACAGACTTTATTCCAAAAAAACACGTATGGTTCTTCTGAAATCTACTGCGAGCAACGCTAGTCTGACAGGCAAGAAATGATTAGGCAAACGTATTGTAATTGTATTTATATATCGCTTACTACCCCCTGTGAGGCGCTGAAGCACTTTTCGGTGAGTAGCACGCTACTCCAAAACCCAAAGGATTAGTAGTGCATTAGTATAGGGAAATTTAAGTTGTTAATTTGAACAGTGGACATGCTGTAAAGTTTATGGTCTGCCTAAAACCTTGAAACAACCTTTCAGAGAAATGAGGGGTAACTTGCCATTCTAACAGTCTCAGTAAAAGACACATCAGCTGCCAAAGCCTTAAAGCCATAAACTCACCTACCTCACAATGGCTTGCAGAAATCTGCCTCCGACGATAAAATTCTTACATTACTCATAAGCACTGCCCCGAAAGCATGCACTATTTATTTTACAGTTAACTTACGTAGGGAACTGTAGGTCGGATATGTTGACAACAGATAGCACAGGCATGACAGAAACAGTAAGAGTCTTGGCAGCATAGTCATAATATGTCAGTGCAATCCCCTAGTCAGAAACTCAGCTGTGCATTTATAGAAAACAAGCACAAAGAAGTCATGGGGACCAACCACAAAAGTATCAGGCCAGCTTGACCAAACACTAGCAGGAAAGACGCCGAAAAAACCCATACATGTGGTCTCGAAAGGGGCCCCGTATATCGTTAGGCCCGGCCCTGGGAGTCTGCAGCTACGCATATGTTTGTCTGATCATTACAGATCGTGGCATCTTTCCACCAGTCTTGATGCTTACGAAGAGAGCCTTTAAGCCAGGCTTACGGCACATGGTGTCATGCAATCACCAACAGCAGGGCCACCAGCCTTCTTCTAGGGTGAAGAACAGCGGCAACATAAACCAGAAGCATGGGGAGTGGCACACATGCAAATCGGGAGCCAATAATATTCTAAACTGTACCTGCAACCTCAGACCATGAGGACTGTGTAGTGGGCAAGCCCAGGCTTGGTGCAGAAAGTCTGCAGGATCAGTAGAACAGCAGGAGCACGACGAGGGTCGAGTGGAATCCACTCAGTACTGACACTGTTGAGTGCAATAGACCCATTCAATGAAGCTAAAACAAATGAGTTTGTATCTCTGGTTAATGGATACTTGCTTTATCTGTTCACGGCAGTCCCCCACACCTTTGGGGGATGGGTACCCCGAGGTCAGACTTCCATCGAACCCTAGGGTCAGTCACCGACAGGGGAAGCAACTCCTCCGCCATGCAGTATAGCCGGGAAACCCATTCTCTTGCGGTGGTCAAGAGGTACATTTGCGTAAGGAGAGGAACTCCCTCAACTCACAGGGGAAATCTGCCCATCCTGCTGCGGTTGTGTGGCACAATCGGAAGTAAGTAAATTAGTCAAGTGCAGTGAGATAGCCCAGAGTCCAGAATTGCTCTAGCGAAAAAAAGTGGCTGTCCCGAAAAAGCTGTGCCAGCATGGCAATGCCAGGGCACCGTAAAGTTGTGCAAACCGCTCCATCTAGGGTAGGGGTAAGGATCGATTATCAAGCATGCACTATTTAATTCAAGATCACATTAAGTTGACACTTTAATTGCGATCTCAAAAATAGAGGTATCAACTTTTCAACCCCTCTGAATTATGAATGACCAAAAACTTGAACAAGGAGGCCTGTAAGGAGACTGATTGTTGATGGCTAACAGATGATAATTCAGACAATTTTACTGGAAGCTTGCATCAACTACATGCAATTACCTCCTTCTGACCAACAAGAGAATTTTGGGAGCAGTTTGAACTGCAATTACATCTTTTCCAGCTCTTCCATTGAAGGTAACTCTTTTAGTGTGCTAAGTCACTGTGATCCACAGATTCACATGCTCATAACAAGGACATCAGAAGGTGAAGGGTTGAGGTGAAAATCCTTATTGATTCCTCAAGCACCTGGTCTGAGAGGAATCATGACATGAAGAGAAAAAGAAAGAAGTTAGTCGAGAACTAGACTTGTCTCACCCTAACTGAAGCAATGAAAATAGTTGACCAGCTTGAACTTGTCAATCAACCATTGATCAGTGTGAGAGTTTAGGAAACACACGTGCAAAATGTCTTGCCATTGTACTACCTACTTCCTTTCACAAAACCTAAAAAAACGTCTTGCAACATCTTCAAGTGGTGCTATACACTTGGTATTTAGCAGCTGAAGGACGACAGAACTCCGCATCTTGAAGAGCTCTTGGTTCTGCATTGAAAAATGTGCAACAGTTTCCATCTGAGTGCTAAAGATGCAACTTTGACTCATTTATTTTTTCTCCCTCACAGAACACTTTTCTTCTGCAGTAGAGAAGACTTTGATTTCCCAGACTGTGGAGGTGGCCGATTGTAGTTTATGTATTCTAATGGCAGCCCTAAAGGAAGAGCTCTTTCCTAGTTAGATGCTGGTGACAGTTAAACCAGGGCACTGCTACAAGCCATTTGGGAAATTGGGAAAAAAAACTTGAATTAAAACCATATGGCAGAATAACATACTGGAAATGTTCTTTACTTACTACAAGTAGTAGAAAAGGTTTCCCCTTTCACTGAGGGATGAACGTATGCAATTTGTAAAACAAAGAGACCCAGTGGTCTTCTTTATTCTAGAAAATATTTAGACTCGGAGGTTCCAAGAGAGATACTCTACCTATAGCCAGGATGCCCCAGTGTGGATAATTGTGTGCTCTACAAAATGTCATTCATTTATTCATAGCACCTTTCAATAGGAGGCTTCTA
This sequence comes from Calotriton arnoldi, assembly GCA_963921515.1. Classification (NCBI taxonomy): domain Eukaryota; kingdom Metazoa; phylum Chordata; class Amphibia; order Caudata; family Salamandridae; genus Calotriton; species Calotriton arnoldi. The sequence goes on from CAWUFW010000445.1 coordinate 3,015,168, forward strand.
AGTTCTTGATTAAGACATAGTAGATGGTCATTTGATACGTTTTGTCATGTTGGAAGAATGCCAAGTAGAGACTTCACAGAGGACCTTGACAATAACCCAGAGGCTCATGCATCAATGTCAGAAAAGATTTTTTCCTACATGAGCAAGAACTTGCACCGTTCGCCCTCTGGGAAATCTTGTGGAAGGAGCACAGAAGGCAATCATTGTTGGAAAAGTAGTGGTTTCAAGACTGCCAGAAACTATTTCTCTTCAAGAAACCCTTTTTGCTGAGAATAAGACTGAGAACCCTGCTGGGCACCATCAAGGCGCTGGAGCCCTCTGGTACTTCTAGCTGTGCAGTAAATTATCTTCTCTATTTTCACTGTTTAAGAATCAAACTCCAGTAGACAAGGAGCCAGTGGAACTCCCAAGATGGTGGAGGTTCCTTACCACTCCATGTCAGGGCTCTTTACCTCCATCTGTCCTGACTAAGACTTTGTGCGGAGAGGTCGTCCAGGCTTACTGAGTGACAGGATCTGGCTGACCCCTCAAACTTGGAGGCTTCTTGGTACGGGACATGGCCAAACTGCCAGAGTTTACCTCCCCCCCCCCATGACTTCAAACTGTGCACTTCCCAGAACCTGGAAGTGACAAGCCTGACACCCCGGACGGTGCAAGGTAGTGGTAGTTTTTTTGCCTTTGGGAGGTGCCCTCAGGACAGTAAAATTATTACTTTTCAACTCTTTCATAAAATACTTGCCACATTTTTAACTTTACCCTAAATATTCCATAACTGGAGTTAGAATAGTAAGTACGCTTTGTGGACTATTTGGGGGAAGAGTGGCAAAGTCCCCAAATTAATCTGCAACTGGAGTTAGAATAGTGAATGAAACCTTCCTAAGGGTGTAAATCAAGGCAAAAAACAAATGTACGCAGTGCTAGAATAATCTAAGGCAGCATGGGTAAGCTGATGTGAGTGGCTAATGAAAGAAACATCATGAATGGACTGTGACTGCAATCCAAATCCAAGTGCTCAACTTAAGTGGGCATGGTGAAGAAGATTTGCCGGTGTGTAAACATATCCCTGTTGTAGTGGGAAGGCCTCCTGCTTAGAGGGAAGTTACAAGGCCTTGTTGTTACTGGTGTGACGCATTTCCTCCATGCCAGGCCCCGGAAGTCTTCTGGAGGCTTCATTTCTTTGTGGTACTAAAAACTGTGAGATGTGTGCCTCCCTGCACATACGATCTGGCTTGTCTAAATAAGAAACCTAGAGAAGGCTAGAAAGCACTAAAAAGGAAGCACTGGACAGTTCTAAAATGTTGGCAATACCCCTGTGAAGAAGGGGAAGGAGTAGACTCGACAAGAAAGGGCTCCAGCCGAGGAGTATATTTCAAAAGGAGAGAAGATACTCCTTAGTTATTTCAAATCGCTTTGAAAAACACAGGGAACGTCCTCAATCCAATGAACATTCTGCACAAGTCATCAGTCTCGGTGTGAAAAAAAGGGACCCCCCTGTTTACAAGTTACAGTTCCAAGGGCAGGTAAAATACAGCAATACAATGAAAAAAAAACTTGGCAACCAATTTGATAAAACGTTTACAATATAAAGATGTAGGACAAAAGAACACGTAAATAGAAATACATATTAATATCCAAAGATAATATAATAAGTCAGGTTTTATCCCTTATGTCTGAATAGGGTATAAGAAACCTCCAAAATGATATTATAGTAATATCTCATAACAACAATACAGAAAAATAGAAATGTATGCATCTATAAGAACATGAACAAACAATTCTTAATGTACACAGACAAAGTGAACAAAACGAACCATGACATACTCCATCTCATACAAAACGTTAAAAAACATGGAGTATGTACAATTTAAAACAGAAATAGCGGCTTAATTCATCATTTCTTGATAATCATCATGTTTTGCAAAAAAGTGGCTTAATTATCATATCCCAATAATCACAATACTTCCTACGCGCGTTTTGGCAAAGAGCCACAAATGAAGTGAAATGAGAACCTGCAATGTAGTATCACATGTTCATTTTTGCCAATACAATAAATGATTGTTGTATACATACCGAGTAATATCTCGGTGGAAAAAAAAGGTGCGACTCCCTTTTTTCCTCGCCGTCAACACTACCTGCATGATTAACTTTTATTTTTAATTAATATCAATGAGTATGATTTTCTTCCTCACCGATGGAGATTAAAATACTGTCTCTCCTCTAAATCCACGTTTTCATCAGTTTTGTGATCTTTTCATACCTGTCCTCAGTCTGGGTTTATTAAGGTTCCGTTCTTGACCACACCTTTTTTCGATTTGTTCACTGAGATATTACTCAGTATATATTCAAAAATAATTAATTGTATTGGCTAAAATGAACATGTAATACATTGCAGGTTCTCATTTCACTCCATTTGTGGCTCTACCTGAAGAAGTCGTGTCGTTCGCCGAAACGCGGGTAGAAAGTATTGATTATTGGGATATGATAATTAAGCCACTATTTTTGCAAAAACATGATGATTATCAAGAAATGATTAATTAAGCCATTATTTCAGTTTTAACTTGTACATATTACATGTTTTTTAAATGTTTTGTTTGCGATTGAGTAGGTCATGGTTTGTTTTGTTCGTTTTGTCATTATGTGCACATTAAGGATTATTTGTTTATGGTCTTATAGATGGAGTCTAACATGGGGACCTTCTCTGGATGAAAGCAGTGGAACAGACCTTGTCCATGGGAGCCAAGACAATGTGGAACAAGCATTGGCATAGCCAATAGGTCTCGCCTTTGGGACCTTGTAAGTGGATGAAACTGTACAGAGGACATCATATCCCTGCCGACCCCACACACGTAAAGGTGTAAAGTACACACCACCTGCTTGCGATTTCAGTAAACAGAACAGCTGCAAAGCACACACTCACTCACTACATGTCACTAAACTCACTCACACATGTGCACACATACAGCCACACATGCTCACACATACTCTCTCACATAAACACGCTCTCACCCGCGAGCACACATACAACATACATTTAAAGGCATTTTTTACTTGCATCAGCTACCACCAAAGTCCTGTTCCAGCTAAATGTGCTTTATTCTTATTACACTTTAACACTATTAGTATAATGAACAATGGGCAGAAAATAAGGAGTGCGGAGCAGCCCCTGTGTTCTTGGTACTGATTTTGCCACTTCTGAGGCGAAGGGTCGCACAGGCACTGCCAGGGAAGCAAGATGCAGGCCAGGGGCCGCAACTGCGACCAATGAGTCAACATACCTGCATCTGAACAGTCTAAAAATGTTCACGGAAAAACGCATTCTCAGGAATTTCTCTTACTAGGAGTCCCACGGCTGATAGTGTTAAAAGAAAGCAATAATCGGGTCACAGATGGCCTTGCCAAATCCTGGACCCCGGTGCTACTTCACCTGCTGCACCGATTATAGCTGTATACCTTCACGCTTTGTGCCTTTATCTCGTTAGCTAAATTTGGATATTGTTAACTCGGTAACAGTAGGAACAGAGTTATTTATTACCTCTTTGTAAATTATCGTGAAATGCATCTCATGTCTCTCACCTGCTGTTCAGCATTTCTTTGCTCCCCAGCTCTGTTCGCACTACACTAATACCACATACATATGTACATTTGATCACATGCTTTCCTGAGCCCTGACTAAAGCTCCGATATATTGACTGTCTTATTGAGAATGTTTCAAACCCACATTTGTAAGCTCTGTTCCAATGAGAACCTTTCTCCTTCACAAGGGTACATGCAACAGATACTGTCACCTACTGAGCTATCTCACCGGCTGCATAGCCGTTTCTGCGTAAGTGCGCTCCCTCTCGGAGTTGCACCTTTATTCCGTGCTCTGAGCGCTGCAGCTGGGTGGAGGGAGCCGGGCTTGGGCTTTCTCTCGAGGCCTGGTCGCTTCCACACTTTAAAGAGGTTTAATATGAGGGTCACGCAGGCAGTGCTGTATTGACGCCCTCGTCTCTGCCCCCTCCGAGTAATGCGTCCTTTTCCTGACGGTAACCCAGAGAGACGGCGGCCCTCTGCAGCCTTGCGTCATAGCCCACGGGCCACGAGGAGACAGGAGAGCCATCGCTCACTGGCAATTAGAAGATGGATAACCCCGACACTACCTCATCCGCCATGTTGCAATCAGCGAAAAGGATGCTCTCTGCGGCTCATGGGTCCCGGGGACCGCCGGAACCCTCCCTCCCCCTCACTCCTGTTGAGCTGCTGCCCTCCGGCTTCAGTTTGTTTACACTGTACACTGACTAACAGAAGCATCAGAGAGCCCGCTGCACAGACGACGTAAACATTCAGTTTAAAACCAGATTCATTCACAATTAGAAAGGAACTGCAAAAGCAGAGCTCTGACGGAAGCCGAGATGCTTAAAAAAACACATTACTTTTGCGGTGCTGGGAGGTTTTTTGACGTAATGGCTGTACAGACAAGTTTCTGTAATCTATACGGCTCTCTGCACCAACTGCTCATCTCCTGGCCTAGGACACTGCGGAGCAAGTCTGACTTCTGCGTCCTGATGAGAAAAGCAGGGCCATAAAAGGTTTAACAAGCGCTGAAAGACAAGCGCGGCCCCGCGGCTGCAAAAGTTAAAGCGACGTGCAGCGTTTACCTTACGGGGGCGAGCAGCGGCGGGCGCGATAATTGCAAACAGATGGCGCCGTTGCTCACTCCCGCAAGGTAAACGCCACACATGCACGAGGGCTCATTGGGAACAGTGCAGTACATGTACGAGTTTCCCAAAAAGTCCTGAGCGATCCCAAGAGGTCATCTCCTAAGCAGCGCTTGCGCGCTGCGTAGGCGAGACCTAAAAAGCGGTGTCCGAACCAGGCAACTTCAGAAATTTTGTGGTGTAGACCATCCCAAGGATGGTTCGAGGTTCTGGACAATTTGTGAATGGTAATCCAATACAAGTGCTAGGCCTCCCAGGATCAGTCATTTCAGAGAAGCCATGGGAGCTGTGGAGGTGGTATTGGCACCCCTTTGTGATCAGTTTCAAGAAGTGACTGCCCATGCCTTCAGCTGGCCTACCCCGTGCCGAGGTGCGATTTCAAGTGATGAAGTTTGAGGAATGGTCATGGTTTTTCTGGAGACTCATGAACGGCATGATGATGTACTATGAACTGGCATATCCAAGAAATAATTACATTAACAGTACTTTTGTATACAATGATGTCTCTTCTGGAAGCCAGTGGTTGCTTGTCTACAGTTCTTATAAGCGGGCTCCCCATCCATACATGCAATCATCCAGGCAGGAAGAATAGTTGTTATATCTTCAAAGACCAACTACGAAATAGACCAACTACGAAATAGACCATAAGTTTTGTTCACCACCAACTTAAAGGTTTTCTCAGAGAGAGTCACCAGTCTGAATCGGTCCCACTGCCTTAAATTTGTCACCACTTAGTATCTAGTTACTCTTGTATAGTTCATGTTCAAAGTCCGCACTAATGTATCAACAAGGCAAGTTAAATTTGTCACAAAAGATCTTTGCAGTTGTACACTATCAATTGTTTTTGATCTTGTACTCAGTGCCTAATTTCTACAAAAGGGCACACCTATACATCTGTTATTTGTGCACCTAGAAACAGGTACTAGTGCATGGTGATGGGAAGGCCGTCTTTTCATTCAGGTTTAGACGAAAATTATTTAAGATGTGTACCACTAATTGCCTTGCTCTATCAATTGGTTGATACACTACTTGGCGAGTCTTTTAGATCTAGGTAAAGGCTTAATACCCAAACTGTACAGGAAGGAACTAGAGCAATGCACTTGATTATACAGGGGACTGCGTGGAAGCCAAAAGACAGCTTTAAATTGATACGTCTGGGCCTCATGAGACAGGTATTGCCTGTGCCTTGAATGCATTGGGATATGGAAGTGGCCAGTTTAGAGTTCAAGGGAAGGTAGGATGTCTTGCAGAGTCGTCATGCACAATCCCTATTTTGTTTTCCGAAATGTGTTTAAGTTCCTGAGGTCTAACATGGAGTGTCAGGCACCGATTTTGTTTTCAACCAGCAAAATTCAGTTAGAAAAGAAACCAGCTGCTCTGTTCCACTGGCCCGTCCCTCTAGTACAGTTTGCAGGTGTTGGTCCTTTTTTGGAGGATCTGCAGTGGCTTCCTGGTAAATTCCAGGGAGAGGCCACAGTAAACTATGTCCAACGCTCATCTGTCAGATCCAACTTCCTGTCCTGCCGGTAAATGCTGCTAAATCATGTCCATTACCCGCTGGACAAAGTAAGGAACAGAGGAAGGGAGAATCAGGTACTTCTTTGCTCTACTGGCCGCAGTGGCGTAGCTAGGGGGGGGCGGTGGGGGCGGTCCGCCCCAGGCAGCACTATTTTGGGGCGGCCACTATTGTGGGGACACTCACTGACACTACTGTCAGTCACAGTAGTGTCAGTGTCCCCAAATAAATGATAAAGGCCGCGCAACGGGCCGCGTGTGCGGCCACGTTTGAAAGTGCATTGCAAGCAGCCAAGCGCACCTGACCTGCTTGTTGTGCGCCTGCAGTGCTGCCAATTTGAATTTGCCGCCCCGACGTCCCGCGTTTGTGCTTGTTTGTTGTTGGTCCGTCCCAGGGCCGTCAATCTTGTAGCGCGCTAGCGCTACCAATCACGGCCCTGGGCGTCATTTTGGCCAGCCCTCGCGAAGAGAACGTAGCAGTGACGCGTCACGCGCTTCACCACTACGCGCTCTCGTGAGGAGTCGATTCTGGGCTTGCAGTGGCAGCGCTGGGCGATTTTCTGGCTGCAGCAGAAGTGAAACAACCCTGGTCCCCTGCCATAGAGACCCTGGCTGCCAACACTGTGGAGTACTACTGGAGGCTGAGTGAGGAGGTAAGAACTAAACGTCTTTCTAAAAATGCCCCCCAAAGATGGTGACTAAACTGGCGTATACTCTGTTCCGCTTTTTAACTGATTGAATTTATTTGTATGTCTTTTTAGCAGCATTTTAAAAATGTACATAGCTGCCAAGGTTTGAAATTTGCTGTGTGTGACATTTTCATAAATTCAGTGTAATTATGAGTGACATTTCAACGACGAGTGACACTCGCGAGCAGAATCAAGCAAGGAAGAGGAGACCTAGTCATCTAAATAAATGCTACAAATAACCAAGTTTTAACCGTATACAATCCGCGCATTACCGTACAATAATGTCAAGGTACAACCTGTCTGCATTAGCTTGAACTGTGCACAACATCAAAAAATAGCCTAGCGTTTAGAGATTGTGTCTCTGCCTTGTGCCTGCACTCCGCAATGCAAGTGTGCTGTGTATACAGGCTGTGTGTGTGTGTCTACACTCAGCACAGGGCACGAATAGTGAAGTGAAGGTCGCAGTGTGCGTATCTGGCTGTCTTAGGTAAATTATAAAGCACATAGTGTAAATGTCAGGCCCCCTTGCAACCTATCAAGTAGCATCAGTCTACCCAGGGCCTCTCTGTCCCGCGTGGATCCGGGCTGAGTCTCCCAAGATGTAAAGGCCCCATCTCGTCAGCTGCCTAATAAATCAACAGGACTCAGCTGACTCGAGTCACCAAAGCCACCACAGACTGGCACTGGGCAAGCCTCAGGAGAGAGGCCGAGGCACAGGACATGTATAGTTCTAAAAGAAATTAAATAAAGAGAGGTATGCTGTCATTGGGCTATAATAAAAGCTGCACTCTGTGCAGACATGTGACGTGGCTGGTGCTGATTTTGCACACACAGTGAATGAGCTGCATTTGTTGGTTCACCCGTCCCTCGGACCACCGCTCGGAGTCCTTAATCATCAATAATTCGTGCTCTTAAGTAATAGGAACTGCTAACAGGCAGAGGCTGCACATTAAGGCAATTACAACATTTTGAACTTTAAACTTTATCCGCAACTTTTGTCTTCAATTAATTATTTTATGAGTCCAGGGCTTGCCTTGGACACACACTTACTTTATCCTGCGACGGCCAAAAGAGCAGCTTCATTACCATGTCGGCCGCCTGCGGCCCCAGCTCGTCTCTGATGACCGTCTGCTGAGCTTCAGCCAGGGGTCCTGGGTTGGCATACTCTGGGGCCGGAAACGAACAGTGCTACACAGGCGGCACCGCAGCAGGCACGTGACTCAGCCGCCGCCCAGACTACGGTGGCCCCCGTGGGGTCCTCGGGGGTTGGACTCACACTTAAAACCGCAGAACTCATTTTACAGCAGGCTAGTTTACAGTCCAGAATTAAACTGCCGCCCGCTGACTGCCCATTGGCAGGCACTGACAGTGACGTCAGTGAAAGATTGCGGAATACTGCGCGGTGAATTATTTCAACTATCCGATAGGTTGAATGATTTGTGCCGTGCTCAGCCCAGCCTCTAAGACTGCTAACCTGCGTGTACTGCTCGCTGCGGCTGCTGTGTCACTAGTAATTAAACAGGCTACAGCCAGCGCTCGAGCCACAGCGCTTAACATTGTAGCACAGGCAGCAGTGCACATAACTGTTAACTGAGCCTGTGCTGGTGGCAGCGCCCGGGCCGGGCGGCAAGTCTGCGGGGAGCAGCAGCAGAGCCGGGGCAGGTGTCACTGCGCCGGCATGCGCGGCTAGCAGCCTGGCGTAGCCAGTTTTAGAGCTGGTGTACAGCAGAGAGACAGTGGCATTAAAATGCGTGACAATGCATTTCAGTGCGGTGATGCGGAACACCACACTGAAATGCGTTAGTCACGTCTGATGCGTGATACTTGGCAGGCATGAATGTATCTAACTTAAGGTATACATCACCTGGTGATAAAGACTATCAAAAAGTAGGACTGGCGTTAAAAGGTCTATAACAATGGTTTTAATTCCTTTTTGATTGGAGTCAACTGATTTTATACAAACTTTTTAATCTATATTTAAGGTTCTGCAAATTCCCTATTATATTATGCACCAGCACTTTAATGTAACCAGTTATGCTGCTAATTGTCTCATTGACCGATTTAAGCACTTTATATAAACGTAGATATTATCGTTTTTGAGTTTATCTGAGGGTCATACTAAGTGCAGAAAACATCTTGTTATTATAATCTGAACATAAGTACTGCATATATAGGCAATTGCAGACCGTGATACCAGGACTGACTGAAAATTAGATCTTTGTAGGCTATACTATATACTTAGATACAATTTAACTTGATGTCTGTATTCCTTTTTACCTGTTTTTAACACAGATGAGATGTGCAAATTATGTGTAAACTGCTTTTATGGTCATATTGATCGAAATAAAGTTTTACAAATGGCTAAACGTTTTCAGAGGGGATATTTAGAGAGTGGCAGCATAGCTGCCAAGGTTTCAGGTGTGTGGCATATTCTCATAACTTCACTGTAATTATGATTGACATTTCAACAACTATGAGCATAGCTGCCAAGGTTTCAAATTGCTATGTCTGACATTTTTATAATTAAATTGTAATTATGAGTGACATTTCCACGACTATGAGTGACACTTTTTGTAGAGCAAAACTCAAGCAATGAAGACGAGGTAAACATATATATCAGTAATTACACCCATTTGAGCAATGAGAAACTCTAAGAAGACTTTAAAACTGGTGCAAATGTCTGCGGCGGCAGACTCATAATTACAATAAAATTATGAAAATATCACACATAGCAATCTGAAAGCTTGGCAGCTATGCACTTTGAGGCTGCTCTTTACCAACTGACGTTGGAACTACTCAAAACAATGTACAGTAGAACGCTTCTTACTGTGTATCATCTGTGACTTGTCCATGCACATCTATCGTACCCTAACCCAACCCTCTTTCACTTCTATACAGTTTCTCCTCTCAACAATTCATTCTTTCTTTGACCTGCACCTCTTACCTAGTGTTCCATTTTCCTTTTCACATAACCCCAAGCCTCTTTTGACTGTTTTTATCTTACATTCACCACTCTTTCCCTCACATCTATCTTTTTGAGTTTCCTTTCACCTTAAAATCTTCCCCTTTGCACCAGTTTCCCATTCCGGTGTGTCCTATACCTCACTCTTTCATTCTCTCAAAGAATTTCACTCAGTTACAGCTCAGATGCTCCCCTACCTATCTTCTACCGTCACCTTCATGCTTCACAGTGCTCTACTCCATTCAACATTAAGTCCAACTCTTAATCTCTTCTTGCCTATATCTCAAATGCATCTTTACGAGTCTAATTTTCTCATTTCTATTTCTTCCAATTTCCTCACGCTATGCAACTTTTATCCTCTTTCTCTCACTTTCTTTCACTTCCATCTCCTTTGGTTTTACCTCTTGAGTGCAACTAGAACTTGCATTCTATCACATTCCTGTTTTCCTCTCGCTTTCACCTTTTCTTTTCTCACATTCGTTGTTTTCTAGACACCCTCTCGTCCCTAGTACCCATTCACTCCTCTAATTGCTTTCTCTTTGTTCTCTTCTCATCTCCAGTTGTCTCTTGTATCGTATTATAGGACGATGTGTTTCTTGTGCGAGTAAGAATGCGCACAATACCAGGCAGAGCTGTTCTGGACCCGCAGATTTAGGTAGTGCGAGTATCACTGTGAAAGACCTATTTATTAATCTCCTGACATCTTCTTGATTTGTTGCTTTTCTGTAGCAGGCTCTTGTGGCCTCTTGTGTGCTTGTTTGGTAATTTAATGCCCGCCAGCCAGCTATTATGATCACACACATTTGTTTTTATTAGGTATATCATGAGTGCATTTAAGCCCATTATGATGTTTAACAAATTAGATTTTGCTTTGGGGTTGTGCTAAAAAGTGGCACAATCCCAATGCAAAATCTGGGCCTCAACTAATTTTACATTTTTTTAAAACCCTGCCACAAAGAAATTGACAACAAGGAGAAGCATGTTAGTAGATCTTTTATGCTTAATTGGTTACAAAGTCTGCATTTTCTAATATTTTTATAGGGTTAAGACATCTGCTGCAGAGGTGCCCAGTAGCTATCAGGGAATAATAATTGGTGAGATAACCCTGGAGGTTAAAGTATTTCTTGGAGAAATTTCTGTTTTGTGTAGTCCCAGATCTGACTCAAAGTAGTATAGAAGGTTAATGTGCCTGCAAAGCACATCATGTAATATGCAGATGACAGATTTTTTTTAATGTAGCTAGGTAAGGTTACTGCTTTGAACACAGATCCTTTTGTTACTTGCAGTTCATAAATAGTAAGCCTTTTAATATAGCACAGTGAGCTATGTAGGATATGTGACTGCTACAACTTTTAACACACACTGACTCATGCAACACATCTTGTACACTGATTTACACGCTTGCATGATTTATTTTCAATCTGTATGTTATGTAAATCGCTCCGACACCCTGCATTGGGATGCGTAGCGTTATAAAAGAAAGTAAAATAGTGCAATTTAAATTGTGTGTAAATACTGGGACAGACCAACACATCTGAGATACTTACAGTTCATGCACTTACATAAAGGGACCTAACAAAGTCAAAAGCATGCCTCTCTTAAGTACCTGTGCAGCGATAACCAGCTGTGTGCTTTTGTTTCCCTCCGTTGTATTTACATTTAAGTGTGAGGTTCCAGGCCACTCGGTCATTTAATGTCAGCTGTAGATGATGGATCCCTGAACAGTGTCATGTATGTGCATGTTTGCATTGTGCTGAGGGGAGTACCAGGTAATTGTTCACGCAGCTCTCTGATGGATGTCACATGCGGTTTTTCTGAGTCCCCAGATAGATCATGCAGTCTGTGTGTTCTCTTTTGTACTGCCAGTCACCGGTGTATTCAACTGTGTAGCCTTGGACTGTGTCATGTATGTGCATGTAACTTGCATTATCGAGGCAACTATTAGCGGCGATACTGCGTGTCTCTCGGACCTCTTTCAAGTGCTCGCTGTCCTTTTTCCCCAGCACCCCCTCCCCTCCCCCCCAGGGGCGGCAATCTGAGGGATAGCCCCGGGCGCCACAAGCTCTAGCTACGCCTCTGACTGGCCGAAGACCGTCTCCTCATTTGGGCTGGTCTGTCTTGCAATTTAATATGAGGGATTTGGCACAGCAGGTAGAGCTGGCTTTTTCTGTTAGTGACATACTTTGGGCATGGTAAAAATGTCCACATTGGTGTTCCCTAGCAGTGTCCATATGAGGATGTGGGATACAGAATAAGAAATTGTTGCATGGGATGTTGCCATCTCCTTATGATTGTTTTGCTAAATGTTGCTGACATGTTTGTTAAAGAGGTTCCTGCTTCTAAGGGCATGTCCAGAATCCTGGATTTCACTTCCAGTCTGAAGAAAATGCTTCATACTTTCCAAGCTGCATCCATGGCAAAATCATTAACAGTTGAAACGTGCCAGAAAGATTTGTCTTTTCTGACCAGTATTGCAGGAGGGTTGGTCACATTGACCGATGTTCTGACAAAGGCATTTAATTACTTCCCATGTCCCTACATTTTTCTTCTCTCTGTCCAGATGAGCTATGCAAAGCGAGGAAGAGGTCCTGAACCTTCTTTGTTGGGGTGACAAAAATAACAGTGACTTGAGTTGGTTTATCAAGCAGCCTCAAGAGTAACACAGGACGAAACAGGTTTTCTCAAAACACTTTACCAGGGGATTTTTCATGCACTATATGCTCTTTTACCCTAAGTGATCTAAGATAGAAAATGGACTTCATCGATCATTAACCTTGCCATTCAAGTCAAATGAAAGCAGGATTCGTCAGAAGCAGGCACTGAAAGATAGTGTTCCTGGACATGGGTTATAAACTTGCAAATGATGTTGGAACAGGAATCCCATGGAAGGGGTTTCTCTAGTAACAATGCAACCACATAGTCATCCCATTAATCGTGCTATACAGGCTGATCAGGTTCTTATGGAGGGAGATTGTCCCCCATTTCCTAAGTCATCCCTTTACTTCTCTTACTCCATAAGAAGGAGCAGTGTGCAGACAACCTGGGGGAGTAACTTGAAATGTCTGAACTGTGGCTGCGCTGACTAGTTCTGAACCAGGTCAGGCCTCAGTGTAATTGCTGAAGTACAAGCCGGTGCTAGAGGTCGGAGCGCACTGGACAACGTAGAAGGGCCTCGTTGTTGAACGTTCTACTAGAACTCCTGCATATTCTTAAAAGGTCCAGGAAATCTACAGGTATCTGGGCTGTCGAAGGCCTTGGGCAGAAAGGGACTCTCTTCCTCCTTTTCACTGAAGACGGCATTAATCCATTCTCATTCTCACCTTCACGCTCTTTGCTACAGCAAGGTTCCTTTACAATCTTGGTAGAAGAAACCTGTGTCAGCTGAAGAGGTACAATGGAAGGTACTGTCACATCCTTAAGTGCTGCCAACAAAAAGTGGTGCATTTTGTCAGGGAGAAATTCTTGGATGTGATCATCAATTTGGATGGTGTAGTATACGAGTGGACTGTCATTGTCTTCACTGACAAGATTTTTTTGCACTGTGTTATTGATAATGGTGCACTGGAAAAGCCAGCTGTTGATGGTGCTGTTGGTGAAGCTGCTGCAGGAAAAGTTGAAGGAGATTACATTTTCTTAGTCATCAACGACGTAGTCTGTGTGGAATGGATTGCTGCATCATAGCCCAGAATTTCCTCCTGGATGGCTTCATGGATGAGGACGTCAACAACGTTAATGATACAGTACTGATAAACAGCTCAGTTTTCAGTTTCTGTGAGGAACAGGACGGCTTTTCAAGTGGGTTCCCAGTCTCGCAGTGGGGAACAAATTAAGAATCTGAAAGTATAAAAAGTCTATGGCAGGGGAACTGGAGCTTTCTAGCAGGAAATTATCCTCATCACAAAGGTTACCAAAGATGAAGACACACCATTCACACGGCTGCCGCACACATTTTTAGATCATTTCCCAGTTCCCTCGCCTCCATATTCCTCAAAGACATTTGAGCAAGTACCATTTTATCATAGAAAATGGGGCACATATACGTGGCTAGGTTCCATAATAACTTTGGGATAGTCCACTGGGCTAAAGATAACTTTAGAAAGCTAATATTTCCCCTTCTAACTGGAAAATGTATAGAGTCTTGCTCTCCTGCCATGTGATAAATGAATAAAAAAAATAAAAAAAAGAAGATGCATAAAAATAAATAAATACATAAATAAATGCATAAAAAAGCGATTTCACATGTGATGGGAAAAGGTTTGGTTCCTCTATGCTATGGAAAAATTGACTTCCATCAACCGCAACCGAGTGGTCAAATTTGAAGTCACGGGGCGCCCCTTTGCTACCCATATCAAGTGCATGCAGCACACAAGAGGGCTCCATATGACAATGTCTAAAACACTACATACATTCAACATCCACATCATGTCCTCTTCTGATATTGAGGAGGGATCTGAAGAAATAGGACTCACATCACAATATATGCCTAACTTACAGTTGCATCCTTTTCACTTTTTGTCTTCCATTTCTTCCTTTCCCTTTTCATCCTTTCTTCCCTACATTGCCTGGGATGTCGAAACAAACTCCTTTCCATATAACGTCCTACCTGAGGGGGAGTACTGCCGCCTTTGCTCTGATCATTGTGATTCAGAGTATGTGGACTATATATCCTATTTCGAGGAGTACTGTATACTGCTTCCAATGGTGTGTCCAGTTTATTTGTCCTTTTCTTGAAAATACAAACTAAACTTGTTTACAAAAAAATCAAAGCGACTAAACCCGCCAAACGTAAACTCACCCCCCTTGGCCCCTCAGTCCTGCGGATGGATTAACGATATACTTTAAACTATTACAATTGGGATAAATTTGACATCAGCCTCAAGAGAAAATACTATGCATTTGAGTCTCATATATTTCTCTATGCTTGTATCTATTTCTTACATTTGCCCTGTAAAGCGCTCCGATACCCGCAAGGGTCTTGTTCGCGCTATATAAAACCTTCAAAATAAATAAATAAATCTTGTGTGTCACAAAAGCTGCTCCAAAACCAGGAGGACGGTATTCAAGTTTGTTATTTTAGCATCTACAGGCTCTTCAGAGTATTTTAATGTCAGGAGAGTCAAGCTAAATGGAATGGACTTAGACATTATTCCACACGGTTCAACAAGAGCTCCCCAGCAGCAACAGATAAAGAAAATGTGCAACCATTAAAGATCACATACACGAGGACACAGACCGTTTTGAGTAAAAACTCTCAATACTACTCCACTGCACACAGCAAGCAGAAATCATGTCCTCTACTCTACAACAGAAATGTTAAATAGCTAATTCTTCACTGCTCCTTTCACATTCTGAAAGACACATGGAGGGAGCCAGAGGGATTTTAAAAAATTCCACAAAGGGAGGAAAAGGACAAGTATTTTTTAGGTCTCGCCTAGCGTTGCAGCGCATGCGTTGCTCGCTCGGCGAGACTTATAGTGACAGAGGACATTTCAGAAGGGGGCTTGAAGCCCCGCCCCTCATTTCCAGTGGCTGGTGTCACCGTTTATGCCAAACGGTGGCCTGCCATTGGAAATGAGGTATTTTTGTTGTCGCCCTTTAGCCTTTTTGTCCGGCCCATCCGGACTGGCTCGTCTGATTTGCGGCTGTCACAAAGCATTTTGTTATCTTTGTTGGGGCCATCTGTTTTCACTCAGCCGCGTGTTTATTTTTGCATCGCGCTTTCACTTAAAGTGAAAGCGCGATGCAGATATAAACATGGCTGAATGAAAACAGATGGCCCCCTGCCTACCCGCAATGGCGAGCGCTTGTTTAATATTGCGCTTAACACTGTGCTTCGGTCGTTTCTATGCACTACTGATAACCGAGGATATTTTTTCCCGATTCAGTACTTCTTCTTTTTCCCACTTTGCACAGCATCTTGTGGGTTTTCTGCAGGCACCACCGGTATTTTGTTATCCCCATTCGGTACAAAAATAATCAGAATGACATGTATTTTAGGCCATACCTGTATAAACTTCAACAGTTAATATAAATACAAAACACTTGTAAAAGTGTTCTGGAGCTGCGTTAACGATCCCTAAACATTAAAGTAAATGAAGGCAGAAAAGTACAAATTAATACCTACGATTTCATTTAAACGTTTCATTTCATTTAAAGTCCTATTTGGTATCAACTCCGGGCCTTTGCAGAATCTTAAAACAACTACTAATGGCCGGTATTTCTGTCTTGGAAAGGTGGCGACCCTGCCTGTAAGTGGTGTTAATTTGCTCTAACGTAGCGCTTGGCGCCAATCATATGTCATTCTAAGCGCAAGGGTGCATCTAAGTGTCCCGCTAGAGACCTGTCAGTTTTGAGGTGTGCGCAGTGCATGCACCGACATGCACGCACCAACACGGCCCTTCTCTGAGACCCTCTAAGTGCGCTGAGACCCCGGCCCTCCTTGGCTCCCACCTGCCCTACCCCTCTGTCTCTCTCTCCGCCGTTTACTGTCAGCCCTACCTCCGTGCCCGAAAGGCGACCCTTTTTAGATCACGGATTTTTTTGTTTTTTTGTTTTATATATCGCGAACTCGACCTGAAGGTATCTGAGCGCTTTATATAAGCACCAGTTGCATTACAGACGGACACATTCATTTTTAGGCAGTGGGAGATGAAGTGATTTGCCCAGAATCACAATATGCCTCAGCCTCCCGCCAGACTCGAACCCGGTTCCCCGCCTTCAAAGTCGGCGCTCTAGGATGCCCCAGGGCGGCAGACCGGTGCAATCACGCCTGCTTAGCTTTACAAGTTGTTAATTCTGGAATACCAGAACAGGCAAGCTGTACCTCCTGGCCTTGTGTGATGTAAACAGTGTTTACATTATTAAACAGCTAGCGCTTAGAGCATGACAAGTGTTAAGGTCGTGTTTACATATCCTTGTGTACTAGGCGGGGGCTGGTTAGCGCATGTGTCACAGCCCTCATTGTAATGCGTGCGTCTCATCCCACACTTCTAGGCGCTGTGCCCACGCGCTGGACATTTATAGTACACTTTGAACCCTGTTCCTTCTGGCTTGTGATGAGTGATGGAGAGAGAGTGCAGATGTGGACAGTGGGGCGGAGGGGTGCACCACCTCTGGTTTACAGAAGTCAGGTGCCCGCGTGCTTACACCGGACTCAAGCTGCCACTGCCCGGATCTGGAAAGACAAGCGCCTAGAAGCATCCGCATCCGCCTCTGTTTGGAATTCCATGTTTTTCATATAATATTAGCGTTTTCTGATTTTGCTATGTCAGATTTCACACACTGACCTGAGTTTGAATGTGGACTTTACAGGGACAAGATTGTGCTCTGAAACCCTGCAAACTGTGCATTCTGTTATACATTTATAATACGGAGAGGGTAGACATAAGGTGTATCTTGACTGTGATCATGGAAATGCCCTGCCTTTTCGCCTCCAGTGGCCTCTTTCATGTACGTTCCTCCCAGGTCAGCCTGTTTCTGTGTAAGTGAATATTGCACCTTAATCCTGGGTGTATGCACGGCTCGCCACCAGTGACCACAGAAAAGCCTTGGCTGTGACTGCAGGCGTGACCAGGGCTCCTATGGTTTCTCGCGGTATTGCTAGGGGCTGCGCAGAGCCACGTTGCTGCGGACATTGGGTGCTTGCATTGCTGCCCACAAAGTGCACATCAGCCTGGAGAGCGATGGACTTCTGTGCATGGCAGTGGGTTAAAGACGATTCAGGATCCTGTACAAAATCGAGGTGCGGCGGGAAGTGATTCCATACATTCTGTGTACCTTGTAAACTCCCTGTAGTGGAGTGATGGAGCGTGTGACTCGAGGGGTTGTTCTGTTGAGCCCCACTCACCTCTGTCTGCTCTGCTGCTTATTAAAGGGCGTGTGGTTCTCTTATGTCACACTCACTCGCTTTTCTTTTTCATTCTTTCTTCTCTCCCATCTCCCGCTCTTATCTCTCGCAAGTTCGCTGTCTCCCGCTCTTTCCCACCGATTCGTTAGGTAGTTTCTCTCTCCTTTCTCGTTCATTCTCTCCCTCCAGCTCACCTGCTATTGATTTTTTCTCCTCCACTCTAACTCTACATTCCTTTATCTATTTTTCTCTTCTCTTTCATTCTCCCTCACTCTTCGCTACTTAGTAAGCGTTATATAAATGCAAATACTTACCTCTTCGCCCTTTCACTGGCTTTCCTCGCCCTTGTTTCGCCTTCCATTCTACCATTTGCCGGCACTCTACCGACCCCTAGAACTCTTGCAGACTTTCGCTCTTTCCTTCTCACCACCCCTCTACCATCTCTTTATCTTTCAGTTCCTCATCCCCTTCTCGCTTTCATTTATGCTTTTCACTATTTCTCCCGACACCTTTCTCCTTCACTTTTTGTTTCCAGTCGCCCTTTTCGGGCACTGCAGCACTGCGGCCTTCAGGAGCCCTCCATGGCGGCGCCCAATCCTGGTGGGCTTGGCTCAGGTCTCCCGGCGCAGTACCCGGCCGTGAGCAGTATGCAGGGTAAGGCCGGTCAGTGAGCTTTATTCCTTTCTATGTCTGTGATCGTGCGGCGGCACAGCTCATCTCCATGTTTGTATATAGACATGGCTGGGGTTATTCCTACATAGTATAAACTAACCTCTGTGTATGCTGATCTGTGGCACTCTTTTTAGGTCTTCTCTCTCTGCCCCCCAACACACTTTTTTTTTTAACTTTAATAAGTGCGGCGCCGTCTTCACGGACACCGCGCTATGCAATGCAATAGGTGTTGCTTTTGGTATTGTAAATAACAATGCCTTTTAATTTTTTTAAAGGCATTGCCATTTACAATGTCAATAGCTCAAAATAATGTCATTGCGAGACCTATTGCATTGTAAATGCTTGTTTTAATGAGGAATAATGTAAAACATCCACATGGCAATACCATCCTTGGCACAGGGTTCATGCTCAACAGTTAAGAAAAGGTTCTTATTTTAATACAAGTTCTCCACTGGGATTATATTTCTGAAAACAAACATAACCAAACCTATGCCTACTTACACATGGGATCTCTGATCACACTTTAAAATGTAGAGTTTCCATTTCGAAATTGTTGACAATGATTTGATAATGAAAGCATGCACAAATGAGGCAACCTTTTTTTCCCCAAAGGGAATTGACCACCCCTTCCAATCCTCAAAAAGAATAGAGCAGGATTTTGAGCACTACACCAATCAGCTAAACATTTCAGCACGGCTTCAGTAAGGAATCCAAGTGCTCCACTGGCCTAAAATGTACACTACTATCACTTAGGCAGTTCCGTTTGATGGTAAGATTGAAGAGAGGATGCAATAAAATACATGTCTAACACTGAAGTTTTATCATGGAAGAATTAAAAGAAGATAGCCAAAATTAAGAACAAACAATGCAATGAAGTAATGTTTCCATCTATAGAATGGCATTTACTTTGATGTTCATAAAACGAAGGATTTCCAGCTCACTCCCCCATTCAGGAAGCTGCTGAACCAGGACACAAAGTGGTGGGAAATGTGAACATCTAAATAAACAAACAAGTTGAAAAAGGAGTCCTGTTCCACCATGGTGTTGTAACTGATTTGCAAGTAATGCAATAATGTTCTGCAAAGATGTGAGCACATTTCCTAGAGGCTTCTCTGTATATCACAGACAGTGACATTTCTTGTGCTGACAGATCTACCCGTCACCTCTTATGACATGGGCATTAGAATCCCCAGGCAGTGGTCCGTTAGCTTTACGGAAGTAGGCAAAGTTACTATCCATCTGGATTAAAACTAGTTTAAGGATATTAAACCAATGCAGAAAGATCCATAAATCACAGAGGTTTTAATTTACAAACAACTTTCATTTATCAAGTTAATACTTTCAGGCTCTTTCAACAAATATGGTATGAAGAAATCTTTCAGACGGAGGTCAGTTTGAGAAAGAATGAAGGCAATCACATGTTTTGATTAATGTGAAAAGATAGTATGCCTTTTATGAGAAAAGACGGGGAAGTTCTCAAAAGCAATGTTAAAGTGGATAACGGAGCATGCATTCCAAGCAAATACGTAGACCCAGTTTTGTGGCTTTGTGTAAATCTTACATGACCTGAGGATAGTTGACCTAGGTGAGCCAATCGGAGGGCAAATACATGGAAATCATTTAAAGCCTCAGAAAGGTTGCCACCATTGCCATGCTCTTGGGGAATTAACGCAGATGGACTTAAACAGAGCAAGAATCAGTACTGGAAATACTAAAAGGAACTCTTTTGAAATTCCAGAAGACTGTCATATAGAAGCACGTGCTTTTTAGTTCATGGCACAAATACATACTTACTGTAGTAAAAGGAAGTAAATTTAGTGGAGCATCAACATCAAGGACTTTTCTTTTTGATCCATGCATTTGTAGTTCTCCCACAAAACAAGGGTCCAAATTAATACTTTGAACTCTTTTGTTGACCAAAACAATAACAGTATCCTGTTCTCCTTTTTGTGTTATTAACTATTTTGAGCGGTTTCTCCCACAACATCAGGTCAAAGAGAAAAGTCCACAATGCCCCAAATGGAACATTAGGCAGAAAACCTCAAAACCTTACTTTATAACTTTTCCATACATTACTTAGAACCCAGATGAAATATGCTCAGATATGTTTCTCTCGCAACTGGGGCACGGATCAGTGGAATCAGAGTGGATTCAATATCTCTTGGCAGCTAATGCCTTTCCTAATGATGCAGACATTTTTTTCTGTCCCTGGCAGGATGCTCCTGCATTCGTTAATAAAGGCATGCTCTGGTGCTATTGTCAGTGCTACTGCCCCTTCCAATCAAGTGTATGAATGAAGGTAGAAGCCTCTCCAATAAAGCATCAGATTTACTCAATTAAACTCCCTTCTGTTCTCTAAACCAGAGCACGTCAAAGTTTCGGTTTTCATCTAAATTTGTTTGAGTTCCTAATCTGCATGTCTCCAAAAGCATATCTGCAGCGAAGTAAGATTGCTAATCTTCTGCTATGCATTCAGGGTAAGTGATATTTGGCAGACACATCGAACGCCTCAAGACCACCTGCTGATAGCTCTTCTAAGTGTTTGGCAGAGCAGACTACCAGATCAAAGGTAATCATCCAAGATTTAAACAACTCTCAAAAGCCCACATTCTTGAGTAAGGAGGTCCTTAAACAGCTCTATTTAATCCCATAATGAGTGATTACAGCAACTCAGGAGGGCTTTGGAGCTTCCTGCCACAGAGTTCTTCTCCACAGAGTTCTATTCATGTAACCTCTTTCTCTGGAGGATTAATGATGCATAAGAGTCAAAATGGAACTGGTGACAAAAGGCCGGTTCTCAACAAAAGGAATATGAAAAGGGAAAGGGAATTTTAGCTATTGAGTGCCTTCTCAAGGGACACCGTAGGGCATAACAGTGTGTCCAAGCAATGATGAGGTGTACAAATCATCACTATCGACACACTTGCTGGGATGAGACCCCAAGATATTTGTTTTCTTTCCTCTTTCCTAAAGAACCCAGACTTGCTCACAGGGAAGCTCCATCTGTCCTTCAACCACTAATCTGGCATCTCCGGACATATTTCACTACACTCCTCAGAGGAATGTGGATCCATGTGATTAGGCACACAGACTGGGCTCATTGTTCAAAATTTATATATACCTGACTGGAGGCATTTCCCAAACAGAACCAGCATAGTGGCTGAAATGGAAGATTTTGAGAGATTATTTTTGAGAGAAAAAAAAAAAAAAAGAGATAAATAATTTTTCTACCTCCATATAAAAGGATGAAAAAATGGATGTGTAAGATGCCGAATGAAATCACAAGAATCACCTCAAAGATATTATTCGAAATACTGCTTTCGGGGATCATCACCATACAAACATGAAGAATGTCTTAAAATGACGCTGCTGTGCATTCCCAACAGTGGATAATTCCTTAAAGGTATGTATAAATTATATGTAATGGGGAATGCCAATGTGCACTATTCCCTACTTTGTTTTTCCGTTTCTGGAGCAATCAAAATTCAATCCGAATTACATTTCTCTGTACTAAGACAAGATTTTGCTGCCATTTGAAGGTTTTCATCACAAAACCGAGCATGTTGCAGCATACAAGGTCAAAGAAGTTCTAATGTTTATGAATACTAAGAAAATCTGATGATTGAGATCTGATAGATATAGGTGGAATGGAGGACTTAACCTGATGTACCAAAATGTGCACAAAAATATTACTAATCCACTAATCCTAAAACTGCACGTTTGAGAGTCAAGACATGAATAAAAACTGTTAGACAAAAATTAAGATCGGAGCGCTTTTTTCAAACTGCCGCTTAACCACATGCACCATAAAGTGATCTTTACTTAGCAAAGACTTTGAAGTTCCAAAGTTGAGTTGGTCTAGCTATCAACATTTAATGTGCAGTAAGTAGACTTATGCAGTAATGCACAAAATACAGGGTCGGCATCAAAGATTTTTTAAATAGCACACAAATACATGGGTTTAAAACGCTATCAACATTCATTAACATGCACAGAAAATACATTATCAGGTGCAAAGGGGCAGGTAACTAATGTAGCTGAGTTCTTAGCCCACCCAATTCCAAGGCGCTGAATTTTCCACCCGAGTTGACAACGATTTTGTGGAGCCTTCTCTTATTTTCTTCCCAAATGACTTAACTTTACAAGTGGCTCTGTCCTTTCTATGTCCTGAGGATGACCCTGTCCAATTCTTGGCCTGAAGGTTGAATGGGGTTAATGTCAACGTCTTACTAAAGCCTGCAGATGTTTCGTGAATGGACTCCACAGGCTCCCTTATCTATTTATAACACGTCTATTTGTAACACTATATATTATTTGTTAAGCATCATAGCTCACTGAGTCAGCTGCAAAATTGTTGATTCACGCCACCGTTGTTTATTATGTATATTGCTGAATAATGGACTCTAGACCGTTTACAATAATTGTAAATATTCTTTAATAAAATGCAACTTTATTTTTGCACTTCTGCTTTCTCAGGATTCTCTGCATACAATACACAAATGGGAAAGAGAAAGCAATGCAACCCATCATTTCATCCCTCAAAACTATCAACAGCTGCTGCAGGCTGGTTTCAACCGCAGTAACGTGAACATTGTGTGCCCCCATCAATCCTTCACATGGATGAAAAGGTGAAAGAGTACACAAATGGCAAAGAGAAAGTAACATAACCTATCGCACAAGTTACTAACTTGTGTAACGATATATCTGTAAGAGACAGTAGTTAGTGATAGATTCCTTACCTTAGAATATCCCCAGGCGTCAGGCTGGATCCGGAAAGTTTTGCGTAGCAGTACCCTTGCGCGTCGGTAGGTGGCGTCGTGCGGCTCCGCGTCCGTCGTCGGCGTCGTGATCGCCGGGATGACGTCGCGGGCAGTACTTAGGCGCCGCCCCTGCGCGCTGACGTCAGTTCTGTACACGACTTTCCGCGCCAGGAGACGCAGAGCCATGCAAGAAGCTGACACAGGTGTCTGAAAAATACTAGGGCCCTGAAAGGGATGTCCTTAACCCTAGAAATCAGTTCGCAGAACGGGGAGGATGGGTGGGGCGGTAAGGAATCTATCACTAACTACTGTCTCTTACAGATATATCGTTACACAAGTTAGTAACTTGTGCATCTGAAAGAGACACGTTAGTGATAGATTCCTTACCTTAGAATAGATACCCCAGCAATACCAACCCGGTGGTGGGTCTGCGAACAAAGATCAGACAAGGAAGTCCTGGAGGACAGAACGGCCAAAGAAGCCGTCCCTCCGGACCTGACTGTCAAGGCAGTAATGCTTAGTAAACGTGTGCAGCGAGGCCCACGTAGCCGCCTGACAGATAACCGGCAGCGGAACACCGCGGCCCAAGGCCGTGGTAGCAGCCGTTGCCCTGGTGGAATGGGCACGCAGCCCAACAGGAGGTTCCTTTTTAGCCAAAGAATAGCAGGCCTTGATGCACAAGGTAACCCAGCGGGAGATGGTCCTCTTGTGCACCGCCCGACCTTTTGGCGCCCACGTAGCCAACAAAGAGCTGGTCATCCACCCGGAAGTGTTTTGTGCGGTCAATATAAAAAGAGAGCGCACGTTTTGGGTCCAGACGGTGGAGCCTCTCTTCCTCTCTGGAAGGATGCGGAGGCGGAAAGAAGGTGGGCAAAGTGATGGTCTGCCCAATGTGGAAAGCAGTAACCACCTTTGGCAAGAAGGACGGACGCGTCCGAAGAACAACCTTGTCTGGATGAACAGACAGAAAGGGAGGTTTGCAAGATAGAGCCTGGAGCTCACTCACCCGCCGAGCGGAGGTGATGGCCACCAGAAAGGCTGTCTTCAGAGTCAGAAGACGAAGAGGACAGTTATGTAGAGGCTCAAAGGGAGCGCACATTAAAAAGGTAAGAACCAAGTTCAAGTCCCACTGAGGCATCACAAACGGAACAGGAGGGAAGAGGTGAGTAATGCCTTTTAAGAACCTGTTAACAACAGGGGACTTGAAAAGGAGGGCTGATCAGGGAGCCTGAGGAAGGCCGAGATAGCACAAAGATAACCCTTGATGGTACCCAGGGCAGAACCCTGTTGGGCCAAAGAGAGAAGGAACAGAAGGACCTCAGAAAGAGGGGCAGAAAGGGGATTCACAGCCTTTGCTGTGCACCATGCCACAAATTTGTTCCACCTGCAGGCGTATACCACCTTAGTGGAGGGACGCCTGGCTGCCAGAATCACATCACAAACTTCGGGAGGCAAGTCGAAAGGAATCAACTGCCGCCGCTCAATCTCCACGCAAGCAGGTGTAGACTGGACAGGTTCGGGTGGAGGACCGTCCCCTGCTGCTGCGACAGAAGATCCTCCCGAAGAGGCAGACGGATCGGGGGATCTATGCTCATATTGAGTAGCTCGGGATACCAAACTCTTCGAGCCCAGTCCGGAGCCACAAGAATGACTTGGGCCCGGTCGTGCCGAATCTTCTTCAACACTCTGGGTAGAAGTGGTATAGGCGGAAAGGCGTACAATGAGACCGCAACTCCACTCGTGACGAAAGCGTCGCCGAGCGAGTGCTGCCTTGGAAATTCCAACGCGCAGAACTGATGACATTGCGCGTTCTCTTCGGTGGCGAATAGATCTAACCAAGGCTCTCCCCACTGTAGAAAGAGTCCTTGCGCCACTTCCGAGTGAAGACGCCATTCGTGATCCATCATGCACCTGCGGCTGAGGTTCGTCCGCCCTGGCGTTCAGGGAACCTGCCAGGTGTTGAACCACCAGGAACATGCCCTGATGTTCCAGCCATGTCCAGAGGCGCAGAGCCTCCTGACAAAGGGTCCACGACCCCACCCCGCCTTGTTTGTTGCAGTACCACATGGCGGTGGTGTTGTCTGTGAACACCTGCACTACCTTCCCTTTGACAGAGGGAAGGAATGCCTTGAGTGCAAGTCGGATCGCCCGGAGCTCCAGAATGTTGATATGGAGCCGGGACTCCGCCGGAGACCAGAGGCCTCTGATCTCCGCCTCTCCCATGTGACCGCCCCATCCCAGAAGGGACGCGTCCGTCACAACTGTATGCTCTGGCTGGGGAAGGGAGAGGGATCTGCCCATGACCCATTGCCGGTTCGAGAGCCACCACTGCAACTGTTTTGCAGTCCCCTCCGAGATCTGGACGTGATCGGACAGGTTGCCCTGGTGCTGCGCCCACTGGAACTTCAGGTCCCACTGCAGAGCCCGCATATGCCATCTGGCATGATTGACCAGCAGGATGCAGGAGGCCATGAGGCCCAGCAGCCTCAGGGTCATCCGTACCGAAACCCAGGATAAAGGCCGAAAGATCGGAATCATAGCCTGAATATCCCGGACTCGCCGTTCGGGAGGATAGGCCCGAAACTGCGTCGTGTCCAGAACTGCTCCGATGAAAAGGAGCTGTGGAGAAGGAATTAGATGCGACTTCGGCACATTGATGGAGAACCCCAGCGAGTGCAGGAGTTCGGCCGTAGTCTGGAGGTGGGAGACGACTGCCTGGGACGAGCCCGCCTTCAGCAGCCAGTCGTCGAGGTAGGGGAAGACTGAAACCCCTGCCCGGCGCAGATGAGCTGCGACCACCGCCATCACTTTCGTGAACACCCGAGGGGCACTTGTAAGGCCAAAGGGGAGCACGGTGAACTGAAAATGCTCGGGGCCTACCGTGAACCGAAGGTAACGCCGGTGGGCCGGCAGGACGGGGATGTGGAAATACGCGTCCTGCAAGTCCAACGCTACCAACCAGTCTCCAGGGTCGAGGGCAGTCAAGACCTGAGCTAGGGTGAGCATCTTGAACTTCTCCTTCCGGAGGAAGCGATTGACGTTCCGGAGGTCCAAGATAGGACGCATGTCCTCCCTGTCCTTTTGGGCACCAGAAAGTAGTGGGAGTAGCAACCACGCCCTACTTCTGGGGTCGGAACATGCTCGATGGCCCTCTTGGTCAAGAGGGCCGTGACTTCCTTCCGTAGAAGCACCAAGTGATCCCCTGACATGCGGTGGAATTGAGGTGGCATGGCTGGGGGTGGTCTCGAAGGGGAGGGAGTAGCCCCTTCGGACAATGTCCAAGACCCACCTGTCCGAGGTGATGGTGCGCCAGTGGGGAAGGTGATGGCGGACCCTGCCCCCTACTGGCGTGCCGTGCACCTGAAAGGAGGGACTAGGAGGGCTTGGAGGCCGCGGGACGGGTTGGAGGTGGTGGCCTGACCCGCACGCTGGTTGCCCGATCCGCCACGGCGGAATCCACGTCCTCGGCCACGCGAAGACGCCTGCTGCGCGGGCCGGTGGCTGGGCTGCTGACGTGAAGGGCGCCCCTACCGTGGCCACGATAGGGGCGAAAAGCAGAAGGTAGCGGAGGGCGTGTAGCAGAAAGGCCCAGGGACTTTGCAGTAGCCCGTGAGTCCTTAAAGCGCTCCAACGCATGGTCTGCTTTGGACCCAAAAGACCGACTCCATCAAAGGGCATGTCCATGAGAGTATTCTGGACATCCCCTGAAAAACCAGTGGTTCTCAGCCAGGCGTGGCGCCGGAGCGCCACCGTCGTTGCAATCGACCTGCCCAGCGAGTCGGCGGTGTCAAGGCCACAACGGATAGTGTATTTGGCCGCATCCCTTCCTTCCGCAATGGCGCGGGAAAGCAGTGCCTGGACCTCCTCAGGGCACTGGGGCAAAACATCCGCCACCGAATCCCACAGGGAGTGGGTATATCGGCCCAAAAGACAAGCGGTGTTAACGGACCGCAAGCCAGCACTGGAGGAAGAAAAACCTTTCTTCCCAAACTGATCCAGGCGTTTGGATTCCCTATCCGGAGGAGCGGTAGGGAAGGCGGTTTGGGAAGCGGAGGCTTGGACAGCCAAGCTCTCAGGAGTGGGGTGGACAGAAAGAAACAGGGGTCGCCCGGAGCGCGGGCGATGGCGTCGTGACACGTTCCGATCCACAGGAGCCCCTGTGTTGGGCTTGGACCAGGCGCCCAAAAGAACGTCAGTGAGGGCGTCGTTAAACGGCAGCACAGTCTCCGCAGAGGAGGCTGCCGGCTGAAGCACCTCTGTCAAGATGTTAGTCTTGACCGTCAAAGTAGGGAGCTGGAGACGTAAGGCCCCAGCAGCCCTACGCAACACCGTACCAAAATTGGCCCCCTCCTCCGTAGCCACGGGAGGAGACAGCATGCCAGTGTCAGGAGAAGTATCCAGACCACTGGCCTCCCTAGACTCTCTGTCCAGTCCTCATCATACTGACAGTTGCGTGTCAGAGGGTCATCAGACCCCTCCCAGTCCTCCTGGTCCTCCTCTGGTTCAAAATAAGGAGGAGGAGGGACATTTGGGACCCAAGGTCCCATCGGCGCCGGAGCCGGCGTCGAGCGACGTCGCTCCGGGTCCATGTCCGGAGCCGGAAGGAACTGGGGACGACGCCGCCCGGAGCCCAGGGCGGCGTCGAGAACGGCACCGGAGACATCGGCGCCGGCGGAGAGGTCGTGAGGTCGACCGGCGTCGATGGGGGTTGTGGAGCCGGGATCGAGGCCGGGGCCGAAGCCGGAGCCGGGATCGAGGCTGGAGGCTCGGGCGACGCCGGGGCCGGAGCCGCCGGCGGCGCCGGAGCAACCCCATCAGGGCCCGCGGGGCCCGAAGGCGCACCGGAGGGGCCTGAAGGCCCGAAGAGGCGGGCCATGGCCGACAGGAACTCCTGTACCTTGGCCGGATCCGCCCCCGAACCCGGGAAGGGCGGGTATGACGGGGCGACTCCACAGGCAAGTCCGGGGCCGCGGGGGCGGGGACGGTGCCGGGAGGGGCCTCAGCCGAGTCGCGAGACCGGCGAGGCGAAGTCCGAGAGCGACGATGCTTTTGGACTTCTTGTGCTTAGACTTACCGGACGAAGAAGTCGACGACCGGTGTGCACTCCGCGAGCGACCCCTGGACCTCTCACGCGACCGGGGCTTCCGCGGAGCCGAATGCCGGGCCTCGAGGAGCTTTCGAGACCGCTCTCGCAAAGCTTTCGGGTTGAGGGCCTGGCATTCGGGACAAGACTCGGTGTCGTGGCCTCGGCCGAGGCAGAAGAGACACTCCCAATGCGGGTCGGTGACGGACATCATCCGCGCACAGGCGCCGCATCGCTTGAAGCCGGGCATCCCTACGACACCTTAAAGTTGGAAAAAACCAGTGAAAAAATCACCAAAAAGTATGGTCAAAAATTGACCAGGGCACTGCTCTTCCCGGATCTGCGCTTGCTGGCGCGGAAAAAGAAGAACTGACGTCAGCGCGCAGGGGCGGCGCCTAAGTACTGCCCGCGACGTCATCCCGGCGATCACGACGCCGACGACGGACGCGGAGCCGCACGACGCCGCCTACCGACGCGCAAGGGTACTGCTACGCAAAACTTTCCGGATCCAGCCTGACGCCTGGGGATATTCTAAGGTAAGGAATCTATCACTAACGTGTCTCTTTCAGATATTCCTTCACCCTCACACCATCAACATGAAGTTTGACTGGGAAATATAACAAAAACGAGGGAGTTACCCCACTGCTAGGCAGAGGGACGGGGTCTACATAAACAGACAAAAGAAACAAAGTCCCTACAATCTAATATCCAGAGGGCAAAACACCTCACAATGGACCAAGTGTCTATGTCAAAATATCACTAAATCTTGCACAAGTGTCTATGTGAGAAACCACTTAATCTAGCATGAAGAATATCCAGCACGAAATAAAATTCCCTGGCGGGAGGAGTGTTATTGTGTTCATTGTATGAACAAGTAATTTTACCATATACTTTTTAATAAATTGCAATTTGATTTTTTATAATTTTATTTCGTGCTGGATATTCTTCATGCTAGATTAAGTGGTTTCTCACATAGACACTTGTGCAAGATTTAGTGATATTTTGACAGACACTTGGTCCATTGTGAGGTGTTTTGCCCTCTGGATATTAGATTGTAGGGACTTTGTTTCTTTTGTCTGTTTGACTGGGAAAGACTGGAACCCCTCAAATGAGACGAACCTCAGTTTTTAGCGCAGAATGCAATGCACTGTGGGGTGACAGACAACTCAGATGATGGCAGCCTGATTTATTGAGTAGAGCCAGAATCGGAATGAAGATTCCTCTCACTCAGGGCAGCTTTTATGTCTTGTTGTTTTATCTGGCTAGACCAATCTTCAGGGTGTGTTGAAGCACTTCCAAGAGTGCATGTACTCAGTTTTAAAACATTTTTTTGCAGTTTTATATAGTGCGAACTCGACCCGAGGGTATCAGAGCGCTTTACATGAGCACCAGTTGCATTAGACAGTAAGTGATTTGCCCAGAGTCACAGGATGCTTGAGCCTCTCGCCACACGCGAACCTGGTTCCCCAGCTTTAAAGTCGGCCGCTCTAGCGTTAAGCCACATGATGTGCCATTAAAGCTATCACATGCAAAATCACTCCTCCACCTAATCCGTGCTTGAAACCATAAACACTGGATTAGTTGATATATTTCAATACTCTATGAGCAGACAATCGGAAGTACATACCTTGCTCAGCAATTTCAATCTCTCTGCGTCCAAACTCAGCCTGCTTGATGTTTTTGACACAAAAGTCTGAGCCGCCTTTGGAGTTTTTTTGCTGCTTATCACGCGGAGAGGTTTCATCATCAGAACTGTCTGTGTATGAAGCAGCTGGGGATAAGAAATAAAAGATTTGAGATATAGGAGAACATTGAGAAAAGCAGTCATATCTATGTATGTAGGTTATATTTAGGCCTCATCACCCAAGTAAACAAGACATGTATGTGTGTAATCAATACATATAGAAAACCTTCTATTCGCTTCTTTTGAGATTAACTATTGCAGTAAGCACAACAGTTGTCTTGTTGGAGGAGGAGTTACAGATGCTAAACCAATAGTAAACAGTCTTATAAAGTTTGGAGGTAGCCATGACCACTGTGGTTACAAACTACAATAACCAATTTAATTGACCCAAAGCTAGAAGATGCCTCTCCCTTACAAATAACCCCACACTCCACTACCCAAGTCACGCTCCACCTCATGCCGCGCCACACCACTACCCTCAGAGAGTAACCTCAGTTTCACCAATCGCAGAAATATGGATTGGAAATGTATGTATTATTGATTAAATGGCTTTCTTGTAGTATACATCACCATACAATGACAATGAATACTTTTACTGTTTCAGTTCATTAAAACCATCACAATATTACAATTATTATGAGTTAATTTTTAAAAGCTAAGAATAATTTACGAAAAAAGCGCGACTGTACATTGGAAACATGAAAACTATCTTCATTGATATAATGACACTTAAAAGTTAACAACTCTAAAACAGATACCAATCTGTTCTGTTATCGAACCCTTCATCTGTTGGGGGGCCATTGTCAAGAATTTCACCAGTTTACAGTTTGGCTGCAGGTTCCCTGGGTTGAGACTCGCTAGTATTGCCTCTCTGCATGTTCAAGTGCCTCTGTTGTTAAAACTCTTTTTAATAATGTTAAATCGATTATTGTTCAGGTTAGGGCAAATGCAAACCAGATGAATGAAGTCCTCCTTTTTTGCTTTACAAAGTCTACATTCTATGGGCCCACTGTAGTCCCAGGTTGGTCGATTAGCCAGCACTGGAAATTTGCCAAACCACAAGGCCATTAGTCTGTGCTTTATGTGTGCTGGAAAAGAGAAGCCTGGGTATAACGCCGGGCTCAAGGCATCATAGTTTTTAATCACCATTCAGGCGTGTGATTGGGAACTGAATTTGTTTTTTTGTCTTCCAGGCACGATTGAAAATGTTACTGCTTAATCTGTAGCTCTTTTGGAAGTTCAAACAAAACATAAGGATTTTTTGGTGTGTGAGGGGTATTTAAGCAAACACTGTGTGCGTCCTATCAAAATAGGAAACACACCCTTGTGAACCTCCTTTGAGGTGGATCCTTATGTTTTGTTTGAATCTCTAGAGGAGGACGTATCCACCTCCAGTGCCCACGAAGGACACTACCTCTTCACTCCCTAATCCTGTTTTTTGTAGCCCTTTTGGAAGTATCATATGGCACGCTCCTATTCCACAGTTCAGTTAACTGCAGCTGTTTGATGAAATCATTCAAATATTTGTAATAAGCAGACTGCGTATCACTTCGTAGAGCCGTCCATAGGGCACTATTTAGCGGGGAGTCTTGTATTTGCGTATCTTATATCAGCATTTTATTGCAGTGGACCTTCTGCCTAAACCTACGTGGTTGTTAACTGACAACCATGTAGGTTGTGTTCAACGTACTTAGCTCCTGAATGACGTTTGTCAGTTACAAATACATTGGCTAAGTGCGCTACCCATAGCGGCTCTGGCATATTTGAGTTATCACTTTCGCTGCTCTACTGAACCCGTTTATGGTCTCCCAGAAATTCCTTGAGTTAGTTTTCCTGGCGTTGAATAGTATCCTTGTCCAGAATGCATCTTTACTAGCTCTCCTATCCTCCCAATGATGTTTTTTGTACTCTTTCCTTAGGGTTTTTATGCATTCCCAGAGACAACACTGCTGAGTTGCGGTTCTTAATAATCTGGCGGCTTTCTTTAGTTCTTTTCTTAAGGCAGTGCATTTGGCCGAAAGAGCGGTTTGCCCTCTATGCGATGCTGGTAGTCCAGATCTCACTGGAACAGATTGTGTTAACAACTTAGCACTGAATTTTGTCCAAGCAACAATTTGATTACTAGTATTGATACTATTGGTCAAGAGATCTCTGGCCAGGGTGGCGAGATCAGCTATTGAATTGTCATTTCATCTCAAAAGCTTTAAACTGGTCGAGTTTAAGGTACCCATTTCCATTGGAGCCAGTGAGTGAATTTGAGGACTTAGCCCTAGCGATAACATCTGAGGGGAAGGATCACTATCTATTGAGTATTGGACTTTATATTGCTGAATTAGTGGAATTAGCGGCAGTGAAGCAATTGTGTAGTCAATGATGGATCTGGAGTTTGGACCCTAGTGAGTATAATTTGGGGGAATATCATCTGAAAACCTTCCATTTAGGATCCTCATACCTAGGAATCTCATATTTCTCACAAAATTTTCCCCGTTTAGGTCCCTCCGTTTGAAGACTACTGGGCTTAATTGCGTCGGGACGTTCCAATAAGAATTGTCAGTGTTCAACATGTCATCTTCATCAGGAGTGTATATTTAGTTTGTGTTGAAATCCCCCATCAGTATTAAGTCCCATGTTGGGTTGGCTTGCTTGTAGCCAATCATCATTGAGGTTATTGTTTCAAAAATTACCTTTCTTTCTAGCTGTGTTAGAGTGAGCATAGACATTGAATAAAAGAACTGGAGGTCTGTCGTCTGTGTCCCATTTACTAAATTTGACAATTTGAAGACTGAAGTATACAGAGGTTAGCTCTTCCATAGAGATATCTAGACTAAGTGATATATACACTGCAAGGCACCCTTTAGGTCTTCGGTAGCGTTGTGATTGCGTAGCCATGGTTAAGTAATGTCTATAACCTTCAACGAGAAGTTCTGCCATTGACCAAGTCTCTTGTAGTGCAAAATATTTTTCCACTTTTAAGGTGGAATGCCAGCTTGGAGTAGAGTTCTGGCCCAGCAATGTTGCACGACAGAAGGTGCAAAGCCGTAGGCGCAGGCCCAATTTCTTTCAAATGATTAGTTCATGGGATCCTTGAACCATTTAACACTGAGGGGACCTAGTCCCACTGAGCACACGTTGATTTGCTATGTGGCACCGCTTTCATTAACCCCTCTGTTCCGCGAACCGAGTTGTTCCTAGCACCCCACAAGACTAAGTAAAAAGGGGCAGTTTCTGTAGGAGCCTGAGTTCTCTCGCTCTGTGATAAGGTGAACGGGTACCCAGATGCCGGATATCTCTTTAGCGTTATTCTCCATTTTTCGAAAGGGTTGGCGAAAGTTAGGATTAATGACACTGCTTTCACCGTACCCTAAGTTGTTAAAGTAAGTTCTGGTCCTAAGGGGTTATCGTTTGCCAGGATTCCACTGATAAAAGGTCTGGAGAAGGTTACATCTTTGAGCTCAGGGATCTCCGATAGTAGGCTCAAAATGTTTCCTCTGTTGAGGAAGTCCGGAGGACCTTGTAAGATGTTTTCTGGTTTTAACTGGAGTTTGTTGCCCGTAATCTCCGGGCTATATTCAGATTGCTTGAAGGAATTAAGGCTCTTGATTCGTGGTGCTCTGTTGGTGGGTTCAGCGGCAAATTTGTACTTGGGGACTGAACTGACAATTT
Organism: Calotriton arnoldi; assembly: GCA_963921515.1. NCBI lineage: Eukaryota > Metazoa > Chordata > Amphibia > Caudata > Salamandridae > Calotriton > Calotriton arnoldi. The sequence goes on from CAWUFW010000445.1 coordinate 3,048,739, forward strand.
GATAGTTGGTTGTGTCAGCCTCTTTATATACATTTACACGGCCTAATGAACATATTGAAAGCCACCCTCCATTTGAAGTAATTGATGTTCTCCTTGGCTGCTCAGTGCATTTTACAGTGACTCTCCGGTCATGACAGTTGCTGTTAATAGTCATATCATGTAGCTTCGCAGTTTCTTTCAACTCAGGATTCATAAGGCCTCTTGTTTGTGGTGAGACTTGAGTGGAGTGATTCAGTAGAGTAGGGGACTTGTTTGTGGTGGAGCCCTGCTCAGGTGTGGTGTCTCTTATCTTTTGTAAAGGGTTTCAACCTAAGATTGACAAAAGGTATTGTAAGGGGCTTTCAATTGTTTACTTAGAAGCTTCATCAACTCAAGACTTGGGTTACAGCACCTAAAAGAATAATTTTCATGAGAAAAAAAAAAACACTATTTGTCACAAATTCCCAGCTTTTTGTTTTTATATGTTAATGCATTACATGCTTGGGGCCCAAACATATGCATGCCACTTTCACCAAGTCTTCACATGAACTACTGCCACCCATAGCTAGATTCTATGTTGCATGTCTATGAATTTCCATCTCATGCCTTAGATCCCCATAATGCGACAAGAATTACCACAACTATGTCAATACAAGTATTATACTATAAAGCCAAGTATGCTCACATTATGCCTAGAGTTACCATGATTATGCCAGGGAAAGCAATATCCTAAAAGTTTGAGCCATCTTATAATGGAGGCCTGAATATGCCAAGAATGACCTACAATGCTGCCAGGCCAGCATTATATCTTGTGTGTTCAGCAGCACATAAAGGATGCCCACAATATGCCAACAATAAGCATGCTTATGCTAGGGCCAGTATTAAACTACCTACGGACATCGGCATCGTATGGATGCCCATATTTCGTTAAAAATGCAATTGAAGGCATGTGCAGCATTACATTAGAGGAGAACATCTCCATGCCACAGAAGCCAACAATATGCCATGAATTTCCACTATTGCACTAGGGCTTGCATCATACCTGAATCACGGTGTGGCTTTTCCTCACATACATTGCCCAGATGTTGCTGGGCCATTTGGATCTCAAGTCCCATTCTGCATAACACTCTATATTACGGACTGTACAGGACCTGTAATGCAGCTAATCACCACAGGGTTTGCATGGCAAATGGATTTACTAGGGCCTGTTATTTTTGGGGTGTTGTCATATAGTGCTGCTCTAGAGTGCTGCGTACCATGATTTCAGGCATACCTGTTTAACAGAGCACTAGTTCATCAGCACTTCAAAAAGAGCACACTGTCCTCGTCTATTGGGCCAAACATGGACTGCGGGCCCATCATACACAAAGTACAATTCCCCAGTTACTCTGAGGTAGAGCTGCACAACTTGAGATCAGTGGGTTGGGGGAAACAAGGTGGTGTGGCAGAGCACTGCCCACCTGGAGAGCTGCCACAATTTATACGCTTGTTTTACTTCACTATGAGAGTAGAAATCCTTTGCTCAATCAGTTACTTCATTTCCACTCATGTGTTATGCAGGGTTTGGCCAGATGCCTATGTAATACTTAAAAAACATTAACTTGTAGATCTCCTAGCCTTACAATGACGAAAATTTCATCAATACAACACAAGGAGATCCTAATTGCCTAAGTCATCTTTTTTCAAGATTTCAGGAACAACCTCTGCAACAATTTGGCAAAGGGGAGGAAATGAACATTTCACACCTGATCCATTATCTTGCTGCTGGTTTATGGACAACATGAAATTTTCCGGTGTCAGCTTCTGGTGAAAAAATGTCTCCTAAAAGTGTCTACTACACAAATCTACCACAAGAGACTTGATAATATGGGAACCCGCTTCAGCAGAAAAATAAAGAGTCGCACCATGGCTAGGGCTGGTCTGTCTGGAAATATGTGGATGAAAAGGGGACTGCAATCATTGCCAATGCAGAGAAGGGAGTCTATGAATAGTGGAATAATCTGTCAAGCATACACACTTGGGTGTGAATGAGTGTAGTGGGAAGGACAGTAGAAGCAGGGGTGAAAGATGTTACTGCCACTCAAATTCAATAGTGGTGTGAACAAGTGCTAGTGAAATTTGCGGATGGTAAATAGACAAGAGGCGTGTGAAAGGCACTAATACTGCTTGGGGGTGGGGGATCACTCATCAATGGCGTGATTCAGAGTATGCCTAGACTGCCTGGGCTTTCACGTACATCCTATATGGCACATATAAAGAAAGGCAGAGATTGTTTCTACACAAGCCAATACCACACAGCTTGCAATGAGTCTCACAAGGACGTGAAGAAATCGTGACAGAGGAGGGAAGCAGTCAGAAGGTCATCTACATATTATGGTGGCGTTCTGGTGTACGCTTGGAAGGGGAGTTGTATCTGAAATAAACTTTCAAGCTAACCACAGACAATCCTATGTGGTCTTGCATGGATTCGGTCTGCCTTAATTGACATACACTAAAGACTCCCAACTAATAGAATAAACCCTCTGTTTCCTTGGCACAGAGTTTGTGTGAAGCCAAAGTTTCCAAGAAGCCCTGGCAGGTCCAAGAGAAGTGAATTCCCCACCTTTAGTGAGTGTACACATGGGTGCATGAACAAACCCCCCCCCCAAATTCCCCCCAATACAAATGAAGAGGGCGCCCACATAGGCATTAATCCTTGTCCTAGGCCAAACTGGAGGTGATTTCCAGGATCCTTCTTTGGGCTAGTTGAGATCCATTTGCTGATCTGTACATTCTCTTTGTCCATTTTTAGGTCTCGCCTGAGCCAGCGCATGCGCTGCTCTGGCGAGAGTTTTAGTAAGCGGGTTTTGGAAGTGCAAACAGCAGTGGCTTATGCTGGCGACCAGCTTGCGTTCACGCGAGCGTGCACGCGCGATCAGGCGCCATATGGCTTCCCTCGCCATCTGGCTTCCTTCGCGATTACTTTCGCGGCCGCGCAGCCGTGTCAGTTTCACGGCTGCGCGGCCATTGCTCGTTTAGGACTTGTACCCTGGTCTCCACTGAAGTGAGCTCTAAGGAATAGGCTGCATCCTCCTAACACATTGCAAAAAAAAAAAAGAAAAGGCTGATACCAGCCAAGTATTGGTAAGTGAGACTGCCCTGCAGAATGGCCACAAACCACATGCGTGCAATTCTTCCTTTCTGGCGGGCTGATTTTTTCGGCTCCCGAGGAGAGCTTAGGAGGTAATGAAATTTCCCAAAAGCGATGCTGATTCTACACAGTTCAACGGTATTCCACAGATGTTTCATAGACTACATTTTAAACAGTTTTCTTTTATATGTTTAAGAATTTCCCACACTTAGAGGTATTCCGCCTCCCCCAACCCAGGCATAAGGTGCCCTACAAGAGATAGCTAATTTTAATAATAATTAAAAGGCGTACGAATACCTGACACTGCATGAGCATGCACTGGGGCGACACAGGGTGCTAAGGCATATGCCTTGCAGCTGTAAACGTTATGCACATGCTTTGCTTAATTAGAAGAGGAAAAAAAACAAGGCAGGCTTCTCCTCGAACATAAAACACATGCAGCGTAAACAGTGCAACTCTCCCATGCACAGGCAACAGGAGCCGCACTGACCAGAGCTCTACAGTGGAGCACAATCCTCCGTATGAAGAGAACGTTATAGTCTCTTTATCTTCACGCGCACCAGCACACTTCCTGCCTAAAACTAATGTCCCAACATTTATGCTGCAAAAATATCACACGCTCTCTAATACTACGCAGATCTCCAAGTTTACACTACTTAAAAAACATCTTGGTTGAGTTTTATTTAAATTCGTATGTGCTTGTGTAACACATAAAAACCCTCAACTTACCCTCCGGGCTTTAGTAAAACCAGTAATGCGTTATGTTTTTAAACATATTCCACATTTTGTTGCTGTTAAACTGCCATCACAAAGCAAAGCGCAGGCAAGTCCATAATATTCAACCAATGGAGCTCTCTCCATGGGTTTATTTAAAGCACAGCCTCAGAGTTCTAAATGATGCGTCAAAAATAAAAGCACTTTAAAAGCCAGTTTACACAAAGGCTGTAAGATGCGGTCTGGTGCCTTTATATTTTTCCCGCTATGGAGCCGTCCCAAGAGCTTCCTTGGTTATTTGTTTCTGCAGCATGCTGGCAGGCCGTGCCTCCTTCTGCAGGCATGACCCCCTCGGGGACATTGCCCCAGCAGCCCCCAAACCTCACCACAAGACATGAGGAGGGAGCGAGCAGCCGCAGGAAGGTAAACACCTGGCTCCCTCCCAACACATGTAAACACGCCACCAGAAAAGCTCGGCAGCTGCAAACCACTTACTCTGAGAACGAGCAGAGGCAAAGCAAACAAGCATTGGCATAACCAATAGGTCTCGCTTTTGGGACCTTATAAGTATTTAGTTATGCAACTGTTGCATGGCTAAACACTTGTAAGGTCCCAAAGGCGAGACCTATTGGCTATGCCAATGCTTGTTCACCTTAACTTCTACTCGCTCACTTCACTGCAACAAAAGTACACAAACCCCTGCACCACCCAACTCAAAACATTGCTCCAAGCCAGATAGCTGGGTAAACGTTTGCTACCTCAATGGCAATCAAATAAGGCTATACATACTCTTAGCATCAAACAATAGGCACACACAAAGCTACCAAACACAAAACATGACTCCAAGCTATATAGTTGGACAATGGATTGCCACCTCATTGGTACATCCATTCAGGTGCGCTGATACTTCTACATCCTTCTCAACAATCTAAATAAAAACCATGCTAAAGAACTTAAACATAGAACACCAACATATTGAAGGAATGGCTTTAATCCACATTATTATGGGCAAGGATTCCTCAAAACATACCTACCCAGAACTGATGAATGCCAACCATACAGTCCATCAAAATGAAACATGAGACAATGCTTTTCAGCACCCACACACACATTCACTTAATTTACCACACAGATCCTCACCAGGATCAAGCCAGTCACTTAGGTCATTATCCATCATAAATGATACAGCTACTCCAATCTTGCTGGCCACTATCCAATATGAAACACAACAAAATACAATATCAGCAGACCGCGTTGACTCCATTCAAGAATCCAAGAGCCCAAACTCGCTTCGGGACCATGCAAATGAAGGGTATTCATAATATGAATGCAATTACCATAACGTGGCTGGATCATGCACACAGATATGATGAGCATGTCATTGAAGGGTGGAGAATCTGACTGTTGGATGCAGGCTTTATTCACATTGTTTGGAAAGGTCTGGTACTGGCACAGACCTTGGTAGAGAATTTGGGGATCACCTCAACACTAGTAGATGTGGCACTCCCGGGTACCCCGGACTCTTGCCTGTTGGGCATACACCCCAGGGCTACGGGGATAAATACCTCCACAGATTTGTGGACCTGGCATTTGTACTATTCAAATGTCAGATCGCCCTGTTCTGGAAGTCACAGGCACCTCCCGAAGCACTGTGCTGGATGCGCACGCAGCTTAAATTGGCGCATGCAGAGGCAGATATCCTCACGGAAGTCCGCAAATGGGGCGACGGAACCGGGGGCATGATCTGGGACGTATATGTCAGGAACATGAAAGCGAGAGACGATTTGCGCACCACCCCATGAACAACCTGGCTGCTGCATTTGTTTTGGTTGGGCGTGTGCAGATTGATTTCTGGCGATATGAAACTGTATTTTACATTACTGCTGTTTCTGGTTCTTCAGTGATTTGATCATAGCAGAAACAAGTGCATGGGTAACTCCACTGTGTTTGCATCGAGGCCCGGTTTGGGCTCTGAATTGCATGCTGTGTTTACAACCCTATTTTGGTTTATGTTTTCTTTGTTTTCTTGAAAATAATATAAGATGGGGAAAAAAATAAAGATGTGGCAGCTGCCATTTTAGGACTCCGTCCTCTGTTGTGTAAAAAAAACATAAAAATTACATAAAGGGAGGAGGGCAGGGATACTCTATCCCCCTAGGCTTGGTGGTGGAGAGGTCCTAGAAGGACCCCACCCCACACTTTTAAGTAATAATCCGCCACCCCAGGTGTGCATGGGGCTGGGGGTCGGCACTTTGATTTAATTGGGGAGGGGGGACATGGTGCCCCTTCCCCGAGCCTTCTTGAGGCCTCAGGGACTCCATCCTCAGGGGCATATTGGAATTTTAGGGGTGGGGAGTGCAGTCACCCTCCCCGTGCTTTCTTGAGGCCCTGGGTACCCCCATCCCCCTGGGGTCATGATTTTCATTTTGAAAAGAGGGGCTTGTGCCCCCCAGCACCTTGCATGGGGCCAGATGACTGCTGCATGCCTTGCGCACACTCTCCCAAACAGGGAACTCACTTTGCTCCCGCCCGTGCAGGAGACAAGAAAAATGCTGCTCTCGCCACCAGCACTACAATGGGTGCTGACTGGGGATCTGCCCAGCACCCAACCCCACACTGCAAATGTCAACAAGCATTGGCATAGCCAATAGGTCTCGCCTTTGGGACCTTATAAGTATTTAGTTATGCAGCACAATTGCATGGCTAAACACTTATAAGGTCCGAAAGCGAGACCTATTAACTATGCCAATGCTTGTCATGTGACTGTAGTCCAGGGCCGTCAGTTGGTAATGTGAGCTGCTGCTGCGATTGAAACATCAGAGTCCAGAGAGTTAATGAGCCATGACGAGGAAATGAGGAAGAGATAGGAAACCTAGATGGCAGCTGTGCACGTGCACGCCATAGTGAACGCAAGCTGGAGGCCAGCAAAGCCTGTGGGCACCATATGGCTTACATCGACCAAGGGAAGGGAAAAGGCCAAGGAGTTGCTCCTCTGCAAGTCAAGGTGGCCTCCGCTTAGTGGGAGTTGTGCAGAAAGGTGCATAATATAACAACTGTGTTTGATCCTATATATTCACGTTGAGGACCTTTGATGTTGAGGTAGGCCTTTAAGTTGCTTTTACTGTTTAGGCACGACTGCGGAGGGCCTTCCTTGAGTGGAAGAGGGCCCTCCAAAAACTGTAATACCTAAATTTAAATTAAGAATTGCAGTTCCAGGGACATTTTCCCTGGCTTTTTTGTATACAACTGGATGGTTACCAAGATTCCTAGCTGTTGGGGGCCATTTAATTTTTTCATAAAGAAAATAAAAAGTGAAATAACCTTATGATTGTTTATCACGTTTGTCTTAGTCTTAAAAAGAAACAAAGTCAAAGAAATTACAAAACTTCATACTAAGGACAGCGAGTGGAGAATAACCATACTTGAGACTGGTTACATGAGATGGCACCGTTTGATTGCTTATATGAGCGCCCCGCCCAAAAACTGGAGGTAGCGAGTTGTAACATACACCGAAGATAGTGATGCAATACAATTCTCGTTTTACAATTAATTCATCTGTGCGCGCACAATAATTCGACCCTGGGAACACATTGTAGCTGCAGTCTGAACTTCAGTAACTCCTACCAGTGAGTTCAATGGAAATACAGAAGTGCAGGTCCTCACACTCCAGAGTACCTGTTGCTCAGGAGTAGTGGCGGTAGTCTTCAATGAAATGCATGGCAGCAGTGCTGAGAAGTGCAGGTACTGTCCCTTTCAAACAAAAGAAGTAGCGGACAGGACCTGCCCATTTAAAGCACTGATCTGCTGCAGACCTGCAAGGAGGACAGGTTGCTTGTCTCCTAACATACTGGGGCAGCCGAGAGCCGCGCGGTAACCTTACAGTGTGGGCAGCCTAGGTACACAGAAACTGGGGCAGGGACTTTGGGAACGTGCCAGGGTCCCTCCGCAGGATGAACTGAATCGACATGGCTTGCGTGAGGGAGGATGAGCGCCAGCCAGGCTCACACACCCGACCCTTGAGCGGTATGGGTGCGCACGCGCACATGGAAAGGGACTGGCTTGATATACATCACTGCCCCTTCACAGCAACATTCATGGACCCTGTCCTTTCCCACCAGAGAAGACTGATTGAATCTAACTGTGGATATAACGTGTCATCAGTATATACTTTTCATGCTGAAAGCTTTGAAAAATACTGACAGGATGATTGACAAGGACGCACCGGATACTGCCAAATGGAGAATAAACCAATCAAAATGATAATGTCCTTGCCCCCACCTGTGGTGACGACCCACCTCCCTCCTCCCACAAAAAAGCACACCTCTGAGTGAAAGGATTTCCATTGTGTATCTGTCCGCCCATTCAAGACCTATCCCGAGGGGCCAAATAGAACCCCTGGCCGGCTCAGGACTTTGAAAGCGCTGCGTGGAAAAGGGAGATAAGGCGGCACTCGGGGTGGGCTTTTGTAGCGAGCACCCCTCCCTAGACTCCATTAATCTCATAACGGTGTTCATAGTGCGTCATAGATATCCGGACGCTACTTGAGGCTATGATGACATCACCATTGCCCTTGATTACTTATAATTGCTTCATGTCATTTACCTAATACTAGTAAAAATCGTCAGTCTCTTTTCAAACACGTGCTTGCACTTCAAATACAACAAAACACTTGCAAACAAAAACCACGAAGGACAATATTTAAAGGTTTTCCTGAAGGATACGAAGTGGCCGTGTAGATCTCGATTAGACAATAACATTTTCTTCGAACATTTAATCGTTACGGAAGGCATCAACAGTGAATATGTTGAAGAGTAATTAGAACACAGTTTAACGATTTCGCCTCAATATCTACTCAGGTTCGAGAGGCTTTGTTTTATTTTCCCCTTCTGGTATGCTGCTTGCAAAGTGGGTTGTAGTCGTTAAGTCTAGGAAATGTTATATTACATACAGTACGTTTAAAAAATGCAATCATAAACTTCAACTATCAACATATTACGCATTTTATTAAACGATGCACTAAGTAGAAACAGTCAATACTGCCACACCCATCGCAGTCTGCTCATTTCCTGCCCACTCTGCTCGCAGAACGTACATGGCCGCCAGCCTTATCCTCGCTTCCACTCTTTATGAAGTTATTTTTGATGAGGGACGTTTTAAGGACACAGCCCAAGTGACAACATCTGCCTCACTAGCATTGCCTCACGCTTGCTTCATTGGCCAGAGTTCAGCTGAGTCCAGGCTACAGGCTGGAAGTCTCCAAGGAAACAAACCAGCCCGAGAGGAGCGCCATACACGAGACATTAATAAACACCAGTGAACTTTGTGGAATGCAGCTCTGGCTGCGAATTCACCACGAGCAGATAACATTCCAGCCCCACCCTAAGCTCAACAAGCATTTGAAGGCACGAGCGGGGAGGATGTGGGGGCGACGCGAGTGGTGCGCGCGCCACAGCGAGACATCTGTTTTGCATTATCGGGCACGATAATGCAAAACAGATGTTGGCCCTGCGCGCGTAACCGCAGGAAAAAGGCCATGACGCACGAGCGTCTGGTCAGCTTTCCAAACCCCCTTACTAAAAGTCTCACAAGCAGCGCATGCGCTGCTCTAGGCTCGACCTAAAAAGGGCATGCGCTGGTGGGTGGAGGGATTGGGTGTCCAACCCCATCCTGCACGTAGCCAAAGCAGTGGGAGGGGGGGGGGCTAGGCGGTTGTGGGGGTACAGGGCCTGGCCCAACCTCATGCCACGCACGGCAATGAACAGCTTACTCTACATGAAAATAACCATAGAAATTCACTGAAAAAACCAACAGTTAAAGGAACATTATAAAATGGCAGTTAAAACATACGGCTTTAAATTAACAAAACCACTGAAATTCACTAGTTAAAGTTACCACAAGTAACTATAACTCCTCCCCAAAAGTAAGTAACTCCCACCTTTGCCATGCACTGCTAATTATTTCCCATATTACTCATGCCATGATCTATGACATCATTAATAACATAACTGAAACATCTGAAATTACATTATTGATGACAACACCGTCAATGGTGGGGACAAGAGTTATAGTTCATCAAGTTAGCAGAAGTCAATTCCTTCATCACTCCGGTCAAACTGCTGCCCACCAAATTAAGACATCACAACAACGGCTCATGTGAAGTCACTAAAAGTGTGGTGCAAGTCCATAGTCTTTTAGACAGCCAAGCACCAAACTTAGTTTTTCAGAAACAAACTCCCAAAGCAGGAATTTGTTTCTGACAGGGTGTCGGGGTCATTTATTTACCTTCTGCTCAGACTGGCCGCTCTAAATGGGGTGGGCGGTCTGATGCCCTTACTCTGATGACCCCTACTGCACCGGAGATCATTTTCCAATAGAAGAGCCAGCAGGGGCACTGCCGTTGGAAACCTGACGGTCTGTCGGACTTCATAACTGACTGGGCAAACAGAGGGTTTGGCGGACAGTGACAGAGTATGTTGTCTGTCAAACTCTAAATCAGGCCCTTAGTCTCTCTCACTATCCAAGTGATGTAAAACGGTTCTTGAGCTTGAGCTTCAGCAGCAAAGATCACATCTTTATCATCCCATGAAAGTTAATTCAATGAAATAACATCAGCAATGTCAACCAAAATATGGTGACAAGCACATTTCAGATAAGGGTACATTTATTATCAGGACAGTCGTGGGAGATTCATACAAATAACAAGCATTTGCAATGCAATAGGTCTCGCATTTGCGAGAGTTTAAGCTATTGGCATTGTAAATGACAATGCCTTTCATTTATATGTTTTGATAATTAACACATGAATAAAAGGCATTGTCATGTACAATGCCAATAGCTTAAACTCTTGTAAATGCGAGACCTATTCAAAAAGCGGCCGCCATTGTCCCGGGCTGGTTAGAAAGTGAAGGCGCGCATGGTGCGCTGAATGTTGCAGAAAAGCATGTCGTGCCTGCAGTAGGAGAAACTATTTAAAGAAAATAGTGCTTACAGACTAAAAGAGACTCACCGTGTAACAACCTAAGTAAAAGGGCCAGTCCTCATGGGAGGTTACGAATGAAGAGAAGGCGGTACTGAGGAGGGACTAACAAGCCTATTCACGAATCAGAAGCCAGCATTTACGAAGGACAATGACACAAGGCAATGACAAATATGGGCAGAGAGTGGGCGGGCTTCTATTCCATACTCCAATACAGCATGGCTCGCAGAGCAACGCATGCGCTGCCCAGGCTCGACCTAAACAGGCCTTACCTATTAGTTGTGCAGCAAGAACAGTGGCACCCGGACACCGGGTTTTGGAAAGGGTGAGTGGCCCACCCAATTATGGCTGTCGAGTAACCAAGGCTCCCTTGCTCCAATACTATTTCTATAGCATTCTTACTCACCATTGTCTGCACAACATAAGGTTACACGTTTAATTAAAATGTGATCTTATCCCAAAACTGGATATTTTATTACGTTTTTCAAGCTGCCCACTTTAATTACCTGCACTTCCATGAATGCAAAATGATTTGCACCAACAAACGTGCATTCTGTTATCCACTTAAAATTTGTGTGACTATCTTTATTCCTGTGCCCAAACTTGTTTGCGATTTGCATAATACTCCCTTTAAATTTGAACCACTATGAATAAGACAAAATGTTGTGTTTACTTGACCACTTGCAATGTAGCGTATAAATCATGAAAGTATTTGAACTCGAAGCACAAACATTTTTTGCGAGTCAGATGAATCTCGAGTCATCTCAACACTTTACCAGTGTTTGTAACGATAAAGACAGCAGCATGAATATGTCGACTCGTCTGCAACTTCTTACATTGCAGTATTAATCAACCATTGAGCTTGGCGATGCCAACCTTGTCATTCAACTGGTTCCCCCTCTATGATTATTTACAGAGCAGATCGAGAAGCACATTTCCCATCTTTCAGTACATTAGTCTGATAGTGTTTTTGTTAAGAAATGTATGTATTAAATATATAACATTCATGATTCCTATTTGAAATACGCAATTCTTCCTTAAGCCAGTGGAGAATGGCATGTACACGTGCAATGTGAGTGAAGAAGTAATTCTTTGCTTTTGAAGCGTTCTACTTCCTTTCTTTGACCAACCCAAATAAATTTGCAGAGTTAATGAGCTGTGTGGACCACACACAGCGGAGGCACGAGTGAGTAAACACGGCACTACATCATGCAAACACAACAGCCAACAGAAGTGTTAAAATAGAAGCTTATTTCCAATTCAAACTTTCAAACTTCCAGCACCAGACCACACCAAGTACGGAAGGGTCTTTGCCACAAATATTTACAGGACTAATTTCCATGCTTCACACCCAGCCGTAACCTGGAGCTCAAGCAAGGCAGACTGGTTTGGCACACAACAGCGAAGCCCACTGTGTGCTCACCTCGGGAATATTCCCAGACTCGCTGTGATAAATAAACACACACAAACAAGTATGTTGAAAGATGTTTCACCATTCATTTACAAGCTACCAGGGCTTCTGCTCCCGTAGAAGCATCAGTGGCAAATGTCGCAATTGAGTAACCTCTAGTGTTCACCTGACTGCTGAATAAGGGGTAAGGGCTTCACAAAATTAGCTCCTCGACTGTCAATAGCGCTACAATATGTCTCTGCAACAATCCACAGCATTACACCCTATGAAAACAAGCGGTAGACTCCCAGCCCCCGATGCCAGTGTAGTACGCCTCCCTAATCCACTAGCACTAGTCACCTCACCTCTCCCTGCCGCCCGTTCCCAGCCGCCTTCTTCCCCAAGCTGCTATCTTGGAGAGTCGGCACGCAAATGTCTCCATGGAGCAGGCCGCATCACGGAGCTCTTGGGAAAGCCGAAGACAGACACGCCGTGAGCGTGCACATCGGCTGTCCGGGCAAGTGCACATCAGAACGCGTCGTGAGCGTGCACATTTGCTGTCTGGAGATCGCCAGAAAAGACCAGCGTGACGGCGGCCGCATGGGCTGCGAGGTACACCTTGTGAGCTCTGGGGACACGCTGCAGGGCATCGCGTGAAGCATGGCGGAACGACGGTAAGGTGGGGGTGGGTGGGGGTGGCAGGCGCATGGCTGACTGACACTGGAGGGGGTGCAAGGACAGCTGGGGAGTGCGTGCAATGCGGCTGGAGAGGACGGAAGGGGGACAGGAGATGTGCACATCGCGTGTCTGTACGTGCGTGTTCGCGGTTGCAGTCCGTCCTGCGCGTGCACATCACCTGTCTCCCTTCCGAAGCAAGTCAGTAACAATAGATCTTGCTAGCGACAGCGCTTTCGCGCTGCGTCGCTAGGCGAGACCTAAAAAGGGATACGTTGGAGAGTGACCCAAGACATACAGAAGGATCACGAGAGCTTTAAGAAAAACATCTTTTATCTTCAGTCATATGCCAGTCAGCCAAGGGGCATGCTTCAAAGTAATTAGTGGGAGAAAAATGAGGATTAAGCATTTCTGAAATTCTTCTGCAAAGCGTTCATATGGTTGATCAAATTTTTCAAGCTGAAGTAGTGCGCAGGAGAAAGTAGCTACCTTATAGTGGAGAAAGTTAGTTTCTGGGGAAAAGGACAAACCTGAACATCTTTTAAGAAGTACTCCTCCATTAAACATAACACTTACACAAAGTGAATGCCTTTTGAAGTGTTGCCATTTAAGCTGCGCATGTATTCCTGAAGGCTTCTGCCCTAAATACGAGATTGCAACATAAGTGACTCTCAGATGAAACCATTTCATCGATCTAAATTCTGTAAGTATGAGAACAGCCAAACACACACTACAAGTTTTGTTCACACACCTTTCAGTTTGCTTGTCATGTTTATTGGTGCGTGCACTTTATACACAAGAAATGTGAAATGTTCATACCACAATAAGTTACCATTGTTCTTTACCCTGCCTCTGGTCCAGAAGGGTCAGTGAAAGCGTGTCCACAATGCATCAACAAGGCATGTGAACATCAAGCGGGGCTGGATGACAGGGCCGGACTGGCCATAGCGGGCACCGGGCGTTTCCCCGGTGGGCCGCTAGGGTGGGGGCCGGTTTTGGGCGTCTGGGGGCCGTTTTTGTTACCGGGGGTCGGCAATATCGGCCCCCTGTAACAAAATCGGCCGAAACTGGCCCTCACAAACTGCTCGGCTGCACTCCCCCCTCACCCCAGGGGGGGGGGAGGGGGGGGGCGGCTGAGCAGTTTGCCAGGGCCGGTTTCTGTTCCCAGTCCGGCCCTGCTGGATGGAGACAAACAATGAGCTCCCTACTTGGACATCAACAGACCCCCTGCAGGGCAGGACTGGCAGTAGCAGGCATTGGGCGTTTTCCCGAGAGGCTGGAAGGGTAGGGGGGCCGGTTTTGCAGCAGGTCTGCAATATCGGCCCACAGTAACAAAAGCAGCAGTGCTGAGGGCCGGTTTAGTTAAGCAGCAGAGCTTCACACTTGCACCCTCGCCATCCACATCCCCCAACCCCCCCTGAGCCCCTTACTCCTGATTTTCATTAGAACTGACCAAATTATTCCCCTCCTGAAAAGAAAGCTGATAACTTTGCCAACAACTGCCCCACTACCCAGCTCAGTTTCCTCAAAACAGTCTTTCAAAGGTCAGTTGCTCTTAAACTTCAAGACCAAATAGGCTGCCATAACTTTATGGCATACCAATGAAATAAATAAATAATAAATGAAATACCAGCATTTGTAAAGCGCACAGCTACCTCCGGAGAGGTGTCCCGGCGCTGGGGGCCGTCGGGAAGATTAAGCGAGCTATTGCCCAGAGTCACAAGGTGCTGGGCTAACCTGCCGCCGGCACCGGGGATCGAACCGTGAGCCCCCCGTGTTCGGAGTCAGCCACCTTGGCCGCTGCACCACACCTCTTCCCTAATCCAATCATGGCTCTGTCCCCACTGTGGCACAGGAACTGCCACAATCAAAGCAATCGGCCACACACTGAAGAGCACTCATAATGGTGGGTCCTGCCTCCTATTCCCCCTTCATTTTCTCAGCCACCTTCACTACGGTAGTTAACCAATCTCTACATAACCTATCCACCGACATGTTCATCAATCACATGGTACTCAACTCAGTGCTTCCAACCTAGCTGATAGACTACATATCCAAATGGTGTCTTTCAAGTCACCAAAACACCCCATTAGGGATGGCTCCATCCTAGTCCCAATTGTGTTCTAGCTCTACCCGGAACAGCTCTGTCTTGCCAGTCTAACAAGACATTCCCCTTCATCAATACGTTGATGATCGGCCGGTCTATCATAATCGACTCTTCAGTATCTGACAGACATAAACTTGGGCCTTAGCCATTCCTGGATGTTGGTCGACTCTCTCAAACACAATCAGCTCATGCAACCAAAACATAGTAAATCCTCAACTGTTGCAACCCTTACTCCAAAACCTTAGACTGGTTTAATAACATGGAATTATGAGACTCCATCACTACTGTGTTTTAGGACCTCTAATTCAATACTCACATTTCAACAGCACATGAAAAAAGAAATCCCAGATGATGTAGTACCTGCTAAGCCTATACTAATGGTCAAACCCTGCCTACCAAAATATACCTTCACTCAAAACTACAAGTTCTCTTTTTTTCTCACACTAGCAAAGGCAGCATCCTGTTGACAGGCATTCTGGATGCCACCTACACATACAAACATTCATACCCCCTTTAGGTGCAATGTACTATACAGCCACTCATCTCATCAATGGCTCGCACATGTGAAACCACACCATCTGCAATCGCAAGGCTCTTACTGGCTCCCACTCCTGCGACACAGCAACATTAAATCAGGCAGCATTAGTTACGAGGTGGTTAATACCGACCAACTAAACTATGAAGATGAAAAACATAACCTCTCTAACCACAACCGCAGCATGTAGTGAACCATCTAGATAACACTAAGGAAATGCACAGCAAGGACATTAGAAAAATGAGACTTCTTTGGCAATGCCCCCATTATCTGGAACTACAGATGCAGTTATCACACTCCTATAGTTCAGCAAATGTGAGCTAGGAGTCACTAGTACACTTAGAACAATAGCAGTAGCAACACACATTCATGCAACGTACTACTAGTATACATACATCCAACATGATACCCTGACCATTAGACAAGGAACTGGATGTACTTAATTTCACTACCCTCAAAGGCTACATGTCTGTCTCTCAAGATGGGGGAGGAGCAGGTTTGGTTGAATGTAAAACTAAAAAGATCCCAAACTTATGGGCCTGTTGTCACAGGTAAGTATTTTTTTCTTGTCCAGCACTGGACCTCCAAATATTCACGTCTGAACCAAGAATAGGAAGCAGTATATTATAACAGGGAGGTTGGGTCGAGGGGCATCTTGGTGAGGAAGATGTTGAAGCACTACTCGTCCCACAAAGGCCTCATTTCTGGGCTGAGATATAGGCAGTAACGTCTGCTGAATGTATAAGTAACTTTCCATGTTCCACTTTGCACATATCTCAGATAGCTGTCCTTGTGAACATGTCTGCCATCACTGCCACTCCATTCTGTATCTGTTTTCATAGCTGAATGATCACCTACTTGTTAACATGATGCAGAAAGCTAGACATATTGGAATGTCCTGTTTGACCACTACTGATGCCCTAGAATTGTAAATCTATCTTTATTGCATAAACAGGGTTTGGAAAGAACGTTAAGGTAACAGGTCCATTGAGATGGGAGAAAGTTGCTATTTTTGAATAAATTAAGGGGTTGTGTGCAGAGAGATTCTATGGCAGGACCCGGAGGCGAGGATTAGGCTTATTCTCTCTTCACTTTATTGTACATAGATAACTCCAGCAGCCATTTTTAGGTCTCGCTGAGCCAGCGCGCATGCGCTGCTCTGCGAGACATTTAGTAAGGGGCTTTTGAAAGTGCTACCAAAGAGGCTTTTTCCGGCCACCAGCATGCGTTCACGCGAGCGTGCACTGCGGCGTAACCGCCAGCTTTCAGCGCCCGATCAGGTGCCATCTGTCTTTCCTCTCACTTGATTGCTTTCACGCTCCTCCGCCCCTCCTCCCCGCGTCGCGTCAGCGCTGCTTTCACTTTCGCACGCGGCCAATGCTTGTTTTTTCATGCATCGTGCTCGTTTAAAACAACTTCTCGGTCTGGAACGAGGGTCCTCATGCCCCTCCCACTTCGCCTGCCCCCACTCCCGCGTCACCCCCAAGTCAAACTCCTCATTGCCAATACGCTGGGAGACCGGCAATCCGCCCAAGATCACAGGATGTTGAGCATGCTGAAATTCAACCCCATACCTCGTTCCGAAGGCATTCAGCCCAAGATCACATGATGTCAAGCAACGCCGATAACCCACCCCCTTCCCCGCTCCAAAAACGGCAGCCCCCGAGTCAAGGCCCCCCTCGCCTCCCCCCCCTCATCCCCACCCACCACTGCAACTGTACCCCACTCCCTCCCCCCTCGCACATACCCCCCCACCTCTACATCATGGCGCTAAAATGCCAAATGCACAAGTCCTCACTGGGCCGCTCCTCCCCCCTTGCCAATACCATTAGCGCCCTTGCCCCCGACCCCGCCTTCCCACCCCCTCCACATCTAAACCGTCTACCTAAACTCTGTGCGTCCCCCAGGCCCAAGGGCTCGTTCGTGGCAGTCTGAGGACATTGGCATAAACACTCTCCGGGCGTCCCGACGTCCACGGCACGACCACGCCAGTTGCCGCCTCGCTCCTGCCGATCTCCACAGCCCCTCAGCGCACCCCTCCCTGCCTGTATCCTGTGCCCCCGACAATCGGCCCAAGATCACTGATGCTGAGCCCGTCGTGCGCCAACCCCTACCCCAGATCCCAAGTCTGCCGCTCCGAGCCCCGACAACCTGCCCCCAAAATGCCCACCCTCCCCCTCCCCACTCACGTCCGCCTCCCCAACCTCTCACTGTAGCAGGCGGCACTGTGGGCCCCCCACCAATGCCCCCACCTCACGCGCGAGTCCGACTCCCGGCCTCAACCAGACCCCCTCCCACCATCCTGTGCCCCCCCAGGCCAAACCAGTCCCGCAAAAACCGTCCGCTCCAGGCCCCCCCCCCCCTGCATACATCCCCTGGGAGAGCACTCAGCAGGACCAAACAATTCCTGCGCCGGTCCCCGCGTGCCCCCCCCCGGCTCCACAAGGAGGTGCCCGCTCCCACGGCCAACCCAGGGACCACACACCACCACACACGTCCTCTCATGCCCGCCGGTCCCTCTGCCCGTCTCCGCCCCAACGCTGTGCATCAGGGAAGCCGGGACCTATACTTGTGTGTCCAGCCCTGCACCACGCAACCCCCACACCCCACCAGATCCGCTACAAAGTTGCAAGTGTTTTGGCAACATACTTAGCCCATTAATTTAAACCAGTACCGTTGGCGGCAATGTTGTACTATTTAAAGCTCACTCTCGAGCCCCGGACCACAACCCATGCCCCGAGCAGCTGTCCCAAGCATGAGGGCCACCCCACAACCGGCATTCCTGGCGGGCCGGGATCGATACCTCCCGCCGCTTCCCCTTAAAGCCACTCACCGTGTAATTGAAGCAGCCCCCCCCACCCATTTACAACCAATAGGTGTAAAGTGACCTGCAAATTCCCCAAATACCATGCAACACAGAGTTAACAAGCATTGGCATAGCCAATAGGTCTCGCTTTTGGGACCTTATAAGTATTTAGTTATGCAGCACAATCGCTAAACACTTATAAGGTCGCAAACGCGAGACCTATTGGCTATGCCAATGTTTGTTTGACTTTGAAAATATAACAGAAAAACTACATCTCCCATGAACGTCTGGGAGTGACATGACATTCCAGCCAATGAAGGTACAGTCCATCCAATAACATCCTGTGCAGACCGTCTACATCCCTCTTTCTTCGCTGCTCCAGCAGCCATCAGATAAGTGCTCTGTTTTGTCTTTACATTTCACTTGATTTACTGTTGTTGACTGCGGGGGACGTCGCGCTTAGCGATTGTTCCCGACACGGTGCTAATTGAGGTAATTACTGCCACCGCGGGAGTCCTGACTCCTACGCGGTTACTTTGAAGGCTCGTGCGCGGTGCGGTCTTCCGACCGGCAGGGGGCCCGCGTATTGTTCGCGCGCAGCGCGTCTCTCTCTCTCCCCCGCGGCGGCAGGAACACGTCAGCTTTGAAGCTGAGACAGTGTTCCGGCGGCGTTTGAATTCACGGGCAGCTGAGCGAGAGCGCGCGCGGCTGACAATTGAAATTGACACACGCGAAGTGTAATTGGGTTTCTTCTGTGATTTACACTCGCATGTCTCTGTGGTTAAACTCGAGCCGGTGCCTGAAGGAATTAACACCCTGCGGGGTAAGAATAGGATTATATAATCTTACAAGGGACACCCCAGGCACTTTACCCCACAATAAGTTAAGGGGGCAGTCCCTATTTAAGCACACTATGTGCATTACTGGTCCTAGTGACTATAAATCCCTCGAATTTTAGTGGGAATTTCCCTCATTGCACTACTACCCTCATGGAGTATGAGGAAGTTGGGGATTACACAGAAGAGGTAACTTACCTTCCTATTGACTATCAATTCTGTGAAGTTATGGACGCATCCATCCTACGGGCGGTAACGCAGGTGGTGGCCCCATTGGAGAAGAGACTGGCGGCACTCCAAGCGCAGTGTCAGCAACCCCTCAAACAGAGAGAAGACCACGGGCCCCCGGCCCCCCTACCTCCAACACCGACGGTTAACCTACCTTGCGTCACCCCTCAGAGTGTGGAAAAGCGCAAACGCACAGAAGACCATGGGGTTGATTTGGACGCCTTTGCACGCCTTAAAAAGGCTTTTCTAGATGCCCAACCCATTGTAGACACTCAACAACCGGGCCTCTCAAACACAAGCCCACCTTCTCCGCCTCAGACGGATTTAGGGGATGGGGATGATTCGCCCAACAACTCGGATGGGGAGGAGGACGGTTCTAGACCGTGGCGCCCGACGCCTAGTTCCCTGGGAGGGTCAGACCTCCCGACGGACACCGATCTATCTGCCCATGAGGACTTACTGAATCCTGATGATCTCCTACATCCTAGATTGGCAGAGTGGTGTCCGGCCCCTAAAGTAGCGGCCTACATGGCCAGCCGACTTCGAAAACCTTTGGATAAGGAGGTGAGAGGCTGCCTTGAAGCAGAATGTCCCCGCCCCGCCCTGGAAGGGAAAGTGGCCACGACCCCAGAGATAGACCCCAAAATGGCCACCTTTCTCGCGAAATTTGTACGCGATCCTAAAAAAGGGATTGATCGCTCTTGGCGCTCATGCCAGGATAAACTCCTGGATATTGCCGGGCCCCTAGCCAAAATAATGGATATGGCGGAGGACGCCAAGGCCTCTGGCTCCCTCATATCCCCCGAGGCTCTTTCTAACTGGGCCCAACGGGCAATTATATTTTTGGGGAACGCAAATTGCACGATTTCCACCGAACGACGCAGGTCACTCCTTATCAAGATCGACCCCAAGCTGGGGGAACTCTCCACATCGGAGGCTGGGACAATAGCCCAAGGGAACTTATTCGGGGACCCCTTCATAAAGGAATTAGGCACGTTTGTCAATACCTTTAATTCCTTAGATAAGGCGCAATCCTCTATAAAGAGAATCTTTACCCCCCGTGTTTTTGCGTCAGCCGGACGTGGTAGGGGGCGCTCGCCCGGCGTCCCATTCCAAACAGCCTCCAAAGGCGGAGAATCGAGACGTGGCCAATGGCAGGACCCCGGGAAGTTCGGAAACGTCTACCAGACGAAGTCCTATCCCCGTCGTCGTGGCGGCAAAGGAGGCCAGAGGGGCAACTTCAATAACACACAAGGTGAGAGTGCAAGAATCTATGGGGATCTCAATCGGGGGGCGGTTGGCCCTTTTTCAATCGAATTGGAGGAGTATCTCCTCGGATGCATGGGTGCTTCAGACAGTGGGTGGTTTCCACATAGAATTTTATGGGACACCATACCAACCCCGCCCACCTGCCCCATTGATTTTTTCTCCCTAACAGAAAACACTGGTGACCCAGGAAGTGAACGACCTCATACAAAAAAGGGGAATATCTCGTTTAACACTCCACCCACACGGCTTCGTCAGCAATATTTTCCTAGTGGAAAAGAGGGACGGCGGCCAAAGAACAGTCCTCAATCTCAAGGAATTCAACTCATGGTTACTCTACCAGCAGTTCAAAATGGAAGGTATTCACCTTCTGCGGGACTTGCTCCAAATTTCAGATTGGATGGTTCGCCTAGATCTGAAGGACGCCTACCTAGCAGTTCCCATTTTTCCACCACACAGGCGTTTCCTCCAATTTTATTGGGAGTCCCAAATTTTCGAATTCACCGCCCTTCCATTCGGTCTCTCCTCAGCTCCTTGGTGCTTCACCAAGCTGATGAGACCGGTGGTCTAACACCTTCGGGCCCAGGGGATGAGGCTTATTGTCTATCTCGACGACATCCTCCTTATGGATCAATGCCCGATACGCCTATCCCGACATTTGCAGACGACAATAGACCTTCTGGAGTCTTTGGGCTTCGTGATAAACAAGGGCAAATTTGCCCTCGTCCCATCCTTGTCAATGGAATTCCTAGGCTTCGTGGTAAACGAGACAGAAGCGACTCTCAGCCTACCACCGAAGAAATTATCCAAGATCCGACACGAATTACGCAGGAGGATGACCAAATCCCACATCTCGCTTTGACAACTAGCAAGAGTGGTGGGACTTCTATCATCCTCCATTCAAGCAATCTTTCCGGGTCCCCTCCACTACAGGACCCTACAACGCCTCAAAATCGAACACCTTCGGAAAGGTTTATCCTATTCACAAATGGTGCCCCTACTACCCGAGGCCAAAGAGCAGATGGGTTGGTGGTTAGACCACATGGAAGCCTGGAACGGCAGAGCAATTGTCGGCTCTCAACCCGATCTCATAATCGAGTCGGACGCCAGTGGTTCCGGATGGGGCGCACGGTGTGGGGAGTTCTCCACAGGCGGAAAATGGTCCTCCGCCGAGCGCGCTTTGCACATCAATTGCTTGGAATTGATGGCGGGATCCTTTGCGATCCGCTGCTGGACCAAAGAGAAGGTGAAGTGTTCTGTCCTCTTGAAGATGGACAACGTAGCAGCGGTCCGCTACGTCAACCATTTGGGAGGGACAAAGTCTCAGACATTATCGGACCTGGCCCGAACCCTTTGGGAGTACTCCCTGGCCAACCAGATATCTCGGTCGGCAGAGCATCTCCCAGGGAGCTCCAACCAGGTGGCTGATTGGCACTCCCGTCATTGGAGAGATGTCAGTCTATGGAAACTGAATCCACAGATTTTTCGGCGGATTCAGGATAGATGGGGTCCTTTCTCCGTGGACGTCTTTGCGTCTCGTCTGGACTTCCAATTACCACGTTACTGCAGTTGGAGATCGGATCCACAGGCAACAGCCTTGGATGCCTTCCTACAGGACTGGAGCACGGAACGACCGTATGCTTTTCCCCCCTTCGCTATGATAACCAGGTTGACGGCACAAGTGCGCAGACAGAAAGCGGAGGTGGTGGTGATAACACCAATCTGGAGATCGCAAGTGTGGTTTCCAGTGATGATGGAACTTTCCTGGGATTTTCCAATCCCTCTACCCCACGTTCCAGATCTCCTCCGAGATCCTCAAGACAATCCTCACCCGCTGGTCCTAGCCGGGTCTCTTCGCCTAATGGCCTGGAGGGTTACAGGCGACGTTGGCAAGTCCCAGGCCTTTCGTCAAAAGCTTCCTCATTACTTGCCAAAGCCTGGGCAGATAATACAAATAGGCGATACAACTCCGCTTGGTCACGGTGGTTATGTTGGTGTAAGCAACACCAAGCTGATCCCTTGGGGGCAGACGTTGTTCATGTCGTAAACTTCCTGGCAGATTTGGCTTCCCAAGGCTTCGCCTACCGAACTATCAATACTTACAGGTCAGCCATTTCAGCAGGACATTTACATGTGGATGGACATCCAGTCGGGGAGCACCCGCTGGTTAGGAAATTGTTGAGAGGAATTAGACTCTCGGTCCCTCCTGAACCCAAGTATACATCCCTTTGGGACGTGAATAAAGTCCTATCCTTGTTTCAATCTTGGCCCCAGAACAAGTATCTGTCCCGGAAACAACTGTCAGCCAAATTGGCAATGCTTTTGTGTCTATTATCATGTCGCAGAGTCTCGGACGTCCGGGCACTAGATAGAACAGGTAGAGTTTTTACCCTGGAAGGGGTTTTATTTCACATTTCACGCAGAACAAAGACTAATTCTAGATCGATTTCTTACCCAACACTAAGAACGAATTCTAAGTTGTGTGGTTCCTGCCATTAAGGCTTATGAAATTATGACTGAGGAACTCCGCCCTCATGGGTAGAAACAATTGCTAATCGCTTTAACCAAACCCCACAAAGCGGTCTCATCTCCTACGATTGCCAGGTGGATCATGCAAGAAGCAGGGATTGATGCGTCCCGTTTCGGAGCCCACTCAGTAAGGGGGGCCATGGCTTCAAAAGCATTCTGTCTAGGGGCTCGCCTTGAGGATATTCTCAACGCAGCAGACTGGTCAAATGATTCCACATTCAAGACCTTTTATTTCAGACCAGTTCCCTCTCTGGTAAGCGTGGTAGTGGATAAGCTTTGAACTAGCCTAATCCTCGCTTCCGGGTCCTGCCATAGAATGAAAAATTTCCTAGCTAACGTAACGGAAAGTTTCAATTCTATTAAGGACACGGAGGCGAGGATTAGCCCACCCTAGGTATTCTTGAGACCAATAATTCACCCTTGCCCTCTGATGGGAAATGTTAATGTTATGTTTTTTTTTCTACAAAAATGACAAACTATGTTAATCAATGTGATAATGCTGGATGTATTCTGAGTGTATTATGATGCTAAAATACTTCCAGTAACATGACAAGTAATGGGTATCCCTTTGTTACAGGGGCTGATTCCAATAAACAGGAGCAGTGAACATGGCGATGGTCGTATGTCGCAGGAAGAAAGAGGGATGTAGACGGTCTGCACAGGATGTTATTGGATGGACTGTACCTTCATTGGCTGGAATGTCATGATGTCACTCCCAGACGTTCATGGGAGATGTAGTTTTTCTGTTATATTTTCAAAGTCAAAAAATGGCTGCTGGAGTTATCTATGTACAATAAAGTGAAGAGAGAATAAGCCTAATCCTCGCCTCCGTGTCCTTAATAGAATTGAAACTTTCCGTTACGTTAGCTAGGAAATTTTTCATTACCATTGTGGAATCGTAGGTAAGATTCCTTAATTGGGAAGACTTGTATGTCACTAACCAGTCTGGCGCACGTAACAGCAAGCAACAGATGATTTTCTGATTAGATAATTAATGACTGCTTTATGCAATGGTCCGAAGAGTAGTCCCTTTGATAAAACAGTTTTGTTCCCACAGTAGAGATGGGTTTGCAAATGGGTGTATATAAGGGAAAAACAAGACGGAGAAACTATATAATGAGCGTATGTAAGAAAAACAATAATACTGCGGGTTTTCTTTAGTATCTAGCAATGGCAGCTAGCAGGATTTTCATTTTATTTAAGTCCTGGCCTTGGCAGAGTTAATAAATACGGATAAAAGGAAGCTCCTTTTACTTATCCAGTGTTAATCTTTTGACATAATGGAGCTCTGCAATCACTTCTAGAGAAAACACCTGACCAGAGACAGAAACCATGGCTGTCTTGTTAGGTTAGGACCAAATCTATAGCACTACGTAGAAGATCTAGGTTGCTGGCCTTAGCTGATGAGGTGGTAGACAACTTTGGGTGCCTAAAATCTGACTTGTGTTACTGGAGCCGAAGATCCTGCTATCGTGAGGTGAGTCGATATTGTGAAGTGATTGTGACTGAGGCATGCCATGATACTCAATGGCCCGGCCTGACCTGAAATGAAATTCAGAGCAGCTTGCTAAGTTAAATACTGCAGACCTAAGGTCTACATGTGACCTAGCAAGAGGCACTCTGTAAAGTGGCTTGTCATCATTGTAAACCGGACACCCAGCAGATGCAAGGCTGGCGCGACACCCTACAAGTTCCATCCGGTGAGGTTGCGGACCACAATTCTGAGACAAGATGAGTGCAACACCGGAGATGTGGCTTACCAGATCATTGGATCCCCTACAATCTGATCTGAAGCGGACTACAGAGCTGAAATTCCCGGAACTATGACCGCAAACTGCAAAGAAGACGACACCTCCCATATATGCCTGTGACCGTCCTTCGGTCAGCACAACCCCATCTGCAGCATTTATCTGCAATCCTTTGGCCTCAACGTTCAGCACAAGCATGTAGGCTCACATCGCCAGAGACCTACTGACACTGCACATGCCAACCTTTCACTACCTAAACAGTGTGTAGTACTGTTAACTTCTCACGCCCTAAACAACATTTCACACCCCATACACCGCAGACACCCTGTATCAACCTGGAGGTCCTGAACTCTCAAAACAGACTATTAACACAACATTACACACTGACACCACTACAGCATTAGAAGGCAGTCAGAGAACTTGGTTAATCCTAAATTAACTCATCTCCCCGCCCCATGTTTAGCAAAGAGTGTGAACACGTATTTATTCAAAATATAGAATTCCCTTGGCAACTAAATGCCATACAACTTGTAAAGTTGCTACACGTTTACTTAATGTAATCAATATCTTATTGCTTTTACTAAAATTTTAACACTTCGTTGAAAATCAATTTACTGTGATACTTGTGTGATTTGAACCAGACGTTCAACCCCCCCCCCCCACCGACACCAACCACAAAGAGAAAGCCTTGACTGTTTGAACCCACTACCCCTTCATAGTCAAAGCAAAAGCATCGAAGCCCTTGGACTTCAGTGAGCTTACCAACAGTATGTGTGTAAGTATTTCCTAATTGCCCTAAACTTATACAGTTTGTCTATTTATAGCCTGAGGTCTGAGATTTAGATCGGACGAGCCCAAGTTGTGGACAACAATATCATTCTGCAAGGTCCCTCACAAATGTGGCTATACCTTTGGGATGAGGTTAGAAGGTGGAAAGGAGTAGGCATAGAAGTTAAACAATTGCATCAAACATACCTCTCTCCGACACTCTAGCTGTGATTGCTTAGTAGTGGCATCTTTTAATGTATGATGTGCATAAACAGGCTATAAGTTGAGAACCCATTTTGCGGAACACAAGCTAATTGTAAGACGCTTAGTTACAACTTTTGGAGGAAATGTTTGGTCCCGTTGAGGTCGCCAGGTAATACGTCTCTCTAAATTGATGTAAACTGCCTTTTATCGTTAAGTAACAATGGAATTGCAGCTCCACTGACCGAGGCTGCAACCTTGTGTCTTCTTTCCTTATAAAGTACACAGAGTTCACAATAGGCATTCTAGCATTAGTTGCAGAATTCAGGAAGGCTTGGCGTGCTAGATGCACTCTCAACTCTCAACTTTATTATACTGAAATAAAGATGCTTTATGTAGTCTAACCACTGGTCTCTGGTTGTCAGATCCAATCACCCAAGTGCAATCTTCAGAAGCATCAGCTGTGAGCACAGAGAGAATTTGAGGAGTCAAATGAGACTCCTATCGGACTACTGTTCATGCGCTTCAGTTATTTTAGGTGAGATGGGTTGCTTTTAGCATGCACCAAGCCACTGCATGTTGGCCTCTATACTTAGCCTGCAGACCCATGTCCTGTTGTGGAGCCCTTTAGCAGGGATCGTCCACTGCTCTCCGAGATGCAGTCCAAAGGATCAGGCACTAGGTAACAGTTTGTGCGGGTGATTCATCTTACAACCGGGCAGGGTCTGTTTGCGGGTGTACATTGCTTAAATCATGTGGTATGTCTCCACAGACTGCTAAGCTGCCAGTGGATGGCTCTTGTATGTAGATAGTGTCTTATATGTCTCATCAAGCATGATGTTCTCTGATCGATTTTGGCAACTATGCTGGTATGTTTTAGGATTCTTTATGCAGATAGATAGACTTTACCTTTGGTATTACACTGCACTCCAGAAATATCAAACACAAGCAAAATGATAGCCAATGGTAATTTGATATCCATTTATTTAATCACAAATTGTCCGTTTTTTTTAATCAAACACAAACATTTGTAAAAAAAAAAAAAAAAAAAAGGATGATGTCAAATATATATATGTAGGAACCAAAAACAAACATGATTGTAAAATGCTAGTGGTGTGAGGGAAAATAAGTAACCATTCATATTGTGAGTAGAGAGAAGGTTTTCATTAAGAAAAGGGTGCTTCCCTTTCAGAGGTAAACAAGCATTTACAATGCAATAGGTCTCGCACTGACATTATTTTGAGCTATTGATATTGTAAATGACATTGTTTTTATTTTGTTTTTCTTTTGTAAAAAATAAATAAAAGGCATTGAAATTAAAAATGCAAATAGTCAAACGTTTTGTAAATGCAAAACCTATTGTATTGCATTTACATGAGTGTGAGCTATTGGCATTGTAAATGCTAATGGCTTATATTAATGTGATTTTTTTAAACCAGATAAATATAATGCATTTTTAATGCTAATAGCAGAAACTCACGTAAATGCGATACTTACTGACAACTAAAATGAAGTATTTTCCTGGATATTTAAGGAAGCAATGCAAAGGTTTTGCATTTATATTAGTTTGAGCTATTGAGATTGTAAATTAGGGTTTTTTTTTTTAACATAAATAAAAGGCCTTGTTATTTTCAATTGCCAATAGCTACTAAACGTACTAATGGGATTTACAATATGTGGCCTTTAATAAGGTACACAAACACAGCCTCGTTACTAAAGAATTAACATGGTAAGTAGCACGTATGTATTGTACAACATGCATATGTATTTTTTGGGCGGTTTGTGCTCCTGTTCCCGTAGCTTGGCTAAAAGTGGGCGAACAACGCATAAAACACCCAGCCATGCCACTGCAGCACTCCTAAGGATAGGCTTTGCAAGGGTGACAAAGTAGGTTGAGTCCATGTGTGCGCAGGGGAGACAGGTTTTCACGTGAAAGGGACTTAAAAATGTAGAAAGCCTTCCCTATAAACAAATGGGGAAACTGGGATCGTTGAAACAAAATATGCTGATGGCACATAAGGCTGAAATCGAGGGACCCAGCATACGCTTAAATGTATTTACATCAGCCTGTTTTAAAAGGGGTTTCCCTTGATGTCTCCTCCCCTGTAAAATGGCCGCAGCCTAGACTGTGGGTGGGCTTACGTCCACCAACAAACTTGCCTTCTTTCCTACCTTAGCACACTGCTCCATGCACTGTGCATTTTACAGGGGTCTCTAGAGTGTCAGCTATGCCTAGAATGGCCTCTTAGGGCGAGGCAAAGAAATCCCGTTCTTTTGTGCTAAAAGGCTTTTTGCGCCCCAACCCCCTCCCCCGTTTATTTTAGTGCTTGAGCAGTAACATTTATTATTGTAGCGCTTTAACACTAGTGATTATTATAGCGCTTTAACACTAGTGATGGAAGGCGGGCACGCGCTGTAAAGCGGGGATGTGTGTGTGCGCTTTTTGTAGTACATGCTGTTTTGTTGGGGCGGGGGCGTTGTTTGTTTTGATTTGGTATGGCCTGGGGCGCTGTTTTATTGCCTGGCATTTCCAACGGAGGACAGCGTTTCTTCTTTAGCAGTTGCGTACATTAGCGACCCCTGTTATATCCTATTGTGTTGCACTCCTATTTATTGCGCAAATTATTACACCTTAGGGAATGGGCAGCAAGAACTGATAGTAATGCTAAACTGACTCTTTGTAAGATGATAAAACACTATGCTGGTAGGATAGCTTGGTGAGCTAGTGCGCCTGCTGCAGAGATCTGGGCGGAAGCTATGTGCAGCTGGGTGTGGTCGCTGCAGGCTAAATCAGTATGATAGTTCTGAAGATGCACAGATGTGTACAACTCAGATAGGCAATATGTAATCTACAGTGAAACAAAGTGCTAGTTTAAAAGAACAATGTGATAATATTAATTATTAAACAACAGGGTCTAGCGCCAGTCGAGACCTTAAATATGCAATGTATTTTACCCATGCAATAATGTCAGGTTATAGCGCAGCTTATGTGATATTGAAGTTAACAGATGCCGTTCGCAGGATCCCTTTATTGCAGCAGATAAACCCGTCCCCATGTTATATACTCTATGTATTGCAGGGGCGGAAAAAGTAGAGTTTGAAGCAGCAGACAACTTTAAGGTATTTTTCTGTAAACCAGTATGTATGTCTGTTGAATAATCCTTTAAAAAGTCACACATGTTCACAACTGAAATCCCACATCCGTGTTGCGAGGTCTTCACTGCAGCCACACTGAAGCATGGCTGCTATGCTCAGGACGCCATGAACCTTAAGGATGAATGTGGTGTCTCTAAACACGCGAAAGTTTGAGGCCTGCTGGGAACTGTAGTTCTATGGCATATAGCGTGTCCAGCACTCTGTGATGACCACCAGGCTTTCCTTCATTGCAAGGATCAGTGCGCGCGGCTTCAAAGCACTGTTTCCTTGCACACAGACCACACTAAGCCGAAAGCGGAAGCATGACTTCCAGTCCCACCCCCTGACAAGGCTGCAACAGATGCAACAAGCTGGCAATGCAGCGTAGTGGGTTGAGCATCTGTTGCGGGGCACTGTGTGTGTGACATCCAGCTCAAAGGTTCCGATAACATGGGGCCAGCGCAGCCTTTCATCCTTCTCAGACTTTTAACATGAATGCCATTGAGTGGAGGATAAATACACTTATTAAAAACCGGCAACAGAAAATATAGTTTGTGGCGAGGCACTACATGAATGGTCATGCTAATCACACACATACCCAGCACAGTAGCATAATAAACGTTGCCTACTGCACACACACTCATAACCTGAAGGGCACGCATCAGGCACAACACTGCACACACGTCTGACATAGCACAGAGGGAAGTAGGGTAGTGCTGACTACAGCCATGCCCACAAAAACATACACAGCGCGTTACAAGAGCACACATCAGGACAGAACCCCCGAACACCTCCTCAACCTAGGATGGAACTCGAGAGCCCGCGCTGGCACCAGCTACTCGCCACACAGGCAGCGGGCACGAGTGCCAGCCGAAGGGATGCATAATATGGTACAAGCAGCCCTCCGGCCACACCCACCCTCACACAACGCCGCATTACTGCCACTAACCTGTTCAATGGTGCTGGGTGGGACAGGACCAGGCGCACAACCCCGGCTACAAACACCCGACCCAGCTACAAACAGCAAAGCCCTCGTCACCCTAGTGCACGTCACATGGAGCTCTGGATCGACCTCACGTTGGGCTGTAAGGCTAGCTGCCGGGACAGAGTGTGAGCAGTCTACAGACATAGTCAGCGTGAGGGGAGGAGAGCAATGCCCCTGAGCCGGCCGGTATCCGCCGGCAAAGCTGCCCCCCCGCCCCACCTCAGGCCTCCAAATGCCTCCTGTGAACGGCGTGCTTTGAGTGAGCCCAGCGCCGCGCTGTATCTACCAAATAAAGCGCCGACATTTCGCGAGACCAATGTGAGCCAAGACCAAGCAGTTCCACTTTGGAGCCTTAAAACAACAACAAAGCTTGCAAGGTACACTTTATCAATCACGGTCTCACAGCTGCTGAGGCCAAGAAGCCAGAGCAAGGAGGAGCGTTAACAACTGCAGAGGAAGAGGCTGAAGGTGGGAGGGCGGGGGAGACACTGAAAGGGTGAGAGAAGAGGCAGAATGCGGCATGAAGGCAGCGTGATCAGAAATACATGGCCAATGAGAGAGCCGGACTGGCTCATGACGGCCTGGAAAGCAGATGCTGTGCTAAACTCTCCCTGAACCTTCCCTTGACACGCCCCATCAGATAAGAGAAAAGCCATAAAACTGAAGGAAGCCGTAGACTCGGTGTCCCAAGGGCGTGTACAAAAAAGCCACAGGGCGGTAACGAAAACCCCTGCACAGCAATAAGAAGCCAGGGTTTAACATAAATATTGACGTTGCCAAATAGAAAGCATGGGCGGGAGCAAAAGTCCTTCAACTAAAATCCCTCTACCCCAATAAATCTCTCGCTGCGCGAGCACGGCTGCGCACTGCAACGCTAGGCGCGAGACCTAAAAAGTACATACCCAATTCTATTCTGTTCTGGGGACTTGTAAAGCGCATGGCTACCCTGGACGGGCCTCCACACCTAACTCACCCAGCCAGGTCTTAAGCTGCTTCCGTCAATAAGCAGTAATAGTCAATATTGGTATGCTTGACCCAAGTATGGAAGCAAGTTTCTATTGACCCTTTTTTGTATCTTTTTTTTTTTTTTTTTTTTTTAAGTATTTATCATTTTGATAGGGAATCTTACAATAGTGGGTTCGGCTGCAAGCCTGTTTCAGGCATCCCTTTCTTAACTTATTCGAAGGTCAGTCTAAATTTCCTGACTCCATCAGGGTCTTACTTGAGGCTGTAAGGTTACTTATCCAAATGTAGAAAGGCAACCCCCTTGTTATATACTTTAAGGTCTGGGTATAGAGAGAAAAAATGACAAAAGGAATTGGAAATGTACCCACTTGACCTGTATTTCGTCTAAATAGCTACTAAGAGCTGTTGGTTCGGTTCCAATTATACTGAAATAATTGCATATGTGAAATTTTTCATATGATCGTATTTATTGTATTCTTTTCATGTCTTTTTCAGAATAATTCTTTTACAAATAGAAACATTGTTTGTAACAGTCTACAAATACATTACAAAAGTTCATTCTATGTATTCTGACATGGCTGTTCAAAATTGCATTTAAAAAGTAACAGCCAATCCTACATTGACATTGTTTATTGTACCTGATAAAATTTGATCTCTAATCCCTGTAATCTTTGTCTTGAAACTATTTGGCAAATGCAGTTGTGTTTTTTGAAGAGAAATAGAACGTGTGATATAGTGGTGTAAAATGATTTTTGTTATCCCCAAAAATAGCTGGTTCTTTGTGGTTGTTACAAGGTAAAGACAGATCCTCCAACTGTGGCATGGCTGATTTGGCTGTCTGCATCCTATAATGCTACTTATCGTTTAGCAGTCGGTCATTCAGGTAGGAGAAGACATGGAATCCTTGTCTTCTGAAGGGCCCTGCAACAGGTTACATTTGGTGATACCCCTGGGTGCTAAATAGTAACAACCAGAACTGAAAATGCAGTCTGTTAACACACAATCTTAGACACTTGAGGAGCACACGGGCCAATAGGGACGTAAAATAATGCATCTCAAAGTCCGATCGATGCCACAAATCCTTCTTTGAACAGGAGGCAGGTGATGCCCTGGAAGGTTACTATTTGCTGAGGTTCTTAGCTGGCTAAGGTACAAAAAGACCCTCTTCTTCATCCTTTAAAGGACGCACCATGATTGGAAACGTCTGCCTCTCTGGCACTTTTTCTAATGCCCCTCTAAAGAATATTTGAATAGCCTTTGCCTTCAAGGGGGTGGTGGTGTTCTTAAAAAAATAAAAGCTTCGACTCCACATGGAACACAAATATCTTGTGTGTCCAAACGAAACTACACTCAAGAGTCCAACATTATTCTCAACCCCAGGATATTGCACCATAGAATAGCAGATATTGCAGCACCAAAAATATTTTTTTGCTGCACATAATTGCGTTTTTATGTCACTTCATATCAACAGCTATTGGTTTATCGTAGTTTGCAGCCTGGACTCATGACCCCCACCATCACCCTCTTCTGCCCTCATTCAGTTGTTCCATCACCCTAATCAGTCAGCATGTTCACCCATCTGTATCTCCTTAATCCTCCAGTATCACCCTCAGCCTCCTCTGCCATCAACCTCATCCTTCTCTTCCCTGATTGTACAGAGCCACACCCACTTTGCCTTGGTCCTAAGCTGCCTTCAGCCACCTCTGACTTTGGTCCTCCCCGCCTCAAACCCACATCTCCCTTGATGCTCTCTAACCACCAACTGCCTCTGCCCTGATCTTCCCCAGCCATCATCACCTCTGCCGTCAGTTCCCAGCAGCCATCACCTGACTTTGCCTCAAGCCTCCGCCATTCATAACACATCTTTGCCATGCGCCTCCAATGGACATCAGCCTTACCTTTCCTTATTATCAACCTCCTCTTCCATCATGCCCTCCTCTGTTATCACCCTACTATATTAGGTCCCTTTACGGAGGGAGCCACCATGGCATGCTGGTCACCACTTGGGCAGGAATGCTGTTGATCTGCTCAGAGTGTGTGATGTGGAGAGAGCTGCAGTAAATCCAACACTCCCTCCCCACTCCCTTCGCTACAACACAGCCTTACCTTACCCATACCAGCCAGGAAAGGGAGTTCAACCTTTCATACGAGTGACCTCACATTCCCATTCAATTAGGGGCACCTTCCCCACAAAGTTATTTAGAAGCCAATAACCCATTTTGATTGATTCTCGCATGGGCTTTTATCTGTTTTCACCGCTTTAAGGCGGTAGCCCACAACGGTCCTTACAGCCAACACAAAAGACTAGATAAGGCGCCCATCAGCACACCGATACAATTAGAGTGTGTGTTTTTCACACCACTGAAGGTTGCTTATTTTAGGTCCTGATGAAGACTCGCTTGCTAGGTCCTTAATTGCCACATCTTATACCTGGGTTGAAATGTCAACAACATAACCATAAGATACAATCAACAAGCACAACATAGATGACAATGGGAATTATATTGTTAGTCAACAACAAATGTGAGAGCGAGGAGTAAGAGGGGTCACGTCCTTCTCCCCGAGATATAGCCAATAAACAATGTGGACGTACCCAGTACCTGAATAGATGACACTGGGGGCTCACAGTGCAGGAGAACCATCAGGTTCTTTTAAAAGACCCCTCACACACCAACCTAGTTGGTGTCATGCTTCATCATTGGGGTCCCAACCAGGTGGCCGAGTGCCGCCCGGTTGTGCTACGACGCCTGATTACAGCGGAGCTGGTGTAATGTGATAGTGTGATGAAGTGTGGTGCTAAATTAAAAATACCTCCGGGAATCCTTGCCTAGATATAGTGGCGGCCCGGGGTATGGATAAAAACAGGGGGGTAGACAACCATAGGAGTATAATAGTTCGCTGTTGTCAAGAAAGACGGTCTACATGTTTCAGCCCCAGAAATAAACATAGGGGGGGCTTTCTTCAGGCCCAGAGGTGAAAACAGTGAATAAAAAGTGAGTGGCAAAAATCAGGCCACGTGTCAACAAATAATCACGGCCCACACGCTAAGGTGGGGAGGAGTAAAACGATGGTCGCAATTTGCGGCTCATATGTAGGAACACTCGGTTTTTGAGAAGGCAGCTGATCGGGCCCGGGAGGGGGACCGGTAGTCCCAACACTTGTGGGAGGCGGTGTGCCCTCGATACACCTAAGTCAGGCTCCGTGGGTCCCGGCTGCAGGAATAGAAAGCTCGGTGGCGTAAACCCTAGTATTTTCCTTACTTGATAGTAGTGCTTAACAAACCATTATATACAATCAACAAGCAGAACATAGATGACAATGGGAATTATATTGTTAGCACATACAAGTTTCAGGAAATTTGAGTATACAAATGTCAGGTAGAGGCGTGCTCATTGAAACAAAAGACACTATGTCATCCAGATAGTGTCACATGTAGGGATAAACCATACATACAAATTCCAAAAAACTGTTCAGAGCACCACCATATGAAAAAAGTATCAAGGTCCGTATTTCCTGTGGGTCCTTTCAGTTGTGTCCAACAGTACAACTTAATAAGTGCATAGACGCCAAATGGAAAGTTCCATATTCTTTATTTTCAAAATCCAACTTGAACAACAGCCGACACGTGTTTCGTCGTGAAACGACTTTTTCAAGGCTGTAGAATTCAAAATAAAAACCCATAAGCATAGGTAAAACACTGCCTTATATTTTATCAAACATATGTTTCTTAAAAATGTTTTAGATTTTTTATAAAAAAGGTTTTAAGTGCCACCTCAAGTGATTCATAAAAGAACTTAAGCACCAGGAAAGAACACCAACTGTGTGAAGAATATTTGACGTGCGCATCAGAAGAAATAGTAAAGTTGTGTAGAGAGCAACCGCTCAATATATGTGAAGTAGTACAGAAGCTTCACCCGAAAACTATATGCCCGAGATGTTAGAAACATGTGGCTGATATACGGAAAGTGTGTCACACAGCTAGAATAAAGATATAAACGAGTTATAGAAGGACTACCTTAAAGTAACAGTTGAGGAATTATTCACAGCACAATACAGCTGTGTGTTCCTCTATAGCGGAAAGCAGGTTCAGTCCAATAGGCCAGAATATATACCAATCTAAAAGAACAGTTATTGGAATCAGAGACAACTAGTAATGGCGCTACCCATAAACAAAAAGTGAACAGAAACTTAGTTACAAAACTAAGCACCCTAAAGACGAATAGCCCGAGTAATATTACAAGAAATTTCTATCTTTGTCTGTAGTCGACACTTGCAGGATTGTAAGGCTTGTAGAGTTTTAGGCAGATATATAGAGACGGGGAAAAGTCATTTAAAAAGTTACATATTCAGGACGAAGACTTTCTAGATGAAGCCAAATTATTAAAAACATACCTCAGTACAAGAAACAAAGTCTTTAATCCATGGAGCAATGTAAAAAATGGAGCCAGGACCTTGATATGTCCCTAGCCCCGAGTAGAAAATAAGGAGAACAAATTGTCATAGCCTATATGAACAGCATAAAACAGTAAAACATTCAGTCCATAAGGACCCAAATCATAAAGTGATCCACTCATTAAAGAAGAGTATTAGTGTCATCAAAACACGTATGTCCCGCATCATTGCAAGATTACAACAGTAATATCGGAGTAGTAACCCAAACCCCTATAGTGTTTCGTTAACTTAATGGTAGGGCAATCAATATTTAATGTCCTGCCAGTATAAAGCATAAAATCTGAATAATGGAATTATAAAGTTCCCCCATATAAAGCATAACGTTTTACATAAACAAAGTAAAATCGACAATCCCCTTCCGTGTAATTGCTTTATACTGCCCCCAATGCAATGAAAGATGTTCAATGTCTTAAGAGCTAACTTTACAGCAAAACC
The DNA here is from genome assembly GCA_963921515.1 of Calotriton arnoldi. Classification (NCBI taxonomy): domain Eukaryota; kingdom Metazoa; phylum Chordata; class Amphibia; order Caudata; family Salamandridae; genus Calotriton; species Calotriton arnoldi. Next base: position 3,084,600 of record CAWUFW010000445.1, read on the forward strand.
ATATAATCCCTATCTATACGGGATCGGTTAGCAGATAGTCTGAAAAAGCTCATTGTCGGTGTCATATAAAGGCTGATCAAACTAAAACAAAAACACAAAATGGCACAAACCTCCAATTAGTGTGTGCCCTTTGGATTGACCTCCAATGCACAGAGTAGCGTCCTTTATATCAGAAGCGCTACAAAGATCGTAGAAAGAAAAAGATTATCTAGTTTTTACTGGACCCTTTTCTCTTGAGGTTAATACCAAATATCGAGCACCTTGGTCCAAAATACGACCAAAGATAAATTTCAAAGATAAGATGCCCCGTAAGTTTAGAGCAACAAGTACTTTGCCCCTAAGCCTCCCCCCCCCCCCCCAACCACAAAAGTTCTTACCTCAATTCAACTGGTAGAGGAAAGAGCGACACGTCCGTCCCGAGGCGTAATGAGCTTTGACGGTGCCATATTGAAATCGTTTGTTTTATATATTCTACGCATGTGTACGGCATAAAAAGTAAAAACGGACATCGCTTGCGGTGAAAGCAAGCTCCGAAAAAGTAGTAAAGACGGGCGCCATATTAATACGGCGCAATCACTTATAAGTTTGCACATCGACTCCAGGAACAAGGATTCAGTCAATGTTAACTTTGAAACTTAATCCCGGAAAGGAAAAAAGACTGAATGCAAATAAGTCTTTATTCACAAAGAACAAAGTGTAAAAGGCTTCAGCGGCGCCAAATTGAGACGTTTTTAGGTCTCGGCCTGCACCAGCGCTTGCGCTGGTCTGGCCGAGAGTTTTAGTAAGCGGGTTTTGGAAGTGCAAACACTGGCTTTCGGCTGGCGACCAGCTTGAGTTCACGATGGCGTGCACGCGCAGCTGCCATCTGGGTTTCCTATCTCTTCCTCATTTCCTCGTCATGGCTCATTAACTCTCTGGACTCTGATGTTTCAATCGCAGCAGCAGCTCACATTACCAACTGAGGGCCCTGGACTACCGTCACATGAAAAACAACAGCGATTAGCATTGAAATGCAAGCTTTGTTTTGTCTAGTTAGAAATATTGCTTCGGTGGGTTGATTTCACCTTATATCGCTATTTGTTTTATATTGGGAGTCACAGCCTAATTACCAGTATTTTTGTCTCACTGTTTTTTTTAAAAATATTTATTCGCGCAAAGCACAAAGCTATATTTAAGGTTACTTTTTCCGCGTCACTTCTTCACTCTATTTAAACTCCACACCCCCCACTCTTATTGTCTCTCTCCTTCTCTCTCTCTCTCCCCTCTCTAATTCTCTCTCTACTTAATTAACTCTCCCCTCTCTATCTTTTTTAGCCTTTCATTCTCTCTCACCCCTTTATCTGTTTCTCTTTCAAACTCCTTCATTCACTCTCTCTCCCCTTCTTTCTCTCTCTCTATCCCGCTCCACTCTTTATTCTATGTACACCCTTTCTCTCTCACCACCCTCTCTAATTGGGCATTATATCTTCACTCTATCTCTCACTCAGCGCCAACACAGCATCACTCAGCGCCATCACAGCATCACTCGGCGCCGCCACAGCATCACTCGGCGCCGCAACAGCATCACTCGGCGCCACCACAGCATCACTCGGCGCCACCACAGCATCACTCGGCGCCACCACAGCATCACTCGGCGCCACCACAGCATCACTCGGCGCCACCACAGCATCACTCGGCGCCACCACAGCATGACTCGGCGCCACCACAGCATGACTCGGCGCCACCACAGCATGACTCGGCGCCACCACAGCATGACTCAGCGCCACCACAGCATGACTCAGCGCCACCACAGCATGACTCAGCGCCACCACAGCATGACTCAGCGCCACCACAGCATGACTCAGCGCCACCACAGCATGACTCAGCGCCACCACAGCATGACTCAGCGCCACCACAGCATGACTCAGCGCCACCACAGCATGACTCAGCGCCACCACAGCATGACTCAGCGCCACCACAGCATGACTCAGCGCCACCACAGCATGACTCAGCGCCACCACAGCATGACTCAGCGTCACCACAGCATGACTCAGCGTCACCACAGCATGACTCAGCGTCACCACAGCATGACTCAGCGTCACCACAGCATGACTCAGCGTCACCACAGCATGACTCTGCGCCACCACAGCATCGCTCAGCGCCACCACAGCATCGCTCAGCACCACCACAGCATCGCTCAGCACCACAGCATCGCTCAGCACCACCACAGCATCGCTCAGCACCGCCACAGCATCGCTCAGCATCGCCACAGCATCGCTCAGGGCCACCACAGCATCACTCAGCACCACCACAGCATCACTCAGCGCCAAGACAATATCACTCAGCACCACCACAGCATCACTCAGCACCACAGCAGTATCACTCAGCAACACCGGAGTATCATTCAGCATCACCTCAGCATCGTCTCCGCAACAGTCACCACCACCACCACTACCACCTCAGCATCACTCAGCACCACCTCAGCCTGCTCTCGGAATCTGGCATCTGTTGATTCTCCCCTAGCGTCTGGCCGCTGCTAGTGTTATAATACAGGTACTAGTTCCCAACCTTCACCCTCCGATTGTTTATGTCCCCTCAAAAAAAAGCTTTAACAAACAACCATTGCAATAGGCAGAAACAAGTTGCCAGCATTGCAAGAACAAAAGAAAACTGAGGAAATTTTTTATTGTAAATACTTTTTTTAATATGGTCGTTCAGTTTTACATAATGCCTTCTTGGTCATATATAAAGTAACAAAAATGCTTCTGACACTTTTTTATTATAACTTTTCAGCATGCCGCACAGCAGCCACACTTCTCTACAGCACAGCTTGAAGACATTGGCAAAGTCAATAGCTCTGGCTAAACACTTATAAGGCCCCAAAGGCGAGACCTATTGGCTATGCCAATGCTTGTTCTCAATTGATTCCGCGCTCATGTGCATTGTAAAAAGTAAAAAGACACCGCTTTCGGCAGAGACAAACTCTGCATGCATGTATAAACATGCGCCATATTAATACGGCGCACTCACTATTCTTTTACATCTCAAATCCAGGAAACGGAATTCAGTCGATCCTAAATCTAACCTCATCCAAAATGAGGAAGAAATGAAAATAATTAAATAATTATTCGGAAACCAAATTTTGATGTATATAGTCTCCCATTAGTTCACAAAGTGTGATTAGCAAGGGAGAACACCCCTAGTGTGGTGTTCAAATATATATCAAGAACATAGGAACATTTGTACAATGGGCGCCAAATCAATACGGCGCACCCATTATTACATTTGGTCTAGGCTGAAGTAACGGGTAGGTACTAGCCTTAACCGCATCCAGACAAAACAAGCATTTGCAATGCAAACGGTCTCGTCTTTGGGACCTTATATGTATTTAGTTATGCAGCACATTAGCCTGGATGCTGAAACATCTACTGTTTTTCAACATGGAGGGAAAGTAAGCACCAAACTGTGTGACATGCCAGGTATGGGAACATATGGAGAGAAATATTGCCTTTTAGCAGGAAATGGTATAGTCCAAAGCTCTGTTTTTAATATAATATCAGGGCGTTCAGTGGTCATATCACTGAAAATACATGATTTGAAAAAAATATTGTTTATGGGTGCTCGTGGAAGAGAAGTTCTATGGACTGGAATCTTGAGAATGCTAAAGTGATTAGCTAGAGTTCCTCAGCAGAAAGCAATACACCTGGTAAACAAGCACCCTGGGGCACAAACGTGAATGCAAGGTCTATCAAAAGGACACTCTTTCCCCAAGCCAGCTATTACTGTAATTTTGCAGTTAGGTGTTTATTTTACCCCCCGGCCATTAACATTCGTCCTGAAAACAGCACAATAAAGCAGATTCGTACCAATTACGCTGTAACAAAACACTAGGACTCAGAAACCAGCACCACTCTAAAATCCATTAGCATTGTAGTTACACAAACGCATTATACCTTTATGTAAATTGATGTATCCCATGCATTACTCCAGAATTGCTTTTGTTACATTTTTAGCCCCTGCACTAAACACCGAGGCACCATTTCCTGCCTTTTAACTCTTTCCCCGACTTTTTTAATAGCTTCAGATTTTTTGAAGCACGTTATGCGCTGCCTGCCCCCAATTGTGCTTTTGAAAGGTAAATATATGATAAAAAAAGCAAACGTTAGACCGACAAAAGCGTCCAGTAACCCCATTAGCCAAAGCTCTTAAGGACAATGGTGTTACGTTTTAAATTCTGAATTCATGCTTTTCCAGAATAAGGACTCAAACTATATTGCCTACCAGTATCGATGCCATGTGACTCCTACACCTTGTAGGCCTCTGTTTTATGTAAGATTTCCTATACACTGATTTACACACATATGATTGTCTCTGTGCAATGTGTGTGTGATTTAAAGTGCTCTGACACCTTACACTGCTATGAGTGGTGCTATAAAACTAAATGAATCTGAGAGACAGTGGTTATGGAGACTTGAGGGGGGGGGGGCGCCAACAAACATTGTCGCACAAGGCGCCACCAGTGTTAAAGCTGGCCCCGTTTGAAAATTAAGTGCTGGTGCTGAGCACCAGCAAACCCCTGCTCAAATTAAGCACTGCTGCTTGTGTTTAATGACCCCTAAATAACTCTTCACCCCCCGCCCCTCCCCCCACCCCCACCCTCCGAATCCGCAGCAATATGTTCTGGCCGACACACAAAAGCTCCCCACAAAAAGGCCGCCTCTGTTAGGATCTCTGAAAGTGTTCCAGAGATGCTTTTAAACATGTGGCGTTAAGACACTCCAGCCTACGGGTGCCACGTGATACCAAACGTGCTGACATTATCATCTCTCACTTTCTTTCTCGTCCTGAGGTCTGCCGATGCTGTGTGAGGCGGCATGTATTGGTTCAATTCGAAACCTCTAGTGAATTAAGTAGGCCAGGCTTCCAGTGTAGTTATGTGAGATGCAATAACATATTGCGGGCTTGTCGTGTTAGCAGAATAGAGGTGTTGCAGATGTGGCCTGATATGTGCATCAATGATGAAGGGAAGTGGTAGGAACTGTACTTAAGAGCAATTCAGAATAAGCCAAAGAACGTGCCTTTTCTTGATGTATAATTTAGTCAACTCTGCTTCAGATCTAATTTAAAAGAACACAATCCAATGTAAAAGAAGTCGAAGATTATCCAGTGTGGTCTTTTGTGGGAATGTGTACGTCGTGAAGTACAATACAAATTGGAAAAATATGAAAAATATGCACTCACTTTTCAAGTCGCCTTTTTAATAGCACATGTAACTTTTGTACCTTTTTGTGCATTGTGAGGAGCTGGGGTATTCCATCTGTAGTACCGAGTAGACGAAAAGGGGTTTACAGGGTTTGTCAAGTGCTACCACAGTCATAATATTATATTGTTGTAATATGTACTTATTTTAAAATTAGAACTGGGCTGGGCACTAGGTGGGAGCGGCCGGTGAGATCAAGCGGAACATGGTGTATAGGTACATTTTGTGCCAAGGTATATCCTAGAACGCAGTGACACACCCACTATATGCTATGTTGCCTCCTATGCTGGGTACCACTACCTACGCCAGTTACAAACTCCTATTCCATTGCAGGGGCATTAAGGCGCTTTTTCCGCTCCCTCTGCTAGCCACAACCATTGTATGCTAGGCGCAGCTTCCTTTGCCAGGTATAACCTCCTTAGCTAGGTGAATTCGTGTGTGCTATTTACAGCCAGCTATGGTAGTTAAAACGTCCTAGGATATGCATGGCCTTTTATGCCAATATACAACAATTTAAGCCACTTTAATCTGTCTCTTAAGCATGGTTCATCGTCACGTTGTAGGTACATCGTTGTATGTCAGGTTCATCATCCTACACTGGGCACAGCCTCTTATGTGAATGTATAGCTATTTATGATACTTTACTGGAGATCTGGCGGGCTCGTGAGGTGACCTGAACGCTCCAGCAAAATCAAATCTTGACCTTGGCATTTCTGCTCGGAGAGCCTCAGAGCACTGCACAGTCGAGCAAACAAAACACAAAATAGCATCACGTGACAGCTCAGGAGATCCAGGAAACAATCGTCTACTGCATATCACGATGTATGCCTGTATGTGGTGGTGTCTGTATGGGACAAGCCTGTCTGGAGAAGTGAACAGCACTTGTGTACCCTTGGTTATATTCAAGATTGTCTACAGGAGGTAGGCAGGTCCTACTTGAGTTCCTGATTACCGTAACATATCTATTTGTAAAGCGCATATTCACCCAGAAGTGTGTCTTAGCGCTAAAATAATATATAGTACTCATTTGATAGACCTCAGAAGGATGAAATGCTGATTGGACCCAAGAAGATTTGAACCTGCGACCTGAATGTCAAGCACATATCCCAACAGCTGACACAAGCCTGCCCTGAGCCACCAGCCTCAGCATTGCATGTACAGCTAGTGCTGTTTGAATAGAAGGGGTTTTACTTCGATGCAAAGAGTGCGCAGGTCCAAAGTATGTCATATAGAACTAACCAATTCCAGGTACCCGTTAGCTCCATCGGCCTGCACTGCCCGCCACCTGAAACCAACCCACAGCCAATGGGCCAGCACTTCCCCTCGGAGGACATAGGCAGCCAAGAACCTCTCCCACAGGCCACAAATAATCTGCTGAAGTCGATCAACCCCCAGCTGTTGGACCAGAACAGACCTCGAAGGACAACCTGAGGGAGTCAAAAGATGCTCTGGAAACTCAGATCACAATTAGGACCCAAGATTGTCCGCCATGCAACACCAGCCATCACCTATGCACCATCTCAGACTACGCTTCGTGTTGAATCACAGCAGTGGAAGTGACATCACAAACTCCTTGACCCTAACAGTGTCAGAGTTGACTCATGATCCCACTCTATGCCCCTCATCAGTGCTTTAAATGGAAAAATAGAAGTGCAGGTACTCTGTACCAGAGTACCTGCTTGTTTCTGAGAAGTGCCGGTACTCTCCAATTAAAAGTATTACGGCTGTCTTGAGAAGTGCAGGTACTCTTCCTCGCAAAATAAAAAAGGTGCCGGTACTCAGTACGGTACAGTACCGGCGGCATCGGCCCATTTAAAGCACTGCCCCTCGTCGGACTTCTATGTTCTGACGAGGGTCAAGAAGTGACAACTACAGAACGCAATGATGTGTCTTTGAGCGCCGTTTACTTCCTCACCCTGCCGCCTTGGTCACTGTCCGAGTCAGACCAGCCCGCGGCCCATGGATCAGCATTGTACCTCAGAGGGTGACTGAGCGCCACCAATCAAGCCTCAGCTGTTGAACCACCTCAGCAGCCACGCGCTCAACTCCACGCACTGCAGACAAGTCTAGAGCGCTCACCTCTTGCTGTCCCTTCGATTCATCCTCGACACCGGCCAACGATGCTACAATGCCCTGGAAGCTACAGAAGTGCTGCCCGACGCCTCTCCCCCACACCGCCCGTGGCTGTTGGCGGGGGTGGCTCAGAGGGCCGCGGTTTGTTGCTCAAAGTTCAGCGTGCAAAGCGAGATTAAACAAGCACTTGCAGTGCCATAGGAGTAGGCACGAGACAGCCGCGATGCAGCCAGCAAAGCAGGCGGGCGGTAGCAGAGCTGTGTGCTGGAGCTGTCCAGGGGAGAACGGGGTGCAGCTCCTAGTCGGCCATGCATCACAGACGCTTCTGTGATCTTTGCAGATTTCCTTCACCATCCCAAAGTGACCAGGCCCCAGATCAACCGAGTTGCACATCCCGCGTGCGCTGTGCAAGGGTGGTAGCTCTGCCGGGACAGCTCCTGAACCCGCCCCGCCTCGGAGTACAGAACAGAAAGGCGCGAGTGCGGTATAATAAAGTTTTTAAAAAAAACATAATAAAACGTAATAATAAAAAAAAAAAAGCCATACCAAAGAAGAGTAGTCAGGCGGGTGATCTGCGGGTGAGGAGGACAGAGTGGAACCCACCGCGCTTCACTTTGTCCTGTTTCGTTTCGCTGCTTGTGCTGTCTCTGCCTTCCGCCGTAAACTGGCCCGTGTATGACGTGTAAAGACGTTGTATGCGCATGTGTTCTGGACAGGATAGGACAGGCAAAATATAGTGCGAACTCACGCAGACAATACCAGAAGAAAACAAGCATTTACAAATGCAATAGGACTCGTATTTACACGAGCCCTATTGCATTGTAAACAAAAATGTGGACATTCAAGAAGGCACGAACGGGAGTGGGTGGGGGGGGGGTGGTGGTGAGCAGAGAACTTACGGACTGCGGGAGGGAACGGGGGGAGGCAGGGGAACAAAAGAGTTTTAAAAGCAAAGGGGCCGATAGCTATGGAAGGGGAAAAATGACGACATGGCCGTCAGGAGGCGGGATTAAGTTGCCGAAAACCAATCAGATTGCAGCATTTAGGATTTCGGCCAATCAAGAAGATAGGTGGAAAGTGGGCGGAGCTTCCCCCGCTATACTGTATACAGCATCTCTTGACGAGACAGCGCATGCGCTGCCTAGCCGAGACCTAAAAAGGGGAGGGGAAAGGACCTTATCAAAAGTTACGTCTCTACTTGGACACCATATTTTAGTGTGTAGGGTCCCCTACACTGTCCAAAAAGGGAGATAAAGGAAGACACATCATCAAATGGTGCATGTATGGTGTTAGATATGCACCGAAAACACAGTATCATTTATAAGAGAGAGGAGAAGAACCGGAAAGAAAAAAAGAAAGAATGAGAAGAAACAGAGTGAAAAACAGAATATATTTGTAGGTAGGTTAGTATTAGTCAGGATTCAACATCCTGAGTACATCCCATAGTCACATGTTGATCTGATTATACATCATTTTGGTTCATTGACATTTGTATCTCAGTTCATCAAAAGGCCATTCTGCTGCCATAACGAAACTATCATGGAGTACAGGTGTATTAGCCCCCTATTTCAGGGTAGAACATGATTTAAAGTTAGAAGCATGGACAAAGAGTAAAAGCTACATTTCTTGAGTCATTGTTGTTGCCCAATTCACCGGAGTAACAGGTGTTGTCATCCCGAAAAGAGCATTACATACACAGCAAGATATGCATATACAGAGAACATAATCCATAATGCAATACAGGGACAGGAACCAGAATCAACATAAAAAACAAACTATGTATGTAGATTTGTTACTCTTTATTTTCAGTCCTTAAGAAAGACATGTAGCTCTCTGTCTTGATTAAGACCCCACTCTACTGCTCTGAGTTGGGTGATCCATCTAGCCTCCAACTGTCTTAATTGTTTCGTTCTGTCCCCTCCCCTAGGGCGATTGTGTACCATCGCTAGGCCATGGAATTTAATAAGAGGTATCTCCGCCGAGCCATGACTCTCATTGAAATGTAATGCTAGTGGATAGATCTTATCTACATTCCGGATGGCCCTAAAATGTTCCTGTAGTCTCTCTTTCAGGGGGCGTATAGTGCTGCCAACGTAGATTTTCTTACATGCACAAATAATACAATAAACTACAAACTTGGAGTTGCAGTTCATAAATGTAGTGATTTTGTATTCCTGTGGTGTATTGTAACTGAAACTTTTAATTTTGTCCATTGCGAATGGACACGTTACAATGCCCACATTTGTGAAAACCATTTGGCAAAGGGGGTAACCATTGTGTGGTCTGTCCAGTTTTTTTCGTTTCTAAAAAACTCGGGCATAAGCTGTCCCTCAAAGTTCTACCCCTCTTATAGGTAAAACTAGGTTTAGAGGGGAGAAGTTTGTCCAAATTAGGATCTGTTCTAAGAATGTGCCAGTGCTTTTTTACAATGTTGTAAAAGATGTGACTCATTGTATGGAAAGGTGTAATGATCGAAATCCTCTCTCTCGTTTTTTGTTTTCGTTTTGGTGTCTACCAGAGTATGTTTACGTTCTACCCTTTTTAGGTCTCGCCTACGCAGCGCGCATGCGCTGCATAGGAGAGACCTTTAGAAATCGGCACAGCTTTCCCTGCAAAAACGTGCACGCGTTGCATTGCTTCCAATGGCAACGCGTGCACGTCTGGTGATTCACTTGCGGGAGCGAGCAGCTGGCGCCATATGTTAATTATCGCGCCTTGCCGCTCGCTCCCGCAAGGGAATCGCGCTGGCCCCCTCCTTTCGCCCCTCCCTCTGCTGACGCGCGAGGCGCGCGCTTGTGCTTGTTTTCTAAAGTCTCAGCTCACAGGAATAAGAGCTGTACATTTTAGATGAAGAATGGGCACTAAGTTATTATTTCCATGCATTGAAACAACGAGTGTTTGCCTTTTGACTTGTAGAAAGAAACCGAAGGCTTTTCACATCGGTGTATTAGACACACATTAGTTAGCATTTAACTGCACGGGGCCCCCAGGACTTCTCGGTAGTACACTGCTGTGGGCGATCTGGAGAGCAGCCTCCTGGCACCAAACACCTACTTTCACAAGACACTTACTTTGACACACAGGTGTGAAAATCTGTTCGTTGTTATAAACTGCTAACTACTTCGAACCATCTTGCTAAAATAAAATACTATTTGCAACTACAAGCACAGTATTTGAATTTATAATGGCTTGTTACTGCTAAAAGAAAGAGATTATCACTTGTAACAATTGGTTTGTTTTTTAAAGTTGGTGGTAGATTGACATGTGCCCTCATGGGGTCTATAAAATAGCAGCGTTTCTTACACAGGGAGCAATATAATTTGTGGCTCAGAATCCGGAAGGGCCAAGGATATTATTCTCTGTATTTATTGTACACTTAGGTCAGTATTGGAACTTTGGCAGCTAAATGAGACAGTTCATAATACCTTCAACATAATAGATTGAATTCCTGACACAATAGACCTAAAGAATGCCCACTTCTGCATGGATTGGTGGGAAAACTTGGATTTTAATCGAAACGTCAATGGCCCAAACCCATGAAGCTAGCAATATGATAGATCTGGGCCCATATTATGCAAACAGCGCATTTTCATTGTTTGTGCCAGGTGCGCCCAGCACAAACAATGAACATGTGCTGCATTACAGTGAATGCGCTGCCCCCAGGACATCCACAAACGTTAGGGCACCTCCCAGAACATCCAAATAGCAGAGTCAAACTGCTCAATAAGTAATGGGGTCCACTCAGTAATTGAGTTCTAGATCAATGAAAAGTTAAAGGGATTTACTACAAAAATTCAAAATGAGTGATACATAGTCAATGCCATGATTGCTCTCTGATGCAAACGTATACAGAGTATTTAAAAATCAACAGATATTCTCAGTCCCGAATGAGCAGCAAATTTATAAGAACACAGGAAGCATCCCTAGCAGCATGAGAAAGCTCAGGAAAATCTGTTATGTTAATTCAATCTACATATGTAAAATCGAGTGTGAAAAAGCATATTGATCGTCCTTATTAATGCACAAAATATAAACCCGAAAAACTATTCCACACACATAATCTTGTTTATTTCTACAGTTTTGCATCCTCAGATTGTATGCTATTCCTAAAACCCTGCATGAAAAACTCCCCTCTCCCTTTCTTTTGAATAACCTTCTCCTTACTTTCAAGCATTCTCTCTCCCAGCAGTCTACTTTAAGTGACTTGCATGTTTACCTTAATCTGTATTATTGTATTTCTGCAAATTGAAGTCGTTTCAATCCAGAATTTCAACAATCTCCTCATACAATAATTAACCTATGAGCTCATACCCCCCCACTAATGATCACACCTAACTCCTTATTAATTTAATTCACCCCAGAAGAAACTGAACTAAATGCATGGAATGGTTTTCTTGAGAGTACAAATCTAATCCCAAGAATCATTGGATTAACCAGTAACCTTGGGTTCTGGAGAAGCATGCTGCCCAGTGTAAAGCGCTTTAACACCTCATTGGGATAGTTAGCGTTCTATAAATGCATTACAATACAATAGATAAAAGTCTTTGATCAAAGCTACCTGGAATCTGAAGAAAACAATGTTTAACTTCTTTGCAGCACACTTTGATTTGCTTATAAACTTGATCACATATCTAAATAATATGCCCAGTCTTGGATGAGCGTTACTTCCAAATATCCAAAGCTCTGTGTACAGATTCCCTTTGAGTTTATCACAACACCAAGCTGTTAAACAGGCTTGTAGTATTCATTTCAAAAGATACAGGGGTATTCTTCTGCAAGACAAAAATATTCTCCAAGCTCGCAAAATAGAGTTGACCAGAAGCCAAACAACTGAACTTCAAACTTTGAGTTTCAAACCTTCCATGGTACCCTGCCATCAGGTGTCGTATCTTCTATCATTGATCAACTCTGTGACCAGCATCAGTAGTAATAAATCACCTTTATCAGGATTTCCAATTTTTGCAGTCTTTCTGCAGACCACATGGTAACCAATGCTTTAACATATTCTTGTGAGTGGGCTATGCGTTTGCCCCCTAGTCATGATTCTTTTTTCCCTTAACTTTTTAAATTACCCTGTTCCAGATTCTACGTTTTTCCTAGCTGCCACTATATTTATCTAATGCTTGGAACATTTAGTTTATCCATGCTTTTATATTGGTTGAGTGTATCCTTCCACTGTTAACGTCAGAGAACTGTTTTTCTTTCTCCCTGTTTCTCTGGCATTTGAGCTTTAGCACTCAATGGCAGTGCATGTCCTGTGTCTTCATTAGTCTCTCACCTCTTCTCTCTGCCACCATTGGTACTTCCGCCCCCACGCACAAACACTGCCTGTGTACTTCTCTCTCACTCAGCGGACACCATGCATTGCTGCTGATCAGGGTCTTGCTCTCTCCTCAACTGAAATGCTGTCCACCAGTCGCTGCTTCAGCTGTTGGCTTAGCCAGTGCTTATAGCATTATGTTGCAAACTTTCCCTAAGCAAATAGTGCGGGTGACCATGGTATTTTGTACACTTCCAAGACAGTCTCCAAGTTGCGTCTACATGCAGCATGACAGCCATCTTGGAGGTATACAAATAAGAATCCAAGATGGCCACCAGTTGAAGTGGACTTTGCCAATGCATTATCACAATGCTACAAACATTGGGAAAGTCCATACCGGCAAAGTGAGGCATATTGGCTTTGTCAATGCTTGTTAGTTTCAGTCGAGTATGCTTCCTCCATGATTGTGTTGTCTCGCTTTTGGGTCCTTATAAGTATTTAGTTATGCATCACAATATCCTTGGTGCACCAACATTATGGCTAAACACTTATAAGGTCCCAAAGGCGAGACCTATTGGCTATGCCAATGCTTGTTACTTTATTCTTTGCAGAGGTAACCATATTGGGTGAATAACCCCTATCCAGAAAACGCTTCTCTGTTTTGTCAATCTCAATAGAAAAGAACCTCTCTTCACTACAATTACGTCTGACCCTTAACATTTCCACAAAAGGATAGACAGGATCTGAGATTTGGGGTGTGCTGCGTCCGCATGTAGAATTGAGTTGCAGGCAGTTGTTTTTCTGGAGTGTGGATTCTATCGTATTGCCAACAGTGTATAGTTTAAGATCCAGAAACGCAATTTCTTTTTGGCTGGACTCGTAGGTGAACAATATATTGCTATGGTTCCCATTTAGAAATTCACAGAATTCTTGTAGCAAGTATTGACCACCTGTCCAAATCATTAGGATGTCGTCGATATATCTGCCCCAGTACACCACATGATTATGTAGGTGACCAGGGCAGTATTTCCAGATGTAGTTTTTTTCTAGTTTGCCCACAAAAAGGTTCGCAAACGACGGGGAAAATTTTGAACCCATTGCCACTCCCTGGCATGGTTGGTACCAACCCCCATTATGCAGAAATACATTGTTGTCTAGGACTAATTGGATCATTTCTAGCAGCATCTGAGTGTGTTCCCACATATTCGCAGTCCGGGATGCTAGAAAATGTTGGCATGCCACAATTCCATTTTTTGGGGGTATTGAAGTGTAAAGGGACGTAATGTCCAGAGTGACAAACCAACATTCAGTAGACCAGACAAAATCATTCAATTGATTTAAGAGATGCTTTGTATCACGTATAAATGAAGGGAGGTTTTTCACCAACGGTTGAAGGAATATGTCGATATATTCGGATATGTGTTCCGTAGGGGAACCAATGCCCGAAATGATCGGTCTCCCTGGTGGAAAGGTGGCTTGTTTGTGAATCTTTGGGAGAATGTATATGCACGGTGCTCTAGGATTGGATACGAGCAGGTATCTAAATTCCAAATCGTTTATGAGGCATAGGTCTAGCCAGATCTTAAGTTTTGTTTCAATCAGAGAGGTAATCTGTGGCAGTGGATTGTTGGATAGTCGTACATAGGAGGTACCATCCGACAGTTGTCTGTCTAGTTCTTTAATATAATCCTGTGTGTCCATCAAGACAACATTGCCCCCTTCGTCGGCTTCCTTTATTACAACCTGGGATGATTTGGTGAGTGTATCCAGGGAAATCCTTTCTGATTTAGTTAAGTTATCTCTGAAACAGTCACGTCGTCCCCTATTTTTGTCTTCCCATTGATAAAGGTCTTTAGTTACTAGACGGTGAAATATCTCAATGGCACTGTCAGTTTGTGAAATTGGCAAAAAAGTGGATTTTGGTCTGAGACCACCGTCAAGTGTAAGGTCTGATTGAATTCCAAGGTCAGAGCAGATATTAGGAATGGAGAGTGAGGTGGCTGGATCCCCTTCTAGAGACATAAGCAATTGTAAATCCTCCATGTCCTTAATAGTTTTGTCACAGACATTCGGTGTAACAAAGGGCTTCTTGATTGCATGTTAAGGATTTAGGGCAAAAAACATTTTCAATTTAATCTTGCGTATGAACTTAAAAAGGTCCACATGCATACCATTATAGTTAGGTTTAGAAACAGGACAAAAGCCCAAACCTTTAGTAAGCAAATTTATTTGGTTAGAATTCAGAATCATATTGGACAAGTTAACAGCCGCAACAGTATTCGAATCTAGATTGGTACCAGATGTTGAAAGAGCAACCACATCATTCGTGTCTTGGATTTCCTGACCTGTCAGTCTCTCTGTGCCCTTGCATTTGACCTGGTTGTCACACCCTCCCTTTTTGTGTTTGGTTGACCTGTTCCTCCCTCTTCTTGTTTTCTTGTGATATTTGTGCGATTGGTAAAGTTTGCCTTCGAACCTTTGCGATATCGTTGAACCTCCCGTAAAAAAGCAGAGGAAGGGTTAAGTTGGGAAGTACCTGCAGTATTTGCACTAGTACTAGGGCCATCACTTATTTCGCTGCGAATGCTGAAAATATCAGAGTCGCTGGCAGAGGTGGCATCTGTTAAATCCCCACTGATGGTTTTAGGTTGGGGTTGACTGATCTGAAAATTATCGAACTTCCTTGCAAATGCAAATATTCTTCCTGATTTGTAATCATTCTCATCACGTTTTAATTTGCAAGATTTCTTATCCTTAAGATAAATCTGATGTCTATTAATTACATCTTCTAGAATCTTGTAATTTTTTTGGGTAGCTTCAGCCAGATTTAGTTTGCTAATCTCCTCCTCCAATATTTCAATTTCTCTGAGGATATTCTCTCTCTTTCTCTCTGCGTGTTTGATGAGTATAGTCATCATATCATATTATATGAGGAGCTGTGTAGCAGATTTTCCCAGTCTAGTAAAAGGTCCTTGTCGAGGTCATCAAAAGATGGAAATATGATTATTCTTAGACCTCTCGGGACCCGTTTGATCTCAATGTATTTTTTCAAAATGGCGGCATCCCACCATCGTGAAGCTTCTTGTTTTTTTTAGTTTTTCAAGTCTTATGAATTTAGATTTAAGTCCATCCTTATTATCTTTATTCTCTGTCATGTTGCCAGGATTTCTCCCTTGGAAGAGTTCTTCCAGTAGTTTATCTCTGTCATCCCTAAAATTAGCCATTGGTGGGATGAGATGGTTTGAGATATGATTCTATGAGACAGTGAAAATAGCAGGAATAGAAAGCTCGGTGGCGTAAACCCTAGTATTTTCCTTACTTGATAGTAGTGCTTAACAAACCATTATATACAATCAACAAGCAGAACATAGATGACAATGGGAATTATATTGTTAGCACATACAAGTTTCAGGAAATTTGAGTATACAAATGTCAGGTAGAGGCGTGCTCATTGAAACAAAAGACACTATGTCATCCAGATAGTGTCACATGTAGGGATAAACCATACATACAAATTCCAAAAAACTGTTCAGAGCACCACCATAAGAAAAAAGTATTAAGGTCCGTATTTATCCTGGGGTTGAGAATAATGTTGGACTCTTGAGTGTAGTTTCGTTTGGACACACAAGATATTTGTGTTCCGTGTGGAGTCGAAGCTTTTAGTTTTTTTAAGAACACCACCAACCCCTTGAAGGGAAAGGCTATTCAAATATTCTTTAGAGGGGCATTAGAAAAAGTGCCAGAGAGGCAGACGTTTCCAATCATGGTGCGTCCTTTAAAGGATGAAGAAGAGGGTCTTTTTGTACCTTAGCCAGCTAAGAACCTCAGCAAATAGTAACCTTCCAGGGCATCACCTGCCTCCTGTTCAAAGAAGGATTTGTGGCATCGATCGGACTTTGGGATGCATTATTTTACGTCCCTATTGGCCCGTGTGCTCCTCAAGTGTCTAAGATTGTGTGTTAACAGACTGCATTTTCAGTTCTGGTTGTTACTATTTAGCACCCAGGGGTATCACCAAATGTAACCTGTTTGCAGGGCCCTTCAGAAGACAAGGATTCCATGTCTTCTCCTACCTGAATGACCGACTGCTAAACGATAAGTAGCATTATAGGATGCAGACAGCCAAATCAGCCATGCCACAGTTGGAGGATCTGTCTTTACCTTGTAACAACCACAAAGAACCAGCTATTTTTGGGGATAACAAAAATCATTTTACACCACTGAATCACACGTTCTATTTCTCTTCAAAAAACACAACTGCATTTGCCAAATAGTTTCAAGACAAAGATTACAGGGATTAGAGATCAAATTTTATCAGGTACAATAAACCATGTCAATGTAGGATTGGTTGTTACTTTTTAAATGCAATTTTGAACAGCCATGTCAGAATACATAGAATGAACTTTTGAAATGTATTTGTAGACTGTTACAAACAATGTTTCTATTTGTAAAAGAATTATTCTGAAAAAGACATGAAAAGAATACAATAAATACGATCATATGAAAAATTTCACATATGCAATTATTTCAGTATAATTGGAACCGAACCAACAGCTCTTAGTAGCTATTTAGACGAAATACAGGTCAAGTGGGTACATTTCCAATTCCTTTTGTCATTTTTTCTCCCTATACCCAGACCTTAAAGTATATAACAAGGGGGTTACCTTTCTACATTTGGATAAGTAACCTTACAGCCTCAAGTAAGACTCTGATGGAGTCAGGAAATTTAGACTGACCTTCGAATAAGTTAAGAAAGGGATGCCTGAAACAGGCTCTCATCCGAACACACTATTGTAAGATTGCCTATCAAAATTATAAATACTAAAAAAAAAAAGATACAAAAAAGGGTCAATAGAAACTTGCTTCCATACTTGGGTCAAGTATACCTATATTGACTATTACTGCTTATTGACGGAAGATGAATTGTGCTTTGGGAAGCAGCTTAAGACCTGGCTGGGTGAGTTAGGTGCGGAGGCCCGTCCAGGGTAGCCATGAGCTTTACAAGTCCCCAGAACAGAATAGAATTGGGTATGTACTTCTTTACCTCTGAAAGGGAAGCACCCTTTTCTTAATGAAAACCTTCTCTCTACTCACAATATGAATGGTTACTTATTTTCTCTCACACCACTAGCATTTTACAATCATGTTTGTTTTTGGTTCCTATATATATATATTTGACTTCATCCTTTTATTTTTTTTAACAAATGTTTGTGTTTGATTTAAAAAAACGGACAATTTGTGATTAATTAAATAGATATCAAATTACCATTGGCTATCATTTTGCTTGTGTTTGATATTTCTGGGAGTGCAGTGTAATACCAAAGGTAAAGTCTATCTATCTGCATAAAGAATCCTAAAACATACCAGCATAGTTGCCAAAATCAATCAGAGAACATCGTGCTTGATGAGACATATAAGACACTATCTACATACAAGAGCCATCCACTGGCAGCTTAGCAGTCTGTGGAGACAAACCACATGATTTAAGCAATGTACACCCGCAAACAGACCCTGCCCGGTTGTAAAATGAATCACCCGCACAAACTGGGTTACCTAGTGCCTGATCCATTGGACTGCACCTCGGAGAGCTGTGGACGATCCCTGCCAAAGGGCTCCACAACAGGACATGGGTCTGCAGGTTAATAGAGGCCAACATGCAGTGGCTTGGTGCATGCTTCAAGCAACACAACTCACCTAAAATAACTGATGCGCGTGGACAGTAGTCCGATAGGAGTCTCATTTGACTCCTCAAATTCTCTCTGTGCTCACAGCTGATGCTTCTGAAGATTGCACTTGGGTGATTGGATCTGACAACCAGAGACCAGTGGTTGGACTACATAAAGCATCTTTATTTCAGTATAATAAAGTTGAGAGTTGAGAGTGCATCTAGCACGCCAAGCCTTCCTGAATTCTGAAACTAATGCTAGAATGCATATTGTGAACTCTGTGTACTTTATAAGGAAAGAAGGCACAAGGTTGCAGCCTCGGTCAGTGGAGCTGCAATTCCATTGTTACTTAACGATAAAAGGCAGTTTACATCAATTTAGAGAGACGTATTACCTGGCGACCTCAACAGGACCAAACATTTCCTCCAAAAGTTGTAACTAAGCGTCTTACAATTAGCTTGTGTTCCGCAAAATGGGTTCTCAACTTATAGACTGTTTATGCACATCATACATTAAAAGATGCCACTACTAAGCAATCACAGCTAGAGTGTCGGAGAGAGGTATGTTTGATGCAATTGTTTAACTTCTATGCCTACTCCTTTCCACCTTCTAACCTCATCCCAAAGGTATAGCCACATTTGTGAGGGACCTTGCAGAATGATATTGTTGTCCACAACTTGGGCTCGTCCGATCTAAATCTCAGACCTCAGGCTATAAATAGACAAACTGTATAAGTTTTGAGTGCATCCAGCCATCCTTACGAAGAACAGAGGCCAAGTCCTTAATAATGAAATACCATCTCTGCCCCGGACTACTGGTTTCACAGCACCTGCGTCAGGCCAGTTCTCCTGTGCCTGCATGACTTTAGGGCAATTAGGAAATACTTACACACATACTGTTTGTAAGCTCACTGAAGTCCAAGGGCTTCGATGCTTTTGCTTCGACTATGGAGGGGTAGTGGGTTCAAACAGTCAAGGCTTTCTCTTGGTGAATGTTTTACTGTTTTATGCTGTACATATAGGCTATGACAATTTGTTCTCCTTATTTTCTACTCCGGGCTAGGGACTTATCAAGGTCCTGGCTCCATTTTTTACATTTCTCCATGGATTAAAGACTTTGTTTCTTGTACTGAGGTATGTTTTTAATAATTTGGCTTCATCTAGAAAGTCTTCGTCCTGAATATGTAACTTTTTAAATGACTTTTCCCCGTCTCTATATATTTGCCTAAAACTCTACAAGCCTTACAATCCTGCAAGTGTCGACTACAGACAAAGATAGAAATTTCTTGTAATATTACTCGGGCTATTCGTCTTTAGGGTGCTTAGTTTTGTAACTAAGTTTCTGTTCACTTTTTGTTTATGGGTAGCGCCATTACTAGTTGTCTCTGATTCCAATAACTGTTCTTTTAGATTGGTATATATTCTGGCCTATTGGACTGAACCTGCTTTCCGCTATAGAGGAACACACAGCTGTATTGTGCTGTGAACAATTCCTCAACTACTGTTACTTTAAGGTAGTCCTTCTATAACTCGTTTATATCTTTATTCTAGCTGTGTGACACACTTTCCCTATATCAGCCACATGTTTCTAACATCTCGGGCATATATTTTTCGGGTGAAGCTTCTGTACTACTACTTCACATATATTGAGCGGTTGCTCTCTACACGACTTTACTATTTCTTCTGATGCGCACGTCCAATATTCACACAGTTGGTGTTCTTTCCTGGTGCTTAAGTTCTTTTATGAATCACTTGAGGTGGCACTTAACACCTTTTTTATAAAAAAAATCTAAAAAAAAAATTTAAGAAACATATGTTTGATAAAATATAAGAGTGTTTTACCTATACTTCTGGGTTTTTATTTTGAATTCTACAGCCTTGAAAAAGTCGTTTCACGACGAAACACGTGTCGGCTGTTGTTCAAGTTGGATTTTGAAAATAAAGAATATGGAACTTTCCATTTGGCTTCTATGCACTTATTAAGTTGTACTGTTGGACACAACTGAAAGGACCCACAGGAAATACGGACCTTGATACTTTTTTCTGCTACTCTACTTCAAATGCAGCACAGGGACGACTGTCATGGGGCAGTAGTGCCACTGGGAATTGAATGTTGTTGGGGAATGGCAGAATACTAAACCGGGGGTGGGGACCATAGTTGCTGCCAGGGAATAAAACCAGCTGGGACCAAGATGCTGTGAGGCGAAGGATGACAGCAAGGGGGCTGACTGCTACAGGTGGCCCAGACTGCAGATGGTGGGCACAGCTTCCTCCTGGGATAACATGCTGCTGTGCAAGGGGCAACAACATGCTTAGGAGGCCACATGTCGGAAGGACCATGAAGAGCACATTGGGTAAGCTGCCAAATGAGGCCGAAATTTTGTGTCGTGGTCTCCAGCAGGCTTTTCTTCAGACGGAGGCTAGTGTGAAGCTAGTGACAGTTTCAGATTTCCCATAGGTGGGTCCCTCACTCTAGATTGCCTGACAAAGGAGAGGAATGAAGCAAACCCACTTCACTGCTTGGTGTTTGCCCTCTTTTTATTCAACACTGTGGCAGCAAATCACAAAAAAAAAATAAAAAAAAAAAATAGATGTGTTTTGTTTTTAATTTCACCGAGCCTTTCCGCAAAAAGTGATGATTTTGTGTGAAACCTTTTTCAAGGATCTTATCACTTGCTTTCATGCTTTGAGAAAAAAGTTACTTGCATTTAGTAACAATATTTCTGGTGGATCCACCATCTACCTGCAGATTCCACACCTCTTGAATACTCCACAAAGCACCAGACTGGTCTGAAACATTTTTCTCCATAGCTCTTCACTGATGGTATGGGGCACTCTTAGTTTGACACATTGCAGAAAAACCCAAGTCATGCAGCAGGGAATCTGTCAACCACAGATGTGACAGCACCATTTCCTAAGTCCTGGCCTTCAGAAGCCAGGTGTCCAGGTAGAGAAAAACTAGAATTTCCAACCTCCTGAGATGGGCGGCTACAACTGACATCACATTTGTGAAGACTCAAGTTGCAGATGTCGGACCGAAAGGAAGGATCTTAATTTGGTAGTGAGTCGAGCCCACTATAAACCACAATGCAAAAACAAAATAATGGTTCCCTGGGAGAGATTCTGAGCCTAAACCTCTTAGGCGAAATGCATTTATTTATTTTATTTACTTTGGCAGTTTTATATAGCGCTAGCTAGACCCACAGAAACATAGGAATAGAATCATACAGTTCCTTTAATTCAATATAATGTTGTATCAAATCACATTACAGGTGCTTCAAAAAACAACGCAGTGAAAGTGAATAGTGACATTTGTGCAAAGTCGCGCGTTGGTGTGGTACAAAAATATATACAACATATATACAAATCTGTTTGCCAGAGGCTGATAAACTCAAGGATTCTCAGCACAACTCAAAATAAGAGTACAGTGTGTTCATCATGATGAATAATATCAGCCCACTGGTTCATTCGTCGAAGATTCGAACCTAAAAGGACGGATTTAACAGGGTCATCATCAGGACAAAAGAATTGGCAGCAACCTGAAAGGAAGAGGAAAGCCAACCCTAATTAGAATGCACCCTAAAAGAAATTGGGGCAGATATAGAAATATTATACTAGAGGAAACCTAACAGTATATAGGGTGAACTCATATAAGAAACAATTGGCCAGGACATAAATTTAGAGTCTGCAATGAATACAGAACACTATAAACCTCAAGCGCTTCTTGTGGGGCTTCAGAACTGGTAAATGTAAAAACACATCCTGTAAGTAGAGTGCCACCATCTAGTCTCAGTGCCAACAGAACGTGCAAAGGGCAGCATCTTAAACTTCTTTTTGAGAAGAAAGAGGTTCAAAGCCCTGAGGTTCAGGATAGGATGAAGACCGACATCCTTCTTAGGAACAAAGAATTATCAGGACTTGTATCCTTCACTAATCTCCTGCTCTGCATCAACTTTGGGTAGATGCAATTCCAGGATGCCTGCAGTCTTCCCTATTATGGAATGATATGAACATGTACCTAGGGAAGATTGTTACGCTAGTTCCAAAAATTCCAGCTCTAGGAAACTGTCAATGTTGTTAGCCTCGGTCAGGTCCTGAAAGTCTAGGTATGGCTCATGAGGATCTTCCTGTTCTGAGTCCATATAAAAGATCATACTGAGAGATGTGCTCTTGTGCCAGTTTTCCTTCTAGCAGCCATTGTGCTTCTACTCTGGAACTATATACAGGTGGCAGGGGTTGGGAGCTGGCAGAATACTGCTCTTAAGCAGGTGCTGGGCTACGATTGATGGTCGGTGGCACTGCTGGAGAGGAAGGCTGTGGTGGAATAGGGGTCGAGACCAAGAGTGTTGACTGCAGTCTAAAGGGGAGGAAAGGGGGCAAAAGGAGCCGTAGGAAAACCTGCCAGCGTGAACCCAAACACCATCTCCATAGGTCCCATACGATTCATTAGCTGTCCAGAGGGGACCATAGTGTTTTGAAGACCTCTAACTTGGCATTGAGGTATAGTGCAGGGTAGTTCAGGTTCAGCCACGGATCTAGAGCCAAGGGAGCCGGTGTCGGAATCTCAAACGGCATTGACGGTTCCTGCAGCAACAGATCCGTAACCAATGCCAGCTCCGTAACCAATGCCAGCTCCGCCGGAAATTCTGAGAGTGGTCTCAGAGACTTAACTTGCTTATGCTTGCTGCTGTACTTTTTCTACTTGTGGGAGGACCTCGACTCACACATCAGAGACCTGGAACGTCTGGATCTAGGTCTGCTTCTACTGTCTTTGGCCCTAGCCATAAAGAGGTTGACTACTTGCTCTTTCATAACTTTAGGGTGCATACTCTGGCATGACTCACAGGACCTAGAGTTGTGATCAGAATCCAAGCACCACAAACTGTGTTTGGGGTAGGGGGAGGCAGTGATCGACATTTGCCCCTCACAATCATGACAAGATTTAAACCCGGACCGTTTAGGAGGGGGCATAGTTGCACAAGATATGGTAATGTTTTGAGGAGAACCAAGCTCCCCAAAGAAGAGGAAAAAGAGACCGGACATCAGCACGATGGTGAAGGGAGTCAGCAATAGCACAGGGATGTCACTTCCAGTGTTCAGCAGAGCCGGTGCCCCATACTGTCGGGGAAGAGTTATGGAAATATGTTTTCCCAAGAATTTGGCGCGTGGGGTAGTATCCAAGAGCTAATGAATATGCATGTAGAAGTATCCATCAAAATAAATGGGATATCCTTCCACCCACATTAGTTGAGATGGTGGGACACATTTCCTGTGGGGTAGGCCCTGGTCTTTCAGTGGAATTCAAGAAGGAGAGGACTATTCTTAAGGAAGGTGGGGGATGCTGATATGCATATTCTGACAGAAAAGAGAGGCGTCTTCATGTTTGAAACTGGTAGTTCTGGTAGGATCTAAGGGAAGAGAATTTGGCACTTCCATTTGACCACTGAAAGAAATACTAGATAAGGGTTTTTAGTAAAGGCCAAAAAACGTGGTGTATCTGTTTTGACATTTTTCAGTTCTCAGTCAACATGCTGATTGTTGTGCACCACTGTCTACAACTCTTTTGCTTGGTTGTCAAGAGAAAAAAGTTGTATTTCAGAGCACACCCTTCCGTCAGACAAAAACCCTGTTAGATAATGACAAAAAAACCCTAATGAACTAATGCTTAGATATCCATGGCGATGCCACTGACCACTTTGGCCTGGAAGTTGTTTTTGTATTCACTTTTCGTGCAGGGGATCTTCACAACTGATGTCTTATGCAGTTGAAGGAGTCGGGAACTGAGAGAGCTAGCCCGCAAAATACTCGTGCTTCAGCTGGTGAATTCCTAGCAGGTTTTGGGAGACTGACGTGAGGTGCCTGATGGGGTGGCAGGTCTGGTGCATTTGCTTTGCTTCTGGGTGCTGCTCAATAATTTTCCCATAACACACAAGCTGCCTCTGCCTTTGTACTGAAAGAGACTCTAAACCGGTTAGGAAGTTATTACAGGGGAAATTAATGTAGTCGCTTGTTGGAAATTTGCCCTTTCTGCAGATTCACCACGATGATTGCCTTTTTGCTGAAATCTATTTTTACTAGCTATAGAACTCTGTGCACTTCACCCCTGTAACCAGTGGTAAAGTGCTTGTGCTCCTCCTTTCAATGTGATGAAACTGGCATACCCCGGACATATTAAATAACCTATAGGTCCCAAGTTTACGGTACCCGCAGGGCCTGTAAGTTAAATGTCACCATTGGGCTGCAGCACTCAGTGCCATCAAATGCAGTGCAGGACAAACATGAATGCAGGCCTACCATGTACAGCACAGTGGTGCAGGTTTAAACTGCAAATTCGACCTGTTAAAATATCCTCTTTTGACAGGCCTAAAACCATCATATTTATAAGTCACAGCTAAGTAAGCCTTACTACCGATGGCAGGCTGCATGATATTTAAAAGTAGGACATGTAGAGGTGAATGTTAAACATGTTACAGTGACTAGCATCTCAAAGCTATATTCACTGTAGCAGGGCTGACTGTTCCACAGGAAAGCACTGGGATAGACAAGCAAGTTAAATAAATATTTTCTCCGCCTAGGAAACAGCTGGAAAAATATTTCAAAGGCTCTTTTAATAGTTAAAGAGAATCAAATTTAACGGTAACGTTCAATTTTGTCTATTACAGAAAAGTTACTTTAGAAAAGTTATCTTTTCCCTGCCTGAAGCCTCTGGAGGCCTTTCTGTAAGTATTCAACTGTCACCTAGCAGCAGTATGGCTCCCCTATGGTGAGGTGTGAACTGGCATTTACAAACTCCTCTCACTTTACAGTCAGTCTTCATGTTAAAAAAAGCAGTCGTTTATCAGAAGACATTGCCTGACATTTGACCTCGGTTGCTGAAGTGCAGCAGAAGTGACTAGATAAATGCAGAATTTAAACACATCTTTGTTTGTTGCTTGAACTTTCGCGACCTACCAAAAATTGGCACGCGGCCTACAGGTTGGGAATCACTGCTCTATCTGCCACCCTAGGAGTCTTTAAGTGTCTACTCTGAGGTCCTGGGTGGCTTTAGTAGTGTACTCCTATGGCAGATTGGGCTGTAAAGGACTAAAGTCAGAAGATAAAACCTTTGACCAGGAGGTACCTGATTAGTGTATGCGCCCAACCCGCAGCACTCCATCGCAGTCAGCGTCCCACCGCACCTAGGTCCTGGTCCACTGCAAACATGGACTATCATTGGCACTATTTATAAATTTTAAAAAAATATATATATATTTATACTTCACCAACAGATACAGCATGCATCTATCTTCCCTCTTACACAGTATGAGAATGCAGTGTCACCATACATTGTATATTTCAGGCTGTTTGTGTTGCCAGCCCAGCATAGCATATAATATCCCAGTGTCCATTGGCCATCTAAGGCCACTCAAACAATGATGCCGGGCTCAGCCCATTCTGCGTTACGATAGTCCATAGGACTGTCATGAAAGATGAACAGGCACTTGGCACTATTTATACTTAAAAGTTTTTTAAATATTATCTCTGGTTCCCCCTTTTAGGATTTTTGTCATTTGGTTTATTAAATGCATTCTATTTTTCTAATTCATTTTAGGATTTTTAAGGTTTTGTATTTCAACTTTAGTACTGTTTTAGTAATGCTTAAATACCTTATACATTGCCTTTGAGTTAAGCCTGTCTGCTCTGTGCCATAGCAGTCAGGGGGTTGAGCTCAGGTTAACTTAGTGACTTTAACAGTTCACCCGGACAAGGATTGTGATTATTACTTGAGGTGAGTACTTATCCCTCCCTCAAATAATAACCTAATTTCTTACACTCCTGTGTCACCTCACGCCTGTACAGGACCCACCACTGAACATTGGACCAGGCACTGCACCTCCACCCAGGAGATCAGTAATAGGGTTGAGTGAGCCTCTTCTCTGCTACTGGGAAGTCTGAGACACGTGTCCCTTCATCCCAGAAAGGCACACATCTGAACTTCTGAGCCTAAGGAAGCCTGGCTCTTGTAGCAATAATAAGAATATTACTAATAATTCTAATGTCGATAACGTTATTATAATAAAGCTTGGTAATAACTGTGAAGATGAACCTAAATATATTAAACAGAACTGTATCTCGTCTCACGATCAGTGTAACCGGCAGCTCCATGTGCTCGCTTCTAGAGCAGCCTCCCTTTGCCCAGGACTAGTACCACTTACATTAACATTTTGATTTCAGTCAGCTAACTTCACTGGGATGGAATGAGCGAGGAATAACAGACCAATAATATCAATAATAGCTTTTTATACAGTGCAAACCAGGAACTAGCTTGGCTGATTTTAAACTGCAAAACCTATGCTCCACTTTATCAAAATAATTTACGTCATTTTGCCTAGAAAGGATAAATGTCGGAAATGGCACTTCCGACCATGAAGTATATGATCTGCTGAGTATATATAAATCTCTACACCCCATGTATTTACCCACAGAAAGGTCATAGTAGGATTTTGGACCATGATGCATGACTTTTATGATGCATCCACCGCATCATAAAAGTCGTCGTCCCAGGGAAGGTCAGCTAGGGTGTCCTCTTCGCCCTGAAAATATTCCTTGTAGTCCATTTCCATGTCTGGACAGAGGACAGAGGAAGTGCCCGGTAGTAAGCAGGACTGGGTGTCAGTCGCTTCAATTTAGTGAGGGCTGGGTGTCAGCCTGCGCTTAAGATGCGAAGGACAGTCGCAAGTTCAAGAGGCCAAAGCCCTGGGCACAGAAAGTCTGGTGCAGGAAAAAATACAACAAGAACCGGCCTGGGAAGTGCTCAACAACAGGCTTGGAAGCCTCAATACGGACCCCACAGGGCGTGAAAACAAGCAATACAGACTCCGTCTGCAGTATGTGCCAGAATGCAGCGGAGCGTGAGAAGTAGAATACAACCTCAGCGAGGCGTACATCCAGGCCGGAGCTCACGAGGAAATTACGGCGCGCCGTTCAAACCCCTCAGGATATGAACGTGCGCCGGTTTCTCGAGTCCAACCCGCCCCCTAGCGGCGGGAGGACCGCGAGCGCACCAGAATCAGCCGAGTAGGAACGGTAGAACGTTCCCGCGGTCAGGTAAACTGTGGCACAGAAACAGGGAAAAAACCGCACCGTTAGAAGAGCGTGCAGCGGCGGCCGCGATAAGAAAATATAACCCTCGACCACCGTCTTCCTGCAACCACAACCAAAGCGCGCCGGAGCGCTGACCAAAATAAAATGCACACGCAATAAAGATCACATAATGCACACGCAGTAAAGATCACATGAATTAAACAGAGCGCGCGAACGCCAAGCAGGGAAACAACCCACAGCCTATCTGTGAAGAAATCACCAAGCCATAAGGCATAACATTAAACATGAGGCAAAATAAGCCAACAATAACATCCAAATGAGGCAAAATAAGCCAGCAACACAATTTACAATAATCATGAGGTAAAATAAGCCCAAGCAGAAAAGAACACTTAACTCGGCAGCGCAGCAGCGAAGAAAGAGGCCGATGGGCCAGTGAGGGCAGACTACATCAAGGGAGCTGTGTCCTGATTGGATGGACCACGGCTGTTGCTCATTGG
The DNA here is from genome assembly GCA_963921515.1 of Calotriton arnoldi. Lineage (NCBI taxonomy): Eukaryota > Metazoa > Chordata > Amphibia > Caudata > Salamandridae > Calotriton > Calotriton arnoldi. Next base: position 3,112,418 of record CAWUFW010000445.1, read on the forward strand.
ACAATGTTGTTTTGGTCTCTAACCTTACATTTTCCCAAGGGTTCTGGGAAATGTAGTTTGTTCTTTTAAAAATACCGTTTTAAAAATGTGGCTGCTGTTAATAAAAGTGGAGAAAGAAGGCATAATCCTCGCCTCCAGTCCTGACCTAGAATAACAGACCAATAATATCAATAATAGCTTTTTATACAGTGCAAACCAGGAACTAGCTTGGCTGATTTTAAACTGCAAAACCTATGCTCCACTTTATCAAAATAATTTACGTTATTTTGCCTAGAAAGGATGAATGTCGGAAATGGCACTTCCCACCATGAAGTATATGATCTGCTGAGTATATATAAATCTCTACACCCCATGTATTTACCCACAGAAAGGTCCTAGTAGGATTTTGGACCATGCATTTTACATGTCTCCTGCAGATGTCTGCAACAAGCGTTTGAGCCCAATTATCTTGTAGTTGTAGCGATCCAACGCTGTCAAATGTCCTGTGTGAGATGTCCATCCAGCACTGACTCTAAAGACATCCATGTGCAAACTAGCACTGGTATTCTGGGTTAGTAATGGAGGGTTGTGGAACCTCAAGTACCAGACTGCAAATGGAGTTGAGCCCCAAAGCTGGCCTAGGTCACACCGTGTAAGATGGCCATGTTGCTGGGACAGCTGGACAGGGGGGGTCAGCCAAAGCGGTGCTGCTGGAGTCAAACATCCACTCCACTGGTGAGTTCCTTATCTCGCCTCCTTCAATTAGAATTTTATGTGACTTCTATTCGTATAGCGCACTTCTGACATTCTCAGTCTTTCATAGCATTGTGAGTTTTCTGGGGTATCCGTTCCTGATGTGTCTTCCTACATAGCTCGTTTCAGCTAATAAGTTATACAAAAAAAAGATCCTATAAAAAAAAGAGTTCATTGATTTGTGTGCTTTAATGTTAAAGTTGCTGCAGATCAGAATTATTTTAGTTTTTTCTATTCAAGACAGCCTCTTTTCTTGTGAATAGCGTTTAAATGATTGCGGATTCTGGGGGTTTCAATAACTGGCATCTCCAATTTTTTTTTGTCTGGAGGCAGATACACATTAAGGATGTCCATAATCACGGAGTAATTTCCCAGCATAAGGTGTTGTATATTATTAGTTACCGTTAGTTACCGTTACATATTATGCCAGACACTAGTTGGTCAGGCCGCTGGATGGTCTTTAAGCTTTAAAAAAAAAAAACCATACCAGATTGTTTGCGGGAGATCTCCCATATCCATGACTAAGTGTAGTCAAAGTTATTTTGTTGATGATGAGAATGACCGTTTTTCCACATGTGTGTTTTCCTGGTGTTGTGTCTTGCAAGATAGCACATTTTTACAGATTTTATTGTACTAAATTCCAGAAAATCGCCTGCGTGTGAGACACTTGCAACAGCTTGATTGGTGGCAGGGAGGCTTTTAAATGTGTCCAAGAACCAAAGGACTGCTTGTTATGATTCACTAGTTGCACTTTTCGTTAACTTGCCTGCAAAAAACGGTTTCCCAAACATAAATCAGTTTCCAATAATGTAACTCGTGCTTATCCAGCATGATGTACCGTCCACATGGTAATGAAGCTGGAGTGATACTGGAACCTAGCTGATTTAAAAAAAAAAAAAAAAAAAAAAAACAAATTCCCGTGTGATCTCTCCCCACAGAACAGCCCTCTGAAAGTGTGCCTCTTTCTCCCGCTTATTTCTTACTTTCTCTCTCTTGCTCTCCCATTCTCTAGGCCAGAATTTCGCTCTTTTCTCTGTCTCCTCTCAAACACCCCCACCCCTCCCTCCGTTTTGTTGTTATCCATTCACTGCGTCTGGCTGCCCCCTCCATTCACACATATATGTGAATGCTTCAATTTGAGCACACTCTTCTATTTTAAGACATGGGGAAAAGCTAGAAATCCATATGAATACTCCACATGCAAATAATGTTTATTTTATACAGCCTTCCATACTCAAATTGCATGCTTTATCAAAAGCCATCCTCTGCATTTCTAAAATCTGGCATGAAAAACTGTCTACTTTAAAATTTTCAGATGGTCACTGCTTTTTTTCCCCCTTTCAAATGGCTCTCTCCTCCCTTTCATCCTCTGCATGCCTCCTTTCTGAGCACAACCTTCTCGAAATCACTGCACGTTTGCGTTAACCTCTATTAATATATTTCTGAAAAATGCACACAACTCATTAAAAAAAAAAAAAATCACAAACGTATTTTAAAGTTTTACCCTGCAACCTAGTAATACCTAATCTCCTCTATCTTATCCTTTAATACCACCACTCCATCTGCATGAACTCACAAACTACCTCCCACACTAATACTCCACCCATAACTCCTCTTAATTTAATCTACCACAGAGACTGAGGTAAACGGAACCGTTTGCCTGAGAGCACAAAACTAATCCCAATAACCAACAATACCAATAAGACTGGACTAATCATTAACCTTGGGTTCCAGAGCAGAGTGATGCCCAGGGTAAAGCACTTCAACACCTCGTCAGGGGTAGTAAGCGCTATAAAATCGTACTTACAATTATAATGCCCGGCCAAAGTTTTTGTTTGTAACTACCATCAAAGCTGTGCATGCCTTGATTATGGTACCTGACCAACATGTTCCTGCTGTAACATTGTCTCAAAGCTTACACCAACAAATTCAAATATGTTATTAGGATAGAGGTGTGGTAAAGAGGTGTGGGGAATGGTGTGAAGACTGAGCATGATCTAGAAAGAATTCATTTAAAAATAATAGCTGACAAATTTGTATTTAGACTTTGGAAGCTAGCATGCTGCATAAAATGCTTATTACTATTCATCACCAGAATGATTCAACAATTCAGGATAGCCCAACATCCAATCATCTTCATGGGCAGGGCACCTGTATCATAGCACTCTTTGGACATTGCACTGGGCTGCCCTCGTGCACAATTAACTGACTTGCTTGGTGGTTGCCACATCGGCAACACATCCATATTGCGTTACACTCGCATCGCCAAGGATTAACAGCGCATATTAGACAACTCGTGCCACATAACATTGTGCCAAATCACATAGCAGGCTAAATGATTGCCACCTTAACTGAATTTCCATCCAATATTCACCAATCTATACATCAACCACTGTGAAGGAGTTAACTTAAACTTTCTGCAACAACATACACACAGAATGGCATGACAACCACATCATGGACAAAAATTTCAAAATATAACAATCACTAGAAACGAAGCAATTGAAAACCCTGCAGACCAGCACAGCAAAACAAACGGGAATGTCCTTTGGCACATGGGTCCGGGCATATAATGCTTCAAACGGTTCCATGACGAGATTGAGCTGGTCCCTATTTAACATAGTTATTCACTAAATAATATGTTAACCTACTGTAACCTTGCTGCCAAATATCCAATGCGACTCATGTAAACATCTCAAAAAACAACCAGATAGCAAAAGACTACTTTGACGCTGGTCAATGATACTCTGAGAACAATAAAAGTCAGAATATTCAGAATCACCTATTGTTAACTCATTCAATATCATGTATATCCCATTCACACTAGCCTCTATTCAGGTTGACTATCAAAAGCTGAACTGTTTAAGATTAGATCCGTGTACCAGAGAAATACTCAGTTTAAGTTTCTTCTATTCTTTTAGGATCAAGCCCCTGATGAAGGGCATTGACCGAAATGCATTGGGCGTATTTATGTTATAAACATGTGATGGACATGTGATGGACATCAAGAAATGAACAGAATGCAAGTCATGAAAAGTAAATAGAAAGTATACAAATAAAAAGAATTTTGGAAAAAACGTTATACCTTTGGAATAATTTTATATCAAGTGATCTCAGAGTGCGATTAGGGGACGCCCCCCCATACCCTGGGGATAGCGCATCATAGTCTAACAATAAAAGTCACCCAGATTTCAAAAGTGATCGAGGACCATGCAAATGCTAGGAAAGCGCTCGCTATAACAATGCACTTAACATAGACTTTGTTAGCCCTATCCTGATTCAAAACTATGGCCTTAATTTTTTTTTATAAACAAATTTTATTGATGTTTTGAGTACATCAAGGCCTGGGGGACCTTCGCATGAATGTATAAACATCATCACAGTAGGTCTCAATGACCACAGTGTAAAATAGCCCCATAAAACAAGCAGGCAGAACACCACCATTCAAAACTCTGGTCATTAGTGATACCCATGGCTTCATATATCTCCCCGATGTGGGTCTTCTACTGTTTCTCAGAGCCAGACGACTATCTCTCCCTCGATAATCACTTCGGCAGATCGAATGGGGGGTAGCAGAACACCTCGATAATTTGCCCACCGCCTCCAAATTTGACCATGTTTCTGGGAGGAGCCTCTTGTCTGGAAGACTGCAACCTCAATCCCCATGCATCTGTCCATGGCTGCCTTCCACCGCCCCACCAAGCGCGAGGACGCCGCCTTCTAGTGCTGGGAGATGTCGTGCCAGCCTTAGCCCCAGAAACAAGAGATGCTGTTCTTATCGGTTTCCTCCAAACTCCTTCGTGCTATGAAGGAGGACCAGTTTCGGCTCAAGAGGGACCTCCCAAGCTAATACCTGGGCCAAGCAAGAGGTCACCTACGCCAAAAGGGTTGTAATGCCGTATAGCTCCAAAGCTAGCAGAGGCATGCGGGGGAGGGTATCGCTCCCATCCGTCATAAGCGGTATCTGGTGTAGTAGGCTCCATGTAGATATTTGAATTGGATCAGGCGATAGCGCAACGATATTGCGGCTCCCCGGGGGCCGCCAGGGCCTCAGTCCAGTCATCGTCATTCAGGTCCTCAATATCTCTTCCCCCCGCCCCCCCAAGCCACCCTTAGAGTCAGCAGAGTAGTGTTGCTGCGTGTTACGAAGGTCTGGTATATTTGTTGAATCTTGTGGGAGCCTATGTCCCCCAGCAACAACCTACCCTCTAATGGGTTAAACTCTGGCAGATCCTCTAGATCCTGAATACAGGAAGACAAGGCATGCCTGAGTAGTAGATATTTGTAGAATTGGCTACAATGTAGATGGTATTCCTCTTGCAAGCTTTGGAAAGACCTCAATACAGTACCTTGCATGACGTCCCCCAATGTGGACAGGCCTATTAGATCTCACTCCAGGAACCCCAACAACTCGGCCACTTGACGCAGGACAGTCCCATGCCATAACAGGGGTCTCCCCATTCAATCCACCCCACGAGCCTATGCAGGCTGCATTACAGCCTGGGTGGGGAACAAGCATAGGCTCCCTGTTCCAGTCTGAGCACCGAACTATGGCGCTCAGACCAATCACAACGCTGCATTGCAGCATTGTGAATGGCTATGGGGAGCCTGTGTGCATCCGGAATCTTCAGCAACGAGGGAGAATAGACGGAGGTGGCCACGGCCCGAGGAGGTAAGTGTTTTCTTTTAAATATTTTGTCCCCCACCACCCCCCAAATTAATGTGTGTAGCAACTGACAAATATAGTTATCTGACATGGACACCTCAATATACACCTCTCAAAATACTGCCTCATAAGAACTAAGAGGAACTAAAAAGGGTAAATTATCGGAGGGCACAAGCTAGGCTTGCACTGCATATAGGGCTTCTACACCACAAAAACTGTTTTCTGCACAAAAAGGTTTCACAGGAGGATATTCAAAGGTCATTTGACATGAGGCATTCCCACTAAAGAGAAAGCAGGCAATCTCTGAATCACCAAGTGCACAAGTAAGATTGTTAAAGACTGCAGTAGACAGCAAAAGCATGGGAAATTACACTAAAGTCACACCTATTCCGATTTTCATGAACAGTGGCTTATTTACTTCTCATATCAAGACTCTGGAAGAGAACCTGAGAAAACCTTTACTGTTGCTTTCACAGCTGCATGTCTGCACTGCAATCCTCAATGGAGGCATCCTAAGATGACTTAAGAAGCCATGTTAAAATAGGAGTATAGGAACCAGTCACAATATCACCCATCATAATCACTTGCCGTCCAACGAACTATAAGCATGATGGCGAAGAGTAGTACTTCAGAAAAGTTATCCTCTTTACCCAATCTATGACTGACCTGACTGAGATCCATGAATAAATGTATCACATCACTACTACCCCAGTAGGCCCCTAAAGAGAAGCTGGTTTTCCTTGCTTTGCATTTGTTGCACAAAAACAAATTATGTTAAACGTAACAAATGTGACAGCATACAGCTAAATGATTGGACTAGGACATGCCACTTTATTTCTTATGGAACAAAGCTAGAAAAAGGTATCGCGCTGCCTTGGAGCACCTCCCAAACCAGATTGAAGCAGCATGAATTTGTCCAAAGACGCAATTTCAAAACAAAGGCACATGTTTTAGAAAAAAATGCTTTTGAGGATGAGCATGAATTAATATTGAAAGAAAACTCTCTACTTTACCGGTTCTGTAAAATGGCCCTAAAAGTATGCACGCTTTGACTGCATAAGTGCACCAGGGAACTGAAAGGATTCAGAGCTTTTTTAGAAAAGAGGCAAAAATTGTGCTGGTGTAATACAGCAGCGTGTGTGTGTGTGTGTGTGTGTGTGTGTGTGTGTGTGTGTGTGTGTGTGTGTGTGTGTGTGTGTGTGTGTGTGTGTGTGTGTGTGTGTGTGTGTGTGTGTGTGTGTGTGTGTGTGTGTGTGTGTGTGTGTGTGTGTGTGTGTGTGTGTGTGTGTGTGTGTGTGTGTGTACACACACACATTCAAACTCACAGAAAGAGAAGGACTGGAGAGTATTAAAAAGATAAGTAAGAGTCGAGCGAATATTCACTGTGTTAGGTATATATTAGGTGTACTTATACTGGAAATATGTGCAGGAGAGTCAAAGATATGAAGATGTTAGGAAAATCAGATTTTTTAAGACTGCCCTCACCCACTATGTAGTGGCATGCTTCATACACATACATACACTATGGCGGGCATGCATATTGCTATTGTATGACAGAAATACTCTATTCTCCAACTAAAAGCAGCAGATTAAAAAGAATACATCTAGAAGGCATCTTGTGAAAGAATGTACTAAATAAACCTTCACACAAACAATGCATTTTCTAATCACAAGACCGACAATTCCCTTTCTTTTACACTAAGAAACAAACAGCCTAGTGTTTTTTAGGTCTCGCCCTGAAAGCCAGCGCTTCAGCGCTGGCTCTGGGCGAGACATTTTGTAGTGGGCTTGCAGAAATGTGACCACAACTTTTGGCTGGCCTAGAGCATGCGAGTACGCGCACAGTAACGCGCATTCCTCGCATGCTCCAGGCGCCATATGTCTTTCCACTCACTTGCTCCTCCCCCTCCCCCACCACAGAGCGCTTCTCGGGGCGCGCGGCCGTGTCACTTTCACGGCCGCGCGTCACTTGCTCTCCCGCTCCTCCCCCCTCCCCACCACAGAGCGCGTCTCGCACTGCCGCGCGGCCAATGCTTTTTTTTTTTTACTTTCAGCGCGCGTGCTTGTTTGTATAGCGCTGCATTCCACACCCGCTGTTTCAGCGCGCTGGAACTGACATTAGAGCAGATGAGCAGACACGCACCTTTGGGCCTATGTCTGCAAATATTTGTTATACCTGTTCTGTCATGTGCTGCGACACCACGAGACGCTACAGCACTTTCACCTTTGTTTTAAAAAGAAACGGCCTTTAAAAAGAGTACAAAGATAGACAGCTTAAATAAATGAAAATGTGAAAACTAGGCGCAATTGCTGGAAAGCACTGAATTTTTCAGCTTTGTTTAAAACACAGAAAGTCCGGCTTCTCCCGACAATGCCACAGCCGTGCAGTGCCTGTCGGATCAGGCGCGGCGGAGGATTTGGGGCACTTCAGTTCACCAGGAGATGCCCTCAGTCCCCTCTGCGTCCAGTCCACAACTTGCCCTCAAAGCGCAGCTTTTCAACACCGTTTCATCTCAAACTCCTCTTATTTTCATGCGCACGAAACGAATTTGTAACATATTTCTCAGTGGTCAACACTTTCAAAAGGCCGCTCAATAGGTTTGCATTGCCATGAGAGATTTCTTTTTTGGTTAAAATGTCTATTCTTTCACTCTCAGAAAAGGGCGATAAAGTCTCCCCGACTACAGACCCCGCAGTGTCACACCGATCGATCTATCTTCCAAAATAAGACATACTGATTTTCAGGACAATCTCTTATCCAGAACCCGCGGAAGGTATATATGACTACTAACACACAACAGAAATATAGCACTTTATAATGTACATTTAAACGTTCAATAACGACTCTCGGCTCAAGATTTGACAAAATATAGAAATACCATAGACGTGCAAAAAGTAATGTTTTGAAGTGGTTACCCGACGCCACCGGACATAGCGCTTCGAAACAAACTTTCAATAGCAGGAATCACGAAAAGCCGAATCTTCAGGAATACCACCTGCTCTGGACTGAAATAAACGCAGCTCCTCTCGGGCCTGTGCTCCCTTTTACCTGTAACCGCTATATCTGACTGGCCGAACTGCGGGCATTAATTACTCATGTTTGACCGCTTGGTGTTTGTTTGCTCAGAGCTGGCAGATGTAAACTGAGAAAATCCAATACCAAAGCTCATTCTAAACAACGCGCTTTACGCAAGGAGTCCACGCGATTCAATGAGCTATTTAACTTTACAGTTAAGAAAATGTCCGCACGTTTTAGAAATGTATCACACAATGATTTAGTTTCTGGGAACTGAACTGATTTGAAACACGCCTCTCCCGGAAATCACAACTGGACGCAAAGTTTCTCCAACTGATGTTTTACCTACAAATGTGACACCTTAGTGCTAACACTAACATCACAGTCATTAAGAGCGGCTTAGACGTACTACTTCAAGGCACCAGCCAAGGGGTGAGGCTCTTCCTTTTTATGTTTTAATTTTAAATGTGTGAAGTTTTATGTCAAATGCTTGTTCCTGCTTCCAATAGTTCAAAGGAAAACGTATTTTGAAAAGTAAGAATTATTTGTATTCATGAGTGATTTCCGATTGTGTTACTTTTAGAATATTTTGTGGGTGGCGATTGGGAGGAATACATCACTAATACTCGATTGTTTAAAATACAGAAAGAATTGCCAAACTTTATCTCACATCTTAATGGCCCGTGCTTGTTAGTATTATGGATATATACCTCGCATGTGTTACTCGTATTGCTGCCTTTCATTGTAGCTGATTTTATTGAAGCCAGTCGTTGTCAAGTCGAACTTTAATTTACGTTTTCTATTCACCGGGGCGATCGCACTGGCTGGCACTCGGCGAAGACCTGGTCAGAAGCCGAGGGCAATCATTGAATTATAAAATCAAAAAGTTTCCGTGTTCTTTACAACACATTTCAATATTCCCGCGTGTTTACCTTGGCCAGGACATTCGCAAGCAAAACATGTCCAGTGTGAGCAGAAACCGCCTTTTTACTCTTCCTAACTCAAAAAACATTTCCATCTGTTGAGGAAAGGGTTTTCCAATAATGCACAGCGTAACCACCGCAGCATCACTCGGCGCCACCGCCGCATCACTCGGGGCCACCGCCGCATCACTCGGGGCCACCGCCGCATCACTCGGGGCCACCGCAGCATCACTCGGGGCCACCGCAGCATCACTCGGGGCCACCGCAGCATCACTCGGGGCCACCGCAGCATCACTCGGGGCCACCGCAGCATCACTCAGGGCCACCGCAGCATCACTCAGGGCCACCGCAGCATCACTCAGGGCCACCGCAGCATCACTCAGGGCCACCGCAGCATCACTCAGGGCCACCGCAGCATCACTCAGGGCCACCGCAGCATCACTCAGCACCACCGCAGCATCACTCAGCACCACCGCAGCATCACTCAGCACCACCGCAGCATCACTCAGCACCACCGCAGCATCACTCAGCACTACAACAGCATCACTCAGCACTACAACAGCATCACTCAGCACTACAACAGCATCACTCAGCACTACAACAGCATCACTCAGCACTACAACAGCATCACTCAGCACTACAACAGCATCACTCAGCACTACAACAGCATCACTCAGCGCCAAGACAATATCACTGAGCACCACCACAGCATCACTCAGCACCACATCAGTATAACTCAGCATCGCCTTTGCACTAGTACACCACCACATCATTATCACTCAGCAACACCCGAGTATCATTCAGCATCACCTCAGCATCGCCTCCGCACCAGTCACCACCACTACCACCTCAGCATCACTCAGGACCACCTCAGCCTGCTCTCGGAATCTGGCATTTGTTGATTATCCCCTAGTGTCTGGCCGCTGCTAGTGTTATAATACAGGTACTAGTTCCCAACCTTCACCCTCCGATTGTTTATGCCCCCTCAAAAAAAAGCTTTATTAAACAACCATTGGAATAGGCAGAAACAAGTTGCCAGCATTGCAGGAACAAAAGAAAACTGAGGACATTTTTTATTGTAAATACTTTTTTTTAATATGGCCGTTCAGTTGTACATAATGCCTTCTTGGTCATATATAAGGTAACAAAAATGCTTCTGACACTTTTTTTTAATAACTTTTCAGCATGCTGCACAGCAGCCACACTTCTCTACAGCACAGCTTGAAGACATTGGCAAAGTCAATAGCTCTGGCTAAACACTTATAAGGCCCAAAAGGCGAGACCTATTGGCTATGCCAATGCTTGTTTCTCCTTCTCATCTATCTCCCGATTCTGGGCATGATAAGAAGTAAAGATGAGCACTTACCGGAACTGTAGCTATCAGTAGAGGACTGTGAGATGGAGCGTGAGAGGGAGCGTCGTCCGATCTTTGTGGGGCGTTTATTAAACTCTTGCTTCTGGTCTGCAAACTGGATCTGTAAACAGAGAAAAATATATATAGAAACTTCTCATTTATAACATGCATTATTTATACATTTTCAACAGCTAGAGTGGTCCTACAGAGAACTAAGGGAAAACTAAAAGTACATATATCCGAAGATTTATGAATTATCACATTTAATTCACTGTATGTGTGTGTGGGGGGGGACGCATTTGGAGTGCTGCTATGGTGGCCGGATTTTATTTCAGTCACTGAAAGTATTCCAGCAAGGTCCTGGAGGACAAATCCGGCCAATCCTCGCTGGATTCCAGGGAGATGTGCTTTGGTTCTTAATGAGGCATTAATGACCACCACAGTAAACCATTAACGCTGTACAATTGACCTCCTTTAGTCTTTGTCTAACTGAAGTGGAATGGACCATAGTTCCTTTCGCCCTGATGAAGCCAAGGGCACAGAGTACAAGCATAGGTGGAAGGTCATTCCACTGTGGAGTGCCGGGGCCATAAAGACAGACAACCTGCACTCAGACTAAAAGAAAACAAGATGACACTTTCAACTAGCCTATCAAGGAATAGTCTCTTCTCGTTGCTTAAGGAAGCAGAATTTCCAAGAAACAATCACCATCTACGAAAGATTCTCTCCGGAGATAAGAACAACTATATTAATAACCTCCCTAAAGGACATAATTATCCAATCGCACTCACTTCTGAAGTTGTGGACATCCATGTAAAACGTAACTAGAAGAAATTGCAACTTGGCACAGGCGGCACAACGCTTGGATAATCAAACACTTTCTTTTTTGTTTTTTTTTAGCTCCTAAAACCTTCAACTCCAAAGAATTCTATAAGTTAATATGCTTTGATATTTCAATATCTTCTAAACTAGAGGCGGGAGAAATATTTTTTCAAGTACGTTTAGCAAATATGACAACTTAATAACTGCAAAATTGTAAGTATGTCCCTTTCAGAAAACTTAGCCAGTTGGAGAAAATTCTTGCAAAAACATGCTTGTCAGAAATTGCTCCACACACAAGCTGGCCTTCAAAAAAAAGAGAAAGGGTAGTTTTTTGCAGGACTTCTTGCCGTGATTTCTAAAACTTTGCAAAGTTCACAAAAGTTACAAAGCTTTCATATAATTTTGTATTTTCTTAAGGAAAACATTTGCACTCCTCTATTGTAATCCCACAAGTGCATCATAACGGACTAAGATCCTAGATTAGGAATGCCATCCAACTCTGACAGTTCAATGCTCACTATTCCCTGCCCACCTCTCCAGCATTTCCAACACACCCACACGCCAGACATGCTAGTCGCACTGATGCCAAATTACATTTCTTAACCAACTCTAGTAGTAGTCATCTTTCCATGCTGAACAGGTGAGTGCTACAGGCTTAGTTAGGATAGTCCAAGTCAATGGATTTATGAAGCAGTGCAGGACCAAACTATGCAGCCTGCTGATCAAGTATTTATCAATATAAAATTCTGTGACTGTAGGTGAATTATGCAGTACACTCAAAGTGGAACAAAATGAATCCCCGTGTTTTAAAAAGTTTCTCAACACGTTTCTTAAGAAAACCTACATCTTCAGCAGATACCGTTAAAAATATTATTCAAAAACTATTAATATTTTTACGAAGCAAAGCATATTATTTTATTAATTCCTTCTTCCCTAAAGTGAAATCGTTTGTATAAACACCGTACAACGGTGCACTGAGCAGTGTAGATTTATAGTAATTAAGGTGCATCTTTTAAGCCTGTGTACTCCAACTATGTTTTTAAACTGGCTTCCTGTAGATTCATACTTGGTGGTTCTCTGTTCACACTATATTCTTAAGGCCCTATCCCCTCAAGAACCAGATCTGGGAACAGTGGTACACATTACATATTTATTGTGAAAGCATCTTCTCAAGAAGGCACTTTAAGTCTATTTTACTCTTCAGCCGAAGTAGCTGAAAACAATCTGCAGAGAGCTAGACAGGACTAAAATCGCTAATGTTATGTGGTAATGAACGTGAGGAGTTGGTATCCCAAACATATTCATAAAGATTTAAATTCACAACCAGATGATGCTTTAACACCCTTATTTAATTTTACAGAATCTAAATTGTAGAGAGTCCTACATTTATTTTACAAGATAGCCCTTTGAGAACCACGTTATCAGCAGAGGCTTTAACAGAAGTATGGATTACCTTTTGACTCCATGTCTAAGACAACTAGTTTCCCGATGTAAGGTTTTATTTAGCACAGTAGTGTATTCTGAGTTTTATGGATTGGGTTACATCGACTTAATTCATTGGACAACTGAACACATTAAGACTAGCACACCTAATCCAAACTAGCGCTTGGAAGCAGCTGCAAGATTGCTGACGCTATGTACATAACACATAATGATTTGTAAAAGTAAAGTACAGGACTGGAAAGTTGTTCTCATGACATGGAGCTATGATAACACAGAGCAATTATTTAATGACTGGACACTGGAGGCGCGTCCAAGATGTGCAGACCATTCTGTCTCCTGGCAGGGTCAAACATCTGCTAAAACTCAGACCTTGAGGGGAAACCACAGCGTACAGAACCCGCACAAGAACCCAGCTCCATCTTTTAACACTGGGAGAGTAGGACTAGGGTGCTCTTTGCTGTACATCGGTGAGCACCACAAACTTTTCTTTCCATTTCTCATCCCCCAGAGCAGCTTGAAACTGCTTCAGGGCAATGCAAACACTAAAAGTAATCAATATGAAAGACCATGTTCCCTCCATCCCTCTCCCCTGCATCCTCATTAAATCAGAATCGTTCTACTACTGTAATATCCATTTCTCCCTTACCTCTACTTTCCCACAACTGCATTTAATAGCAGGCTGGGTGTGGTACACCAAAAGTAGCAGAGAATTTTACTTCATTTATTTTACGACCCTATCTTGTTCATGCTCGTACCTACCTTTGTGCTTTTAAACTATGTGCTCGGTAGCAGCCTGTTGAAATAACCGAGATTAGTGATCAGTATCAAAGTAGTATGGGTAACAAATAGTATGTGTAAGATCTAGTGTGTCTGAGATATGAATTACTTCCTAGTAGGTGGCATCTAAACAGCAACAAAGGTCTCTTTTAGGGTCGAGTAGTTAGTGACTTGCAATGCAATGCAATGCCCATAAACCAATCCCAAGTAAGAACAAGATGAGTGTTGATGATACTTTGGACCATGTAACCTGCATATTTGTTATTTTGTTTCGCAGAGTGTCACTGCAGAAAAGGATGACCGAACCACTGCCATATCCTGAACTGCACATGAAACTTCACAACGAAAGCAAACAAAACCTATCCTTGGTGAAGCATCAGAAATCATAAGAACACGCACAGAAGCAGCAACTGTGTGTAGTTGGACTGAAAGCTGTATGGCAGATGTTCCTCAATGCCAGCGGGCTCGCTCAGACCGTGCATGTAAGTCACATAAGCAAGAACAATGAAATAGTTACTTAAAGTTCGTAATTATTTTTCTTGATTGCTTTCGTTCAACAGCACGTTCTGCTATTCTGCATTAGTTTAGTGCATAATCTTGGTAGAACACTAAAACCAATCTGGTATCAATGTGCTATGACAGCATGGGCTTGTTGTGGTCAGATGGGTCCCAGTACACCTCCACAGCAAGTGCAGCAAACGTTATCTCCCCTTCATTCCTTGTGCATCAACTGCACAGCACCACGGTTACCAAGCCAAATGGCACTTGGAGAAATCCCAGCGAGTACAAGATGGACAGAGTTTTTTTTTTTTTTTACGGTGTTTTATATAGCGCGAACTTGACCCAAAGGTATCGTGTATCAGAGCGCTTTACATAGCACCATTTGCATTACATGAGGACACATTCATTTTTGTTAGGCACGGGGAGATTAAGTGATTTGCCCAGAATCACAGGATGTTCAGCGTCATTGCCGAGACTCGAACCCAGTTCCTCAGATTCGAGGTCGCCCGCCCTAGCCATTAGGCCAACTCCTAGTCTTCTTTGCTACTCTCCGAAATCCATGATTGACTCGTCTCTCATACAGAAGCCCTCGAACCATCGATCTGCAGAAACCTGAAACGTGAACACTTCTGGTCATTTCTATTAAAATCCAAAACTTCTCTTAAAGGTCTTACCATATCAGCACAGTCCATTCTTATTCGCACAGGAAACTATGGCGATTTTGGGGGCAGTCGGTCTTTCGCAGTATTACAACACCACGACTTCTCGGAATCACATTCGCAGACCTCGAAATGCTTCAACTCTTCCATAAACATCGGACAAAATCCCACCAATAAAATTGCATTAATATGCAGGGGAAAAAAATCACTTCGGTCATAGATTTGTCCTCACCTGGGATTTTAACCCAGAGCCTCCGTTCACATTGTATTTCTTCTTGTTGTTGAGCATGGCGTCAATCCTGAAGAACTGCCCGTAATCCCTCCGGCAGGACTGGGCGCCGCAAGGCCATCCATTTATACCTTGGAGCACCTACGATCTCGCTGGGTCTGGTTCCAACCTGCCCGAATGGCTCTCTGGCCTGGCCTCCAGCGGATCGCTTGGCAGACGTGAACCCCAGTCTTTAATGAGGCATTCCTGCTCGCGTCGTTATAGGTACAGCCAAAGTAATTAATGTCATCTTGCTGACCTCTAAACTGTTAGTAGCAGTCCAACAAGGACCAACGTGCGCGCACATTAGAATGGCTCACTCGTGTCCCAAGCACGCTTCCTAACCCAGCTGTAATCGACTTGTTAATTAGGTCTGCTTTGTTCTAGGCCCTTCTCTGCAGTGTATGGTGGCCCAGCACATTACCACACTTCACATGCTTTAAAGAAAAGGTGCAAGAGGGCGGTTATGTTTTTTTTCATGTAGAGTGCAGGACCTTGCCCGGTCATTCTGCAGCTGTAGAGTAGACCCTAGAAGCGGCGATCCATCATTTGTCTGCAGGACCCGTCACTGCAAGTTCTGGTAAGTATTGGTATCAATGGTGTGCACTGTCTTTCATGATCTGCGCAAATCGTCTGAAAAAACACTGTCCATGTTGATGGAATCCAGAAACCTTCAGTCAGCGAATGTGGTTTAAGCCGGACTTCCGTATTTAAAAAAATAAACATAGTAATCGTTTCTCCAGCAACCACCTAATCACACAAGGAGCTAATTTTATGCTGCATGAAGTCCTGTGGAAGTAAAAGACAGGTGAATAACTTGACTAACACTGCCTCTGGGGAGCTCCATTCAGCCTGAGTTGTCACCCCAGCAGGATAATGCCCTTGGTGATGCCATGCAAAGGGCTGAGAGAGCATGAATGCTTGTCAAATCCTATCCTCCTCCATCCACCAGGTACATGGCATCACTAGTAACCGGTCGTAAATCCAAATTAAAAAAATGGTATCAATATATTTAAACTTTTGCATTCCGAGGGCAGTACATGAGCAGAAGTGGCAGGGTAGGGATGAAAAACGGGGCAGAAGTGGGAAATGGAGTCAGTGTCACAAAACGAAAGGGTGACAGAAGTTGACAAAAGCAGAAAAAAACAGGTCTGTGAAAGTACCACAATTAAATATCTTGCGAAACCGTTCTGATGCAAGCAGGGGGACGGGAAGGAAGGGAGATTGTATGCACTTAACCTAGTAGGGGCTCAGGAAATATAAAGTTGAATATAAAAGGGCTGTGGGTGATAAAAGACATACATTTCCCCCGTTCAATGTTAACAACTACTTTTGAACTGTTCAAACACGTTCACACAGACTGACTCAAGAGGTCATACTGCGCTCTTTACTATGTGGCACTTACATCAGCCTAAGCAAGTTAGAGAGTTGAGAAGTAGCCACTTAACTCTGGAGTAATGGTTAAGAATACAGCTGCTGCAGAGCAAACTATCCAGTTACCTTTGCAAGGGCAAGTACTATAATCCTTTGTGAAGGCACACCCAAGCTCTTTTGCTTTCTGTCAAAGTGAAAGAAAAGGATGCTCCAATAAAAGCAAAAGCAAGGAGTATAGCTGCACCACATCAACCCTAAAAATAATTTACTGTCTCTGCATCCCAGCAGGACCCACAAACTGCCAACAGTTCACAAAATGAAATAAGGCACCCCAATAGTCCATCGTCTTGGATGTCAACCCGAGAGCTCAAGTCATTTATGGAGCACAATGTATGAAAATAAGCTCATCCTAACAATTGTCACAATTTAATCACCTGTCGATGGGACACTTCCAATGACTCCCACCATTACCTGCAACAAACATGGCTGCTCATCAATAACCACTAAAGAAAGTAACAGTGCTTGCTTTCAAGCGTATAAAGAAAAAAACTAAATTAAATTAATAATATAATGGGTCGTAACGAAGATAACTTGATAAGACTCCCACTACGCTGATGAAATTAATATCCTTGGTACCTGCTCAGAGCAGACTACATCTGTCCAGAGTTCTGGCACTCTGAATTAACTGAAAGGGGGCACGCCTCACGCAACCGACATTACAAAGCAAGCATTGACGAAGCCAATAGATCTGGCACGGCAAGCTGTTGTGATGGTTACTTTATTTTTTATAGCAAGCACATGTCACAACAATATAAAGACAACTCCACAGCATTATATTGTCTCCCTTGTGTAGTCCATGCATAAGCCCGAGATGTGGCAACAGTGCATGCTCTTTACTTACAGCCAGGAACTTAAGTGAGCCAGCGATGATGCTCACGAAGTTAGCATGCTGCTGACGTGTAATCTGCCCTGGACTAGTTTCAATCCCGCCAGGGCCATTTCACGCTTTATCTTTCCAAAGTCAACAGATTTAGCATCATTAAGCTGAGCAATTGTAACCACTTATTGTTTACAACACTTTGAAATCGCTAAAACAATACTATTAAACAATATAAAAAAACAGTTAAATATATTTCTATACTTTGAAGAGAAAAGTTAATAACGTGGGCACTTAGCAAAAGGACTAGAGAGGAGTAGGAACACTCATTATCAGCACTTGTAGGCTATTTCACTTAAAAAGTGCATATGGTGAACTTGGTATTAATCAATTAAGCACGTTTGAGTCCACAACAACTAGGTTCACAGTTAAAAAGTTGTTGAAACTTAGCCTTCCCTCACAAGGCTATCAACATGTACATTTTAAAATTTCTAATTTCATGCAATTTCTTTTAGGACATAATGTGGTCTAAAGTTTAAATATTCGAACACATTTCCTACCAATGAAGCTACTTCTATGCTTTTTTTTGTGCTACAAATAGCTCTACTGACAATCAATGTTGTGTTGCCAGAAGGCTCCTCAGTAATTTCACTTACTGGAGGTTAATTACATTTAATAGACAGTCACCTCTGAAGTATATATACTCTTCTAGGCCCAAAACGGACAATACAGGTTTTAGTGGAGTGTGAGGTTGGGAGGTTTGGGCTGCTATGCATTACATCCCCCTCACCCAGTCCCCCAAGAAGACAGTTTGCTGGGAGCAAAAAACACGTTGTACCTGTCGAACCTTTAAAGAGTGGGATAGATGCGGAACCAGCGCTGGAAAGAGGCAGGCGACTGAAAATCCTTTTCTACACAGCAACCTACGTTATCACTGACTGGTATACTTGAAAGGGTTAGTTGCAGAGACACAGGGTTTGAAGCACAGGATATGGTATGACCTTGTCACGTGACACCTTGATTCCAGTACCGGGCTTTCAGTGAACAAGTTGCTGCATTCTGAAAGTTACAGCTTTGTTACAGTTGAATTGAATCAACTGCACATACATCTAAAAACGGCAAATGGTCGAAGATCTTGGAGTTAAGCAAAAAGATCAAAAGCACTAATTAGGGACACCAAAAACATTAGTCATCTCTATCCTAAGGTATGCCTGACATACAGTCTCCTCATTCCTACGGAATACCATGACACAAATTAGCAACCAACTGCTTTACCAATATCTTAGTGGAGATTATGGATGAGGTCTTTTCCCTCAAAGTGAAAAGAACCAAGAGGAAAAGACACTACTCATGTTATGCAAAATAACTCCATAAAAAACACCTCAGACTCACTGAATGTTAAACATACCTATAGTGCCAGAAGGATTCACAAAAAACAGGTCTTTGAAGCTAAATCAATGTCTATTAAATCTAAAATCGAGTCAACCGAAAAGAGACCAAAAAGCTCTTTGAAATAGTCAACCATGCCACAAAGCCCACAACTCTGCTAGACACAACTGAACTGGAAAAGAAATGTGACGATTTTGCTTGCTTCTTCGATACCAAGATCAAAAATATTGAAGTGTTTTTTCAAAATAAGCGTACTGTATGCAATAGAAAGTCTACAAACAACTAGTCAAATTTCAGAGTTATGTCACAAACTGAATTTCAAATCACTCTCTCCAAATACAACCTTTCATGTCACTTCCCGGATCCTTTACCTGCTAATGTGGCAAAAAAGATGCACAATGCCCTAGTTTTTCATTGGTCTAGTATCATTAATCTATCCCTGCAAAATAGAATCTTCTGGAATGCCTAAAAATTAGCCAGATGTTGCCTCTATTAAAAAGTCTGTGGACTTCCATTTCTTGCCAAACTCCTTGAAACCAGTGGCAACACTCAAGTAAAACATTTTATAAAGGACAAAACCAATTTACTGAGTTGCGTTCTGGGTTTAGACCTGTTCAAACTAAGGAGTCAGCTATCCTGCAAATCACTGATGATGCTCTTCTCATCCTGAACAACGGGGGCTCATGTCGGCTAACTCTATTCAACCTTTTGGCGGCTGTTGATACCATGAACCACAACATCCTCACCACCTGAAAGATCTTGTCGGCATTGAAGCAAAGTTTTGGATTGATTCAAATCATACCTTGCCAATCACGTTAAATACATACAATTAAATCACACAATTTCTAACCCAGTAACTGGCTCTAACGGGGTACCTCAAAGCCGTATTAGCCCATGCCTTAATCCGTTCCATGCGTCAGACGGCCAGTGGCCGTCCGACGTCACGGTGGGCGTGTGCGTCGAACGGCTCCCGGCCGTCCTAGCACCCACCCACGGGGGAAGCGCTGGCGCTCCCCCCGTGGGCATCCCTTAATGCTGCCTCCATCGGGGAAGGCAGCGGAAGCACTTCCGCTGCCATCCCGCCCCACCTCCACGTCATCTAATGACATGACGACGTCATTAAATGAAACCGGACGCGTTGGAAGCCATTTGCTTCCAGCGCGTCCAAGGAGGAGAAGGTAAGTTTCTCCTTGGGGAGGGGGGGGGTTTAAAAAGAGGCTTCGGAGGAAAGGAAAGGGTTTTCCTTTCCTCCGATGCCTCTTTTGAGCATTCCCGCTGCACGATCGTGCAGCAGGAATGCCCACTAGACACCTGGGATCTCTTTTTTTTATTTCTAAAAACTAAATCGACTGTTTGTGGAGAGCGGCCCCTTAGGCAAGGGTCGCTCCCCTTTGGGGGGCAATGTTTTTGGCCGTTTCTGGGGGGCAGATCGGCCATTTTATTTTGATATCGTGCCCACTAGACCACCAGGGATTTATTTGTGGGGAGTGGCCCCTTTGGCAAGGGTCACTCCCCTTGGGGGAGTATTATTTTGGCTGTTTCTGCCCCCCTGTGGGCAGATTGGCCATTTTACTTTTTAATCGTGCCCACTGGACCACCAGGGATTTATTTGTGGGGAGTGGCCCCTTGGGCAAGGGTTGCTTCCCTTTGGGGAGCATTATTTTGGCCGTTTCTGCCCCCCTGGGGAGGGGGGAGATCAGCTGATTTTTTTTTGGTTTTGTGTGGCCCACTAGGCCACCAGGGATTTCTGGATATTTTTTTGTGGGGTGCTGGGGAGCGGCCCCTTGGGCAAGGGTCGCTCCCCTTTTTGCGGTGATTATTGTGGCCGTTTCTGCCCCCTTTGGGGGCAGATCGGCCATATGTTTTCAGCGCCATCTGTCCCCCAGGGGGGCAGAAGCCAGTAGACACCAGGTTTTAAAAAAAATTGTTGGGGAGTGGCCCCTTGGGCAAGGGTCGCTCCCCTTTATGGGGGGATTATTGTGGCCGTTTCTGCCCTCTTTCAGGCCCACCTACCCCTCAGCTTGACTGGTGGATTGTGCATTATTTGCATATGTGATTGTAATGTTTTATTTTCCCTTTTTATTCTCGTGCAAAGCTTTTGATTCTTGTTTGCGGTTTCGGCAGTGGTTGTTCTGCAGTTTTGCGTAGTTGCATTTATTTGGTAAGAAAAACATTTTTGTTGTGTTTACTCCAAATGAGTATTATTGTCATGCATGAATGAATTTTTTGTAAGTGGTGTCATAATAGCTGCATATTTAGTTAGTGTTTTAAGCATGAAGTTCTTTGCAATGTGTTTTGCGTTGTCTTACGTGTAATTTTCTTTTCTTTTTTAGTGGGATATTGTTGGTCCTTACTGTGTCTGTGCAGAGTAGGTGGTGGGGAGTCTAGCTGCTTCTGGCAATTGAGTGGTATAGTTTGAGTATATAGGTCTTTGTGATAAAGCCACATTTTGTTTATTACTTATTTTACAAAGTGTGTGGTGTTGTTGACTTGTTTGACAAGTTACCTTTATTAGTAAGGATTATGGCTAGCCACAGAATTACTGCTCAGCAGGGTGGTTGGTATGCTTTTTGAATCTTCCTCTGATCATGATATGAGACTGACAGTGCGTCTGAGGGGGTGCAAGATTCTGCGAGTGAGTTTTCTGTCCACGAGGAATCATCTGATGATGAAGCTACTCTTAGTGCGGATTAAGCTACTCTCAGTGCAGATGAAGTGCCTGTTTTAGAGGAGGACACTGATGTGTTGATGGTGCAGCAAGAGGCATCGGGACTGCAGCCTGGGGCTGCAAGGCTTCCTACTGGAAGTGCTGGACTCTGGGTTGATCCAAACATGGTGCAGCCGGTGTTGCCTGCCTTTAGTGGTGATGCAGGGTTTAGAGTGGATTGTGAAAATGCTTTGCCTATACAGTTTTTTCAGTTGTTTATGGATGATGTATTTTTGGCTGAGATTGTTGAGCAGACTAATTTGTATGCTGAACAGTTTTTGAGGGACAACAGTGCCAGACTTAGGCCCCGCTCTAGAGCTACCTGGTGGACTCCCACAAATCTGGATGAGATGAAGAGGTTTTTGGGTTTGACTTTTTTGATGGGCTTGATAAGGAAGCCGTCCCTGGCTTCATATTGGTCTTCCAGTCCCTTGATGGCAACAGCCATATTTCCTGCAATTACGAGTCGTGATCGGTATTTACTTTTGCTTCGGATGCTGCATTTTGTTGATAATGATTTGTCGTTGCCACAAGATCACCCTGACTGTGACCGTCTTTTTAAGATTCAGCCTGTTCTTGATCACTTTGTAGATCGATTTTCAGAGATCTATACTCCAGGGAAAGAAATAGCGGTTGATGAGTCTTTGGTCCTGTTCAAGGGCCATTTGGTTTTTAGGCAGTACATTCCTAGCAAGAGGGCACGTTATGGAATTAAGATGTATATGTTGTCTGAGAGTAGGACCGGATATGTCTATAATTTCCGGGTGTACACTGGTAGGGATTCCACTATTGACCCCCCTGGTTGTCCATCCACTTTTGGAGTTTGAGAAAATTGTGTGGGAACTTGCTAGAGGACTGTTTAACAGAGGTCACCATTTGTACCTTGATAACTTCTACACTGCTGTGCAATTGTTTAAGGAATTGCTCAAAGTGGACACTTTTGCTTGTGGCACAATCTGCTCTAACCGTAAAGGTTATCCAAAAGAGCTTGTTTGCAAAAAGCTTCAGAGGGGACAGTGCAGTGCCTTGCGTAGTGAGGAACTGCTAGCTGTGAAATTTGTGGACACGAGGGATGTGTACATGCCGACTACCATCCATGATGACAGTACTTCACCTGGGACTGTTTGGGATCAGATTGCTGAAGTGCGCAAACCTGTGCGCATTGTAGACTATAATAAGCACATGGGTGGTGTCGATAGAGTAGATCAGAGGTTGGAACCTTACACTGCTGTTCGTAAGGCTTACATTTGGTATAAGAAGTTGGCCATCCATCTCTTCAATTTAGCAACTTTTAATGCTTTTGTTGTGTTCAAGGAGTGTTCTCCTGCGTCAAAGATGACTTTTGTTCAGTTTCAGGAGTCTGTGATAGGCAGCCTTGTTGTAGTGGAACAGGCAAGTGTTCCTAGAGTTGGAGTGGTGGAGGATGTGGCTAGATTGAAAGATCGCCACTTTCCTGATTTAATTCCTCCCACGCCCAAAAAAAAACAATCCCTGTAAGAGATGTAGAGTCTGTTTGCGGAGAGGTATGCGGAAGGAGAGTCGTATGCACTGTGCTGATTGTCCTTCTAATCCTGGGCTGTGTGTGCCCACATGTTTCAGATTATATCACACTCAAAAGAGTTTTTGGGAGCAACCGTGAGTCTAATAGTGTACTGCCTGGTCTGTATAGTTTTATATAGTTGTTCAGTTTCACGGTTGGCATTAGAATGATGTCTTTCCTTACCGCTGTTGTTTTTGTATAGTTTTGTATCTAGTTCCAATTGGTTTGTGTTTTCTTTCTCGTTAAAAAAAAATATTTGATGACGGTGTGCGTGGACTGGCGCTTGGCTGGTGGTGGGGGTGGCGGTGTGGCTGGGCTGGTGCTTGGCTGGCAGTGTGTGTGGGCTGGCGCTTGGCTGGCAGTGTGTGTGGGCTGGCGCTTGGCTGGCGGTGTGCGTGGGCTTGCAGTGTGTAAGTAGTGACTTGCTGCTGGTCATTACACACTCTGCTAGTCAAACGCCACTGCACACACCATGTCAACCACCAGCCGGTGTGACTGCTGTGTCAGTCATGTGGGCGTATGAAAGTGATGGGCCCTTGAATGGCGCTGTCTGTTGATGTGAATGTTGTAATATGCTGGGCCCGCGGCTGGCGGTGTGAATGGTCTTGTGTGTCACGTATGAAAAGTGTGTGAATGGCCTGTAAAGAGGTTGGTGCCTTGCCATGGCTTTACAGCTCACGAGCTGTGAGTCATTGGTTCAGGTTTTTAACCTTTTAAATATTAACAATGCATTTCCTTTTTGTGAAATTCCTTGTTAATAGAATTTTACGCTCTGAACCTTCACTCACCCTCGTGCCAAATCCAACCAGTATGTGTGAGTACTTAAGGAATTGTTCATTTTGAAGTAATATGTCTTTTCTGTCTCTCTCTGCCAGGGTGTACATTGTCTCCACATTGTCTGTGGATGTGAGTGTTGTAATGTGCTGGGGCCGCAGCTGGTGGTGTGAAAGTGTGTGTCAAGTATGAAAGGTGTGTGAAAGGCCTGTAAAGAGGTTGGTGCCTTGTCGTGTCTTTACAGCTCATGAGCTGGGAGTCATTGGTTGAGACGAGACGAGGTTGCCTGCCATCCCGCAGCTCGGCAGTGAAGAGCAGCGAGACTGCGGCGGGGAGATCCTGCCTTCGCCAGCGTGCTGGTTCCTGGGCTGTTGCTGCCAGTGGTCCTGCTGGCACCTTTCCGGGGCTTTGTCGGAGACGCGTGGGTCTGATCACCAAGTTTGTCTCCCTCGCCTGCACCGACGCCCCCCCCCCCCCTGACCCCGTGGCTGTCTTCCCCTCCGAGGCTGCTGCCTGAGCTCCCGTGTCTTCCCTGCTTTCCTTAAATTCCTTAATTCCGATGTGCCGTAGGTGATTGAAGACCTTGACTTCCTCCATACCTGATCTGGTATCTGCCCCCACTCAGCCCTGCTCGTGGGGTAGGTTTTCCTTTTTGGAATTGTTTTTTACCTGATTTTTGTTTGCTCGCAATGCCGCCATTTTTGTTTGTGAGGTACCTGGGGTCCGGGAGTCTCAAACCGCCATCTTATGGCCTCGTCATTCCCCTGACTGACTCATTCATTTGATCAGCGCCTTGTTCTACTTTACTGACTATCGGCTGTTATCTGATCTGTATTCGCTACCCTTTTTTTCTGTTCACCCTCTACGCTCCCTTTTTATCGTTTTTCTATGCTATGTAACGACCTAGTAACTGATGTTAACTTGCAAAAGATGTATTCTGTGTAACAATATGTAAACTGTCATGTAAAGCGCTCTGATACCTCCGGGTCTAGCCAGCGCTATATAAAACTCGTCAAATAAATAAATAAATAAATTGGTTCAGGTTTTTAACCTTTTAATTATTAACAGTGCATTTCCTTTTTGTGAAATCTCTTGTTAATAAAATATACATTTTGAACCCTTCACTCACCCTTGTGCCAAATCCAACCGGTATGTGTGTGTACTTTAGGAACAGATGGATAGGCAGTCATATTTGTCTCATCTGTCTTTCTGTGCTAAGGTGTAGTCTGTCTCTAGGGAACATTTACCAAATTTAGATATTTCTGTAAAGCAAAAAAAAAAGTGAAGTGCTGGGTGGTGTGCCTCTCATGGATCCCAACAAGTTTTTTTACTCACAATGCCATGCAAACCTCAAAATGTGACTATAGTCACGCATTTTCCTTGCATTACTGTGTCCTAATATTCAGGTGTCAGAAAAACCACAATTTTCCTACCATCCAGCATTCCCCCCCAGGTCTCCCGATAAAAGTGGTACCTCACTCGCGTGGGTGGGCCAAGTAACCGCGACAGGCAAGGGCCCAAAACGTATTGAGGCAACATCAAAATTACCTATCACAAAACAACCTGGTTTTGCAAGGGGGGGGTCACCTGGGTTTTTGGCCCCGGACTCGGCGGCCATCTTGGGAAACCTTCCAAACCCACACATTTCTGAAAACTAGACACCCGGGGGAGTCCAGCGAGGTATGGCTTGCGTGGACCCCCCCCAACGTTTTCCTACCCAGAATCCCCTGCAAACCTCAAATTTAGCTGAAAAAAAACCTCATTTTCCTCATATTTTTGTGTGGAATCACCGTGCCGGCACAAATGTCCTACCCCACAGCGTTCCCCTCAGTCTCCAGAGTAAAATGATACCTCACTTGTGTGATTTTTTCAGCTAAATTTGAGGTTTACAGGGGGATTCTGGGTAGGAAAACGTTGGGGGGCCCACGCAAGCCATACCTCGCTTGACTCCCCCAGGTGTCTAGTTTTCAGAAATGTGTGGGTTTGGTAGGTTTCCCAAGATGGCCGCCGAGCCCGGTTTGCAAGGGATTCTGGGTAACAGAACCTGGTGAGAGCCAGACAAGTCACCCCATCCTGGATTCCCCTGGGTGTCTAGTTTTCAAAAATGTATAGGTTTGCTAGGTTTCCCTAGGTGCCGGCAGAGCTAGGGTGCAAAATCTACAGCTAGGCACTTTGCAAAAAAAGGGTCAGTTTTCACTGTAAAAATGAAGTGTGTCCACGTTGCGTTTCCTGTCGCAGGCACTAGGCCTACCCACACAAGTGAGGTACCATTTTTATCGGGAGACTTAGGGTAACACAGAATTGTAGAGCAACTGTTCTTACCCATTGACTTTGTCTTTCATTTGGAAGGCAGAAATGCATCGAATGTGTAAAAAAGAAGTCACTTTGAAAAATGTCCTATAATTCTCATGCTAGTATGGGTACTCACAATTTCGGAAATGTGCAAATTGCTACTGTTTCTAAACTCTATATTTTGCTCCAATTTCAGAAATACATGGGTGTCTTTCATCCCGATTTTTCACTGTATATATTTTCCCAAATGAATTGCTTTATACCCGGTACATAATAAAAAACCATTGCAAGATGCTGCTCAGTTATTGGCTTTGAGTTAGTCGGGTTCTTGGTGAACCTACAAGTCCTATATATCCCCACAACCAGAAAGGTCCAGCGGATGTAACGGTATATTGCTTTCAAACATCTGTCATAATTAGAAGAAGTTACAGGTGAAAACGTTGGCACAAATGGCTGTTTTTTTTCAACTCATTTTCAATTTTTCATATTTTCAACTGTTAGTTTCTATAAAGAAACCTTGAAGGATCTACACAAATGACTCCTTGCTGAATTCAGAATTTTGTCTACTTTTCTAAAATGTATAGATCCCAGGATCCATTATTGCTTTCATACCCATTTCTACCATTACCTGGAAGAAGGTTGAAAGCACAAAAATAGCAAAAATAGGCTATGTCCCAGTAAAATGCCAAAACTGTAAAAAATGTTGGTTTTCTGACAAGTCTGTCAGTTCCTGAAAGCTAGGAAAATGGTGATTTCAGCCCCACAAACCCTTTGTTGATACCATTTGCAGGGGAAAAAACCAGATGCTTTCATTTGCAGCACTTTTTCCCCATTTTTCCCCCCAAAAATTTTTTAGCTGTATTTTGGCTAATTTCTGGGTCCCCTCCAGGGGAATCAACATACCCTGGGAATCTTTAGAATCCCCATGATGTTGGAAGAAAAGAACGCAAATTTGGCGTGGATACCTTATGTGGTCAAAAAGTTACAGGGGCCTAAGCGCGAACTACCTCAAATAGCCAAAAAAAGGCTTAGCACAGGGGGGGGAAAGGCCTAGCAGCGAAGGGGTTAATATTTATATTGAACTTGTGAGTCATAGCTTAAAAGATTCCAGCATATCCCATCACCAATATGCTAATGGCACTCCACTGTACCTAAAAATTATTCTCATTTCACCGCAGGCACCATCAATGCCAGCTCAAGAATGGTGTTCTCCCACTCTTAGACAAAATCTCTAGGCTACACTTTCGACAACAGGATGGATCAGCTCAAACATATAAACATCTACATCAAGAGCTGCCCTGTCTCTTGCAACTACAAATATTGATTACTTCAGTACTGCAGTGTAACTGTGGATAGTACAGTGTCCACACTGGAACATGAGAAAACATGAGAGCAAAACAAGAAAACATAGATGCGAATAATTACTATTCCCAGGGCTTATCATTGGCCCTCAGACAGCATGGTGAGCTTTTCACTTCAGGTGTGTATGCTGCTCAGTCATTACCCCGTTCATGCTCCTGAATGAACGATGGAGAAGTGACTAGGCCTGCCAGTATCCGACCCTTACTCTATCTTTCAGTGTAGTAGACAAAAAAGTGTTATGCTGTATGCTCTCTGTGTTGTGATAAACACTGTAACTGAGGATAACAAAAACATAACCAGGAAATAAGTTTAAGTTTATTTAGTTGTGGTAGCCTGCAAGTACTAAACTTCTGGACATGTTATGACCCGTCTAAGGAGGAAGTTAACATATTTTAATGCATGTCTATTTATGGTACTTTCTTTGGGATTGAAGACAGTTGTATGGGGTAGGTAGTCTCCAAATCCATAACTTCAACTAAAATAAAAGCAGTACAGTATGACAAGTTACCTCCGGTGAAGCCTTATCTGGTAGACATAATCTAGGTGCAGTTTCCTTACCTTAGAAGATCCCAGGCGTCAGGCTGGATCCCAAAACTTTTGCTCGAGCAATACCCGCGCTGGTAGGTGGCGTCGATCAGTTACGCGTGACGTCGTCTCTGCCGGAAGTGGCGTCACGCGTCACCGATATAGGCGCCACCTTGGCGCGCTGACATCAGTTACTTTTCATGACTTTCCACACCAGGAGTGTGGAGCCATGAAGTGCACTGACAGTGGTGTGCATTGAACAACTAGGGCCCAGAAAGGGACCAGCCATGACGTTAAAAACTGGTCCACAGTGCGGGAGGATGGGTGGTTCGGTAAGGAATCTGTGGCTAGATTATGTCTATACCAGATAAAGCGTTACCGAAGTCAAGTAACTTGTCCATCTGATAAAGACATCTAGCCGCAGATTCCTTACCTTAGAATGATACCCCAGCAATACCATTCACAGAGGACAGACTTATGGACAAGTTTAGACCAGGAAGTCTTGCAGGACAGAGCAGCCAAAAAGGTCGTCCCTGCAGACTTGACTGTCCAGGCAGTAGTGCTTAGTGAACGTGTGCAGTGATGCACACGTTGCTGCCTGACAAATGGTAAGGACTGGAACACCACGTTGCAATGCTGTGGTATCAGCCTTAGCTGAGGTGAACGAAGCTGTTAAGCCTTCAGGAGGCTGTTTCTTGGCCAGAGCACTGCAAATTTTGAGGCAGAGGATGACCCATCGAGAGACAGTCCTCTTCTGCACTGCATGACCTTTCTTTGATCCAACGTACCCCACGAAGAGTTGGTCGTCCACCCAGAACTCTTTAGTGCGGTCAAGGTAGAACGACAACGCTCCTTTTAGGTCCAGACGGTGGAGTCGCTCCTCCTCTTTAGAGGGGTGCAGAGGAGCATAGAAAGTGGGCAAGGTGACAGATTGCCCCACGTGGAATGGTGTTACTACTTTTGGTAAGAAAGAGGCCCTAGTGCGATGCACCAACTTATCAGGGGTGAGTGTTTGATTGGCTCAAACGTTCCGTCCATCATCCCCTTTTGTATCGCTTTGTTCGCCCCAGTTGGCGGGGGTATGCCCAGACGTGCCACTGGATTCAAGCAAGCCTGGCTGATGACGGCTGGAATGCCAGAAACCGGTCCTAGGATGCTTGTTTCCGGTCCAGGGAAGACATGGCTTGGCAGTTCGGGCTGGACTGTTCCCATGAGGCACAGGGTCAGACTGATTTGCATATGGCCATGTCTGAACTGGGGTGGTGGAGTGAGCTAAAGAATGATGATGGATTAAACCCAGATCAGTTGACTGGGGGTGAGTGTTTGATTGGCTCAAACGTTCCGTCCATCATCCCCTTTTGTATCGCACCAACTTATCAGGGCAGATGGTCAGGTATGGAGGCCTGGATGACAGAACCTGCAATTTGCTGACCCTTCTGGCAGAAGTTATGGCCACTAGAAAGGCTGTTTTGATGGTAAGCAGCCGGAGGGGGCAGGTGTGCAGAGGTTCAAATGGAGCACACATTAGGAAAGTAAGAACCAAATTAAGGTCTCACTGAGGCATGATGAAAGGTGGCAGAAGGAAACCTATATATCAGCCCCTTAAGGAATCAATTTACAATCTGGGATTTGAATAAGGAGAGTTAGTCTGGCAGCCTCAAAAAGGCAGACAGGGCCGAAAGGTACCCTTTGAGAGTGCCCAGAGCAGAGCCCTGCTGGGCAAAGGTCAAAATAAAGAGGACTTGGGAAAGGGAAGCAGAAAGAGGATCAATAGATCTTTCTGTACAATATTTTGCAAATTTTGCCACCAGCAGGCGTACACGGTCTAGGTAGAGTGACGTCTGGCTGCCAAAATTACATTGCAGACTACGGGAGGAAGGTCGAATGCTATCAACTGCTGCCGCTCAATCTCCATGCACGAAGGCGTAGAGTTGACAGGTTCGGTGGAGGAGCCTCCCCTGCTGCTGTGACAGAAGATCCTCCCGAAGGGGCAGCCTGATCGGAGGAACGATGCTCAATTGGAGAAGCTCGGGATACCAGACTCTCCGTGCCCAGTCCGGAGCCACAAGAATGACTTGCGCCTGGTCGCTCCTGATCTTCTTGAGCACTCTGGACAGGAGTGGTATTGGTGGAAAGGCATATAGGAGGCCTGAGCTTCACTCAAGACTAAAAGCGTCACCGAGCTAGTGCCGCCTTGGAAACTCCAGCACACAAAACTGCTGACATTGCGTGTTCTTGGCAGAGGCAAGCAGATATTTCCAAAACTCTCCACACTTCTGAAAAAGACCTTGCGCCACCTCCAGATGGAGACGCCATTCGTTATCCACTAGGCATCGATGGCAGAGTTTTTCCGCCCTGGCATTCAGGGAACCTGCCAGGCGCTGAACCACCAGGGATATCCCTGCTGTTCCAGCCATGTCCATAGATGCCGGGCCTCCTGACAAAGGGTCCACGACCCCACCCCGTCCTGTTTGTTGCAGTACACATGGCGGTGGTGTTGTCCGTGAACACCTGAACCAACAAACCTTCGATGGAAGGATGAAAAGCTTTCAAAGTCAAGCAAACCGCTCGGAGCTCCAGCAAGTTGATGTGGATTCCGGATTCCACCGGAGACCAGAGTCCTCTGATCTCCACCACTCCCAGATGGCCGCCACCTCCCAGGAGTGAAGCATCGGTTACTACTGTGTGATCCGGGAGGGGAAGGGAGAGGGGTCTGCCTGAGACCCAATCGCAGTTGGTCAGCCACCACTGCAGGTGCTGTGCAGTTCTCTCCGAGACCTGGACCAAGTCGGAGAGATTCCCTTGATGCTGCGCCCACTGAAACTTCAGGTCCCACTGTAGAGCCTTCATATGCCATCTGGCATGTCTCTCTAGCAGGATGCAGGAGGCCATGAGGCCCAGTCGTCTCAGTCAGTCTCACCGAAATCTAGGATAGAGGGCGAAACATCGGTGTCATAGCCTGAATATCCTGGACTCGCTGCTTGGGAGGATAGGCCCGAAACTGCACTGCGTCCAGAACAACTCCGTTGAAAGGGAGCATATGAGATGGAGTCAGATGTGACTTTGGCACGTTGATAGTAAACCCCAGGGAAAGCAGGAGGTTCGCCATAGTCTGGAGGTGGGAAACGACAGCCTGGGGCGAACCCGCCTTCAACAGCCAGTCGTCGAGATAGGGGAAGACTGGCACCCCTGATCTGCGCAGATTCGGTGCGACCACAACCATCACCTTGGTGAACACCGAGGGGCACTGGTAAGGCCAAGGGAGAGCACCGTGAACTGAAAGTGCTCGCAGCCTACAGTGATCTGCAGGTAACACTGATCAGCAGGCAGGACGGGAATGTGAAAATAGGCGTCCTGCAAGTCCAGCGCTACCATCCAATCTTTCTCTGGGGTCTACGGCAGACAAGACCTGAGCGAGCATCTTGAACTATTCCTTTTTCAGGAAGTAGTTGAGGGCTCGCAGATTTAAGATAGGACGAAGGCCCTTACCCTTTTTCAGGGACCAGAAAGTAGCAGGAATAGCAACCACAGCCTACTTCTGGCACCGGAACCCTCTCTATGGTTCCCTTGGCCAAGAGAACCCTGGCTTCCTCCTGAAGCAAGGCCAGGTGGTCCTCTGTCAGCTGATCGTAAGGCGGAGGCATGGAGGGAGGGGTAGTCTTGAAAGATAGGGAGTAGCCCTTCTGGACAACCCACTGGTCCAATGTGATGTTTTGCTAGTTGTGGAGGTGATGGCTGATCCTGCCACCAACCGGCTGCCCATGATCTTGCAGGGCAAAACTAAGAAGGTTTAGAGGCTGCACGGAAAAGTTAGCTCATTGGACCACTGGCCGTCTGATCCACAGGGTCAAAAGGAGCTGCGTCCACGGCAGAGTAGAGGTTGCTGAACTTGTGCGGTCTTATGGTTGGGATATGGCTGGCGCAGCTGAAAGCTTCTTCCCTGGCCATTACAGGGATGAAAAGCAGATGGGAACGGGTGGTCACCGAGAGGCCCAAGGACTTGGCAAAGCCAGCGAGTCCTTAAAGCGCTCCAGGGCCATATCTGTCTGGTCTCCGAAGAGACGGGTGTCATCAAAGGGCATGTTCATAAGGGAAGCCTGGACAGCCCCAGAAAAGCCATAAGTCCTCAGCCAGGCATGGCGTCGAATAGCCACCGTGGACGACATTAATCCGCCTAGCGAGTCAGTGGTGTCAAGCCCACAACGAATGGTGAACTTAGCCGCATCTCGCCTGCCCAATACCGCTTGAGAGAGAAAGGCCCAGGTCTCCCACAGAACCAGTGGCAGCACCTGTGCAACCGTTTCCCACAAAGAGTGGGCGCAACGGCCCAATAGGCATGCAGTTTTCACTGACCGCAATGCAAGGCTGGCGGAAGAAAAAAATCTTCTTGCGTCAACTATCCAGCCTCCTAGATTCCCTGTCCGGGGGTGCGGAAGGGAACGCGCCTTGTGAGGTAGAGGCTTGGACCACCAGCTCTCTGGGGTAGAAGCATTGGTGAGGAATTTCGGGTTGCCCGGTGCAGGGCGATGGTGGCAGGCGATTATCTTATTCACAGGAGCCCCTGTGCTGGGCTTAGACCAGGTTCCCAGAAGGACATCAGTCAAGGCCTTGTTGAAAGGCAGGAGAGGTTGCGAGGAAGAGACACCCGGCTGCAGGGCCTCTGTCAAGAAGATGTTCGTCTTGACGTCCACCGAAGGCCCAGGACCTTGGCTGCCCTTCTCCCCACCATAGCATAATAGCATATGAAGCTTTCTCCTCCATAGCCACAGTAGGAGGAGAAAGCAGGCCAGAATCCAGGGAGGTATCAAGTCCACTGGCCTCACCCAGTTCCTCATACCAGTCCATTCTGTGCTCAGGCTGGTCTTGTAAAGGGTCCAGCGACCCCTCCAAATCCTCCTCCACTCCTAGTGCCTCAAAATAAGGCCTAGGACCCAAGGGTGCCGTCAGCACCAAAATCAGTGTCAAAAGGTGCCGATCCGGGTCATCTGGGATAAGGATGGTGCTGGCGCCGCTGGTGTCAGGATTCTTGGTGCGGGGGCGGCGCCAGGGAATGTCTCAGGGGGCCGGATCCGCCTGAGCGGAACCAGATGGAGCTCCTCCTTAGCCTCTGGGGCCTGAAGGCGCGCAGGGAAGGTCAGGTCACCCAAACATGAAGCACATGGCTTCTTAGAAATCTTTAGGCTGGGCGGGGGTGGCTCCGGCTCTGCAAATGCAGGGAAGCGCGGAGCCGAACCTCGCACAGGTTCCGCAGAACGAAACCTAGCGTGTCGAGGCTCTTCCATCATGTCGGCTGACGGACCGGAAGAAGAGGAAGCAGGCTTCGACTTCTTGTGTTTCTTATGCCTCTTACCTGACCGACTCGACGACTTTGAGCGGGGGAATGAGGACTTAGGATTCCCGGAGCGGTGCTCAGACTTTCTCGACCGGGAACGAGACCTCCGGGCGAGCAACGTGAAGTGAAACGCCGGGCCGCAAGCAGCTTTAGGGACCGCCCCTACAAGCCTTCGGAGCCATGGCCCAGCAGTCGGAGCATGATCTTGAGTCATGGTCGTGCTCCAAGCACCAGAAACAAATTGTGTGGATCCGTCACCGACATGGCACGGTGGCAGGCGACAGAGGGCAGCTCTCTTTACGGATCTGCGCTAGCTGGCGCGGAAATTAAAGAACAGACGTCGGTGCGTTGAGGTGGCGCCTATATAGAGGACGCGGACGTCATTTCCGAAGCGGACAACACAGACGTCACGCGGAGCTGACTGATGCCACCTACCGGTGTGCAAGGGTAATGCTAGAGTAAAAGTTTCCGGATTCAGCCCGACGCCTGAGATATTCTAAGATAAGGAATCTGCGGCTAGATGTCTCTATCAGATAGAACCTCCTCCTTGCACGCCAGGTAATTTAGAATATAAAATGTCAAATAATCAGAAAAATTAAGAGAACATAGTCACTACCTTTACCCAAACGTTCCCCATCATACCAGATCTACCATTGATGAATTTAGGTGCAATTAGCGCATGATTCCACTGATGGCTGAAACTGTGAATCGAATTGAATCATGAAACAAACTTTTTTTTTTTCCAATACGCAACGATAAATGCATGAGTGCACCTAGATAATGGTGTAGCCTGCCACACCGAATATACCGAAGTAAGGATCTGTATTAAGTCAATGTATCATTTTCTTGGTGTACCTAAAAAGATAATTATACACAAGCAGAAGAGGATCTTGGTGCAAA
Source organism: Calotriton arnoldi (assembly GCA_963921515.1). Lineage (NCBI taxonomy): Eukaryota > Metazoa > Chordata > Amphibia > Caudata > Salamandridae > Calotriton > Calotriton arnoldi. The sequence goes on from CAWUFW010000445.1 coordinate 3,146,651, forward strand.
TACATAAATCTATAGCCCACGATAATAGCAGTTCAAAGTGCCTTTAATTTTCATCTGAAATGGCGACCCAAAAATAAAACATTCATATTTGGCCTATTATTTACTGATTCACAATCTGTGGCCATCCAAATACAGACTTACCATGGCATCTTACCATAAGGTAAGATGTCATTCCAATAGTGAATCGTAAATCAAATCTAATCAGAAGTACCTGGCAACATCACCCAAAAATCTATTGACACTCAATGAGGTGGTACTAATATTAATGGAAGTGTGTGGAAAGTTAGAAGTAATGACATCCCTCTTAAGAAAAACCTATTCTAAGGATCAATCATTACACAGTCTTACCATGGTGTACCAGTGATGAGAAAAGGTGATTGATAGGACCATATGCGAACATGCAGTAAGGGCATACAGCTCAAATCTCTATAACAGCATGCATAAAACATGACATACCTTACACAGTGATAGTGTACTGAATGCTACAGAGAGGGAGCACATGCAGCAGCCATGCAGATTAAAAAGGCGGCGCTTCGGGCTAGACTGGGACGAGATTCTTACCCAAAAGTCATACCCATATAATGTTTGTGTTATTGATTTTGATGCAGCCGAGAACAAAATTCACTTCACTTTGAAGTGTATGTGGAGGGAACACCAATCTACAATCCTCTTACTCGATTCGCTGAGTTCAAACAAATACCTTGGGGCAAAAAATGCAAATTTCTAGCTAACATTCCATAGGAAATTCAAAGCTTTTGCATCAAAACAAGACCTAAAAGTATCCATTTAAGTGTTGGTTTTATCCTTACTAGACTACGGAAAAGGTAATTCCATCAAGTATTCCAAAAATGAATCTAGCCTATATTAAAGCCTTCTTACATAACAGCTCATCTGACCTCAGGGGCTGACCACTTGGGCAACATCACTTCCATCTTCAGTTCCCTGAGCTGGCTGCGTATCCAGGCAAGATCCGATCTCAAACTTGTCTGTACAGGTCATAAACTTGTCCACTAGCATCAACACTACCTGGCTAAGAAACTAAAGTTCTCTACCATACCAGTGAACTTTGTAGTATAGACTCACTAGTACTTGAAATTCCAGCTTTCCAGAAAAAAGGCACCTCGAAAACAATCCTTCTTAGACTGTGCAGCCATAGTATGGAACTCTAACCACCCAAAGCCCGTCCCCACTCCCAAAAAACGTATTTTTTAAAGCTAGTAACAAAGTTAAAGATTTCCTACTCAGCAAATACTTTATAAGCTCCTAACATCAACATAACTGGATCCATTAGGAGCTAAGTAAATGTTTTATGGCTTCCATCACTAAGCTTGTTCATATAAGTCCACTTGAGGCAGAAGCTGGGTTATTGAGAGCCCTATATGACTGGACCCATTCTGGGCTCAAATTGCTATATCAAAGAGTTGACTCAATAAGGACCTTAATCTTTTGACTATGACTGATTACTATTTGAATTTGTTTCCAATGAACTACTTAATTCGGTAGAACAGTACTCCGTGCTCCAATGTCTATACAAGCTATGCACTGACACCATCACTTAATGAGACACAGACATGGGAGCATTGCTTTTTAGGCCGAAGCCTATCAGACAGCACAGCTGTCTGGTTTGCTGAATATATCTTGCCGACATTTAGAAAGCTTCCAAGGGAATGCATTATGCCCATTGCCTACAATTGGCTTTGTGGTTTGAAACTCACATTTCCATGCTTTCTATTTTCTGTCTCTATTTGTTTTAGGCTGTCCAGCTGTAGTTCATACCTTCCCTAAACCTGGTTTACTGTATCCTTCGGAGATCTCACTTCCTGTAAACAGGCTTTTAAATCTTGTTATCTTCTCAATTTGCTGTGCATTTAAACACAAAGGTAAAATGTCAGGCTCCGTCTTCCGAGGGAGCTTGGTGTTTACTTTTCTTTCTGTGACTTCAAAGTGAGCGCGTTTGTAGGAAAGCAAGAGGAATGCAGATTACTATCTCATGGAGCCTGCTCGGCCCCTCCTATGCTTCAGGTTCACAAGGCTGTAAAATAACCATCAACACAGGCCTGCAGGGAGAAGGTGCACGCACATTCTGTGGCAACAAACATTCCCGTTGAGGTTCTTCTATCAAAGCACTGTTGGCTTTTTGCTTAATGTGACCCTCTACTGAGTGTCTAATGATCTTTCTGTTTACAGCTACCGAATCTGAGTACAAAACCCTTTTAATAATAACACACATTGGCAAGCCAAAAGGTGAAGCATACACAACTACACCTAATGAGCAATAGCCTCAGTATGTGCAACACGTGCAGTAGCACCATGCCATAAAAACCTAGACAACATAGATTACCGTTTTCCATTAAACTACAAACAGGAGCGTGGAAACCAACTACATAATTTACACTACAGCCTTAAACATATCCTGCCTATGTCAAAACATAGTTTTTATACTATTTGGTGGATGCGTGTGTTGTCAACCATGAAACAGGTGAACATGTTGCACAGAAACAACAACGGCCTACCACCAGGGCCGGCTTTAGCACTGCTGGAGTCTGGTGATACACTCTACGCCACTTCACTTAATGCCTCTCTACTCTATGCCAGTGCACTCTAGCCCACACTACCATGCACCACTGCACTCTTTGCCACTGTACTATACACCAGACCAGTCTGTCACTCCACTCTATGCCACTGCACTCTAAGCCAATGCACTCTGCGCCACTACTCTATGCCATTGCACTCTATCCCGCACCACTTCACTTTCTCTTTCACCATGCCACTCTATGTCACTTCTCTACTCTGAAGCAATCTACTCTGCCACTCTACTACACTCTGCACAATGCCACTTTACACAGCTCTACTCCACGCCAATGCGTTTTACACCACTACTCTATGCTACTGCACCCTACACCACTCCAATCTACGCCATTTCACTCTACTCTGAAGCAATCTACTCTATGCTACTGCACTCTACGCCACACTACTCCACTGTACTCTGCACCACTCTACTCTAAACCACTGCACTCTACGCCAATGCACTCAGCACCACTTTTTTCAAAACCAGTGCACTCTACACCAACTTCTCAGCACCACTACACTATGCTCTACAACGCTCTGCACCACTGCGCTCTACGCCACTGTGTTCTACTCTGTGCCACATTACTCTGCAAGACTGCACTCTCTGCCAATGAACTCAACACCACTCTACTCTGCACCACTGCACACTAAGCCACGGCATGCTACACCACTCTACACCATTGTGCTCCACATCACTGCACTCTACACCATTCTATTTTACTCTGCGACAGTCTACTCTGCGCTGCTTCACTGTACGCCACTCTACATAAATTCACTCTACACTACTCAAAACCAATGCACTCTACTCCAATCTACTCTGCACCACAGTACTTTACGCCACTTCACCCAAGGCCACTCTACAGCACTCCACTCTAAGACACTCCACTCTACTCCACTCTCTGACGCTCTACTCCATTAAAGTCTTCCCCACTCTATGCAACTCTATGCCAGTTTACTCCACCTATTGTGCAACACAGTACTTCTGTCTACTCCACGCCCCTGTTCTCTAAGCCACTCTACAACACTCTATGCAACACCTTCTACACAACTCCACTCTGCTCTACCCCAGCCCACGACATTCTACTCCACTCAAACTCTATGCCACTAAACTGTACTTCACTCTATGCCCTTCCACTCTATGACACACTACTCCCTCCATGATACTCCACGACACTCAATTCTACACCACTCATGCCACTCCTTAACACTCCACTCTACTTTACGACACTCCACTTTTCCTTTGCTCCATTAAAATTTAGCCATGCTGAACAGCAGCAACGCTGGTGTGTAACATGGCTAAAATATATTTGCAAAGCCAATAGCTCTTGCATAGGTGAGACCTATTGGCTTTGCCAATGCTTGCTAGTTTTACTGTGAAATATTGTTGTCTACTCTTCATATCTTCTTCTACTTTCACTAGTTTTATTGAACTATATATGTATGCTGTTTTTAATTTGTAAAGCTGCTCAGATGCATCAGGGCCTAGTATGAGCTATGTAAAAATCTCAATAGAGGACAATTAGATTTGCACCCTGGTTACATATGGCACTGCTATGTTAACCCAATGAACTTGCTGGAGAAGCCGGTCTAGATTTGGGTGCATGATGAGCTCAGAGATTGATAGAAGAACGGTGCAAAAAGGGGAACTTGTAAACTGTAGTGAGCAGTAAGGTGCCATTTCTCAAAGAGCAGCAGTGTTTACGGAGGAGTAGCCAAGGCAAGTGAAATTACACAATAATACCTCTCAATCACTAGGATTGGTTGAAAAATTAGCAGATAGATTAAACTGTAATTTTGGTATGTATTTCATTAGATCTCTGGCAAAGAGCCCACTCGAGGGGCCTGCTAGGCACTGCAGCTCCAACCCAACGAGTGAAAATGAGATGCATCCGTGAAAACGTAAAATTCTGAAGGGTGCTAAGGAACTGGCTGTCCCAAGCAAATGACTGATCTTGCTCAGGTCGGACTCGGGGCTTCATTAAGGGTCTGGTGGTCCACGGACCGCCAGACACGTGGAGCGCAGTGGTGGCAGTCTTCCGACTGGCCCATCACAGCCAGGGCGGTTGGGCCGCTCTGGGACCACCACAACTACCAGGGATTAGAGATACCTGGCGGTGGTGCAGCGGTATTGAGGCCGCAATATGCTTCGCAGGGCAGCTGCAGCCCTGCAAAGCATATTACGAGTTTCCTCACTGCCACACTTTTCATGGCGGTGCGACAGCCATGAAAAGTGTGGCGGTGAGGAAAAAAAGGGGGCCCTACATGGCTGCCTCACGCCTTGTAGATGCACACAGGGGGGCACAACATGTGTGCCCCTGTGTGCACGTACACCAGTACCTGCAAGACATGGACTGCAGCAGTCCATGCCATGCAGGTACTGCCTTTGAAGTTCCCACTTGGAACACCAATGAAAAGCCTGCCAGACAGGAGAAAAACTCCTAATCTGGCGGGAGGTTTGTACATAGGTTTGCCGGTGCGGGCGGTCCCGCTACTGCACCGCCAAACTCATAAGGCCCTCAGACTAGGTGATTAGGGGATGTCTCAGTAAGCCAGATTGCCTATACTACACTCTGGCACACAATCGGATACCATCGGCAGTAATGGTCTTAGCCCACTGCACTGTTTAGATTTCCAAAAATAAATCAATTCTGGTGTTCGACTCCCTAGGTTAAACTTGCAAAGAACCCCTTCAAAATTTACACATATAAATAGAACCACTTAAATGTATTTCTTGTATCCGTCATCTCATCACATTAAGATTGTTTAGCCTTTACACTGTTCTTGACTTTGTGTAATCATTATTTCACAAGTTGTCCATCCAATAGTTTGCAATTCCCGACATTTGTAACATTATCTATAACTTTATTGCTCCATATCACTTTTCCCCTTTTAATATCAATATATCAGCCCAGCCAATGCCATTCTATATTTACTGTTGTCGACATAAACTCTTTGAACCCCTGTCCCTGGAGATGAAATATAGCACCCACCATCTAATTATAAATCAATTGCACGTCTTTTTTTACCCAAGCTCCCAGGCTCAAATCATGCTATTAACCACCTACACATTTAAAAAAAAAAAAAATATGAATAGGATTCTACAAAGTCAAAAACTGTTGAAAGACCTATGAATCTTAATGTGATGACATGACGAATGAGAAATACATTTGATTGCTTCTCTCTCTCTCTATGTAAATGTTCACTCTGACAGTCCTTGTTCACGCACAGCTACAAGATCAGCCATTTGAGCACTTCTTTGAACCTCATCCATGACACCCACTGCTTTCAAAATAGACCAAATCACGGCCACACAGCCTGCCAGCTAAACATTAGGACTTGGTTCTACTATAACCGGCCAGAAGATCTGTAAACATGCTTCTCTCTCCTCCATTCTACATTTAAGTGAAAGCTATAAGTTTACTGTGACATGACTATTTCACCCGTCAGAACTACATGCACAATACTTCGTATATAGACCACACAGTAAACTCATACTCTTCCAACCAAGCACAAAATAGAATAGTCTCCCATCTCACGAATCGGAAACAATTCTGGGAGTAGCCAGGTACAAGGCATTATACTAATTCTACAATACAATGCTTTTACTGTGTGCTGAAGTCTTGAAAAATAAATAAAATAATGGGCAGGAAAAACAGTGTGCATGAAAAACAATACAGGGCCTGGTAACTCTTAAGAAAGTGAAGCAGTTTCTTCCAGAAAGCGACTTCAGAACTGCTGATCAAGCCCTTGTACTCTCGCACCTGAATAGTGGCAACGCTGTACTCCATGGCCTCCCAGACCCCACACTGGCCGCACCATCTTCAAAACCAGCTGGATCCTTTACAGAGCCATCAGGGCCAGCACAGTCACTTATCTTGCGGACAAGCTCCCCACCTCTGGTGGCTCTCAGCACACCCACAGCCAAGATACCAGAAAGCCTTTTCCAACTATGCACCTAGGATCTGGTACAACAACCCTCCATCCAATTTATGAAAGATGTGAAGATACACCACTTTAAAGAATACTGCAAACCAGTCACCTCTCATCACTCGTTGGCTTTGTGCTCGTCTTTGGCCCTGTACAGCGTGCCACTGCATTTTGGCTAGGTTGCGCTATAGAAATACCATATATGTACATACAGTGCAGCATGTGCAACAGCAGGTATACATAAGGTGCAGATGAGCCGTTTCCAATAGATGGGATGTCTCTGCTGACCATGCTGTTCATCAAGGAAGGTCAAAGACCCACAGTCGAGTCCAGCATGGTCAACTCAATCCAGGATCTACCTGAAAATATACTTTACCAAATCTTGTGGCTCTGAGACATGCTAGAGGGGGCTGTAGTGATGGAAGAGGGGTGGCAAAACAAAGGCACTTTGTTTTATTAAGTGCACCTTGGCAGTATTTAGAATCCTTTTACTGTCTTCCTGTCGCAACCACCAATTATGTGCATGTAGACAGAGGGCCCTTGTCTCAGCAGAAGCACAAGGGTAGTAAACATCCGGGAGCAAGATGATTAAAAGGTAAAGTTTCTCAAGAAGTGGACCGTGACATGAAATGTGACCTACTGACTTTAGAAGACAGGATGATGCAGTGACCATCAGCGCCTACAGCGCCCTGTGAGAACACTGCACAGCATGAAAAAGCTATTCATTAGTTTATCTGAAGAATGGTTCAACTATCAAACTCAAAGTGTTCATATTATCAGCTCATAAAAAACAGTTGCATGCATAATTCGTACATGAGATTTCGAAAAAAGGAGTGTATCCATTTTACCTTTTTGTGCGAGTAATTCGTTTAATGGAAAGTAAAGCAGACCTTGCAAAACACTGAAGCTTCTGAAAAGTGAAAGCGTGGAGGGGTGATATCTCAACTCATTATCCAACTTCAAGCAGTACAACTCTGGCCCCTCACTTGGGCATTTTATAACTTAAGACAGAAGAACACCTTCGCGCTTCAGGTCTATTCTTCAAGCAGGGTATGAATACTTAAGATGCTTTATCGTATCGAATGCCTTGCAGACACTAATAGGGTCACTCACTTTTTGCTTTAAAGCAGGCGTGGGTGATCCCAATGAAAGCTTAATATTGTTGCAATTGATTATTACATTCTGAGAGCTGAGGGACAATACTACAGCCTTGACTTCCTACCTCCATGATAACCCTTTCGGTTAACACCCTCTCCCGCATTCCAAAAATCACTTAAATGTACCTCTTGTTTCTTAGTTTAGAGGGGGAAATGTACAGCCACATTTTATCTTGCTCCTTTCTCTCTCCCCCCCACCCGGCACCCCACAACTTCTTAGTGGCACCATGCCTTTGCTGACTTCTTGAGCTCGCCATCGAGTTAATGCTACAGAGCTTTGCATTTTGAGCCTTGTAGTTTTGTTTTCTCCGATTATAAGGGCTACAAATTCACAGCGTGAGAAAAAGTTTCCTAAAACATTGACGATAGTAAGGATGCGATATGGATCCACTTTGCAGTTACTAACATATCTGCATTCTCCAGCATCAGTGTTAGAATATCGGTCAGACTGGCGCTGAATGGGCAAGTGTTTTTTTCTCTTCCTTTTTAGGTCTCGCCTGAGCCAGCGCTGCACTGCGAGACATTAAGTAAGGGCTTTTGAGACCTGAACACACGCTCGCGCGTGTGCTTTTTTTAAAATTAACCCGCGATTGGCCTTTGTGTGCGTCTTTCTAAGAAACTAGGTCTAGAAGTAATTCAATCAATGACTCTTGGCAATGCGTCAGGACTGACACAAAAGGTCTCCAACACGGATCAATTGATCTGAGTTGCTGCCGGACGGACGTGCCCTTTTTTTCACTAAGCAGCCTAAATCAATAGGCTTTGTAACGAGACCCCAACCGGATGGTGAAGGTCCAAAAAATATAAATGAGGCTCCAACCGACTGGTGGAGACCTTTTGTGTCAGTCCTGACGCATTGCCAAGAGTCATTGATCGCTACAACTTAATTACTGCATTTTGATTTCATCTACTGAGACTTCTGCCTAATTGGCTGTCCACTCATCCCTCCATAGTCCTGAAGAAGACCCGCCCTGACGCACCTCACATTTGCGCTACTCTCAGGGTCGAAACGTCGACATGCCATATATGTCCGCACAGCCCTCATGATCACGATTTAATTTAATATTGGATCTTGTAGCACATGTGCAAAAAGAAACAGGACAAAACTCTTCTCAAAAAATTTTCCCCTCCCGCGTTTTTATTCCACATGTATTTGTCTTGTATATAGTGCACTGTTCATATCACTTAATCACTACATGTCACTTTATTCACCACGGTCACTTATTGTTTCCTGATGCAATTGAATTTGTAATTGTGACAGCCATTAGTATTTGATACTGATTGATAATACATTATTGATTCTTATTTCGTGTGTGTTTTTTCCTTTTTTATTTTCCCCTTTTTTGAATCATTGCTCTATGTTGTGTGAAAAAAGTAATTGCTCTCTGTATTTACAAACAGTACCCTAAGCAATTGTACTCATCCCGACAGAACCAATTGTTTTTCAACAGAATCCTTAGCGCTCCTTCGACCTGCCCTGGGGTGACGGGGCTGTGCCTGCCTTTGACAAATACTAGAATGCGCAGCATTTTTACCTCTTGGTTATTACACAGGGGAACAAAAGGGGTTTGCTGAAGTGCCACGTATTGGCTAGATTTTACACTTGGGCAAAATGGTGCAAAACGAACGAGCGCTTTGCTCCCCGCTTACATAATTATATTGAGGCAAACCGGTATTTTCTCAGACACAATGTTTGTTGCACATGGGGAAAAAAGAGAGCGAGTCCGTATCCTGTACCTTTCGCCCTCCTGTTCTCACCTCTCCCTGCATCTCTCGCATCCCGCATTTCCTACAGTCTCATCGCTGCCCCCTCCCCGTTTCTGTGCCAGGGCGTCCTTCTCCCACCACCTCTCTCCCCACAAATCTCCTTCATACCCTCCTGCATCTCTGCGCTCCCCCCCCCCCCACCGGCCTCTGGTCAGGCCTCCTGCCGTCTCTCGCTCTCTCCAGGCTCTCTTCGGATGTCTCGGTCACCACCTTGCAGTGTATTGTATGTAGCGTTTCTATAGCGCTTTCCTGCCCCTTGACGTTTACTCCTCTGTGTGACCCTCTACCCCCTAACACCCCCTTCCCCACCCTCCTTCTCCTTCCCTCGACCACTACTGCCCCCCGTTTTCATTCTCACGCCCCGTCCCTGATCTCGTCTCATCCCGAGTTCTCCTTTCCACTTCCTGCATCCTCGTGTGTCTCTCTCTAAATCTCCCTCTCTAAATCTCCCTCTCTAAATCTCCCTCTCTAAATCTCTCTCAATCTCTCTCTCTCAATCTCTCTCTCTCAATCTCCCTCTCTCAATCTCCCTCTCTCAATCTCCCTCCCTCAATCTCCCTCTCTCAATCTCTCCCTCAATCTCTCCCTCAATCTCTCCCTCTCAATCTCTCCCTCTCAATCTCTCTCCCTCTCAATCTCTCTCCCTCTCAATCTCTCTCCCTCTCAATCTCTCTCAATCTCTCTCAATCCCTCTAAATCTCTCTCAATCCCTCTAAATCACTCTAAATGTCTCAATCTCTCTCTCTCTCTAAATATATCTCTAAATCTCACTAAATATCTAAATCTCTCTAAATCTCTCTAAATCTCTCTAAATCTCTCTAAATCTCTCTAAATCTCTCTAAATCTCTCTAAATCTCTCTAAATCTCTCTAAATCTCTCTAAATCTCTCTAAATCTCTCTAAATCTCTCTCAATCTCTCTCAATCTCTCTCAATCTCTCTCAATCTCTCTCTCAATCTCTCTCTCAATCTCTCTCTCAATCTCTCTCTCAATCTCTCTCTCAATCTCTCTCTCAATCTCTCTCTCAATCTCTCTCTCTCTCTCAAACTCTCTCTCAATCTCTCTCTCTCTCTCAATCTCTCTCTCAATCTCAATCTCAATCTCTCTCTCAATCTCAATCTCAATCTCTCTCTCAATCTCTCTCTAAATCTCTCTCTCAATCTCTCTAAATCTCTCTCTAAATCTCTCTCTAAATCTCTCTAAATCTCTCACTCTCTAAATCTCTCACTCTCTAAATCTCACTCTCTAAATCTCTCACTCTCTAAATCTCTCACTCTCTAAATCTCTCACTCTCTAAATCTCTCACTCTCTAAATCTCTCACTCTCTAAATCTCTCACTCTCTAAATCTCTCACTCTCTAAATCTCTCACTCTCTAAATCTCTCACTCTCTAAATCTCTCACTCTCTAAATCTCTCACTCTCTAAATCTCTCACTCTCTAAATCTTTCTCTCTCTAAATCTCTCTCTAAATCTCTCACTCCAAATCTCTCAAAATCTCTCAAAATCTCCCTCCAAATCTCCCTCAAAATCTCCCTCAAAATCTCCCACTAAAAATCTCCCACTAAAAATCTCTAAATCTCCCTCTAAATATCTCTAAATATCTCTAAATATCTCTAAATATCTCTAAATCTCCCTCTAAATATCTCTAAATCTCCCTCTAAATATCTCTAAATCTCCCTCCCTCTAAATCCCCCTCCCTCTAAATCCTTCTAAATCCCTCTCTAAATCCCTCTAAATCCCTCTAAATCCCTCTCTAAATCCCTCTCTAAATCCCTCTCTCTAAATCCCTCTCTAAATCCCTCTAAATCCCTCTAAATATCTCTAAATATCTCTAAACCCCTCTAAATATCTCTAAATCCCCCTCTCTAAATCCCCCTCTCTAAATCCCCCTCTCTAAATCCCCCTCTCTAAATCCCCCTCTCTAAATCCCCCTCTCTAAATCCCCCTCTCTAAATCCCCCTCTAAATCCCCCTCTAAATCCCCCTCTAAATCCCCCTCTAAATCCCCTCTAAATCCCTCTCTAAATCCCTCTAAATCTCTCTAAATCCCTCTCTAAATCCCTCTCTAAATCCCTCTCTAAATCCTCTCTCTAAATCCCTCTAAATATCTCTAAACCCCTCTCTAAATATCTCTAAATCCCTCTCTAAATCCCTCTCTCTAAATCCCTCTCTAAATCCCTCTCTAAATCCCTCTCTAAATCCCTCTCTAAATCCCTCTCTAAATCCCTCTAAATCTCTCTAAATCTCTCTAAATCTCTCTAAATCCCTCTAAATCTCTAAATCCCTCTAAATATCTCTAAACCCCTCTCTAAATATCTCTAAATCCCTCTCTCTAAATCCCTCTCTCTAAATCCCTCTAAATCCCCCTCTCTAAATCCCCCTCTCTAAATCCCCCTCTAAATCTCTCTCCCTCTAAATCTCTCTCCCTCTAAATCTCTCTCCCTCTAAATCTCTCTCCCTCTAAATCTCTCTCCCTCTAAATCTCTCTCCCTCTCTAAATCTCTAAATATCTCTAAATATCTCTAAATCTAACTCTCTAAATCTCACTCTCTCTAAATCTCTAAATCCCTCTAAATCCCCCTCTCTAAATCCCCCTCTCTAAATCCCCCTCTCTAAATCCCCTCTCTAAATCCCCCTCTCTAAATCCCCCTCTCTAAATCCCCTCTCTAAATCCCCTCTCTAAATCCCCTCTAAATCCCCCTCCCTCTAAATCTCTCTCCCTCTAAATCTCAATCCCTCTCTAAATATCTCTCTAAATATCTCTCTAAATATCTCTCTAAATATCTCTAAATCTCACTCTCTCTAAATCTCTCTAAATCACTAAATCCCTCTCTAAATCTCTATAAATCTCTCTAAATCCCGCTCTCTAAATCTCTCTCCAAATCCCTCCCTCTCTAAACCCCTCTCTAAATCCCTCCCTCTAAATCCCTCTCTAAATCCCTCCCTCTAAATATCTCAAAATCTCCCTCTAAATATCTCAAAATCTCCCTCTAAATATCTCAAAATCTCCCTCTAAATATCTCAAAATCTCCCTCTAAATATCTCAAAATCTCCCTCTAAATATCTCAAAATCTCCCTCTAAATATCTCAAAATCTCCCTCTAAATCTCTCTAAATATCTCAAAATCTCCCTCTAAATATCTCAAAATCTCCCTCTAAATATCTCACAATCTCCCTCACAATCTCCCTCAATCTCCCTCAATCTCCCTCAATCTCCCTCTAAATATCTCACAATCTCCCTCACAATCTCCCTCAATCTCCCTCAATCTCCCTCAATCTCCCTCAATCTCCCTCAATCTCCCCAAATCTCCCTCTCCAAATCTCCCTCTCCAAATCTCCCTCTCCAAATCTCCCTCTCCAAATCTCCCTCTCCAAATCTCCCTCTCCAAATCTCCCTCTCCAAATCTCCCTCTCCAAATCTCCCTCTCCAAATCTCCCTCTCCAAATCTCCCTCTCCAAATCTCCCTCTCCAAATCTCCCTCTCCAAATCTCCCTCTCCAAATCTCCCTCTCCAAATCTCCCTCTCCAAATCTCCCTCTCCAAATCTCCCTCTCCAAATCTCCCTCTCCAAATCTCCCTCTCCAAATCTCCCTCTCCAAATCTCCCTCTCCAAATCTCCCTCTCCAAATCTCCCTCTCCAAATCTCCCTCTCCAAATCTCCCTCTCCAAATCTCCCTCTCCAAATCTCCCTCTCCAAATCTCCCTCTCCAAATCTCCCTCTCCAAATCTCCCCCTCCAAATCTCCCCCTCCAAATCTCCCCCTCCAAATCTCCCTCTATATATCCCTCTAAATATCCCTCTAAATATCCCTCTAAATATCCCTCTAAATATCCCTCTAAATATCCCTCTAAATCTCTCTCGCTCTAAATCTCTCTCGCTCTAAATCTCTCTCGCTCTAAATCTCTCTCTCTAAATCTCTCTCTCTCTAAATCTCTCTCTCTCTAAATCTCTCTCTAAATCTCTCTAAATATCTCTCTATCTCTCTAAATATCTCTCTAAATATCTCTCTAAATATCTCTCTAAATCTCTCTAAATCTCTCTAAATCTCTCTCTAAATCTCTCTCTAAATCTCTCTCTAAATCTCTCTAAATCTCTCTCTAAATCTCTCTCTAAATCTCTCTCTAAATCTCTCTCTCTAAATCTCTCTCTCTAAATCTCTCTCTCTAAATCTCTCTTCCCCCCCGCCCCATTTCTCAATTTTTCCTCCCCCTTTCGGCATTGTCTCACTTTCAAACTCATCCAGAATCTTTCATTATTTTCCAACTAGCGCTTTGAAACCCGCAGGGTGGAGTTCGCGCTCACCCGCAAGTCCTCTCGCCCTACCCAGTTTCCCTCATTCGTTCTCTGTGGTAAGCATTCGGAAGAGTGACGACAGCCTGACAGGAGCCGGACACAAGGGTCGCTCCTTCGCAGCCACTTTGGGACTCTGATGCATAGGTACGTAGGTCTGAGGAGTGCGCACCAGTAATGAAAGAAGGAACAAGCATCTGCAATGCAATAGGTCTAAATACACTCCACATAATACCACACAGTGCCACATAATTATATGCTACATAATTACATTGCACTCAATGCAACATACACTCCTACTACCACCCAGTGCCACATAATTACACGCCACATAATTACACTCTACTGATTGCAACATACACTCCACACAATACCACTCAGTGCCACATAATTATTTGCTACATAATTACACTGCACTCAATGCAACATACACTCCAAATACCACTCAGTGCCACATAATTACACGCCACATAATTACACTCTACTGAATACAACATACACTCCCCATAATACCACTCAGTGCCACATTACACGCCACATAATTACACTCTACTCAATGCAACATAAATACACTCCACATACCACAGTGCCACATAATTACATGCCACATAATTATATTGCACTCAATGCAACATACACTCCAAATACCACTCAGTGCCACATAATTACATGCCACATAATTACACTCTACTGAGTGCAACATACACTCCACACAATACCACTCAGTGCCACATAATTAGTCGCTACATAATTACACTGCACTCAATGCAACACACTCCAAATACCACTCAGTGCCACATAATTATATGCTGCATAATTACACTGCACTCAATGCAACATACATTCCACATAATACCACTCAGTGCCACATAATTACACACCACATAATTACACTCTACTGAATGCAACAAACACTCCACACAATACCACTCAGTGCAGGAAAAAGTTGCCAGCAGTGCAAGTACAAAAAAAGTAGAAGACATTTTTTATGTTCAAATCTTTTTTTAATCAGGTTTTTCAGTTGTATATAATGTTGTCTTCGTTTGTATAAAGCTAACAAAAATGCTTCAGACTTTTTAATATAACTTTTCAACATAATGCACAGCAGCCACAATGCTCTACAACATAGCCAAAAGTTCTGGCTAAACACATAAGGTCCCAAAGGCGAGACCTATTGGCTATGCCAATACTTGTTGGTCTTGTCACGGCCCACGGTACTAAAAAAAAAACCAGCTTAAACACAGGTAGGTCCCTTCAAGCAGTGCCAGACTGCCCGAAGTTCCATTCCAACACTGTGGTCAGCATTCATATTGACGCGTATACAAGGACCCACCACCTTAGCGAGACCCACGTTTACTAGCTCTCTTTGAGCTCTTAGAAGTGGAAATGCCAACAACACACTGGTTGGGCACGTGCCCCCAGTGAGCCTATTAACTCAAGCAGGACAAGAGTGGGCTTTGCGAATGAGACGGAATGCGGGTCTGTTCTCATGAACAATTATCGCCATTTGGTTGTGTTCAGAGATTCTGGAAGGGACAGCAGCCGGTACTTTAACACGATTTCGTCTAAAATTATCTGTATTTTTTGCGGATAAGGCAATACCTTGTTAGCTGTAAAAAAAAAAAAAAATCTAGGAATCGTTTGGATAAATTTAAAATACATTTGAAGCGATTTTCTAATTAAGTTATTTCAATTTAGGTTCCAAATTGGAAAATACCGACTTTTGATTGATTTCCCCAATATTTGTTACTGATCTAGGCTTGAAAAATACTGTTCATGCGGGTAAAATACGGCTAGGTGCCACTCAGTTTTGGAGAAGGCCGACAAATGTCACCTAACTACACGACAAACTGGAAGATTTGCGGGAGTAAAAAAACTTACTGCGCATAATAAGCACAATAGAGTTTCGAATGTTCGCTCTTTGTTGGTGCGCTTCTTAAAACACTTTTATAACGGTTTCCATGGGGGGGTAACGGGTTAACAGCGTACAGGCCGTCTCTTCGGAGCCGTCTCCTGCTCTCACTAAATTAATATGTAATCCCCAACACCTGCTGTTCAGTGGTCTTTGCTAAACCTCTGCAAGTATGCGGCATTCCAGGTCCCCATCGGGTCACGTGCATAATGCACATGGCTGGCTTTCAGAGGCGCAACTAGAGCCAAATTTCGGGGGGGCTACCAAAAATTTCGGGGGGGGGGGGGGCTGATTCTTCCAGCAATATGCAGAGTGGAGATGCAGGGGCTCTAAGAAGGGGTGAAAACACAACAAAGCCTCGTTAGCAAGTAAATGGTCTTTTAAAGACCTGTGAAGTACTCGGGTGCGGCTGTGTGTGTGCCCGGGAAGCTGTCTCAGCCCGGGCTGACACACACGACGAGGGGGGGGGGCGGGGGGCTGAAGCCCTTTGAGCCCAATGGGCGTTGCGCGCCTGCTGGCTTTCACATATTTAACCCTGCAGAGTTACACGCCAGCTCCCGAGAAAACGTGAAGGTGTTCCGAGCGGACGCAGCAGTCAAACGAAAACTGCACCCACGCCTCTGGCACTTAGCACAATGCGGCGTGGTGAGTTCTGGGAAAGTATATGTGAGGAAACCAGGAGCTGTCGAAACTCAGGTGAAAGTGATATTGCTCCAGAGTAAGCTAACGTTCACCAACCATTTCAGCGTACAAACACCGGATATTACGTTCTGGAACCCGAAATTCTTCACTGCTCCTCACAGCAGAACAAAGGACGCACTGTGTTTGGATAGGGGGTAATACTGCGTGTCTGCTACCACGCTATCAGGACAGGAGACCAATTGAATTCCTAAATTCGTTAAGCTGTGATCACCTGACACCAACAAACGCTCTGAGCGGGGCTGGGATCCCAAAACTTCATGAACAATGTTTTCGTTCAAAATAATTTTCATGCCTGTGAGAAAAGTCCTCGACTCTGGGCACAGCAGTCAACAAATTAATAAAGACAACTCTTTTCAACAAAAAAAGTAAAGATGTGCCACCAAAAGTCAACCAAACCTTCGGAATGCTGAAATTAAGGCGAAAAACCAAAGGAAGGAAGAAACTGAGCCCGAGATGGTAGTAGAACCAGAGGAATGAACAAAAAAGGCACACACAAAGACAGTCAATAGTTGTGCGCTATACAAGCACTGGCACAGGGATGGGAGCTGGTTGTCCAGTATACTTGAGGATCTAGAAAAAATACAGACCGAGGAGCCCACTACCTGAGTGCAGAATTTTAATGTGGGTAACCCTAAACCTAACGAGATTGTGATTCTGATGAAACTATATATATGAAAAAAATGAGCGGTGTGAGGTGAGAACGTTAAGAAAACAGACACGAGGGCAGGAAAAACAGCAATCTGGAAAATATGGAAACTGTCCAAAGCAAAGACCCGTTACCTCTGAAGCAAGCATGACATCTCAACCATACCGACAACCCTAAAGAGCACGTCAGAACGAAGACTATTCATGAAGGTGAGATTAAACCTCGTACAAGGGCTCACATGAAGCTCAATCTTACTGGACCACAATAAGGAGCACCGCAGAAAGGCAGCTATTCATGCAGCCGAGATCAAATCCCATACCAGCGAAAGAGTACAAGAAAGCTCAACCTTACATGACCACCTCACAGAGCATGGAAGAAAGGAGTCTATTTATGCAAGGTGAAATTAAATACCGTACCAGTCACGAGGAACACACATGACTGACAGGAACAAGTCACAGGCTCCGCCTGCCATTGTGTTCTCAACTGTGGGGGAAACACTGCACACTTATTTGGAATCAGATCTTCCTTCTGCCTCAAAGGATGAGGTAGAGTATCGTACTCTGACACTTGACCCATGAACGTTATGAAACACTGTGTGGGGCTCCTCATTATTCGAAGAGACAGATATGACCTGGTATGTCTGAAGCAATTCCTCCTAGAAGCCTGTGAGATGGGGAAAAAAATGGACCGAACACTTTTTCCCCTTAGAGGTTGTACTGCGCTTGCCTTTCAACCCAAATGGACTCAAGATGGAAGATGTCCTTCTCCCCCCCCTGCTCTCCCCATTCCCTTCCATTTCGTTTCTACATGCAAAAAAATACTACCACAAAGCCTTTCGCAGAGGTGCCTTGTTTACACAGTTTTTAATTTTTGTTATTTGGTATTCCCAGTGCAATTAACAGGCAAAAATAATAACTGGATAAAGGAGTTTATCAGACCTCGTTCTGGAACCCACAGGGCAAACAGGGGCTACTGGTCCTCAGCCATGGGGACGGGATTGTTTGACTCGGATGTGCCCAGGTCCCCTCTACAATGGCTCTACAAAGTGGGCCCAGTACAATTCTATGTCAGGACTGGAGGCGAGGATTATGCCTTCTATTCTTCACTTTATTACACAGCAGCCATTATTCAAACAGACTACATTTCCCATCAACCCTGGGGAAACTGTAGTCAAACAAAATTAACCAATGAACACTGTCCAAAGTCCACCAACAGGGGTCCTCCAGCACATAGATAGTCTGCCCTCACTGGCCCTTCTTCCTCTTTCTTCGCTGCTCAGCAGCTGAGATAAGTGTTTTTCCTCATTGCTTATGGTTATTGTGTCGTGCTGTTTACTTAGCGATATTAAAGCTGTATGCTGTGCCACGGTTTGCTTAGTATTTGTTATTGCTGATCGCATATGCTGCTGAGTTGTGTCCGACGCGTTTTCCGACGTTTGTATTTCGGGCCTGTGGCCCGTTTCTGTCAGCGTTTTGCCGCAGGTTTGTTCATCTCCCTGAAGCATTTCAGACGCTTGTATTCCGGGCCTACTGCCCGTTTCTGTCAGCGTTTCGCGTGGGGGCGTGTGCCCGTCCCGTTGTTGTGGAGCCGCGGGAGCTTTGACTCCTACGTGGTCCGTCTGGTGACCCTTGCTCCTCCGCCCGTCAGGGGGCACGGTTGGTGTTTCCTACGGCGCACGCATTTTAAACCCTGAAGGGTCTGTGCAACGCGCCGTAGGCGGGTTCCGCTGGCCTGAGGCTTTACGCGGGCGCGCTGTCTCCCTATTGTCGTTTCGGCAGCCGCTCGTTGTACTTCACTCACGCTCCACTGGGCACGTTCTGTGGAGTCTGTATCAACCCTCTCACGCCCGGTTGGGTCTGTATTGCTGCATTAGCACAACGTTTTAAGGCACCCGCCCAGGCCAGTTTTTCCTCAGGAATTTTGTCTATTACGATTTTGTTAACACCAGACTCGGGTGCCAGGGGCCTCTCAACCCCACCTTTCCAATTCAATTGCGAGTTCTCTCGCTCATCTTCCGGCTGACACCCAGCTCTGATAATTTCTGGAGTGTTTCCAGCAGTGTCTGAGACCCAGGACTATTGAATACTTACCTCCTCGGGTTGTGTGTACCTAGCCGTCATCATGGAATAAGAATATGATGATGACTCCCATGGAGGGGATAATGCCCTGACCGACCTCCAATGGGATGAGGAGTTCTATGAGGCAGTGGACACCTCAATATACCACGCTGTGGGGGGAAGCCATGGCCACCTTGGAGGAACGACTTACCCAACGCATTGACCAGGCGTTGGCGCGTTTCGCTAATATCCCGGTGGTTTCCCCACCTCCTGCGACCCCCATCCCTGCGGCTTCGGCGGTTTCCCCCCCGCCGGCCAAACGTCCACGTGAAACGGGGATGGACACTTCTGCCTTCGATAGGCTTAAGCAGGCCTTCCTCGCCACTCAGCCAAGCCTCCCCAGGAGCCCCCTTCTGTTCCCCAGCCCTTGGGGAGTACCGACCCCGAACCGGGCCCTTCCAAACCAGCCGAACCCTCTTCCTTGCCTGACACTGCGGATATGTTTGACCCGGATGAGATTGTGCACCCTCGCTCATCTGACTGGGCGCCAGCGGACAAGGTGGCAGAATACGTGGCTTTGCGCATCAGGAAACCCCTGGACAAAGATGCCCGTAGTTGCTTGAGGGCGGAATGCCCTTGCCCCTCTTTGGAGGGCAAAGTCGCCCTAACCCCTGAGATAGACACCCGCATGGCGACTTTCTTGCAAAAATTCATGCGTGACCCCAAGAAGGGTATTGATAGGTCCTGGCGGTCCTGCCAGGACAAGCTTCTGGATGTCCTGGGTCCTTTAACAAAAATCCTCGACATGGCGGAGGAGACGAAAACATCTGGTTCCCTCATTTCCCCGGAGTCCTTGTCAGGTTGGGCCCAGAGAGCCATCGTGTTCCTTGGCAACGCGAACTGTGCAATTTCCACAGAACGCCGGCGCTCTCTCCTGATTAACCGCTTAACTGCGGCACGAATTCCGCCACGGTGCAGCGGTTTGAAAGAGTGGGCGGGGCCGCGTCGGCCAACGGACGTGCGCAGCATTAGCCAGGTAGTGCTCACGACGGCCGTTGGCCGACGGAAGCACAGAAGGGGTTAAAGTGGACCCCAAACTGGGAGACCTCACGGATACGGAAGCTGGAGCGGTGGCCCAAGGGGGTTTGTTCGGGGACCCCTTTGTTAAAGAACTGGGAAAGTTTGTCAATACTTTCACCTCCTTCGATAGAGCACAGTCAACAATCCAAAAAGTCTTCCCTCGGGTTTTCCGGGGGGCCGGTCGAGGTAGGGGCCGCTCGACCGGCCGAGGTGCCAACAACCAGCCACGTGGGCAAGGCTCCGCTAAAGGCCAGTACCAGGACCAAAGCCGTTTGGGCAACTTCTACCCGACGAGAGGCAAAGGACGAGGCTTCCGGGGAGCTGGTTCTTCTCCCAACGGTGAATCTACTCCCTTCTTCCCATCTAAAAATAGGGGGGCGGCTGGGGAATTTTTTCCAGGCGTGGACTTCTGTCACGGGGGACCCATGGGTCCTGCAAACCATTCAGGGTTTTCATGTAGAGTACCAGGGGATCCCTACCCAACGCACCAGGCCGCGCCCCCTTCAGTTCTCCCTCCAAGACGCCTCTTTCTTCGACGAGGACGTTTCCGCTCTCCTGTCCAAAAGTGCGATAGCCCCCTCAGCCCTTCATCCGCGGGGCTTCTTAAGCAATATTTTTCTTGTGGACAAAATGGATGGGGGCAAACGCCCGGTGATAAACCTGAGCAGCTTCAACGAGTGGCTGGTATACCGCCACTTCAAGATGGAGGGCATCCATCTCCTTCGGGATATGTTGCGCCCAAAAGACTGGATGGTCCGCCTCGATTTGAAGGACGCCTATCTGGTGATCCCGATCTACCCCTCCCCCCCACCGCCGCTTCCTGCAGTTCCTTTGGCGCAACCAGGTTTTCGAGTTAGTCTCCCTCCCGTTCGGCCTTTCTTCGGCCCCTTGGTGCTTTACCAAGGTCCTCCATCCAGTGGTGGGATGGTTGAGAACTCGTGGTGTTCGGATGATTGTCTATCTCGATGTCATCCGGATCATGGACGCCTGCCCGCGTCGCCTTCTTCATCATCTTCAGTTGGCGGTCAACCGTCTTCAGGGACTGGGGTTTGTCATCAAGGAGACAAAGTCAATGCTTTCTCCTTCTCAGACTCTGACATTTCTGGGTTTCGTGATCGACTCAAAGTCCTCTTCTCTCAGCCTACCCACTCGAAAGATTACGAAGATCCGTCACGAGCTGCGACGTACCCTAGCCAGGGCTCAAGTGTCCCTCCGAGACCTGGCCCGAGTGGTGGGCTTGCTCTCGGCCTCCATACAGGCTATCTTCCCGGGCCCCTTGCATTACCGCGCGCTGCAACGCCTCAAGGCGTCTTACCTTCGCAGAGGGCTCCCTTACTCTCACAAAGTGGCCCTGTCGGAGGAAGCCAAGGACGAAATCCGTTGGTGGTTACAACACATGGAGGCTTGGAACGGACGAGCCATTTTCGGGTCCGCTCCAGATTTAGTTATCGAATCAGACGCCAGCAATCAAGGCTGGGGTGCCAGGTGCGGCGAGTTCTCTACAGGAGGGTTGTGGTCTCCAGAAGAACGCAAATTACACATCAACTGTTTGGAGCTCCTTGCGGGCTCCTTCGCGGTTCGTTGTTGGACCAGAGATCGGATTCAGTCTTCCGTCCTGCTCAAGATGGACAATGTCTCAGCGGTCCGCTATATCAATCATCTGGGAGGCACCAGATCCAAAGCCCTCTCCGACTTGGCTGCCAGTTTTTGGCAGTATTGCCTGGAGCACCACGTATCGGTGACAGTGGAGTATCTCCGAGGTCGGGAGAATCTTGTGGCGGATTTTCAAGTCCCGGAACTTCAAGGATTCCAGCCTTTGGAAGCTGGACGCGGGGGTGTTCCGCCATTTGAACGACCTTTGGGGTCCTCT
The DNA here is from genome assembly GCA_963921515.1 of Calotriton arnoldi. Lineage (NCBI taxonomy): Eukaryota > Metazoa > Chordata > Amphibia > Caudata > Salamandridae > Calotriton > Calotriton arnoldi. The sequence continues at coordinate 3,168,624 of CAWUFW010000445.1, forward strand.
GTCGATCGACCTCTTTGCCTCGAGGCTCGACCATCAGCTGCCTCGCTACTTCAGTTGGAGGCCGGATCACCTGGCGGTGTCCACAGATGCCTTTCTCCAGAATAGGAGCCTGGAATCAGGTTATGCGTTTCCCCCCTTTGCGATGCTGGCCCGGGTTACGGCTCAGGTCCGGCGCCAGGGAGCAGAGCTAGTAGTTCTCTCTCCTCTGTGGAGATCTCAGGTTTGGTTTCCAGTTCTTCTGGAACTTTCCTGGGATTCTCCAATCCTACTCCCCCTGTTCCCTCATCTCCTTCTCAATCCCGACGGGGTCCCTCATCCTCTAGTTCTACAGAACTCGTTACGGCTTGTTGCGTGGAGGATTACCGGAGACGTTGGGAAGTCCCGGGCCTTTCGGCAGCAGCTGGGGACCTCATGGCTAAAGCATGGGCAGACAGCACTGTCAAGCGATATAGATCCGCTTGGGGCAGATGGTCCCGTTGGTGTCTGCGAAGGGGTTGCAATCCCGTGGACACAGATGTAGTTCACATCCTGAACTTCTTAGCCCATTTGGCTTCTGAGGGACTCGCTTACCGTTCTATTAATACCTTTCGTTCTGCTATTTCGGCGGGTCATGTACCTGTGGGCAACTCTCCGGTTGGTGAACATACTCTGGTCTGCAGGCTACTCATGGGAGTTCGGTTATCCTGGCCTCCTGAGCCCCGCTACTCTGCCTTATGGGACGTCAACCAGGTCTTGAATTTGTTCCTGTCTTGGCAGCCCAATAGGTTTCTCTCCAGGAAGGAACTTTCAGCCAAGTTGGCTATGCTGCTTTGTCTGGTTTCTTGCAGACGGGTCTCTGATGTAAGGACATTGGACATCTCTTCCAGGATGTTCACCCCTTCGGGGGTGACCTTCACTCTTTCTAGGAGGACGAAATGTCACACGAAGGTTATTTCATACCCGGAATTCAAGGATTGCCCCAAGTTATGTGTAGTTCGTTGTTTGAAAGCTTATGAGGAGATGACGGAGGAGTTTCGTCCTCCAGGGGAGCGCCAGCTCCTCATTTCTCTCCGCAAGCCTTTTAAGGCGGTTTCTTCCCCTACCATCGCTAGATGGGTTAGGTGGGTTATGCAAGAGGCAGGCATCAGCCTTAGGGAGTTTGGTGCCCACTCGGTCAGAGGGGCTATGGCTTCCAAGGCTTTTGGCTTGGGCGCCCGTTTGGAGGATATCCTCAATGCGGCGGATTGGTCTTCGGACTCAACCTTTAAGAGGTTCTACTTCAAGCCTGTACTGGATATGGCTCACCTGTGGTGAGCAAGCTTTGAACTAGCATAATCCTCGCCTCCAGTCCGGACATAGAAGGAATAATTTCCTAGCTAACGTAACGGAAAGTTTCAATTCTATTAAGGACTCGGAGGCGAGGATTATCCCACCCTAGGGATCATTTCAGGATTCCCACCCCGTATGTCAGTAAGTAATACATTTTGGGGTTCTGTTTCTGATGGTGGGCTTGAAGTTCTTATGCTGTGAGAATTGTCTTCTCCACCTTTATGTTTGTAATGCATTTAAGTTGCCTGTTCCTTGGATCTCTCTAATGAGTTCCGTGTTGATTGTCTGCCATGTCATGCTTGTGCTCTGCTGACATCTGTCTCTAGACGTGAATTGATGTTTCCTTTTTGCCTCCGTAGGGTCGGACTCCAATAAGCAGGACGCCGGAGGAGTTTCGGCCGGCTGACTTCGCGCTCAGAAAGAGGAAGAAGGGCCAGTGAGGGCAGACTATCTATGTGCTGGAGGACCCCTATTGGTGGACTTTGGACAGTGTTCATTGGTTAATTTTGTTTGACTACAGCTTCCCCAGGGTTGATGGGAAATGTAGTCTGTTTGACTAATGGCTGCTGTGTAATAAAGTGAAGAATAGAAGGCATAATCCTCGCCTCCGAGTCCTTAATAGAATTGAAACTTTCCGTTACGTTAGCTAGGAAATTTTTCATTCCCTTCAGCACTTGACTTTCAGAGGTAGCGATGGGGAGCAGTCAAGCCTTCTAAGGGACAGAGGGGGTATGGGGGGGGGTGTGTGTGTGTGTGTGTGTGTGTGTGTGTGTGTGTGTGTGTGTGCGTGTGCGTGTGCGTGTGTGTGTGTGTGTGTGTGTTTGTGTTTCTATCCTTGTGGGGACTTGGGTGTGATAACACACTCACGCTGTGGGGACTTGATTGCACTGTGGGGACCTGAACCCAGGTCCCCACAAGGCAGTGTCTTCTAAATGATAAAAAATGACTTCAGGAACATCTATGTACATTTTTACAACTTTTTTCAAAATTGCCTTGTGGGGACCTGTGTTTTGTAAAGTGTGTTTATATTTTTGCTCCGCTCTGCCCCTGTAGACAGGAGGCGGTACTGCGGTCTTAAACACACTTTGCATTTAAACACACTTTGCTCACTAGGAACACATGCTAGCAGCAGAAAGCACACATATTTCAAAGGAAAATATGCATAACCTAATGTTAAAACCTATTTTAATGCATATTCACCTTTTTTCTAGTTATCACAGTAAAACTTTATTTACGTTAAGCTGTTGAATTTAGATTATTTGTTTCTGAAAAATATTAGTTGTTTTGTAAACATTGATAAAAGCATTTTAAGGCTCCCAGTTTTCCGCTTTTACTGTTTTTTTGCAACTGTAACCTAGACCGTGAAAGGTTTAAAAATAACAGGCCCTTATTGTGCAGCTTGTTTATCATGCCGTGTAAATGACTGACCTATGCCTCTAAATATAATCTGTCATTTGATGTGTGCTAACATTTACTTTAAAACTACGTGGTTCTTTCGATTCTTTTTAAAAGAATCCCTGAGGCACTGGCCAGTGTTCCTGTGCAAAGCAAAATAAAAGCCGGTCCGGACATTTCCACGGCCAGCCAAAGATGTGCAAATGCAGATATCTGCATAACAAGGCTCCAAGTAGCCAACCTTCGTGATGACAGCTCCAGGCCGTGACTGTTAGAGACAGGGGGGGATGGACTCTCCTGCATCCTAATGCACACACCTTGGTGAAGTGAGCAGGAAGCCAGGAGTAAACAGCAGCAGGTGCGACTCGCCTGAAAGGCTGAAGGCTGAAGATCTGACAAAGCATGTTTGAGACTGTGCACACAGCTTGAACTTGGAAAAAGTATCGTTTTTAAGTGCAGCAAATACAGAGCAGCATTATTCCTATGCAGGCTAGAGCAGCTGACTTTGGACATTAGATAAAATCGGGGGAAATCACTTAATCTCACTCTGCTTTAGAAAAAAATAAATCAGCGCATCGATGTAATGCCCTTTGGTCAGGTTTGCACTATAGCCAAGGTAACCTCACGAGTAAATGGGAGCTAAGCACCCTGTACCAATGCATATATTAAACAGAAAAGCAGAGTGACTTCACCTGCACAAGCACAGAAAGTTTAATGCTTGTTTTGTTTTATTAAGGAAAACCCCTTTAAATTCATATTTTGGCTTCTATTCATTATTTTTCCTTGAACATTTCAAAGTCATCACCATCTTCTCTTTGGGTCTTATTGAGGTGGGATGCACTTCTGAAAAATAAAATCAACCTCCTACTTGCAAAAAGCATCAGCTATTTCTAAACAAGCATTGGTCTGGCCTAAGGGGGGTCGTTTGGCTTTGGAAATAGTTTTTAGCCATGTTGCAAAAGGCTTAAAGTATAGGAAAAAAGCTTTATGACAAACCTAGCGTTGACTGCGTTATAGCTTTTTTTTTTTTTAACTTGCAGCTGTGCTGCAGTGTAGCCAGTGCTGCTGTATAATTTGTACTATAACTTCCCTTCAGATGTATAGTCTGGGGGCCGCAAGCGCACTCCTGACCTTTTAATGTGGCCCCCTGTTCAATTCGGGCAAGCATTTATTTACAAGTTAATTGATGTGAAAGAAAGCAAGTAACTAGGGAGTCCTGCACTGTTAACTTTTGGGCCACCTTAATTTTTAAACCCATTCTGGAACAAACGCATAAAAAAAATATGAAAAAGTGTCCTAAAAATCTCAAAAATGTATGTTATTCACATGCAGAACTGTTTCATCATAGTACTGCACCAGACTAAATCAGTGCTAGTATTTTTAAGAACAGTTTTGACGCATGATTTTTGAAACATTCATGCTTCCAACCACCCTAACTATTCCAATAGTAAATTAAGAGTCAAGTCAGTTATGTGCACCACTTGGATGGTCTGGGATGCTATTCTACAAGGACAACATTTTAGTAAAATTAAATATTGGAGAAATTTTTGTACAGCGCACATCCTGAAGGTATTTCAAGATCGTATTATATGTAATAATGAGGAACAAGCATCGGCAAAGCCAACAGGTTTTGCCTATGAGACATTTATTGTCATTGTCAATGTTTTTGTACATATTGCAAATTACTATAAAAAAGATGTGAAACAACAGAAAGAGCTGCCGAATTGGGAAACTGGGTTCAAGTCTCGGTGTCGGCTTAACATCCTGTGATCCTGGTCAAATCATGTAATCTCTCCATGATTACATGTCAACTCTACCACTTTTAATAGTATCTTTTACAAACATCAGAACCTGACCTTGTAGAGCACTGCATCTCTAGTGTTTTTGACATGTAGCTTCCCCATACTTAATATGGCTTAGTACCCTGGTGCCTTTTTCCGACTATCCTGGCACTTTGGATCATAAACACACTAGCCCTACTGTCTTGTGGGCACAGACACCTATGGCGATCTTGGCAAGGTATTTATTTTGGCCATACATTTTCAGCTTACTTTAATATTCGCCCATTTCCTCTGGCCAAATATCAATGTTTAATATTTCTGTACATACCCTTTTCAATTAATGGACAGGATATGATGTTGAAACTAAGGCATAACATGTACCGATTCCCGTGATTACACGGTACAGTCTTTTTTAGCTCTGCTCCCATCTTTGTAGTAGTATACGCCTTTTGAACTAATCATATGGGTAACAATGTCTGACGTCACTACGGACGCTGACGTCAGACGCTACGTCCGTCATGTACTGGCCAGCTCCTACCGGGGTTTTGCATTTAATCGGCACAACTCGATGTGCGAGTATCCCCGGGATCCCTCGCCGCAGGACCATACTAGGTACCCATGTGGGCGGCTCACCTTCATGAAGTAAGCTGGTTTTTCGGCTAATTCAGGGGGATTCTTTGAAATAACGCGTTCTTACACAATAACAGTGGGTCATTTTACAATGGACATTGTCCACCCTACCTTATTTTTGTTTCCTTAGTGTGTGACCACAGGTCGCGCCCCCTGCCGGGATCCATGCTGCTAAAAAATTGTTACACTAAAGTAAGATCTTTTTTAACTTTCTACTATGTGACTAATGACCAATCTCTCTGCCATCACGGGGTTGTTTCTGGACACAATACGAAAAGAATCGTAGGGCTGGGACACTAAGGGGCACATTACGATGGCGGGCGGACAATGTCCGGCCGCCACTGTAACGGTAAACGGGACCACCCGCAAGAGGTGCGGCGGTCCCGCTGTGCCTAGTAGGATGCGACCGCCACCATGGCGGTCGCATCCTGTATATTTAACATTGTGGCGGGCGGTGCTGTATTCAGCACCCGCCACAACTGTTAAAAGGGCATGTTGTGCATTTGCATGCACAACGTGACAGGCACCGCGCGGTGCCAGCCACCTTGTGCATGTAAATGTCGGGGGTACCATGGGTACCCCCCCCCCCCAAGTGCAGGAACCCACCCCCCAACCACCTGGGGGCCCGCAACGGGCCCCCAAAGGCATTCTCCGCATGCCTTTCCATGGCGGAGTCTCCGCCATGGAAAGGCATGAGACTGCCATCATCGTAATATGGATGGCGGTGCCTGCAAGGCACCGCCACCATATTGCAGGCCTCTTCCGCCCGGTAGGCAATCGGGCGGATTGCCTACCGGCGGAAAACTGGCGGACGGTCTTTCCGCCTGCCTGGGTCCCCACCGCCATTGTAATATGGCGGGGGGGAAATGTTAGGCGGGCGGACGAAAATGGCGGGGGGATCGCTACCGCCATATGGGCGGTGGCGATCCGCCCGCCATCGTAATGACCCCCTAAGTGAGGTTTACACTACTCACCTTGTTTTTTAGCAAGTCTGCACTGCAACTGCCACGCATAATTTTGGAGTAGCAAACTAATGATTGCATGCTTTCCAGGTGATTGTCCTTTGAGCTTGCCACTGGGAATCCACTTGAATGGTCCTTTGACCACGTTCTGCACTAATGTTACCAGGAGTCACGGTGATGCTGAGATAGAGTTGCTTGTGTTAACTGCTTATTGACCAGTCAGCGTATAAGCTTCTACCTATGGCACATTTACATTGCACAGTGATATTTTGATGCTTTGTCTTACAGATATAGCGTGTCGGTGGAAACTGTAAGAACGGGATTACCCCTCCATTCACAGTACACCTTAGCGTGTGTACTGATACTTCACGAGGTTTTGGGCCAACCTCATATCACCCTTTGGTCCTGAAGAAAGTCAATTAAACTTCTATAGACAGGCTGAAACATGTAGACTACCACTAGGATATTTTAGACCAAGTTAGTCTTAATATCCACTTTCTTCTTTTTAACCTTGTCCTAGGAACTCATCAATAAAGCACTTCTAGTTTGAAGGAGGATCCTCGAAGCAATTTTAAATACCTTCACATCAACTTCACTCCCTTTACAACAAAACCACCTGCTCTGCTGTAATCAGGCGTCTAAGCACACCTGGGATGCATTCAGCACCCCAGGTGGGAACCCGATGATGAAGCATGCCACCAACTAGGTTGGTGGGTGAGGGTTCTTTTAGAAACCTAATGGTTTTTCCCTGACTCCCTGGTCCTTTGGTGCAGTGAGTCTGGATTCCCCCGCAGGGTTCGTCCCTATTGTTGTTTTGTAGATTATTCCGGGGGAAAGTACGTACCCCCATAGTTCCTCGCTCTCTCTTTGTTTATACTCATTGCAGGATACAGTCAGGGCTTTAAGTTGGATAGGTCCTGCGATAGTTCAGACCCAACAATAATTAAAAAATTACTTTGAAATGTGCCCCTACAGGGCCCTATATTCATGTCCTTAACAAGCAAAAACACTGATCGACTTCTCAGCAATGACTGTAAAAATCGTGTGTAGTGCATACTGGCATTTGAGTCACCTCTCAGTGTCTGGGTGAGATCAGGGTGTGAATTGCAGTTCAGAGAGCAACCTCATGTCAGTGGGTCATAAGGGTGTTCATATTTCATGTCTATGAAATCATTAGCATCTCTGCAGAGTGCCAAGAGCAATGGTCATGTATGTTCCAATTGTAATTGCCATTTTATGAGAAAGTGGGTGAAGGGGGTGTACAGAACTGTGAAATATTGACAGTACCAAAAGAAAATAAAACACTGTGTTTACAAGTGAAGAGAGAGGAAAGGAGGCATGGTGTATGACAGGTAACACAAGGAAGTGCATGCATGGCAGCATAAAAAGGCAGAGATGTGTGAGATATTCAGATTGGCTATTTCAGAAAGATATGGCAAGAAAAAGGGTGCAAGTGCCTACCAGAATGACAGATTGTACAGGAATGTGGTGTTGAGGGGAGAAAAGGAGTGACTGAGAGACTCCGAAGACCACTAGATAGAATTTAGTAATGGCTAATTCACAGTCTTATTTTCAGATTTCAGAATTTAAACATGTTCAATTCTAATTATTTTCAGCATTATATAACTGTTGCTCATGTATCTGATATTGCTAATAAGCATTGGCAACACAAATAGGTTTGGCTTGTTTTAGGCTTATGTCTTTCCATTGTTATGATTTGTCTGGCAGGAGTATAATTAAGCTGGTTTCACCACAATATGTAGTAATTATTGTAACCTGGCCTAAACATGTCTCCATGGCCTTGAGCCGCCTTCTGCTCATGGATGGACTCCATAAAGTGGCCTACTGGTGCTGTAAAAGCGCCTCTGTTGGTCAGGTTTCTGTTTGGGTACCAAGACCGACACAACCATATCCCCTTTAGGGGGCAACTTCTCTTGTGCTGCCATGCAAACTTTGGATCTGGTGTCCATAAAGAATAATCAACACCAAAGCCACTGGTATTCAAATCACCAACAAAGACAAGGTCTCTCCTAAAAAGCTCTACAGATGACTTAAATAACACTCACCTTTGTATACCGCTTTATGTGGGGGTGTGTTTACATGCAGTTATGAGAAGTTTAAACCACACTCTCAGGGCACTCGTTCACAAAATGAAAACTCTACTCTTTAGATGACCCTGCAAACAACATCCATCCACAGGTTGGCACTGTAAGCTAGGGCCCTACCTAGAAGCCCACTAGGAGTGCATCTTGAGGACTCAACAAGAGGTGCAGAAAGCAAAATAAAAATGTTACTATACCAACTGATGAGTAATGGTAAAGATACATTACAGGTGGAGTGTCTAAAAGGCTAATAAGACTGTGTCAAGAATCAATCACATGTCAGGGAATACTCCAATGATATCATCCAGCATATGGCTGAATAAGTCCCAACTCATCCCCACTTTCATACATACCAACTTCATATAAAATCACCCTATTTCTAAGAGCATTTAAAGTAATTCTCGTGTGCTTTTTCCTCACACCCTAACATTTCTTTTAAATAATTATTAGAGAGAAACAATAAGTCTGATGTAAAATCTTGTTTAAATCCATTTGTATTTTAAGCAAAGATACTGGCCAGAATGCATTAAAATGCACTCTTCACTGGTTTCCACAAAATTCTTTGAGGGGTACTCATCCCCCATACCTCCAAACCATATTTTGATCAATGTTTCTGGTCCACAGTGTTTTAAAAACTTACATTAGTTGTTCATGTTTCCAAGAGCTCTCAAAGCTAACTTCTAACCCTGTGTAAAAATGTATTTAAATACTCTCAACTTTTGACAAGTAACACAGCAGTATCAATTAAAGTGAAACATTTGAAATGGATGGTAAAAAACATTTGGGAGACAACCAAGAATTAGATCCTACAAATAGTCTATTACCAGGGTCCCACAAACCCTTCTGAGTAGTCTGCTAAGTGGATAGATTTGAATTCACTACGGAGGAAATCTGATGCTTTCGGATCCATCACCCATTCGCAAACTGTTAGTATGGTATGTCACAATACTCCACTGCAACCAAAGACAGAGAATGCGAGCTCCCATTAGAAGGTAGTTTAAAGTCGAAGACAGGAAAATGGGTCCTGGGCATGGCCACAGATCGACCCACTAGATTGAACATTACTAAACATATGTTACTTTAGTTTCTTAGACATGTATATTTTAGAAAGATTTTTTCAGAGTCTAAACAGCGATCTCAAAATAATTTTGTTAATCTTACCAGCTTCCCCCATGTACCTTCATGGCCCACCCAGGCTTCGTTCCTAGATGTAGAATCCTGGAGCCGGGCCTGATGCAGCAGCAGAATTACCATGCTGTACGATTTCTGTGGTGGACTTTTTTCCACTTGCAGATTCTCTACTGGTAGCCAATGCCCAAGGAGCATATGAACTGGTCCAGAAGAGAATATACCCTATAGGGCAGATTTTAAAAAAAATACATGCAATGCAGCACAGCACCCAAAGAGGCTGCACTACGTTCCGTGACAGGGAGGGAGCAGGAGAGCGCCATATCTCCTATATGGCTCTTTCCTCCCCTCTCCTTAGCGCTGGTGCTGATTTCTGCTGCTGAGCACCACGCACACACCTTAGCAACATAGCGCTAGGGTGTGTGCAGGAGTCTAGCATAGGTTTTATACAGGAAGGGTACCCTTCCTGTACCAAATACCATGCCTAGACAAGTTTAAAAGTTTTTCCCACTTTGTATGTGGCATGCACAGTGCATCATGTATGCAAAGTCAGAAAAGAAAGAAGAAATAAAAACATTTCTCCTGTTAGTGCCTCCTTTGAAGTGGTGTTAACTTGTGGCGTAAAACCCTGTCTACAATTATTGGTGGATAGGGTTTTGCATCAAAAGGCATGGGTGGTTGTATGGGAATGCCCATGTAGCACCCATGTAATGCCTCGTTGGTGCTAAGTAAAGCAAAGCAGTGCTTCACGCTGATTTGCAACACTATTAGGGTACTTTCCAGCGCATAACAAGTTTTGCGGAGGAAAGAAAATCCCCCCCGCCCAAATTTTTTGTGTTGGTTAGCGTCACTTTTGTGATGGTAATCCAGCCCAAAATGTTTGAAAATGTACCCCAATGGAGCAAATTTTCAAAAAATATACGCAACGCAGCATCCAAAGAGGCTGTGCTGCATGACAGGGAGGAAGCAGGAGAGCACCATATCTTCAGAGATATGGCTCTCTTCCCCTCTCCCTAGCGCTGGTGCTGATTTGAGGTGCTGAGCACCACGCACATACCTTAGCGCCATAGCGCTACGGTGTGCGCATGTGTCTAGCATAGGTTTTGTATAGGAAGGGTGCCCTTCCTGTACAAAATACCATGCATAGACAAGTTTAAAGGCTGTTCCCACTTTGCAGGTGTGCTGCACAGTACAGCACGTATTCAAAGTCAGAAAAGAAAGGAGAAATAAAATAATTGCTCCTATTGGCGCCTCCTTTGCGTTAGTTTCTGGCACAAACCTCTGTGTACAATTCTTTGTAGATAGGGATTTGCGTCAACAGGCATGGGTGGATACATGGGAATGCCCATGTACCACCCATGTAAGGTCTCCTTGGCTGTAAGTAACACAAAGCAGTGCGTTGCGCTTCTTTTTGCTACTTTTAGTGTACTTTCCAGCGCAAAACAAGTTTTGCACTGGAATGTAAATTCCCCCCAAAAACATTTTGTGCTGGTTAGTGTCACTTTTGTGACGCTAGCCCAGTGCAAAATGTTTGAAAATCTAGCATGCAAAGTCAGAAAAGAAAGGAGAAATATAAACATTTCTCTTGTTGGCGCCTCTCTTGAAGTGGCGTTAACCTTTGGCGCAAAACACTGTCTACAATTCTTTGCAGATAGGATTTTGCGTCAAAAGACATGGGTGGTAACACCCCTTAGCGCTAAGTAACGCAAAGCAGTGTTTCACGCTGCTTTGCGCTACTTTAAGTTATTTTCCTAGAAAGTAAATTTAAAAAACATTTTGTGCTAGTTAGCATCACTTTTGTGACGCTAGCCCAGAACAAAATGTTTGAAAATCTATCCCTAAGTGTCCTTGCAACATTAAGATGAGCAAACCACTTTTTAAAAGCACAGACAAAAAACGAATGTAGTGATAGCGATGATACACTGGCCTCTAACAGAGAAAAATCACCATTTAAACAGAGTTTTTGTTTATTTGAATTTCAATCGTGCAATGTAATTGTAGCAAGTTAAGAAACAACTTGTACAAAATCAAAGTTAAAGATAAAAAGTTATTGAAAAAATAACCAACATATCAAAGAACTGTAAATTTACAAACTGAGAAAGGCTTAAAAATATCAGACCCTTCCCGTGCAGCGTTTTTATTATTCCCCGCAAATGATTGACCTGTGCCTCTAAATAGATCCTGATATTCGGGTGTGTGCTGACATTTAGTTTAAAAGTACGTGGCTCTGTTAAAAGAATTCCAAAGGCTCTGCCCAGCCTTCCTGTGCAAAGAAAAAAGAAAGGGCGCCAGGCCGTTTCCATGGTCAGCCAAAGATGTGCAAATGCACATATCTGCATAACAAAGCGCAAGTAATCAACTTTGCTGATACCTGCTGGCCGTGACTGTCAGAGATTGGGAGATGGGCCCTCCTGCAGCCTAATACACCCACCTTGGCTATGTGAGCAGGAGGCCAGGAGCAAGTGCGACTCCCTGAAAGGCTGAAGAGCTTTTTTCTGTCTCTGCTCACAGCAAAGATGCGTGTCTGTGATTACAGCAAACACGTTTGTCCAAGCTCACGAAAAACATGTAAAAAGTATTTTTTCAATTGCAGTAAAAGTTGAGCAGTAGCATTCCTATAAAAGCTACAGCAGCCTTCTCTGGACATTGGAATCCAGGTTCGAGTCCCAGTGTTTTCTAAACCTCCCGTGGTTATGGGCAAATCATTTATTCTCCCGGTGCCTTAGGTGAAAAAACACAGGCCAGAGATGTAATGCCCTAGGGTCAAGTTCGCGCTAGAAAATAAAAATGCCAATAACTGAGGCACCCTCGTGATTTAATAAGTGCTAAGCACCTTGTACAACTGCATTTATTGAAGGGAACAGCACAATGACATCACATGCACAGGCGTGCAGAAAGTTTAACACTAATGCTTGTTTTGTTTTATTAGAAAGCACCAATGCTTTATTTCGTTTTAAATTCATATTGCAGCTTCTAGCCATTATTTTTCCTTGAGCATTTCTAAATCCTCACCATTTTCATTTTTGGGTCTTTTTCAAGGAGGATGCATTTTTTAAATTAATCAACCTCCTACTTGCAAAAAGTCCCTGCTATTTCAAACAAGCATTGGCATAGCCAAAAGGTCTCACCTTTGGGACCTTATAAGTGTCTAGCCAGAGCTTTTGGCTTTGCCAATGTCTTTAAGCTATGTTTTGGAGTAGCATAGCTGTTGTGCAGCATGTTGAAAAGTTATTATAAAAAAGTCTTATGGGGGCATGGCCAAGATGGCGGAGTGAGTGGACGTGCATTCCTCGCGCCCCGTCCGGAAAAGCACCCGAAACCGCACCCCCCCCCCCCCTGGCTAGATACACAGCAGGGGGCCCCTTTAAGTGCCTCAGGGGAGTGCCCGGTACATCCGGGAGCTGATCGGTGCCTGAGTGACGTCCGCCTGATGGAGCCAAGAGATCCGGCCTGTGGCGTGAACGGGCCACGCCACTGTTGGGTGAGCACGGAGAGGTGTGTGAGGCGGAGACAGCCCCCGGGCGGGGGCGCATCGGGAGGAGATGCCGCACCTTGGAGGGCTGGGGACAGTTCCCCTGTGACTGGCAGGCTCCGGCATAGGAGCTGCTGGGGAGATCCGAGGCCTGCCCTCAACTGAGCTCTGGGCCTGGGCCACACCTGGAAAGTGTTGCGGGTGTGCACCGGCCGGAGCGCAGCCTTGAACACTGTAGCAGTTTGAGGATCGGCGTGCTCCGCCCTCCGCCGGTCTGGGAGGCCCTACGTTGATGAATGGATTTCCCCAGGCCACTGACTGTGGTGGAGCTTCGTTGGGCCCGCTCCTTACCGAGGGTCTACCTTTGTGACCCGGGCCGCCGCTGGTGAGTTTGCTCAGCTTACGTTCAGATCTACTCCCCGGCCTCCCCACGCCTCCGGAGCTGCATCCCACTGGCCGCCCTCACTCCCCCCGCGACAGCATTTCCTGGTCCCCGGTGGAGGATCTGCGGGCTGAGTGTGGCAACGCTGGTTTCTGTTCCTGACTGGGGGGGGGGGATAGCACTGCCCGAGGGCCCCCCTGTTGTCTGCACAACCCTCTGGAGTCCCTTGGCGGCTTGATGAAAGCATAAGAGCCCTCCCTTCTGAAGGGGCCTCTGGGAGTCAGGCCCGTCCTGTGCGCGCCTGGGGCAGTGGACCGCCCTGCCTCCGACGACTCTATGCCTCATGCCCTGGCCGCTCCCCCCCTGCGGCCTGACTTCAACTCTTTGTGGGCTTAGGTGGAGGCCGTCAGCTATTGCACGTTCTGCGCTGGAATCGGATCCCCAGGGTTCATCGTACTGAGTCTCCTCTGGCCATAGGGGAGCGTCGATCTTGCTAGCCTGCCACCTGGGCCTCGTCGGGGAACAGGATCGCTGGTTTGTCTCTGTAGCAGGTGCCCCCACGCTCTCATCGCACTGGCTGGGGCCCGCTGGAGGCAACACTCCGAGCCCCCACCTGGTTTTCGATTTTGCGCTTCCTGTGCGTTATGTGACCAGGGGGCAGAACATTGCTAGGCATTCTGACGCCCCAAGGCCGCCGTGTAGAGTGTGCTGGCCGTAAGTTCAGCGGTTCCCTCTGGGACCCTGCATTTTTAGGCCCCTGGGTCTAGGATAAGGGTGCCATTGCTACAACGAAAGGCAAGAAAGACAGATATGTTAAAGATATGCTACTTAAGAACACGATGGATCCGCAGCAAGAAAAACGACCCACGGAGGACTCCAAGCACTTGGTGGTTGAGACAACCTTGAGAGCTCAGAGACCCATGAATTTCTGGAGGCGCTGTTTGTCTCTCTGCGTGAAGACCTACAAACGGTTAAAAAAGATCTTATTGCGGAGCTCAGGGAAGTGCGCCCAGACATCGATGAGGTGGGTGAGAGAGTGGTGGCACTGGAGGAGAGCTCCATATCTAGGGGCGCAGAAGTCGAGGACCTACAGCAGGCAATCATTCGCTTGCAGGACCAGCAATTAGATCTCCAGGCCCATGCTGAGGACCTGGAAAACAGATCAAGAAGGAATAACATTTGCATCAGGGGGGGTCCCTACGGGTGCAGAAGGCACGGACCTCGAGGGCTACGTCCAGGCCCTATTCAGAAACATCCTAGGAGACAACGCGCTGACCAGCACCAAGCTAGACCGTTGTCACAGAGTCGGCCCCCCCCAGAGCATCACCTCATCCACCTGCAGATATCTTAGTTTGTATCCCTAACTTCACTTAGAAATACGCGATCCTCAGGGCTGCCAGATCTGATCAGACAACACAATTCTGCGGCCACTCACTCCAGCTATACCAGGACCTGGTGGCCTCTACCCTTCTGAAGCAGAAAGAATTCCAGCCTGTCACTGGTCACCTTCGCTCTCAAGGCATCTCATACTTCTCGGGCCACCCTTTTTGCCTCGTCTTCCAGTTGAATGGCAAATCCTACCAGTTGCGTTCCCTCACAGAGGCCTGTAAGATTCTCAACTTCGAAATTCCTGACTCAGACTCCCAACATTCCTTAAAAGATGAGAAAATCCAGGGCAGGAGCGACCGGGGCCTCAGGGGGGGACCGAGACCTATGCCCCACCACCCAGACTCGGCCACCATGGCCAGGGAACGTTCTGAAGTTCTGCATTCCCTCTCCGGCGAGAGCAAGCCTGATGGTGACTTCCCCCTCATAAGGTACAGTGCATTGGCAAAAGGGATGCTATCATACGGGTGGGGGCGGGAGTGCTAATCTACTTTATTTCAAAGTGGGCTCACTGTGCCTTGCTAACCCCCACGGACCCGGACTTCCAAGTCTCAAAAGACTTTCTGGACAATATGTTTATTCTTATTTTTCATGTTATGTTGTGGTTCTAGGGTTTTGTTAGCAGGAACCCCTTCCGACTGACTACAGGTGGGCGAGACGGCATATCACCGAGCAGCTATGGCCTTCCTACTTGTCTGGTCCCTATACATTGCACATCTATCCTTTGACGCCCCCAGACTACATTTGCTTGGTCCTCTCCACACCTCAGAACATGGAGATAAAATTACTTAGTCTCAATGTAAAAGGCCTTAACAACACTACTAAGAGGGTAGCGATTCTGTCTTTTTTAGAACATGCATAAGGAGATATCTGTCTGCTTCAGGAGAAACATCTGCTAGCACATGACACTTTCAGAATGCACTGTAGGAGATTCCCTCACCAATTCTGGTCGTCGGGGAGGGGGAAGAGAGGGAGAGTGGCAATGCTGTTCTCCAGAGGTTTCCAAGGGGCGATCCTGGGTACCTGTCAGGAGATTAAGGGCCGTTTGCTAGCTGTGCGGGTTCAAATAGGCACATTCCACTTAACGATAGCCTCACTGTACGCTCCCAACGAACAACAGGAGACCTTTATCACTGACACTCTCGCCAAGGTCTTACAGTCCCCAGACCAGGCCGTCTTGGTGGGAGGAGATTTTAACATAGTCATGGACGGGGAGTTGGACCGCTCGGGGCAGAGGACAGGACACTTGGGGGCTCTCTCTCCTGAGGGGCTGGCCTGGCTAGCAGACTGCAGGCTATAAGATGCATGGCTTTTACGATACCCCGATGAACGGGACTACACGTTCTACTCAGCGGCGCACAAAACCTATGTGCGCTTAGATCATTTCCTAGCTTCTCCCTCCGCTATCCAACACTTTCCTTACTATTGCACTCACTGGAGTGGGAATAGTAAATTTTACCCCTCCGCTATCCAACACTTTCCCTACTGTTGCACTCACTAGAGTTGGAATAGTAAATTTTACCCCTCCGTTATCTAACACTTTCCCTACTGTTGCACTCACTTGAGTGGGAATAGTTATTTTTACCCCTCCGCTATCCAACACTTTCCTTACTGTTGCACTGACTGTATTGTGAAATTTAAGTTGACATATTTTTTAATAGTTTCATGTTTTAATTTATTATAGATTTTCATTTTGTTATATTTTAAATTATTGATATATATTTTTATTTTTTATATAATTTTAAACTTTTAACAAATTAAAAACAATAGTTTATTAATTGTTTTAAAGTAAATATATATGTATAAATAATTATGTTTGTGTGTTTATCTTTTTTAATCAAGTTTACTTGTTATATTTTATTACAATGTATATTAAATGTATTTTATTTTGTTAACATTAAATTAAAATTTTAATATATTTAATATATATTATTTTATTTTATATTTATATTAAAGTCAATATTTTATACATCTATATTTTTTACATCAATATTTTTAGTCAATATTTTTGTACTTAGCTGTTTAAGTATGGGAGTCGATATTTTTGTTGTCTATATTTTTTACTCAATATTTTTACACTGATATTTATTACATCGATGTTGTCAGTGAACCTCAAATGACATCACTGATTAAATCATCTACATTACTAATGCACCCACTCATACCCCCGTAGAACCTTTCATACACCCACTCCCACACAACCATTCACAAACCCATTCACGGACCCATACCAGTACTTACACACCCGCTCACTGATTCATAGATCTACACACAAATCCACTCACCCATACAGCCACTCATACACCCACTCACTCACTAATACAGCGATTGACATATCCACTCATACACCCATACAGCCATTCACACACTGAGTCAGTCACCCATAGATCTACTTACTCACCTACTCACTCACCCATAGAGTCAATTACACAGCCACTTACTCACCCATACAGTCACACACACATACCCACTTGCTTACTCATACAGATACTAACACGTACTCACTCACCTATACAGTCACTGACACAAGCACACACTCACCCATATAGCAACTCTCACATTCAGTCACTCATATACTCCATCACTCACCCATGCTGTCTTTCACATACCCAGTTACTCACCCATATACCACTGACAAATCCACTAACACATACAGCCACTCACATACTTACTCACTAACCCATACAGTCACTGAATCACCCACTCACTCTTCCATACAGGCTGTCACACATCCCCTCACCCACCCACACAGGCAGTCAGACACCCATACAGGTACTCATATAACCAATCAGTCCCACATACAGCCACTCATGTGCTCACTCACACACCCATACAGCCACTTACACTCCAACTGACATTCAGGCAACCTTGTAGGTGACCCATACATTCACTGAGACACCTAATCATTTGTTTATACAGTCAGTCATGCACCCACTGAATCATCGATACAGGCACTCACACACCCACTGATTCATCAATGCACTTGGTGTATATATATATATCCAACACTCAAACATTTTAAAAACACTCACAGTCACTGGATGATGTCATCAGTGATGCTGCTGACCATGTCATGAGTGATGTAATATGTGCGGTCATAAGCAGTACATTGCGGGGGTGCAAGTTATAGTTAGCTCAGCTAACTAGAACTGCTGAATTTCTCTGGTTTTGTATGAGTGAAATGTCAGCCTAACTGTAACGTCCCTGTAACCTTTGTTCTTTTTCAGTGAATATATATATATATATATATATATATATATATATATATATATATATATATTTGAAACTAACTAAACCACTGAAATTCACCAGTTATAGTTATCTCAAGATATCTCTCTCTCTATATATATATATATATATATATATATATATATATATATATATATATATGCTGCAGACTTCAGTCGCAAACTTCCTCTTGCTAGGAACAGACGAAACAGACCCAGTTGTCAGTGCAAAAATAGTTTCTTTCTCCATACCCTGCACTGCCGCCATGACGCGTTTCGGCCTTCAAGAGGCCTTGATCACATGACGCGAAATGAGGAGTGTTGCCATTTATAAAGTGAAAGTGCCGTAGCACGTGATCTAAAGCTACGCACTTTGTCATAGACATAGAAATAAAAGCAAATCTTTCACATATTTGTTCTACACAGAAAGAGAGGCATTATTTTTGATAAGACATAGCACCATAGTTGTTTAGGTGTCCATTAATTCCATGTACCATATAAAACAGTTTCATAAAACAAGATATTAACAATGTAAAACAGAAAAAACTCACAATTGGTGGTTAATATTCTAAAATACATGTGCAAAGGCAATTTTAACCCATGTGGGCAATTACCAAAAAATTCATTGTTTATAACCACTGTTTACATAGAAAAACATAAATAATCATTTTATACTCCAATAATTATTAAGAACAGCTGCTTAAGAAATACCCTTAAAAACACCCCATGAAATGCAACATATGCTCTATTTATGTCGGCTTTTTCAGTCAAATTTACATTTCATAAGCAAAAGTGCTGGTGCATGTTGGTCCTGCCCAAGTGGGCTAAAAGATGTCAAAATCAAGTATGACAGGACAAAGTGCGTGTGCATTAAAGTGCTACCCATTTTTGTGAATAAACGTGTGTTTGTAAAAGAATCTTTAAAAGAAGGTTTTGCAGAGGCGGAAATGATATCTTATATCTAAAAACATTGGAATCTGTTATTTAAAATGCAAGCAAAACTAGAAGGGGAAATTGCTAGAGACATGTATGGAAATCTTCGCTAAAATTCAATCCATTGGGCGACTTCGTATCTAATTCGAGAATGAATCGGGTTTCTAATCTGTGAAGAACTCCTTCACGGTTGCCACCACGTCTCAGGGGCAGCACAGAATCCACTACAAAATATCTGAGGAATTCAGGAGAGTTTTCATAAAACTCCTTAAAATGACGAGCCACCGGATAAGAAGCGTCACTGTTGTTAATGGCCCGAATGTGCTGGAGTATCCTTTGTGCACCTGCAATTTGGTACTACCAACATATTGCAGGCCACAGGGACACTCCAGCACATAGACGGCAAACTCGGTTTTGCAAGTGAGCATCTTGGTGATGACTCTCGGTGCCGTATGGAATGGAGTCAGGTAGGATGTTTTGCTGATACCAAATTTGCAAGCTTTGCAACTGGTACAGCGGATGAAACCCTTTCTAGAACTCAACCATGTCTTAGTCGCCAATATTTCAGGGCTGCTTTTAACAAGCTCATTACTCATAGAACGTGCTTTCCTGAATGCAATATTGGGGTTTGATGGTACTGACTCCCCAATAATTGGATAATTGCGTATTAGATTCCAATTGTGCTTAATGATCTTACGCAAGCTGCGATGTTGCCGGTTGTATGACATAATCAATCTTATGGGTTCTGTTACATGAATTGCAGATTTGGTAGTATTACGACTGGATTTTGATAGGGCTTCACTCCTGGGGATATTACTAGCTTTCTTAATAGCCCTGTCAATATCACTGACAGAGTACCCCCTGGCCAAAAATCTTTGTTTGCTCAGCTTCTGTGCCAACATACAGTCAGTTTCCTTACTGCAAATGCGTTTGATACGCAGCATCTCCCGAAAGGAATGCTGCGGATCAAATGCTGCGGATGATGACTCGTGGCATGGAGCACTGTATTTCCAGCCGTGGATTTCCTGTGGAGCCTAGTCTCCAAATACCCATTGTCAATGAAAACCTCCACATCCAAAAAGTAAACAGATTCACTGCTGATATGGGACGTGAATTCCAAATTAAGAACATTCTTGTTGATTTGTTCAATAAAGATCATGGCTTGCAACTCAGTACCTCTCCAAATCAAGAATATATCGTCAATATAACGATACCAACAAACAACATGTGTCTCTAGGGTTTTGGCATATGTTGCCCTGAGGACCTGCTCCTCCCACAGTCCCATATGGAGACAAGCGTAACTGGGGGAGAAGCAGGCCCCCATAGCCACACCCCTGACCTGCTGGAATATCTGATTTTGAAAGAGAAAGAAATTATTCTCCAAACAGGTCTTAATCATTGTAAGTAACATGTTGTTGTGATTATACCAATGTATGGGTTTAGTTCTCAGGTAATAATCGATAGCTTTTAAACCATCATGATGGTGTATACTAGTATAAAGACTAGTGACATCCAGGGTAACCAGAAGATAGTCCTGTTCCCATGATACATTTTTCAGTTTGCCTAGGAAATCACCCGTATCTTGTATAAAGGACGGGAGCTGCCTCACATGATCTTGTAAAAAATAATCTACATAGCGGGAGGTATTCTCTAAGATACTGTTTCGGGCCGAAATAATCGGCCTCCCCGGGGGTTTTTCAACACTTTTGTGCACCTTTGGAATAAAATAAATGACCGGAATGACCGGATGGTCATTCTTAAGGAATTTCAGTTCATCAAAGCTGATAAGACCAGCACTTCTCCATGCTAAAAGTTTGATGTAAAAATCTTGCCAGGTCTGTTTAACCTTAGTCAAATCAATCCTCTTGTAACAGTAACGGTCATTTAATTGTTTGAAAGCCTCCTCCAAATACAAATCACGAGACCATAAAACCACATTGCCCCCCTTATCCGCTTGGCGTATAATAACGTTGCCATCGGATTGCAATTTCTTAATGAGTTGATAGTATCTGTTGTTCTGCTGTGTGTATCTAGAATGTGAATGTGATACCAGCCTATGCAACCGTTTCAACTCAACAGTAATCAGTTCACCAAAAATGTCAATGATGTCATGTAACATAATAGGGCTAAAGGTAGACTTGGGCTTGAAATGTGTGGATCCTGCCGTATGCAAATTAATTGCTTCCTCTCTGTTAAGTGTCACCACTTCTGTTTTCGTCATGTAACTGTTGAAGGTTTTGTAACAGTTCAAAATCATTAGCAGTCAAATTTGTGGAGCTCGTGGATGAAAGTGGAGCTCTTGTTGTATGTAAGTTTTGTTCAGTTTTATGCTGTGCAAAGTATTTGTGTAATTTCAACTTTCTTGTATACTTGAAAATATCGATACGAGTCTGAGCATAATTGAAATTACTGGCAGGACTGTAAGATATATATATATATATAACCCAGACGCCTTGAGCGACACCTGGTAGCCCCCCGCCCTCGGAAACCCGCCAACCCCCACGGACCACGCACGCTACCTGGGAATCATCCTGGACTCCAAGCTCAAAATGGACCGCCAGATCAACTCTGTCTCATCTTCCTGCTTCCACACCCTCCGCCTCCTTCGTAAGACCTTCAAATGGATCCCCCTCGAACACCGAAAGAGCGTCACTCACGCCCTGGTCACCAGCAGACTCTACTACGGCAACGCACTCTACGCCGGAATAAACAAAAACCTCACCCGCAAGCTACAGAACATCCAGAACGCCGCCGCAAAACTGGTCCTCAACCTGCCAAAACACTGCCACATCTCCCTGCACCTGCGCACACTCCACTGGTTCCCCGTCGAGGTGAGAATCACCTTCAAGATGCTCACCCACGCACACAAGGCCCTCCACGGCACCGGACCAGCATACCTGAACAGCCGACTCAAATTCCACGCACCCCAAAGGACCCTACGATCAGCCCAGCTCTCCTACGCCATGGTCCCCCGCACCAGAAAGACCAGATCGGGAGGCCGCTCCTTCTCCTTCCTCGCGGCCAAAGCATGGAACGTCCTTCCGCTCCACCTCAGACAGACAACATCGCTCCCCATCTTCGCAAGAAACCTCAAAACCTGGCTCTTCGACAGACCCCCTTCCTTGATGGAATGGTACCTGCACCCCCTACCCCTAGCACCTTGAGACCCTTACGTGTGAGTAGTCGCGCTTTAACAAACCCCTGATTGATTGATATATATATATATATATATATACTGATGACATCATCCACAGAAACACCCACGCACACCCCCATAGAAAGCCTCATACACCCACTCCCACACAACCGCTCACATACCCATTCACAGACCCATACAAGCACTCACACATCTACTCACTGATCCATAGAGCCACTCACACATCCACTTACCCATACACCCACCCATACACCCACTTACACAACTACTATCTCACCCATAGAGCAAATCATGCACCCACTCAATCACCCATACAGCCACTCACACACTGAGCCAGTCACACATACAGTTACTCACACACCCACTCACTTACTCATACATATACTAGCACAAGAAATCACTCACCTATACATTCACTAACACAAGCACACACTCACCCATACAGCCACTTGCACTTACTCACTCACCCATACAGCCACTCGCACACTGCATCACTTACCTATATAGCCTCTCACATACCCACTCGCTCACCCATACACCACTGACAGCCACATACACAGTCATTCACTCACCCATACAGCAACTCACACACCCACTCACACACCAGTACAACCACTCACTCACCCATACAACCACTCACACACCTATAGAGCTACTAAACAGCACCTCATACATGGATACACATAGGCCCTCACATAATATGTGTTACAAATAGTATCACTCATTAGTAGTACATAAAGTTTACTAATTTAACATTTATAGTATCTTACTATATATTTTTAACACTCAGACATCTTTAGAAAATACTCACAATCACTGGATGATGTCATCAGTGATGTCATTTGTGATGTCATCAGTGATGTCACTGACCATGTCATGAATGATGTAATATGTTGGGTCATAAGCAGTTTCTTGCGGGGGCGCAAGTTTTAGTTGGCTCAGGGAACTATAACTGCTAAATTTCTATGGTTTTGTAAGGGTGAAAACTGAGCCTAACTATACCATACCTATAACCTTTTTTTCAGTGAATATATATATATATATATATATATACACACACAATATATAAAAAGTTAAATAAATTCCATTACCATTAACAGTAATAAAAATTATTAACACAAACACATTTGATTAAATAAAAAAATATTTGAAAATATACATTTTAAATAAAAAATATTTTATATATTTTAGAATTAAATATAAACATAAAATATATATAATTTTAACAATATACCAACAAATAAAAAAAGCAAAAAAATTATTTATTAATAAAAGTAGGAAAAGAGTCACACTTGAGAGGAGTTACACTTACTATTCCCACTACAACGTAAACAAAATCAGGGAAAGCGTTGGAGTTCGGAGGAGTTAGATTTGTTAGTCCCACTCCAATCTAAACAACAGCAGGGATAGAGCTGAACTTTGGAAGGGTTAAATTTATAGTTCCCACTCCAATTTAAACAACACTAGGGAAAGTATTGGACTTCAGAGTGGTTTGATTTACTATTTCCACTCTAGTCTACGCAACAGTAGGAAATTGTTAGACTTCAGAAAGAAAGACCATGCCAAAACAGAATCACCTTTTAATAAAATATTTACATACCTAACAACATAAAGTAATTAAAATATATTTAAACAAAAAAATATATACTATATAAATTTGAAGAAAATATAGTTTTTATTACAAAAACACAAAATAAATGCACACATTTAATTTACATAAAAATTAACTAACATTAAAAACAATTATTTATAATTTGATTAACGTCCCGCCCTATTTCCTTATAAACCTAACAACCTGATACTAAATTATAAACTACTAATTAACTTTAAAAAATATAAAGTACAATTTGAAATAACAAATATATAATTAAAAAATAGTAAAATGTATACCAATAATACTAACACCTAAAATTAATATATTTACGTACATATACACAATTACTTAATAAAATAATTATTACAGCTATATTAAAGTAAACTATATTAATTACAATGATATCCCTATTAACAATATTGCATACAAATAACCTGTTCTTCTTGCGATATTCTGTTCCACAATATTTTTGTAATAATGATATTTTTGACACAATATTCTTGTCAGTTGATTTTTTTGAATCCATATTTGTGTCATTCAACATATTTACCATGTGCCCATATTGAGACTGTCCCTTTTCCAATGGAAAATGTAGCTGCACAACTTTAACTGATTTTCTGTACTCTGGAAAAAAGGGACTACAGGTCCAATTCAGAAAATACTGTTTAATACTTTATGTAAAAATGCCCATTCTTGAAAATATGTTTTTGAACTTTGTGAAGGACTCCTATCTATAACAGGGGCACATTTTATGGTTTCTTTTCCCACAAAAATGGCTGGTGCATGCCTATCAAAGTCCCTCATGTCCGTCGCTCACATTCTGTTCCTGTGCGTTCACTGTAAATATTTTACTCAAACTGCGCAATTTGTGATAAACGGAGAATATTGTGTCATTATAGGCATAAAGGTGTATTTACGGGAATTTTGCACAACAAGAGTAAAATGAAATACCTGAAATTACAAGAATTATGTTGCATAATTTACATTTCACCCATGAATAGCACTAAGCTGCATATGTGCTATGATTGCATCCAAATACAATCAGTTAAAGTAGCCTCAGTGTTAGTCAAGCAGAGCAGCTGGTAGGTACTGATGCAAATCCATTCATGTTGCACAACAGACTGACTGCGGACCAACGGGGAAGTGTGACGAGCAGCAAGGAACCGGGTGGCTGAGACTTTGTTCACTGATGTAACTTTCAATTAATGACAACAGTAAACACAACCAGTTGAGCATGCAATGTGGGGATCTGTGATCCATGTAAGGGGTTGGTGGTTGGGGCCAAATTGCAGGTGGCAACCCTACAAGGGTTCCTAAAAGAAAATAGCCAGATTTTTGCCTACTCTACTAATAGGTTACCCCCACTGATTTTAATTACTTTTGGCCCATTTGACCCTTCAATGCCTGTAGATTATACCTATGCCACTTTTAGGAGAACCTCAAATACCCCTGGAAGTGTTGCCTTCCATTGGTTTGCTCATTTACCACCTCAGAAGCCCCCACCGTTTTTTAAATGCCTGTTAATTGTTAGATGTGACATCTCCCACCTTCCCATGACCCCTATA
Organism: Calotriton arnoldi; assembly: GCA_963921515.1. NCBI lineage: Eukaryota > Metazoa > Chordata > Amphibia > Caudata > Salamandridae > Calotriton > Calotriton arnoldi. The sequence continues at coordinate 3,193,646 of CAWUFW010000445.1, forward strand.
AGGAACATTGACTACCAGAGTAACATGTAATCCAACAGCCACTGAAGCAAAAAATCTTCATTGTCAAAGAGAAGCACTGCAATCTCATCACAATGTGCACACTGCTCGCCCATTTTCCAAGAAGATCTTATGTTCCTGAACACCAGTCTTACCACTCTAGCCTCTCTATCCACCCTCTATCCTATCACTTCAGTCTATTGTGCCTCCTTTGTACCTCCTCCACACTGGTATCCTCCTGCTCAATGCCCTTCTTACCTTCCCTTCCTAACTTGACAAAGCCCTCTGGCTATGCTCACTCCCTCCTACTTTAAGTGGTGCTTGAACAAATTTCAGAGTAGGGGTGCTATAATCAATGTTACATCACTGAGATTTTTTCACAATCTCCATGACCTAAGCAACATGTGTAGCTTGGGTCATGGAGATTGTAGCATGATGCCACACCCATTCAGCAGGGCAGTGCTAAGGGTGTGATATCTAGCCTGTGGTGTGTCTCTAGCACGCTGTGACAAGTAAAGTGTGATTGCACAGTGTAATTTACAGAAAGCACATTTTCCATTTAATTCATCATAAAATTTGCCCAGAAATGCAGTTTTACTGATAACACTATATAAGGGACAAGCAAAATATATATTGTGTGGGATTTCAGCTTATATTTATCACTAGTACGTCATTAAGTAAAGTCTCTTGATTTATTTTGATCGTATTATAATCTTTGTTTCCATCACACTACAGAATGAGAAAATATTTGCTTCATTTGTCCTTTCCTGTATTTGGAAATATTTTGAAATATTTGTACAGTTCATTTGCAGGTATTTAAATTGGGATGTGTGTTAGAAAAAATCAACATCATTAACCCTTTCTTTCACACTTCGTGTAGGCTAGCAAGATTTTCAGATAGTTCACTTTACAAAATCCTCAAATTTTGCAGTCAGTAAAAGTAAAGTAAACATCAATCTCTCCATGTTAAAAGAATAAGCAGCAATTTGTCAGAAGACATACCGACATTTGACCTCAGTCTTTTAATGCAGAACAAATGAGACAAGACAAACAGCATTTAAAGGCATCTTTATGCCTTATTCATCTTTTGACCTCCGGCATAGTTATTTTGAGGGTGCTGCAGCAACCCTGACAGCCCTTCATCCAGTGACTATGCCTACCCCACCTTCCCATACTTCTGTTACTTTCCACTCCCTCTCATATAATCATACCATTTTTTCCACCTACTCCCATAAAGTTCCTCTCCTTCTAATGGCTCACTTCCCAACATTCCCAGTCCCCCTACCCTAACATCCCATAACCATCTCAACCTTCTCAACTCTTTCTACCCTACCTAACAACTCCTATATCTCTTATCCTGTCTGTTCATCAAAGCATGATTAACAAACAAGAATTGCTCAAATATTCATGACAAGATCTCATTGAATGCAGACCACCTGTTCATCACCAAAGCTTTGCTAGGTGACCGTGTGTTCACAATTTTCCATTACATGTAACCTCCCCAAAAGGAGTGGAAGACGCTTGGCAATTATTTTTGACAAAACAATAGAGACCTGAAAGGTATATATGCCCAGACCAAATGCGCATTACTTCTCCGTTGGGTCCCTTCATCTTTTTCCTGCTCATTTCTGTTGATATAAACACCTTTTAAACAACAGATCATACAAAGATCTTTTTAGATGCAATTCCCAGCATGAATGTAAACCACATGATATATTTGCATCCTGAGAGACCTGGGCATTTGGTCTGCCCACCCGAATGAAGATCCGTCCCAACAATCCTAAACACCCTCAATCTAGCCTAACATGTTTCAAGACTGACACATTCAACTCATCACATATTAGATGCAATCTTTAATCTGGTGGAACTCAATACAATAACAGGAAGCCATAATGCAAGTTGGAACAGTCACAACATCATCACCCTCTTTGTGATTGTCCCCATAAGAACAATTACAAAATCAACAATGATCAACAAATAAAGAACAGACACTTGACAAGTTCAGCCTCCCAGCACTTGGCTTACTTCTCATGACCATTTCTCCCTCCAACCAAATACCATAAGTGGAACAGAGTGACAGCTGTCTTGACAAACTTGACACCTCTGAAGACGTCCCCCACGCTCTACCAACTCAAAGAGGTCATTTTGACTTGCTAAAAAGATAAAGAAGATGAAGGCAAATGTAGGTGTTTTACAGTGCCAATGTAGAATATCAAATAACCAAAATGAGCATGCTCTGGCACATACAAATCCTCTATTAAAAAGGCAGAAAGTCTCAACTGCTCCCAGGGCATTTCCAAAGTGAAATATCCCACCAACAAATTGCACAGGACCGGCTCCGAATTTTGCAACCCAGGTTGTGCCACCACCAAAATCTTGCAATCCAAAGACCTCTATAATTTCATTGCAAATTGAATTTCTTTAAAAAACAAAGAACCCGGAAAATTAACTCAGGAAGAAACACCCCAAAACCCCCTTACATCTTTCTGATCCACATCTCAGAAAGCAAGCGACTCCATGAAGGACCATTAACAAGAGAGACACTAGGGTGAAAGGGCCTGAAAGGACCACTCAGCCTCACACAGTAGGGGAGGCAACACCAAAGAGCCCTCAAACCAGGAACAGAACAGCCCCCTGAGTCCCCTCATAGTAAAAATTAGAAGTGACAATGATGAATCAACCCAAACACCCCACGCCATCAGTAGGAGTTCTGACTGAAACAATGACATTAACAGCAATCAAAAAGTTTGGACTGGCTGTCCGCACAAAAAACGTTTGTGACCTGGTTACCAACCACCATAGATAAAACCAGTCCTTCATGTGACCCTTCACAGGCTTCAGCAGATGGACCCCCAAACCCAGTATCAGTCTTCTGGCCCCCAAAACAAGGCAAAACATAGATTCCATTTATCCCACAAAACCCCTGCCCAAATTCAGCAATCTCTGCATCCACATTATCCCTCAGTGACACAATGCCATCCAACACAACTACCAACCACCCTGTGGCCAGGCTTGCTGTTTCCTTCCCCACCACATCTTTTTATATTCTTACATGTAGAAAACTATGGTCACCATCCAGGGGTTCCATGGATGGCTTTCCATTTCCACCCAAATCTAAAACAGGCCTCTGTTGTCCTGTTTTATAGGGCTTCACACAGCTCCAACATTGATAGATATTGGAACTGAGGCACAAGTATATTTTGGACCTGATTGAGAGCTGGACAGTAAAAGAAAATCCTCTGATTTGTGAATGAATTGGTAAATCCATTGGAGATTCAAACATGACATTTTCCCCCCATAATTTTCCTGTGATGTAGGAAGTGTGACATGTGGATACTTCCCCAAATTTCACACTCACTCTACAAATCTAGGGTAATCTTCCATTACCTTCATCATAGGGATAGCATGGCAGATAAAATTCTGCTGACAAAATCTCCAGTGCTGGAAATGCCACCAATGAGGGAATTTTCGCTAGAGGGAATGGACTTTACTGTGAAACACTGACCTGGGGAGACCATGCCAATAATTGTGGTTTCTCAGGATTATTCCACCTTAGTGAAGAAAACACCCAGGAGTTTAGGAAACTCTCCCCACTTTCAACTGGGTGGGGCACATGTTAGACCTGAAAGCCTTAGGGTGGTCTTCCCCCAAGGAGTTTGCCTGCTTACCTCCAATTTTACTGAATTTGTTTTTGTTGGCCTTAGGACTGTGCTCTTTACCACTGCTAACCAGTGCAAAAGTGCTTATGCTCACGCCCCTAAACATAGTTTATTTGATATATACCTAATTGGCATATTTGATATACTTGTAAGTTCCTGGTAAAGTGGTATACAATATACACAGGGCCTGTAAATTATATGCTGCCAGTGGGCTTGCAACACTGATTGTGCAACCCACCTAGTAGCCCTTTAAACCTTGTTCCAGGCCTGTTCTTGCAGCCAGCAGGCAGTGTTACACTGCCATGTTGGCTTGGCATTTAAAACTCCTTGCCAAGCCTTAATCACCCCATTTATTACATATGTCACCTCTAAGGTAGGCCCTAGGTAGCCCATAGGGCAGGGTGCTATGTAATTAAAAGATAGGACATGTGCTTTTAAGTTTTATATGTCCTGGTTGTGAAAAACCTCCAAACTCATTTTTCAATACTGTGAGGCCTACCCCTCTCGTAGGATAAAATTGAGGATTCCTGATTACATTTAATAAGCTGTAATTCCTAATAGAGAGAAGGTTGATTTGACAATCAATCATGGATTTGTAGAGCACGCTAATCACCTGTGAGGGGATCCAAGTGCTAGGTCCAGTCTGCTCGGGATTTCAGTTGAAGAGCGAGGTCTTGAGTCCCCTACTGAGTTCCTGGAGGGAGATTTCCTCAGGTGGATGGGGAGTATGTTCCAGGATTTTGTGGTGAGGTAGGAGAAGGAACGACCTCCACTGTTGCTGCTGCTGATGCAGGGGTTTGGTGAGGGAGAGAGAGACAGAGTACAGGAGTCTTGAGGGACAGTTGAAGCTCAGGTGGTGGTTGATGTACGCTGGTCCTTGGTTGTAAAGGGCTTTGTAGGCGTGCGTCAGGATCTTGAATTGGCATCTCTTGTGCACAGGGAGCCAGTAGAGTTTCTTCAGGTGGGGGTGATGTGGGTCTGTCTGGGGAGGTCGAGGATGAGTCTGGCTGCTGAGTTCTGGATGGTCTGAAGTCTCTTAAGGAGGTGTGATGTGACCCCGGCGTAAAGAGTGTTGCAATAGTCCAGGCGGCTGGTGATGAGGGCTTGAGTGATGGTACATCTGGTGGGTACAGGGAGCCATTCAAAGATCTTACAAAGCTTGTGGAGGGTGAGGAAGTAGCCGGAGGAGACTGTGCTTATCTGGCTCTGTTTAGTACCGATGGAATGGTAATGGTAAATCCTCTTAAAAGTCGGATTTATTGTTACTATTTTGAAAATGCCACTTTTAGAAAGTTAGGCATTTTCCTGCTCTTAGCCATTTGGTGTCTGCTGCAGTGTATGGGTTGCGTGACTGCTGGGCTTTGTGTATTCCCTCTAGATACCCACACTCAAAGGGAGCTTAGGTATGACTGAATGGGTCTTTCCGGGCGGATGGAAGGGAGGAGCTGGGCACAGCCTCACACTTACACCTGAATAGGCTGTGTCCTGTCCACACACAAAGGGCTGCATACCCCCCCCCCAGTATTGAGTCTGGAGCCAGGGCAGGAAGGGAGGACCTCTGTGCACTTCAAAGACCCTTCTTTGAAGTCTACCCCACTTGAAAGGCACAACTGGGTATAAGTACTGGACCTCTGACACCACCAACTCATTACACTTTTGGACCTGTAACCACTCTGTCAGGAAGATGAACTGCTGTGCTGAAGGAGTGCTATCGTGCTGGGCTGCTACTCTGAAAGAAATGCTGCCTTGGTGTGTGCCCTGCTACTCTGTTGCCTGGGTGCTAAAGATTGGACCAACACAACTTTAACCCAGAGTGACTCCAAGGGCTAGCTGACTAGCCTCCTGAACTGAAGGTTCAGGTACATAAAAGAATCCCAATCACCGAAGCATCCTTTGCTGAGAGAGCAGAATCGGGACATCACCACTGTTGCGGGTACAGGACCAGTGCATTGCACACACAACCAGCGCATCGCTGTCAGAGCCACCACTTCGGATCCACTGCATTGCCGCCACTGCATAGAAAAGATCGCAGCATCCCCTCTACTGCATGGAGAAACCCAGCGCATCACCTTTGGAACCGTCACACTTCGGAACTGGCACATTGTTTACAGAACCGACGCATCGCCACTGTTGGGTGGAGAAAATTGATGAATCACCTCGACTGCAGGATTGACACACTGGCATTGCTCGGCTGCACCCTGCATCTTTGTTGTCGCAACTGGGATCAAAGTACTTTTGTTCAGCGGGCCAGGGGGTCCCTATATCCAGCTTGCGCTCCATCACAGTCAGCCTGAACTTTTGACTTTGTCCTGGTCCAGGGCGACCAGATATGCCAAATAGGTGCTTATTACTTCTAAGCAATATTTTGCAGTTCATTCTTTTAAAATTCATATCTCACATTCTATTTATTGAATTTTTGTCATTTTGGTCTTTTATTTATAAAATTAAGTTCTATTTTTTTATCCTGGTGTGAAGTCTTTTTGTGGTGTTTACACTGTGTTACTGTTTGAAGTGTTACTGTCAGCGCTGGGATGCCTTCGGGTAGCTACGCGCTTAAGAAAAGCTTATTCATTCATTCATTCATTCAAATGGTTTACACATTGCCTCTTAAGTTAAGCCTGACGATGAGCACAGACTATTTTTAAGGTGTGTTGGTGACTTACCCTGACTAGGACAGTGGCATAACACAGGCCCCCCGAGCTGCAGGGGGCCCCTCAGCACAGTACTCTGGCTTGAGAGCTCTGGATTAAATCCGGAGTGGGGCCCCTCCATGTACCTTTCAGGGGGACCCCCTCAAGTTTTGTTACGCACGTGGACTAGGATTGTGATTGCTGCTTGACCAAGGCTTGACAGCAGTCAACCAGGAACCCAATTTCTAACACACACACACACACACACACACACACATACGGGGAACTCTTGCGAATCAAGACAGGAGGATTACACGCAAGCTGCTGAAGAGAGTATAAACCGTTTTAGAGTGAGGGGATACCCTCTCAAAACATTAAAGACAGCACAGCTAAAGGCCGAAGGGAAAGATAGGAGGGCACACCTACAAAGTGAAGGTAGACAGAAAGAAGAAGAAACAACAAACAATTTTAGAATGATAACACGCTACTCAAATGCAGCAAAAGAAGTTAGAGCCATTATGCGGAAGAACTGGCGAATTATTAAAACGGACGCAATAATTGGGAAAGATCTACCACCCGAGCCAGGAATAACATTTAGGAGATCAAGGTCTTTAAAAGATCATTTGGTGGAGAGTCATCTTATGACAGTGAAACGACAAGAAAGCTTATTAGACCTCAACGGCTCCTTCCCATGTGGGAAGTGTAGGGCGTGTGCCAACAGTAAGAGAGTCACCTCGTATGGTATACAGGGCATTACCAAAGAGAGAAAGATAAAGTTTATGACCTGCAGTACCACATATGTGGTGTACTGCCTGGTCTGCCCGTGTAACCTACGATACGTGGGTGGTACAATCAATCAGGTCAAAATGAGAATCTTGGCGCACCAAAGAGCCACTGCAAGTAATGATGCTAACTACCCTGTTGCGCGACATTTTGCCAGTCATCACAACAGTGATAGGGCACTCCTGCAATACTTCTGCCTTGACCATGTACCCAGAGATGCTAGAGGGAGCGATAGAGAGAAACGGCTAAGGCGGTTAGAATCGCACTTTATAATAGACCTCCAATCGAAATCTCCAGGAGGCCTCAATTGTGGAGAAGAACTAGCTGTCCACTTATGATTTTGACTGTAGTGAGATATGAGCTGCCGCTTAGCGTCACAAGGGACGTGTTATTGATCAACAGTATAAGAAATTTTAGTTTGTAGTCACAGAGTAGGCCCATTCAGGGCTAGATAACGTGCAACACTGTCATGATAATGGTTGGAATTTAAGCGTGTATTATCAATGTAAATTGAGCGTGATAGCTGAATGTAAATAGCCTATACGAGGCGTAAACTGACTATATGGTGATCCGAACTATCAGGCCATTTAACCTGATGAATGTAGTAGCCCATACAGGGCGTTATGGGGTCACAAGGTTAATAGTGTATTAGGTATGCCACCCTAATTAGGCAATTTAAGCAACATGTAGAATCTGTGGCATACTTTCAGCTGTTTTCCGCATATATGGTAAATAGTTAAGGTATGTCTTGCACGCTTAGAAGACTACAGTTCTTGTATATATTGCAAATGTCGTTCGATTTAGAATGCAATGACATAGTGACTACTATAATGATGAGCATGCTTATGATGTAATTAATAGGCTGTTTTGAAGAATTGAATACAGTTTTGACATGTTCCAAGATGGCGCTCAAAGTAACGAGTCATTATGCTTGTCCGTTTTTGCTTTGAATGAACTGATCATATGTTAAATATCGCCATAGAAACGGCGCCCGCCGACATTGACAAAGGCAAAATGCCGAAGCGCTTTTGTTTTTTAAATTGTATCGCAATAAATACGAAGGTTGGATTTAACTAACAAGAGTGCTGGTCCGATTTACTTTTTGAAGTGAGGAGCGGGATATATATAGATTAGTAATTGAATTCGCGGTTGCACCTCCGCGAGTGAAGGCACCCGTTTGAGAGTGCGCCAAGTAGGCGCAAAGGAGCAGTATATATATATATATATTATACACACACACATATACATAGGGTTAGAGGGACATTATAATTAGGAATTGTAATTATATCTTACTTAACATTAAAAAAATAAAACCTTAGAAATTCACTGAATAAACCAAAGGTTAAAGGTACATTACGCGTAGGTGAAAAAGACAGTTAAAACATGCCATTTTAAACTAACCAAAACACTGCAATTCACCAGTTATAGTTATCTCAAGTAATTATAAGTTGAGCTGAGTGGAAACACCAGGATTAAAACTGTGAGTGGGAGGTCAAACACTGATCCTTCAAGTGAATACATTAGTGTACAAATCCATCAGACTAATATAATCTGTTTGGTATCTTTAACATGGCATCATTGCACACATTATTGTGGAGACTTGAATTTGACTATGGTCACACACTATCAAGGTGGGGACCTTGGCATCCCTATAATAACACACCATCTCTCTGGGGACCTGAGCATCCATATAAGCACACACTATCTCTGTGGGGACCTGGGCATCCCTATTATCACACACAATATCTGTGGGGACTTAAACATTACTATAATCACACACTATCTCTGTGGGGACCTGAGCATCCCTATAATAACACACTATCTCTGTGGAGACCTGGCATCTCTATAATCACACTCTCTCTGTAGGGACCTGGCATCCCTATAATCACACACTATCTGTGTGGGGACCTGAGCATCCCTATAATCACATACTATCTCTCTGGAAACCTGGCCATCTCTATAATTACACACTGTCTCTGTAGGTACCTGAGCAACCCTATAATCACACACTATAGGGATGCCAGGTCCCCACAGAGATAGTGTGTGATTATAGGGATGTCCAGGTCCCCACAGAGATAGTGTGTGATTATAGGGATGCCAGGTCCCCACAGAGATAATCACACACTATCTCTGTGGGGACCTGGACATCCCTATAATCACACACTATCTCTGTGGGGACCTGGTTATCCCTATCATCACACACAATATCTGTGGGGACTTGAACATTACTACAATCACACACTAGCTCTGTGGGGACCTGGCATCCCTATGATCACATACTATCTCTGTGGAAACCTGGCCATCAGTATAATCACACACTATCTCTGTGGGGACCTGGGAATCCCTATAATCACACACTATCTCTGTGGGGACCTGGCCATCACAATAATCACACACTATCTTTGTTTGGACCTGGGCATCAATATAACCAATCACATGCTATCTTTGCAGGGCACTGCACCTGCCTATATTCACACACTTTCTCTGTGGGGAGCCTGGTAACACCATTCTCCCACACCATCTCTGTGAGGACGTACACATCCCCATAATCACACACTATCTTTGTGGGGATCTGGGCATCAATATAATCCATCACACACTATCGTCTTGAGGAATTGAACATGGCTATCATCACACACCATCTCACTGGTGGCCTTGCCATGTCTATAATCACACACTGTCTCTGTTGGGACCTGGCCATCAATTTAATCACACTATAGCTTTGTGGGAACTTGAACATTATTATCATCACAGACTATCTCTGCAGGGACATGAGCGTGTCTGTCATAAAAGTTTTTCCATACAGAGACTTGTGCTTGACAGTTGTCACACACTTTCGCTGCAGGTCTACAGTCACTATCATTGTGGGGGGTGTGAGCATCCCAATTATCACACACTATCTCTATGGGTGCCTAGGCTTCACTATAATCATACAACACAACAATCCCTGCAGGACTTGGGCAAGACTATAATCACCCACTATCTGTGCAGGCAACTGAGTATGACTATAATAACATACTATCACTACAGGGACCTGCGCATGACTATTATAACACTCTCTATGTGGGGACTTGAACATAACTATGATCACTCACTATCTCTGTGGGGTTTTGAACATAACTATAATCACACAATATATTTGAGGGACCTTGAACATGAATATAACCACACACTATCTCAATATGGACTTCAGAGTGACTATAATTAAACGCTTTATTAGTGGGGACCTGAGCATTAATGTAATGACACACTATTTCTACATAAACATCAGTATGACTATCATCGTACCCCATCTCTACAGGGACTTGAATATGACTGTTAATAACACTTTTTATGTGGGGACTTGAAGATAATTATGACACACTCACTCTGCGAGAACCAGAACCTGACAATAATCACATACTATCTCTGCGGGGACTTGAACATGCCAATAATCACACACTATCTTTGCGGGGACTTGAACATGCCAATAATCACACACTATCTTTGCGGGGACTTGAACATGCCAATAATCACACACTATCTTTGCGGGGACTTGAACATGCCAATAATCACACACTATCTCTATGGGGACCTGGGCACTTCTTGAATAACACACTATATTAGCATGAACTGCAGCATGACTGTCATTGTACGTTATCTGTAGGGGGACCTGAACCGGACTATAACCAAACATGATTATAATCAGACACGGTTTTGTAGGATTTAAACATGTCTAAAATCACACCCTATCTGTGCGAGAACCTGGGCATCCCTATAATGAAAAACTATCTCATGTGACTAAAACATAACTAGCATCAAACACAATGTCGTTGGAGACTTAAGTATTAGTATACCCACACATTATCTATGCGGGGACTTGAACATAAATATAATCACACACTATGCCTATAGGAACTTGGGAGTGACTACATTGAAACACAATTTTAATATAGTCACGCTCTGTCTCTGCAGTGGCTTAAAAATGATTATCATCACATACTCTCTCTGTCAGCTGTAGAACATTACTATAATAACATACCATATCGTTGGGGCTTATTATTGCATAAAATGCAAAGAAAATGATGCCTAGTGGTGAGGTTGATGAAAATGACCTAGGAAATCTCAACTTGGCTTTTCTAACAGACCACATTGCAGGATGTGTGGCCTCTAAATTATCTTAATGGTGTGTTGTTTCCTTATTCCTGAAAGTTTGTGAGCAATCAGTAAAAGGCTAAATATCTGTAAATCCCTTTCCAGGGACTTCATATGCTTTAGGCTTCTGCTGAGAAATTCATTATCTTCACAGTCCATGTTCTTGTGCTCCTAGGACACAATGAGCTATTTATATATGACTAAACTATCATGTAATTTAAGTACAGCATTGGAAAATTACATTTAGCCATGTGTTTATGAAGGCATTCAATCACAAATGATAATTATTGAGTAAGTCCCCACAAGGATGGTAACACACGTTCAAGTCCCCACAATGGGGGTTCTGTGCGCACGATTAAAAACACAATATATTTGCAAATTTGAAGCAGGATCCTGTATTATGAATTTTTTTCTTAACATTTTTCTGTTATTGGCATATTTTTAAACCATTGGGAAAGGTTAGTCACCACAAGGCAGGTGTTCACACATAGTCCCCACAAGTATGTGGGGGGTGTGTGTGTGACCCAGCGCTGGTCATATATATATATATATATATATATATATATATATATATATATATATATATATATATATATATATATATATATATATATATATATATATATATATATATGAGTAGTTTAATACACTTAGATTTTGAAACTACAATATGCTGGTACGAATATCCAATGGCGTGGAGCCAGTACGCACAGGGATTAAGTTCCCCACCAGGCCACCTTCCTCTAACCAGGAATAAGATACGTTACAACAGGTTTCAGGCTCGGGTGCAATGCTACCCCTCTCGTTCAGAGTTTGTGCGCTCAGTTTCAGAGTCTTAGTCCCATTCTGTAAATCTCACCAATGCGATTCTTCTGCCGGTTGTGGTCAGAGCCTACAACATGTGTCTGGTCCCTTGCTCCTCCTCTGGAAGGGAAGTCGCATGGGCTTAGAGTGCATCAGTATTCTCGTCCTGTCCATGGAAACTGCAGGGGCCAATATTTGGAGTCTGGTTGGTGGGTAGGCTCCTGCATCACTGACACTATCGTTCCTTGGGGGTGGGAGATTTGTTGAGGGAGGGTTAGAGCTACATAGGAAATACAAGGACTGATAGAGGGGATCCCTTTAGATCAATACAGTACTCTTTGTTGTCGAGACTATGTAGACGGTTGATGAGACTGAATATTGGACCGTTGTTCTGTTTCCTTCTTTTATACTATCCCACAAATGGGAGTAATAGGTGACTGTAATTGGAACGATTTATTTTTGTTATTGTTAAGTAATTTTCATTGCGTTGGTCGCCTTTCAAATATTACCACTGTAACCAGTAATCCATTGTTATATACCTACTGAAAACCCAATAAAATCTGTTTAAAAAAAATAAAAAAAAATCACTGACACTATCGTTGACTCTTCTGGTCACAGGACGAGTCAGTCAGGGTGAGCGGTCACAAGGCCACAGAAGGCACTTCAGTGTGGGTGTGAGGATCTGACATCATTCATGGTGATGGGACAGTGGCTTGGTCTGCATAGGTCTAATCAGTCAAGGCAATGCAGTCCGCTTCAGCCTCACTCCTGACTTGCAATAATACGATCTGCTTTGGATACAGAAGTTCAGGGTCCCAGGGGCACAGTCTGCTCAGGCACACTTCATGGCAATAGTTGGACTTGGCCCTTTTTGCAGGGTCATCCCTGAACTTTTTGCCTTCCACCTAGTCTTTTTCTGACCTGGTGTTGGTGGTTTTAGGACTCTGGGCACTTTAGCACTGCTGTCCAGTGTAAAGTGCGTGTGCTCTCTGTGATAAACATGGTAAGATTGGTCTACACCGGTTTGGCGTATTTAATTTACCCATCAGTCCCCAGTAAAGTGGTATCTCATACCCAGGGCCAGTAAATTAAATGCTACTGGTGGGCTTGCAGCGCTGATTGCGCCACCCACCAAAGTAGCCTTTCAAACCTGTCTCAGGCCTCTGCCATTGCAGGGCCTGCGCGCCCAGTTTACTGCCGCTGTGACGTGGCACATAAAGTGGGTGCCACGTCTGTGACTCCCCATTTATTACATGTCAGTCACCCCTAAGGTAGGCCCTAGCTAGCCCTATGGGCAGGGTGCATTGTAGGTAAAAGGTAAGACATGTGCCTTAACTGTGTGTCATGTCTTGGTAGTGACAAACAGCCATTTTGGTTTCTCACTGCTGTGAGGCTGCCCTCTCATAGAATGCTTTGGGGATTCCCTGATAAGTGTTTCAGTGGTAATTCCTGATATGAGAGGGGCAGCGTGATCAAGTTTGGTAGGTTTGGAATAGTGATAATAAATGCTGCGTAATGGTGTGTGCAGATTCTTTGTCACTATTTTAGAAATGCCACTTTTAGAAGTTGGCATTTCTGTGTGCTACGTGTCTTTGTGCCTGCCTGATGTGTATTGCATGTCTGGCTCTGGAGTGACAGGGGCTGGGGAGGTGCCGGGGGCTCCAGAGGGGCTGGGTGAGTCAGCGCTAGGCTGAATAGCAGATCTGCATTTGGAGGAGTAGGCCCCCGAGGAAGGCCAGTTGGCCTGTGAGCACCTAATGTGCTGGTAGGGCGCAAGGCCCCAAGGTGATGTATGCACCTGGGGAGTGTTACTATGGTACACTTCTAAATGTGATTTATGCCTATTTGTGATGATGCATAATGTAATTTACGCAAAGTGTCTGCACCAGTAGCTACTGGTTGTTTACTACTTACCTGGTCTGATGGTTCGGACAGTGGCCCGATTGGCCTGGTCCTGTATATACGTCCCCTGTAAAATGATATCCTAGTGCCAGATAGCACAGTGTACATTTGTGATTATGTTCTAATGTGTTTATGGATAATACAAAGGCTATTTTTAGATAACCTTGTGGAGTTTCTTTTGTGGTGTGCCTAGTGTGTCGCTGCTGTGTGAGTGTGTTGCGCAAACGCTTTACACATTGCCTCTGGGATAAGCCTGACTGCTCATGCCAAGCTACCAAGGGGGTGAGCAGGGGTTATCTTCAGCGTGTAACTCCTTTGCCCTGACTAGAGTGGTGGTTTCTACCTGGCTGAGGCGCTTGCCCTAGCCAACCAGAAATCCCATTTCTAACAGCAATGCTACGGTATATGCCACTTGTAGGGTCACAGTTGTACAGACCGCTTGGATACACTTCGGCAATGCTTGAGGCAAGAGAGTCGTCACTCCGATCAGGGAGCACACAACTAGTTCCCTCTAGAGGGTCTCTGGGTAGACGGCCCATCAGCTCCTGGGTCAGCTGCTTCTACTCGCCCTGGTTGACAGCACCTCCTGCACAGTTGGCACTCTTCATCCCACTTCTTCTCAGACAGGTCAGCCTTCATGCACTTCAGGACAGGAAGACAGCTCTTCCTTCCAGATCAGACTCCAGGAGATATCCTCTCATATCTGGGAAGTTGGCAGTCAGGCAGACAAAAGATCTGATTGAACAGGAGTCCTCTGCAGAGCCCATACCCCCATCTTTGTTGGTCAAAAAGAACTTGGAAGTGAAATAATGAGTGGGTTTGCACTGTCAAAAACTGTTTGGGCTGGTTCGTCTCTAAAGTGTCTTTTCCACATTGTTTTCTGGACACAGCTGTTGTGTCAAATGATGTTCCTCACAACAGGATAGTATATAGTTTGCCACACCCACAACAGAGGCACAAAGAAGTGTGAACTTCTGCCCTGGCCATCAGTCACTTTGAACAATGATCAGGAAAAAAAGAAAACATTGGAATCCCCATAAAGGGCCCATCACACTCTGAACTGAGACTGCAGTCCCACCCTTAACCTCCATAATCTACCAAACAGCAATGTCCTAGAAGATTTATCAGCACCTACTTGTAGCAAAAGGGCCTCCTTAATTTCTAAAGGGTGCCCGGTCACCTCCTTCACACTTGTGCCTAGTTCTCCTCCCTTCAGCTTTAGTCAGGAAACACACTTCTGCTGTCTGGGAAAATAACCTCACCCCCATTTTGTGCACATGAACAAGCCAGGCGTTGCAAAATGAAACCTACAGGTCTTCATTAATCTGGCTCACTCATATGAAAAACGTATGCACCACACGGGTGACACAAGTACATACATGCAAACACGCACCAGGATGCTCACACTAGGACCTAGGTCTGCGTGTAGCAGCAAACCTTTACATAAGTGGGCCTCCACTTCTGGGACCCATATAAAAAGGTCTGGTCACAACTGCTGACACTCTACACGCTAAATCTCTGACAAGGATGGTAGTCCACTGTCAAACAAAAGAGGGCACAGTTCGTGCACCCCACCTGGACAGGTCTAGGATCTCACTCCCGTCATGACAGGCCTAGGCCTTCGTGGATATATTTGATAAGCATGCGGCTGGCGCTAAAATAAAAAAAACAAGATACCGGATACTCGGAACACAAATGTAACCCATGGAAGGGACATTCCCATCCCAACAGCTTTTAAATGAAAACCTGAAATAATTCAACAAACACAAACGACAGTTTCAACCCACTAATAAATTTAACAATACAAACATGCAACAGAAGAAAATAATGGACATGATCCTATTCTGGAAAGGGCACTGCTTCTCTCAATACAAACTACACGGAAAAAAAAATACAACTTGCTGAACATGGAACAATTAATCCCCACCAGCCACCTGTGCTACAAATAGTCAACAAGAGGTTTGTTGACAGTACACAGCACTATGGAAGTTTAGCGAAGCAGCAGTTACACACTTAACGGACAGCTGGGGGCCAACTTCTCATGAAGAGATCCTGAACATAAGAGCAATCTAGTCATTAAAACAATTATACCACTGGATAACAAAAGGTGGCATGGAAAATGATTGTACAAGCCACTACATGAATAAATCCATACTAGGATTTCTCCCCACCGACTGTCAAATAAAATTTTTTTTTTTTTTAAAAACACACACCTCCCACCAAAGCACTTAGTAGTGCAGAGACCCAGCCCTGCTTTTATTTTTTTACGTCGGGCTTAACACAGCGGTCTCCCAGACTTATGGTTACCATTTCAAATAAACATATACTGGGCTCTGGCTCCATCTGGAGGAGTAACACTATCCCAGTTGCTCTTGCTAATGGTTGTTACAGGTCAGTCTGCTTCTTATGTAGTGTTTACATCGAAATGCATGAGGGGCTATTTTACATCTCAAAAGTATGTAGTCACCACACATACCACTAGGCAATATTTGTTTTGTTTTCACTGCAGCAGGCTTTTCTGAAGATTATGTATTGGAGTCAAAATGCAATCCAGGCCTATTTACTTTGTCAATGCTTGTTGGGTTCCTTTTTCTTAATTCGACCACTTTCTTTACAGAAAGCGAATACTTCGTACATGTTTATAAGAGAGTCGGTATATATCATCAGATAAACTGTAGGAAGGAAATGCATACATGCCTCCTCTGCCGTTTTACAAGATCCCAAACACACAAAATATTTAAAAACACTCTCGAATGTACCCGAGGGGAGGAGGGGTGTCAAAGGCAAGAGTACACAGAACGAGCTATCCGAGGCAAGAGAATCTTAATCTGTAGCCTAAGCATGTGATAGAATTTTCATCACTCCTCGAGGCCACTACTTGCATTGATTTCAACTAAGTAGTTATTGTGTAAAATGTTCTAGATTATTGTACAGTGCTTGTGCGACACAAGAAAAATGGTTCAAAACTCGAGGGACCGTTTTAGCATCCAGTGTTCTGGAGTGTGTTGGCATTTTAGCATGTATGTACACAGTAGAATGGTGCAATCAGGGTGCAGAGACTTTCAGGAGTCATCACCCCACAAGTGAAAAAACAGCAGGGACTTTTCTAGTTTTTGAAGGCACGGGTTCCACATCTACAGGACAAACGTACACTTTGAGCGGTCTAGTCAATCACACTCCTACAACGTAATCTTAATAAGGCGGAAAGAGATGAACAGCGTGTTATTGGGGAGCACTGCAGAGTTTATTAATTTTCCCATCTTTTTATATTGTGCCATCACAAGCTAGTTCATTCAATGCACTTTACAATAATAAAGGTAGAAAGACAATGTGCAAATTACATTCGCATTTCATATAGAATGAAGTACATTTTGAAACGCTTCTAGTCTCTTGGGGTACAGCGCCGGAGGTGGTATTTGCAGGTTACTGAAGACCCGCATTCTCTACAGCAGCACGAGAGAACCTCAACCTGCCTTTCCAGGAGCCTCGCACCTATCACAGGGGAAAGAGGAAAGTGTTGAGACTTAGTCAATGCCCGCAAGAGATTAATATCAGCGTGTTTTCTTTGCCGGGTTCACGTGATAAGCCAAAGATTTACATGCCCGACCTACAAATATTCAACAATTTAAAAATAATCCAATACTGGCTGAAGCCTTGGTGGCAGGTCCTAATTTTACACTTACCAGAGGTCCCTGGTGATTGTTTACACATGATCTCCCTCAACTGATAGGTTCAGCACCAGAGTCTCAAGCATAAAACAAAAATAATAATTTAAACAAATACTGAACTAACCCAACAACAATAAACACGTGCAATTCTAGAACAACACGCCGTCCACCATAGTGCCAGTTCAGAGCACAATCACTTGCACCACCTCATGCAACAAAGGTAAACTTGGAAGGGAACTAACCCTGGCATACTATACCCGAACGAGCAAGAGCAGACTACAATACAAGCCTTTTATTTCACAGAGTAAAAATAGCGCCTAAAAATGCAGAAGTGCTCATAGCAGCTTAACCAAAAGTGCAGAGGGGGACGATTTGCCAAATGTCGTTTGTGGATATTTAAGAGCAGTAAGTGGCGAGATCATCAGAGTTGATAAGAGCACTAAGAGAGGGTATGCAGTAAAATCAACTCCAGGGATGGTTTCTGGGATTAACTCATGAGCTTTTAGCACACAAGCCAAAGGTAAGGCATCCCCCATGGCAGTCGAAGCAGCGTGAAATTGTTACCCAAGCACTCACCAACCAGGCGGGCATGTGGAATGCAGAAGTGCCAGCGTTCGGGTCTGCCTCCTCCATGGCTATGTCTGGGCAACGGTGGAAAGTGCAGCGTCTAGCCTGGTACCAATCTGACTGCGAAGACCGAGAACGCTGCAGTCCAAAGCCAAGACGAAAGTCGTGCAAGGAGCTTAGAGCAGGGTTACAGAGGCTTTGGCACCCCTTTCACCCTCAGCCACACAATGGCCGCTCATTAGAAGTGTTTAGTGATAAGCATAGCAAACTGATTGGATCAATGTGTCAGCAGTTATGAACAAGAGGCTGGACGTAGCCATCTTTCTTTGAAAGTGGTGTCATATTCACTGATAAGCTGCCTCTCCCCTCCGCTTGTATGGACTTTAGTGCCAAACACTACTCTGCATTCTCCCTTAGTTATGCCCCCCTACAGAGTACTGGTATGGTTCCAGGTGAAGGCGGCTCTTCCGTTTAACATTAATCTTTATTGCAACCGTGTCCTCGCGATATCTAATCATGCAGCCTTCACTGATGGAATGAGTGACTCCATGGTTTCAGTGGAAAGGACACGAGACCAGAATGGCCACACTCAAGCACGTGGTAGGGAAATATGAGATTTCCCTCATAGTACAAATGAGAAAGGAAGAAAACAGTTGGCAAGAAGAGCGGGCACCTGCCCACTAACGACAGTTATCATGCTGATTGGTAAAACTCATTGCGCCTCAATGCGACAGGACTCCTTTTTAGCTTGTTCACACTGTGGGATATAAGTATGCAGCGAAACAGCGAAAAAATGAACTACAAACAAGCAGCCTATGAAAAAGAGACAATGTCTCAGTCAGGCCCTCACAGATCGACAGCAACTATCTGCCGGTGCCAACATGCAACGATGTTAAAGGGCGTCTGTGGTGGAAAGCAAAAACCTCCTCAGAACAATAGGAATATGAGCAACGAGGGGCAAATGTATCTGACCCATGGCGCATCAAAGCGTTTCTGCTGAATTTATAAGAAATTAACTGCTCCAGGTGCATCTATCTTAAAAACAAATGAACTTGTCCACTTCTTTTTTTTATTTATTTTTATATTTTTCCAGAAAAAGTGCAATTGCAGCGAAAAGTCAAAATACATGAGTACATTCCATTAACCAGATTTAATTTAAATTAATCTTCGTTATAAAACCAATGTAATTCATTGGCCGATGAAAGCGGTAGTGCAAAGGTTATAAAGTTAAAGTTATTCAGACTATAAACAGAGAGCTAAATTCATTTGGGTTACATTAATCATAAAAACCAATACATCTTAGAACAGCAGCAGCATACTAATGGACATAAATACAATACAAAAGGTAGCGGATGAATCAAAAATTCGTCATAAATACCAAATCATGATTGGACAATACCTCAACATTCATTCAGCCTAGGTGAGTAGAGTAGTCCAAGCAGTTAATGGCCCCCAGATCCTTTTCCCTTTAATCCTTACCTTTCTGCCTCTCAGTTCATAAAGTGCTCTTTCTAAATTATATATGTGCAAAAATCGACCTTTCCACTGCTGGAAGGTCGGGCTGAAGGATCTAGCCAGGCTGAGGCTACGCAGAGTCTGAGGACTGACATTGCTATAAATGTAAGCTCTTCTCCAGTTTTCCCATCTTGTTCAGTTACATAACATAAGCTGAGGTGACAAAGGGACATCCTCTTTCAATACGTGCCGCAAAAAGCCAGATACTTCTCGGTCGGTCGGTTCTATACTATGGCATGTGGAGAAGATATGAATCAGATCCGCACCATATACCTTACACCTGAAACACTGGGTCCCCTCCTCTCCTCCCCATTTGACAATTTTCGCAGGCGTTATATATAGATCAAAAAGAGTTTTAAAATGTAGTGACCGCAGGTTGGCAGAGCACAGTACAGAATCCCCCATTTCTAATGATTTAAAAAAACAAGAATCCAGGACCCATAGCCTATCCTGCCATCTCAGCCTATGCTTGTCAAGATCGTCCGGGACCCCTTCCAGCAGGCATCTATATAATTGTGAAATCGAGGAACCAGAAGCTTTTATTAATTCGATTAGGGGTACCTGCGCAAACCCCGAAGCGCCGCCAGCTTTTTTGAGAAGAAAGTCCCTCAGCTGTAAAAACAAAGTCCCGGGGGCCGATATTAAATCTTTTCCTAACTACTTCAAAAGATGCTATATGGAAACCCCGCAAAGAGGTCTCCTATCCTGTAAAAGCCCCCTTTTTCCCACCTTGCCAGACACTCATCTTGTAAAATGCTATGGGAGCTGATCATTCCCAAACAAGGAGGTATACCTACTAAACCTACCCACCCCAAGTTTTTTCCGGATGCCTGCCCAGTTGCGGAAAGCAGCAATTAAGATCTTAAACCGTGTTTTTTTTTTTAGAATCGCTTGATTCATAAAATTTAAAGAGCCAGCCATTAGCCCGTGCTCCAATCAGAATCTCAAAAAATCGACGGGACATAGCTGGGGCCATCTCCTTCCCTCACCTTGATACCAAAAAGAGGCCCATAATATTGCAGAACTGCAGCAAGGTAGTATAGCCAGAAGTGAGGAAGCCCTCATCCCCCTCTATCCCTAGGAAGAGACAGAAATGCATTGGCTCTCCTACTCCTGCCATAAGACCAGATAAATCTAGCCACCTCCCTCTCGATTTGCCTGAGCCAATCATTATGTATTTCCAGGGGGGGAATCGTAAGGAAAATACAGTAATTTTGGCAGGATCATCATTTTAATTAAATTGCACCTCCCTATTATTGACAACTTTAAATTGTCCCAACGCCGAAGGTCATTCTTAATTTTCCCCATTATAGGGACCAGGTTTAGATCGTCAATATCCTTCACCTTCGCCGTAATATGTATACCTAAATAGACTGCTTCCTCCTCAATCCTGCTGTCAGAGGCAGTGGTAAATCTATTTGTCAAGATCTGTGTTTTCGCCTTATTCAGTGAAAAACCCGATTGGGTCTCGAAACTTTCCGCAATGATTTCCACTGCGCGCAGCGCTCTATCAGTGTCGAAAGTAATTATAGCCACATCGGCATACACCAGTAGCTTGGTATCCAAACCCTGTAAGCTAACAGGAATAATGTCAGTGGAGGCCTCCAGCCGTCTGAGGAGGGGATCTATATATAATGCAAATAACAAGGGAGAGGACGGACACCCCTGCCTTGTTCCTCTGCCGATTGAAAATGTCTCAGATTCTTCCCCCATTATTCGAAGTCGCGCTATAGGGTTAGCATACAAAACCTGTACTGCCCAAATAAAAGAAACCCCTAGGCCGTTGGCTTCCAAGATCCTCCATAGATCGCTCCATGACACCCTGTCAAAAGCCTTCTCGGCGTCCAAGAGAGCAACCCCCACAGGGTTCATGAGAACCTCTGTAGCATCAAAAAGTGAATTACCCACCTAACATGGTCTACCGTCCCACTCCCCTGGATAAAATCGTGCTGCCGAACTGACACAAGATGCTGCATTACATTATTCAATCAGGTGGCAAAAATCTTTGAATATAATTTAGCATCGCTGTTTAAAAGTGTGATAGGTCTATAGGAACTCAGATTGCTAGGGTCTTTGTTATTTTTCTAAAGAAAGGCAATGTTGGCAATGTCCCATGAGCCTGGCGGTGCAGCCCCATCCCTGAACTCCTTAAATAGTCCAAGCATTTCCTGGCAGATCTCTCTAAAAAAGATTTGATAAAACTCTAGAGGTATACAGTCAGTTCCTGTGCCTTTACCCAATGGAAGTGCTTGAAGAGCCCGGTGGAACTCTTCATAAGAGATATCCAACCCCAGTAGGAGACCCTCCTCCTAGGAGACCCTCACACTTGGAGCAAATTCAAACAGTTCACCATACGTTTGAGGACCTCCTGTAGGCGCAGCCGTATATAAATCCTCATAGAACTCCCTGAAGGCCTCCCTAATGTCAGCAGGATCTGAAACTACTTTTCCCTGCATGTTCCTGACCTTCTCTATATGCCCTGCCGCCACCTGTTGCTTGGCCCGGACTGCTAGTAGTCGGCCAACACTTTCACTATATTCATAGCATTCCTGTCTCTTGGCGAGGTACCTCCCTGCCGTCCTTTCAGCATTAAAATCATTCAGACAGGCTTTAGTTACCGTGATTGAGTTCAAAGCTGGAGAAATATCGCTCCTCTGGTCACTATGCTAATTAATTCTGTTTCTAGAAGGGCAAGTTTTTGATAGAGCCTTTTAATCTGTCCTGCCCCTTTTTTTTTGTTTGATCAAGCTATATCGCAACGTTTCACCTCTCACTGACACCTTAAAAGTATCCCAGATCATTACTGGGGGAGCACTATCCTTATCGTTATTGAAAAACTCCCTGATCCAGCCCTTCATATAATTGACATATTCTTGATCAAATAATAGTGCCCTCTCAAACGTCCACCTCTTATACTCCTTTCTTAATCCTACAAGTGGGAGTTCCAGAAAGACGGGATTATGATCTGACATTACTCTGGGGAAAAGCTCCACCCGGGCCTCCTGAAGTAAAGATGGTGAGGTTAAAAAAATAATCAAGCCTAGCGAACTTGCCGTGAGGAGCAGAATAATAAGTGTATCCGGGCTCCTGGGCTTTCAGACTAGGCCATGCTTCAACCAGTCCGATATCCCTTAAGAGGTTTTTCATCGCCCTGGAAGATTGTGGTTTGCGCCCCTTGCTAGATGCCCCATGACCCGCTGGAGGTCCTCTGGATCCATTAATATTTAGATCCCCACAGACTACGTACAGTGCAGGCCAGGAGGGTAGTTCGATAGCTAAAAAGTTCAATAAGCCAGGGTCGTCTAATACTGGAGCATAGACTGAACACAATGTAAATGAGCCCATACATCCTCTACATTCCAATATTACCCATCTGCCATTCTTATCCACTGCCTTTCTCCCAGGCATAATAGCGCTACCTTTCATTAAAATAGCTACCCCCTGGTCTTGACATCTTGAGTTGTATAAGCAACTACTTTTAGCCCCAAGGAATTAAGTAAATTGTGATCATTCCGTGCAATGTGGGTCTCCTGAAGGCAATACAGATCTGCTTGTAGAATTTTAAGATCTTCTTGGATCTTTCTCCTTTTAGCACTGTCGTTTAACCCACAGATATTAATAGTGGCGATGCGTAACTTAGCCATTATACCAATAAATCATCTTGACCAACCACATTACCTCATCGCAGTTAACACAGGCATTATACTGCCCGAAAAAACTCTGATCCAATCTTATTTGCATTGTTCTTTAACACTACCCAAAAATCTGAAAGAAAAAAAAACTTTAGCTAAAAATTACATACCAACTTTTTGCCAAGTGACCCCCTACCCAGATTCCCTCCCCCCAGACACCCTCCCTACCCTTGAAAGCAACAAGACTTACCAGGTCTGAGGGATAGAGATAGCAAGAAACACTGCAGCACCCACCACCTTAGCCCCCCTACACATCCCATCAAACCATTATTGCAGACTAGGCCATCCATGAATAACACAAAAAAAGCCAACCAGCAAAAAAAAAAATCTCCATATTGTAAAAAAGCAAACAAATGACAAAGAAGAAAGAGAGGGTCCACTTTAAGATATACCATCTGTATAAGAAAAGCCCCTATCTTATGAAATTTTGCCCAGACCCCCTTAGCTAAACTGCTTTAAAGTTCTTATACAGTTCTTTTCTCCGTCAGAGCTTGATCCAGATACTCTCTGGCTTGTATTTCAGAGGTAAAGAACTTTACAGACCCTCTAACAATTGTTTTCAGCCTAGCCGGGGCCAGCAAAAATGCCTCAAATCCGGCATCTTGATAAGGCTTGATTAACTGCCGTAATCGCCATCTACGTTCCACCGTTATGTGGCAGAAATCAGCGCGGACGAAAAAAGAGGACTCTTTATACTGCCTTCTAGCCTCAGGACGGGCTTTCTCAAATATAGCCTGCCTAAGCATAACATTACCGAAAAAGACAAGAATGGCCCTCGGCTGATTTAGATCTCTACTGGACATTTTGTGGCGGGCAAATGGAAACCGGTGTACCCTCTGGATTTCGCACTCCCAATTCCACCCTGTAAGCTCGGGGAAGGCTTCTTTGAGAAGGTCCAGAATAAAAGAGCGAATGTCATCCCCTTCCAGGCCTTCCTTAAACCCAAGGAAGCGGTGGTTGTTTCTTCTCTGGCGGTTCTCCAGATCCTCCAGTTTCCACATAGCATCTATTAGTTGAGCTTCATGAGACTTTGTCTGCTCTCTCACAGCAGTCAGTTCATTTTCGACAACAGATGTTCTCTCTTCCATGGTGTTCAGCAGTTTGCGGATCTTCACACAGGCTTTCCCTACTTTCCGTAACGCTCCTTCCAATTTCTTTGTAGCTTGTCTTGCTTTCTTTCCATCCGCCTGGGTTTCTGTACGATGCTCTTTAATTGACTCTAAGATCAGACTCAAAGCAGGGTTTATATTAGCTACACCCTCAGCTTGCTGTCCACCTAAGGAGCTTTCTACCTGGGCAGGCACCAGGTCCGCGGGTCCCAGTATCCTTGTGTGAATAATCCCACTTCAGTCCAGAGCCGGCAGCGCGTCTTCCCTTGTTTTTTTGTGACTCGGTGTGGCCCTTAGATCCTTTGGAGCTCCTTCTGTGTTTTTGACGCTTAAGGGCAGTCTCTGGTGCTTCAAGTGTACTAGAGCCCGAGGTTGATGCACTGTCCTCAGTTTCACTACGGCCAGAATCAGAACCTCCTGAAGGAGATTCCTCGGTGAGAGAAAAAAAGTTCTGTCCCATCGGATATAATGTCGACAGCTAGTATCCCATCTAGGCCTGTGATACAATCTGGCCCCCCCAGAGGCACCATCGGGCAGAGTAGATAGGCATTAAAGCACAAGTTACTAACTTGTGTAACGATATATCTGTAAGAGACAGTAGTTAGTGACAGATTCCTTACCTTAGAATATCCCCAGGCGTCAGGCTGGATCCGGAAAGTTTTTTGCGTAGCAGTACCCTTGCGCGTCGGTAGGCGGCGTCGTGCGGCTCCGCGTCCGTCGTCGGCGTCGTGATCGCCGGGATGACGTCGCGGGCAGTACTTAGGCGCCGCCCCTGCGCGCTGACGTCAGTTCTGTACACGACTTTCCGCGCCAGGAACGCAGAGCCATGCAAGAAGCTGACATAGGTGTCTGAAAAATACTAGGGCCCTGAAAGGGATGTCCTTAACCCTAGAAATCAGTTCGCAGAACGGGGAGGATGGGTGGGGCGGTAGGAATCTGTCACTAACTACTGTCTCTTACAGATATATCGTTACACAAGTTAGTAACTTGTGCATCTGAAAGAGACACGTTAGTGACAGATTCCTTACCTTAGAATAGATACCCCAGCAATACCAACCCCGGTGGTGGGTCTGCGAACAAAGATCAGACAAGGAAGTCCTGGAGGACTGAACGGCCAAAGAAGCCGTCCCTCCGGACCTGACTGTCAAGGCAGTAATGCTTTGTAAACGTGTGCAGCGAGGCCCACGTAGCTGCCTGACAGATAACCGGCAGCGGAACACCGCGGCCCAAGGCCGTGGTAGCAGCCGTTGCCCTGGTGGAATGGGCACGCAGCCCAACAGGAGGCTCCTTTTTAGCCAAAGAATAGCAGGTCTTGATGCACAAGGTAACCCAGCGGGAGATGGTCCTCTTGTGCACCGCCCGACCTTTTTTGGCGCCCACGTAGCCAACAAAGAGCTGGTCATCCACCCGGAAGTGTTTTGTGTGGTCAATATAGAAAGAGAGCGCACGTTTTGGGTCCAGACGGTGGAGCCTCTCTTCCTCTCTGGAAGGATGCGGAAAGAAGGTGGGCAAAGTGATGGTCTGCCCAATGTGGAAAGCAGTAACCACCTTTGGCAAGAAGGACGGACGCGTCCGAAGAACAACCTTGTCTGGATGAACAGACAGAAAGGGAGGTTTGCAAGATAGAGCCTGGAGCTCACTCACCCGCCGAGCGGAGGTGATGGCCACCAGAAAGGCTGTCTTCAGAGTCAGAAGACGAAGAGGACAGTTATGTAGAGGCTCAAAAGGAGCGCACATTAAAAAGGTAAGAACCAAGTTTAAGTCCCACTGAGGCATCACAAACGGAACAGGAGGGAAGAGGTGAGTAATGCCTTTTAAGAACCTGTTAACAACAGGGGACTTGAAAAGGGAGGGCTGATCAGGGAGCCTGAGGAAGGCCGAGATAGCACAAAGATAACCCTTGATGGTACCCAGGGCAGAACCCTGTTGGGCCAGAGAGAGAAGGAACAGAAGGACCTCAGAAAGAGGGGCAGAAAGGGGATCCACAGCCTTTGCTGTGCACCATGCCACAAATTTGTTCCACCTGCAGGCGTATACCACCTTAGTGGAGGGACGCCTGGCTGCCAGAATCACATCACAAACTTCGGGAGGCAAGTCGAAAGGAATCAACTGCTGCCGCTCAATCTCCACGCAAGCAGGTGTAGACTGGACAGGTTCGGGTGGAGGACCGTCCCCTGCTGCTGCGACAGAAGATCCTCCCGAAGAGGCAGACGGATCGGGGATCTACGCTCATATTGAGTAGCTCGGGATACCAAACTCTTCGAGCCCAGTCCGGAGCCACAAGAATGACTTGGGCCCGGTCGTGCCGAATCTTCTTCAACACTCTGGGTAGAAGTGGTATAGGCGGAAAGGCGTACAATAGACCGCAACTCCACTCGTGACGAAAAGCGTCGCCGAGCGAGTGCCGCCTTGGAAATTCCAACGCGCAGAACTGATGACATTGCGCGTTCTCTTCGGTGGCGAATAGATCTAACCAAGGCTCTCCCCACTGTAGAAAGAGTCCTTGCGCCACTTCCGAGTGAAGACGCCATTCGTGATCCATCATGCACCTGCGGCTGAGTTCGTCCGCCCTGGCGTTCAGGGAACCTGCCAGGTGTTGAACCACTAGGAACATGCCCTGGTGTTCCAGCCATGTCCAGAGGCGCAGAGCCTCCTGACAAAGGGTCCACGACCCCACCCCGCCTTGTTTGTTGCAGTACCACATGGCGGTGGTGTTGTCTGTGAACACCTGCACTACCTTCCCTTTGACAGAGGGAAGGAATGCCTTGAGTGCAAGTCGGATCGCCCGGAGCTCCAGAAGGTTGATATGGAGCCGGGACTCCGCCGGAGACCAGAGGCCTCTGATCTCCGCCTCTCCCATGTGACCGCCCCATCCCAGAAGGGACGCGTCCGTCACAACTGTGTGCTCTGGCTGGGGAAGGGAGAGGGATCTGCCCATGACCCATTGCCGGTTCGAGAGCCACCACTGCAACTGTTTTGCAGTCCCCTCCGAGATCTGGACGTGATCGGACAGGTCGCCCTGGTGCTGCGCCCACTGGAACTTCAGGTCCCACTGCAGAGCCCGCATATGCCATCTGGCATGAGTGACCAGCAGGATGCAGGAGGCCATGAGGCCCAGCAGCCTCAGGGTCATCCGTACCGAAACCCAGGATAAAGGCTGCCCCGGGGAGAACCGGGGAACGACGCCGCCCGGAGCCCCGGACGGCGTCGGAAACGGCACCGGGGACATCGGCGTCGGCGGAGGCGTGGTTAGGTCAACCGGCGTCGATGGGGGTTGCGGCACCACCGGAACCGGGGTCGAGGCCGGGGCCGGAGCCGAGGCCGGGACGAAGGCTGGTGGGACAGGCGACGCCGGGACCGGAGTCGACGGCGATGCCGGAGCAACCCCATCAGGGCCCGCGGGGCCCGAAGGCGCACCGGAGGGACCTTGAGGCCCGAAGAGGCGGGCCATGGCCGACAGGAATTTCTGTAGTTCGGCCGGAGTCGCCCCGAACCCGGGTAGGACGGGTAATGCGGGGGCAACTCGACAGGCACGTCCGGGGCCGCGGGGACGGTGCCGACAGGGACCTCAGCCGAGTCGCGCGACCGGCGAGGCGAAGTCTTAGAGCGATGACGCCGCTTAGACTTCTTGTGCTTCGACTTACCGGAGGAGCGCGAAGACTTGGATTCCGACGAACGGCGGGGACTCCGCGTCCGGCCCCTCGACCTCTCCCGGGACCGGGGCTTGGTGCGGCGCGGAGCCGACTGCCGGACTTCAAGGAGCTTTCGAGACCGCTCTCGCAAAGCCTTCGGATGAAGTTTCCGGCAGTCAGGGCACGACTTCGTGTCGTGGTCTCGGCCGAGACAGAAGAGACACTCGAGGTGGGGGTCCGTGATGGACATCATACGACCACATTCCTCGCAGGGCTTAAAGCCGGGCATCCCTACGACACCTTAGGAGTCGTGAAGACTCGTTGAAGAAAACAGTGAAAAATTTCACAAAAAGATAGTCAAAAAGTGACTAGGGCACTGCTCTTCCCGGATCTGCGCTTACTGGCGCGGAAAAGAAGAACTGACGTCAGCGCGCAGGGGCGGCGCCTAAGTACTGCCCGCGACGTCATCCCGGCGATCACGACGCCGACGACGGACGCGGAGCCGCACGACGCCGCCTACCGACGCGCAAGGGTACTGCTACGCAAAAAACTTTCCGGATCCAGCCTGACGCCTGGGGATATTCTAAGGTAAGGAATCTATCACTAACGTGTCTCTTTCAGATTTGGAAGTCAGACGTCGTTCGGGATTCATTCCCAGTGCCTCCTTGAGCGATCTCTTTCGGGGTGCCAACAGTGCCAGCCGTGCCTCCCTGAACCCCCATCCCGTCTGATGGAGGTGTACTGGTTGCATACAGTGCAGGGCCGTTGTTGCTTACAGCTTTGTGTGGCATCCCACTTTCCTCCAGGTCTTCCTGATGCACCAAGGTGGTGCCCCCCCGTGCCTTCGTTTAAAATTTGTTCAGGTATCTCGGAGCCTGATTCGTACGGGGATTCAGAGGTGATTTGGCTCCCTGTGCCATCCTTAATTTTAAAGAAATCCGTAATAGCTGGTTGGGGTGGCGCAGGAGTAGTGGCTAGATTATCCCAATCAGGGGTTGCCCCCCCTTCTTCCACTGCCTTTGATACTGTTAATTTCCTGCCCCCGGCTTGTACACTTTCAGTCAAGTTCCTCTGCTTCCCTACCCCATGCTGTCCAACTGCTTTTTCAAAATGCGGGACTCGTTGGGCTTACCTGCATTCACCTCAGCGTTCACCGGTGGAGACTACTGTCTAGCTCCATGGGGTTGTGTTTGAACTTGCCCCACAGGTTCCTTGGCTTGCCTTGTTGTTTTAGGAGGCATTCCCCCTGTCTCCGCCGCCAAGATGGAGTCAATTACTGCTGACCGCACCCTCCGGGCGAATTCCCGACTGACAGCAGCAGCAAGGCCCGCCCCCGCCCTCAGGGTGCAGCGGAGAGACCGAACAAGTCTAGCGACCAACACACCACTCTCGCCGAGGCTGCTCTTCCTTAGATCCACACCAGACACCACGCTGCACGCCCACGATACCCTCCGTGCAGAAATGCAACCGGCAAATTCCGCCTGCGTCCGACGAGCCGGCCGAGGCTCCGATGGCCTCCAGGGCAGGCTGCTCATCCGTGATCTGCAGGTAAGCCGTGCTAAACGTCCAACGGTGCTTTGGGAGGTAAAGGGGTGGCAGCTTCACTGCGGTGATCCTACGCGATCGCCATCTTGCTTTCCAAACTTGTCCACTTCTATAAGGAAATTGGCAAACGTATTCAGGTCCTTGACTTGTATGGTCTGTTTCAAAACGCTTACTTTCCTGTATGATGCTCATAGACTGACCTTCTGACTTCGGTTTTCCTTGCCTCCTTCACCTTTTACAAATCACCAACCTCTGCCCCGTGCCCCCGACATCCGCCTGCACCCATGCCCTCCGCCATGATCAGTACCAGCTTTGAATGACACTACTCATTTCTGGTATAATGAGGTGTCTGATTATACTGTATAATGTAATTGATTTGTATATCGACTAGTAACCCTTATTAGGCGTCAAAGAGCAGTATCATATGGAGAACACACAACACCATTGGGGAGTGCTCAGTGAGCGTTGTTTTTGCAGTAAGGTCAGTGTGGGATGTACTTTGGTGTCGTGTATCAGTGGCCACAGGTGTGGGCTTAGCCTCTCTTGGTTGGCAGTTGTTACTAGAGGTGTGGAGTGAAGAGCGAGCGATCAAGGGCACACAGTTTACATTAGTTGGCTGAAATTGAGTTACTCTGCAGGTCCTTTAAAGATTTTTTTGGTGGCTGCTGCTCCATCAATCCATATCCTGTGCTGGATACTGCCATGAAGATGGACGTTCCATAAAATCTAGGTGGAACTGTTGAGCAGAGGAAAGAAGAGGGGTAAAAGAGAAGAGGCCGGCTAGGACGGTCTATGTTCAGTCAGCCCAGATGCAAGTTGACTGTATCAAGATCAATTAATGTCTTAATGTCCAAATGGAATGGAGGCGGCCGGTAAGGGGGCGGCTGAGGGGGTGTGGGGGGGGGGATAGGGGATTTGGCAACGACATGATCTGCACGGATGGCCTGTATTAAATGGCATAAAATAGGCACTGTTGCTTCTAAAACATGTTTTTAAATGCCTTACAGTATATAGTCAAATTAGCTGATTTCTTTGTGCATTAATTGCATGAATTCCTAGTAAGGAGTAGATTGCTTTAGGAGGATTCGTGGTGACTATCAGAATATATAAGCATGTCCTATGGTTGTCTAATTAAAGGCTGCCACGATGTGGTATGAATCTAATCTGGGATGGAGAAGCAACATCAGCCCATACTGATTACAAGCAGCTATGACATGTTTTATCAGGACACTCTGGAAACATACAATTCTAATCCAAGGCTGAAATGAATACTGTTGGCTATGGCAATAATGCTCTACTGCTATTGGTTCTGTCTTTGAACAATCTTGTGTTGAATGTTCTGACCTCGTACATTGTCCAGTTTTATAATGTCAAGTCCCCAGCTTGAGTCTGCCTGCTTAATTCAGGAAAAGGCAAAAACGTATTGTATTCCTACACTTCAGATGGACTAATATGCTTTATATCTTGGTTGGTAGAAAAGTCCAGTATTTAGCTGCCTATGATTGATCTTTTTCTTACAAGGAATGGTTAGACAAGATGTTAAATATTTGGAGTAATGTTTCAATTTTATTTCTAGAAATTGTGCGCCTTTCGCTTGGAAGGATCGGTTAAGGATGCAGAGTGCTATAAAGGCTGGGGCC
Organism: Calotriton arnoldi; assembly: GCA_963921515.1. Taxonomy (NCBI): domain Eukaryota; kingdom Metazoa; phylum Chordata; class Amphibia; order Caudata; family Salamandridae; genus Calotriton; species Calotriton arnoldi. The sequence continues at coordinate 3,224,923 of CAWUFW010000445.1, forward strand.
CAGATTTACTTGTGTCTCCTTACAACACAAAGGCTTCACTAAGATTTATAAAAGCTTAAAAGAGATGATTTGCACCGCATTGCGTGGCTTTGAAAAGAAATGTAAAGCAACGCAGCGGCCAACGCTGCGTTACTATACATTTCCAGCAAAAAGGCTCTTCATGGGTGGATCATGGATGTTCCAGTGAATCCGTCATGGATTTGGCGCACTTACAGATTTACAAAGGTTTGTAAGCCTAGGATCGCGTCAAAACGGTACGCCTCTCAGAGAATGAGGCAACGAAAAATCTTCTTTTCTTCTAGTTATTTCCAAATGCCTCTTTGGATTTTTTTTGTGCAGCAAGGTGCTCCTTCCTGCACAAACACAATCCTGCCTTTAATGGAGGATGCGTGCATTGGCGCCAAGCAGAACACAGTGCTCCAGCGCAAGGAAAGAGCAAAAATGTTCCATATCTTTATAAACATGGAGCATTTCTGCTCTCTCCCTTTCAGGCTACGTAGCGCACGGTCAGCGCCACGTTGCCTGAAATAATAGTAAATATATCCCTTAAAGTCTAGCTAGAGGTAGCCAGTGCAGAAAGCATCGGTGTAATGGATTTTCTAGAATGAAGGTGTAATATCCGTCTAGATGCGGCCTTTTGAATCCTTTATAGTTTGTGAAGAAAAAACAGATGAGCCAGTCAAACGGCTGACGTTAAGGAAGCATGTTAGTCGCTGCCCACTAGAGGGCACAACAGCACCGCTACACTGGATTATCTAGCAGGTTACTTACGCAGATCTATAAACTTAGTCCTAGTTTGATTTATCGGTCATCGTTTTTGATCCGCATCAGCATTTTACTTCGCCGTGCAATTTAGGTAAATGATTAGTAGCGGATGAAAAATTAAGAGCAAACTGGCACATTAATCAAGACGAGTCATTCCTGCTCCGTGGGAGAATTGTAAAGTGCAATGGCCGACTGGTGCGCACCGTGGCCTGCATTGATTCAAGGTTTCCCTGGCGTTATCGTCCATCTAGTGAAAAGGTGTAGATTAGAGCCCTACTTAATCATTAGGTACAAGGCCCTTATTGAGAAATATCCACATTAACCAGGGACCAGATAAGCGCAAGCACACAGCACTACTACTGACGCTGCTAAAGAGCCCAGGCAATCAATTCCTCTGTGCATTCCTCGGTGCAATATCTAATCAATGACGCAAAACAGACGATGGTTGGCAACAACCAACATCCGCAACAGCCTGCCTTCTATCAGCGGCTGCAGTCACTATGCAACTCCAGACTTGGAGGGCTTCTCCCGATGGTTCAGATGCAGTGTAAAGATTAGGCACGCAAGAGTTAGACTTCGTTTTTGTATTTCACTTATTCTTAATACTGAGCAAATAGTAAATAGTGTAATTCCGTATAGTGATGTGCTATCAACTAAAAGTTTTCACACCAAAACAGAGCACCCCAAAAAAAAAAAAAAAAAAAAAAGATCAAGACATTACTATCCTTAGTCTTATAAGTGCACGCTCTGAATAAGAGAAAGCATATTTCTCACATGCTTGAGAAAATGGCCTCCGGCTGCCATAAACACAAGGTGGAGTGTTCTTCCCTCCCTTCCACCCATTCGGCTATTAATGAATATGCACACTACCAGTCTAGAGCCACAACAAATGCCCTGGAGGCATTCCGCTGGTTGCCAAATGGTCAGAAGGCAAAGTTTGATACCTATGCTAGACACATGGCCTATTGGACCTCAGGCTCTCAGACAGCCTAGCAAAGCGACCACATGGAACTGCTGAAAAACAGATAATCACAGTGGACTACATGACATAGCAACAATATTCAACAAAAGCACTAGAGAAGGAAGGATCAGGAAACACAAGCTCAGAGGCCAGAAACAACCGAACCAGGTGCCTGTAGTGACAAGGCACTGCTGATTCCGGTAGAAGATAACATACCGGTCTGCAAACCCTTTGTGATCGGGGTAATCACAAACTTCAATGCCTCTTTTTGCAAAGATCATGAGCATAGAAATTGCAACATTTCTGTATGCGTCATAGCAACAGTTCTGCAAACCTCCCATCAAATAAGTCCTCAAGAATTCCTTTCACACTCAACACCCAAGAAATCACTAAATTAATATAACCGTTATATTAAGACAGCTATTAACCTTTGTTCTCAAATCATCAAGTTAAGGATTACACCGCCATGCCATTCAAACCCTACTGATCTTAGACGCCTTACTGCTCCAAAGATTGGGATTCTATGTCAGGACCCGGAGGCGAGGATTAGACATTTCTTTCTTCTTTATTTTTAACAGCAGCCATTTCAACTTTGTAAAACACTTCAACAAGACTTAATTTCCCAAGAAACACAGGGAAAACATGAAGTTCAACAGTCACAGAATCCACCAATCAGGAGCCGTCAGTCCCATAAACTGCCCTTGTCCCTCGTCGGAATCCCCCTTTCTTCGCTACTGCAGCCAGTAGAAGGCAAGTGTGGAGTCCGCTCCTCATTTTTACTTCATTGTGTGTTGTTTTTTTAAATTGCTTGTGGCTTTGGCTTCGCGCTATTGGTTGCCTTGGTGTAATATTGTAATGCCAATACATTGTGGTAATGTTTTAATGGCTTTTATTTAATGATAACGAAGCGTCTGCTTCGCCCGAGAGGCCGCGGGAATGCTCGGTCGTCCCTTCGCGGCCGCTGATGCATCATCAATTTCCATTCGGGGCAGACTGCGCAGCGGTCCGCCGGCAGCTAGAGGGCGTTATTCCCGTGACCAGATTTGAACGCAGCGTGGGAGGAGAATATGTCAGTTACAGCCTGCTGCCGAGCATCTCCACCCACGTCTGCGTTCCCGAGTCAATTTCCCCAGCCGGCCGGCCGGCCTGGAGCTAAACACCCCGCGGGGTAGGTCAGCAGGAACTGGTGTTTCTGTTCGTGTAGCAGACCTGCCCAGGCTGTGATTTTGGGCCAGTGTGAGTTTGAAGGGCGATGGTCTGCCTTTTCAGCCCCAGCCTGTAGATACAGGGTTTGGCTGTGGGTCTGGGTACAACCCAGGTTTAGGGGCCTGTTTCCCTATCTGGTCAGTGTGAGTTAAGGGGACATCTCACTCGAAGGCGCGCCAAAGGCAAGCCCGTCGGCGCCTATCCACGGCCAGCGCCAGGAACTATGGACCTCCCACTACCCATCGCTACGACACCACCACCCTCCTCGCACTCAACCCTGGAAGACTTAGAAAATGCCAACAGGCCTCGCCGAACACGACCCATGGCCAGTTCTCCTGCCTCCACTGCCGCCAGACCCTCACCGCCACCCCGGCCTCCAACACCGCCGACGCCAGCACCGGGGACACCCTAAAATGCATCCTCCTCAACGTACGCTCCGTACACAAACACGCCATGGAAATCTGGAACCTACTCTACTCTCTCTCGCCCGACATCGCCTTCTTCACAGAGACCTGGACCAACGCATCCTCCGCCCCCGACATCAGCACCGACATCCCAGACGGATACAAGATCCAGAGGAAAGACCGCCCCAACCACCCAGGAGGGGGCCTCGCCATCGCCCACAAGAGCACCCTCCGTACTCACCACCTCCAGCGAAACCTTCCCCTCCGCCGAACACCTGCACTTCAAGATCCAGACCACCCCCAAAGCCACACTCCGAGGAACCCTCATTTACAGACCCCCCGGCCCCCGAACACCCTTCGCCACCACCATCACCGACTTCATCGCACCCCACGCCATCGCCTCAGCAAACTACATACTCATTGGAGACCTGAACTTCCACCTCGACAACCCCAGCTACCCCAACTCCACTATCCTTCGTGACAACCTCGCCAGCATCGGACTTAAACAACTCGTCAACACACCGACCCACAGAGCAGGACACACCCTCGACCCCATCTTCGCGGCCGGAAACAGCGTCCAATTCAGCCACACAACGCAGCCGCCATGGACCGACCACCACTGCGTACACTTCGCCATTAACAAACCCAAGGCACCCAAACCAGTCCCACGCCCACCTCGAAGGAACTGGAGCAAGGTTACTGACGAGCAACTTAACTCCACCCTCACCCGAGACAACCAAACCTGGGCACCCGACGCAAATGACGCAAACAACGCAGCCAGAGAACTCCACACCTGGATCTTCAACTGCGCAGATGAGCTCGCCCCGCTACGCAACCCTGACAGACAACTCCCCAGGAAAGCCGCCTGGTTCACCACCGCTCTCCAAGAAGCCAGACGCACCTGCAGACGCCTGGAGAAGAACTGGAGAAACACCAAGATAACCGAAAACCACACCACCTACAAGGACGCCTTGACGGACTACCATAACCAGATCAGAGCAACAAAGAGGAACTTCATCCACAACAAAATCCTGGTCAACTCCACCAACAGCAAGGAACATTTCAGTGTCATTCAGGAATTCACCAACCCACGCAGCGAAGCCACAGACATCACACCATCCCAAGACCTCTGCGACAAGCTTGGAACCCATTTCCACCTCAAGATCAAAAATCTCTATGACAACTTCATCGACCATCCACCAGGTGCCACAGACGCCCCCCCGCCCCCCAGAAACACCAGCCAGCCCACCATCTCCAACTGGACACCGATCACGGCCGAAGACACCGCCTCGACCATGAAAAGCATCCACTCGGGGGGTCCCCCACCGACCCCTGCCCCCCTCACATCTACCACAGAGCTGCGGCCGCCATCGCACCCGAACTACAACGCACCATCAACACCACCTTCAAAACAGGCACCTTCCCAGACAACTGGAAGCGCGCAGAAGTCAGACCCCTGCTCAAGAAGCCCACAGCTGACCCCACCGACCTCAAGAACTATCAGCCCATCTCGCTCCTCCCCTTCGCAGCCAAAGTTGCAGAGAAAACAGGAAACTGACACGATTCATTGAAGAGAACGCCGTCCTCGACCCGTCCCAATCTGGATTCCGAAGCAACCACAGCACAGAGACCGCCCTACTCGCCGCCACATACGACATCCGCACCCTCCTGGACCAAGGCCACTCTGCAGCCCTCATCCTACTCGACCTATCAGCGGCCTTCGACACCGTCTCCCACCGCATACTAGTCGCCAGACTACACGACGCAGGCATACAAGGAACAGCGCTGGACTGGATCCGATCATTCCTCACCGGAAGAAGCCAAAGGATCAGACTCCCACCATTCCTCTAGGACCCCACGAAAATCACCTGCGGAGTCCCACAGGGTTTCATCACTGAGCCCCACCCTCTTCAACATCTACATGGCCCCCCTCGCAGCCATCGTCCGACAACACGGCCTCAACATCATATCCTACGCCGACGACACCCAGCTCATCCTCTCCCTCACCAAAGACCCCACCACTGCCAAACTCAACTTCCAGAAAGGAATGCAAGACGTCGCAGTCTGGATGACCAACAGCTGCCTGAAGCTCAATGCCAAGAAGACAGAAGTCCTCGTCCTCGGTACCACCTCTTCTGCATGGGACAGCACCTGGTGGCCGACCGCCCTTGGAAGCCCACCTACCCCCTCAGACCACGCCAAGAACCTCGGCATCGTACTCGACTCATCACTCACCATGAACCGACAGGTCAACGCTGTCACCTCCAGCTGCTTCAACACCCTCCGCAAGACCTTCAAGTGGTTCCCCCCTGAGTCAAGGAAGACAGTCACCCACGCACTCATCACCAGCAGACTGGACTATGGAAACGCACTCTAAGCCGGCATCAACAAGTCCCTACTCCGAAAACTCCAAACAATACAGAACACCGCCGCCAAACTCGTCCTCGGCATCCCCCGACACGAACACATCAGCCAACACCTACGAAGTCTCCACTGGCTCCCCATGGAGAAAAGAGTCACTTTCAAAATCCTCACTCACGCCTACAAATGCCTACACAACAACGGACCCAAATACCTCAACGACAGAATCAACTTCCACGTACCCAAAAGAAACCTCCGATCTTTCAACCTCGCACTGGCCGAAACCCCGCGCATCCACAGAGCCAGAGCAGGCGGAAGATCCTTCTCTCACATTGCAGCCAAGACCTGGAACGAGCTACCGGCAGACATCAGATGCGCCCCCTCCCTGAACACCTTCAGGAAGACCCTCAAGACCTGGCTCTTTGGCTAAACAGATCTGCGGACCCCCCCCCCCCTCAGCGCCTTGAGACCCTCACGGGCGAGTAGCGCGCTTACAATTCCCTGATTGAGTGATTCCATTAGCTGGGTTCTGCCCAGTGTTCTTCCTCCCTCTTACCTGGTGGGTGGCCACTTTCCTAACCCATCGTCCTTCTTCCGGACTGTACTGCTACCCTCAACATGGAGGAGATGGAGGATTACTATGAGGAAGAGGATGTCCAGTACTTTCCGGTCACAGATGAGTTTTGTGACGCGGTGAAGCCTCTATTGTCTGGGTGGTGTCGGAGGCAGTGGCCCCTCATGAGAAGAAACTCGTTGGGTTGGCGCAGCGATGACTTCCACCCCTCTCCCAGATGGAAGACCTACCAGGGCCTTCGGACCCCAAACCTCAGAAGCAGGCCACTGCACCCCCTCCCGAGAACCCCCGCAAGGGCGCTCGGCATGAATCTGGATGCCTTTGACAGGCTTAAACAGGCGTTCCTGGGTAGTAAGCCTCCTCCCCCGCCGGCAGAGGAGCAAGCGGACCCTCCACCTTCACACAGGGTGGGCCAGGGAGTTACCCCCCCCCACCTTCTGATGATTCCCCTACGGGTTTGGACAACGAATCGGACCATCAGCGGTCATAGCGTCCTTCCCCTTCCCGGCCCTCGGAGATTCCCCGGGAATCCAAGTCAGACCTGTTGGACCCGGATGAGCTCTTACATCCCGCTCTTCGGAATGGGTCCCAGGCGACAAAATATGTAGCCAGTAGACTGCGCAAGCCGTTGGACCAGGAGGTCCGGTCCCGTCTGCAGGCGGAGTGTCCGCGGCCCTCATTGGAGGGTAAAGCGGCGGTCACGCCGGAGGTCGATGCCAGGATGGCCACTTTTTTGACCAAGTACATCAAGGACCCCAAAAAGGGCATCGATCGGTCTTAACGGGCTTGCCAAGACAAGCTCTCAGACATCACAAGCCCCTTAGTAAAGATCTTCGACATGGCTGAGGACGACAAAGCTTCGGGAGTTCTAATACAGCCAGATGTGCTCTCCAGTTGGGCCCAGAGAGCTATAATATTTTTGGGCAATGCCAATTGTGCCATTTCGACAGAGAGGCCGCGGTCCCTACTTATTAAGCTGGACCCCAAATTGGGGGAGCTGGCCACCTCGGAGGCAGGACAGGTAGCTCAGGGAGGGCTCTTTGACGATCCTTTCGTCAAGGAGCTTAGTAAATTTGTTTCTACTTTCAACTCCTTGGACAAGGCCCATTCCACAGTGAAGCGCATTTTCAATGTGAGTGTTTCCTCCGGGTCCGACCGCGGTAGGGGGCGCTCGGCTGGTCGTTTCGCTCAAGTCGCCTCCGGTAGAGGCCAACCATCGCCGAGGGGACAGTGGCAGGACTCAACACGTTTCAGAGGTTTCTACCCGACCATGGGCCAAGGCCCCCACAAAGGACAGCGCAACAGACCACGTGGGGGCAACAACTCCAATTCCCATGGTGAGTTCTTTTATTCTCTCATGCTTTTGCTTGGGGGGTCGTTTGGCACAGTTCCTCGACAGTTGGGGGGCCCTTACGGCCGACACCTGGGTCCTGCAGACTGTGCAGGGTTTCCATATAGAGTTCTACGGCTCACCCACGCAAGTGGCGCCTCCCAGGCGGCTACAGTTTTCGGGTCAGGAGACCCAACTTATTCAGAGAGAGGTACAGGAGCTGCTGGGAAAAGGGGCAATCTGCCGCTCCTTCCCTCACCCAGCTGGGTTCTTAAGCAATCTGTTCCTGGTTCAGAAACAGGATGGGGGTCATCGACCAGTGATAAATCTTGGTGAGTTCAACGAGTGGTTGGTCTACCGCCACTTCAAGATGTAGGGTATCCATCTTCTGCGGGACTTGCTCCGCCCCAACGATTGGATAGTCCGGTTAGACATCAAGGACGCATATCTGACGATCCCGATCTTTCCACCGCACCAACGGTTCCTTCAATTCCAGTGGGGAGAGGACACTTTCGAGTTCACTTCTCTGCCCTTCGGCCTGTCCTCTGCATCTTGGTGCTTCACTAAGGTCCTACATCCGGTGGTAGAGCGACTCAGGGCGCAAGGAGTGCGGATGATTGTTTACCTGGACGACATGTTGTTCCTGAACCAGTGTCCTAAGGACCTCTTCTGGCAGCTGCAATCCGCAGTGGAGCTTCTCCAATCCATGGGGTTCGTAATCAATCAGGACAAGTCCAGCCCCACCTCCTCCCGTTCGATCACTTTCCTAGGATTTGTGATCGATTCGGTAGAGGCCACGCTGAGTCTCCCTTCCAGGAAGATGGCAAAGATCCGACACGAGGTGCGACAGTTGCTACGGAAACCTCAGACTTCCCTTCGCAGCATTGCCAGGGTGGAAGGTCTCCTGTTAGCCTCGATTCAGACCATATTTCCGGGCCCTCTACATTTTCGCGCTTTGCAGAGACTCAAGGCATCCCACCTGCGGAGGGGCCTTTCGTATGCTCAACGGGTTCCGCTGTCGGAGGAGGCCAAGGTGGAACTCAGTTGGTGGCTGTCCCACATGGGAAGCATGGAACGGCCAAGCCATTTTTGGCTCCCAACCGGACCTAGTGATAGAGTCCGATGCCAGCGGCCTCGGCTGGGTGGCCCGCTGGGGCGAGTTCACATCCGTTGGCGGATGGTCCGCCGCAGAGCAGGCAATGCACATCAACTGCCTGGAATTGATGGCAGGTTCCTTCGCGGTCCGATGTTGGACCAAAGACCGGGCCCAGTCCGGTGTCCTCCTCAACATGGACAATGTGGCAGCGGTCCGTTAGATCAATCACCTGGGAGGTACACACTCCAAGGCCTTGGTGGACTAGGCCGAGAACTTCTGGGAGTACTGCCTCGAGCACCAGGTATCGGTGACGGCAGAACACCTTCCGGGGATGGAGAATCAGGTGGCGGACTGGCATTCTCGTTACCTTCGGGACTCCAGTCTATGGAAACTGTTTCCCCGGGTGTTTCAGACCTTGTTGGGTCTCTGGGGTCCCTTCACAATCAATCTATTTGCGTCCAGGTTGGACCATCAACTTCCCAGGTACTTCAGCTGGAGACCAGACCCAGGAGCGATGGCCACGGATACCTTCATCCAGGATTGGGCGACGGAACGGGGGTATGCCTTTCCCCCCTTCGCCATGATCATGCGGTTGACTCAGGTCTGCAGACAGAAAGCAGACTTGGTGTTGATCACTCAGGTGTGGAGGTCACAAGTGTGGTTTCCAGTTCTGATAAAACTTTCCTGGGCTTCTCCAATCCGTCTACCCCAGCTGCCTCATCTCCTGAGCGATCTGACAGGCAATCTCCACCCTCTGGTTTAGACCGGATATCTTCCGCTCATGGCGTGGAGGATTACTGGTCTCGATGACAAGTCCCAGGCCTTTCGAGAAATGCTGCGGATCTCCTCTCACGAGCGTAGGGGGACGGGACCGTCAAGAGATACCGTTCCGCCTGTTCTCGCTTGATGGGTTGGTGTCTGCAACGAGATCTGGATCCCGTGGGGACAGATGTTGTCCATATTTAAAAAAATTTAGCGTCTCTGGCCTCGGAAGGTATAGCATATCGCTCAATGAATACCGTTCGCTCTGCTATCTTGGCAGGTCATGCTAATATAGCGAATCTTCCGGTGGGTGAACATCCATTGGTCAGAAAACTGCTTCGGGGTGTTCGGTTGTCCCTTCCACCGGAGCCGCGGTATTCGGTTCTCTGGGATGTGAATAAGGTGTTGAATCTGTTGTCCGGTTGGCCTAGCAACAAATACCTTTCACGCAAGCAGTTGTCGGCGAAGTTGGCCATGTTGCTCTGCTTGATATCTTGCAGGAGAGTGTCCGAGGTCCGGGCTCTGGATGTCTCGGGTCGCTCTTTCACCGCCGAGGGGGTCACTTTCCATGTTTCACGCCGGACCAAATGCCATTCTTGGGTGATTTCTTACCCGGCCTTCCCAGAGGTACCCAAGTTGTGTGTGGTGCGATGTATTAAGGTTTATGAGGCAGTAACGGAGGAGTTACGACCTCACGGGGAACAACAGCTGCTAATTGCTTCTAATTGCTTTGAGGAAGCCTTTTAAGGCGGTGTCGTCCCCGACCATTGCCAGATGGGTACGGTGGCTAATGTCATAGGCGGGTATTGATACCAAAGTCTTCGGCGCCCACTCGACTCAGGGTGCAATGGCTTCAAAAGCGTTTGTTCTAGGGGCTCGCTTGGAGGACATTTTGAACGCAGCGGACTGGTCTTCGGATTCAACCTTCAAAAGGTTTTATTTTAAACCAGTCTCCTCCATTGCAGCTCTGGTAGTGGACAAGCTTTGAACTTGCCTAATCCTCACCTTCGGGTCCGGACATGGAATGGAAAATTTCCTAGCTTTCGTAACGGAAAGTTTCAATTCTATTAAGGACTCGGATGCGAGGATTAGCCTGCCTGAGATGAATCATGACCCACCCGGGTTATTGGATCGACGTCTGGATGTAAGTAACTGCTTTCCAACTGGTTCTCTGTAATGACTGTTACGAGTTTGCTGTTGTGAGCAATTTGCATCTTCTCCGGAAGTCATGAGCGTTTCTACTTTCAGGATCAGAGTTCGGGAAACCAGAATAGAAGTCTTCCACTATCTGCTTGTTTGCAGGAAGAAAGAGGGATTTCGACGAGGGACAAGGGCAGTTCATGGGACTGACTGCTCCCGATTGGTGGATTTTGTGACTGTTGAACTTGATGTTTTCCCTGTGTTTCTTGGGAAATGAAGTCTTGTTGAAGTGTTTAACAAAGTTAAAATGGCTGCTGTTAAAAATAAAGAAGAAAGAAAAGCCAAATACTCGCCTCCGAGTCCTTAATAGAATTGAAACTTTCCCTTCGGAAAGCTAGGAAATTTTTCATTCCATCAAGCAAGGTAACCTCTCTATGGAGGAGGGCAGTTGTAGAATTCACAGCTGATTTGGTTTTTGAATGCCATCAGCTGTGTGAGTAAAAGGTCTGAAGTAGACCTTAAGGGAGATCCTGATCATGGACATTACGCCTAGCTGCAACCCTTAGCTTTGTATTCGTCAATGAGCATTCCACGGACAGGAAGGGAAAAGGTCTAGAATTAAAACACCTCAATCAGATTCATGAGCTGGACAGTTTCAGGATTGAGGCAGCTACTCACTACTCTGCAAGAATCCTACAAAATACTTCATGTCGGCACACAACACTAGTCAAAAGCTGACAACCTGCATTCAGCTCTGTGCAGGCCAAAGCATCAAAGATATTTAAGAGTATGATTACAAACAGAAGACACCTGTGGATATTGTTGCAACTTGCGAGTGTTAAGCTATACAGTGGGAGACAAAGATCATAGTTTGACCCGTGATTCGCAACTTAAACATAGGAAACAGATCACTGTACTGGCGATCGTCTTACCCATCTTGTTTACCAGTCGCTACCTCCTATACCTGGATACAAGCAATATACGGATGACATGCCCAATTCAGACTCAATATGCACAGGAACCTGGTTAGGCCCATGCACCATATACAGTTTGCTTCTATGCTCCAAGGTAAAAAAGCAAACAAGTTTTGCAGAGAGCGCTTTACAAAAACAAACATGTTAGAGGTACAAAGCATGCGTCTGTCAGGAAGGGAGGCCTAATGGAGGCAAATTAGTACAGTGAAACATTGGGGTAGACTTAGGCTGCAATGGTTTCACTCCAAAGGGAAAGCATGGGAGCTGCCACTGGTCAAATGAAATAAGGTACCCACCGAGTTTAATTCCTCCATCCATATGCATAAGATATTCAAATCACAGCACCTCCCTTCCCTCAGCCATACTGCAGTTACTGAAATTTGATTTATAAAATGGTCAACCTAGGAGGCGGCTCTCTGACAATTTAGTTACTATAGGGAGGGCAGAGGGAAGCTGATGTTTGGAGAACAGAGTGCTTGGGTTTTAGGAAGATGAAGGAGATACCAGAAATGAGTTAAGCCGGGGGCTACAATGGTGTTCAGTACGGCACACCTTGCCAAAACAAATAAAATAATTACTGCATACAATCTTTGTTAGTATTACTTGATACTAACAAAGCTCCCTACTCCTGTACATTGATACTGAAGTGTTTGTTAGATTCATTCACCTATTGCTGCGATGATCTCTTAAGTAGAACCAGCGAACAGGCAAGGAAAGTCTAATTTTGGACTGATGGTTTTGTCAAAAGATATGGAACGTAACAATACATATCCAGCAGGATATACTGTTTTTTATAACAAATCAGGCCTATTAGTCTAAAGGGAAGAGAACACTTATTGCAAACATTTTGGATTCTAAATGAAGAAAATATAAAAGATCACAAATCCATTCAGGTATAATGAAAAGTCAGAAGCAAAAAATTAAGCACTTTGGAACCCAGTACAAAAGTTTGAGAAAACTAATGTTTACACACACCAAATACTAGAAGTTTCACCGGGTAGATCCAGGTGCCTCACACAATAATGATAGGCATTTTATGGGTGTCATAAAAAAAAGTGCCAATGAAGAAAACGCGAGGAAATAAAGATAGCAACAAATAGATCAATTTGCTTTTTAAATATTTTAATAGTGCCACCATTGTAGGTGTGCAGGTTGCGAGCCATGCGTACCACACATTCAATTCCATTTGGCCAAGTTGCACTCTGGATAACTAGGAATGGGGTGGTTGGAGGACTCCAAAGAATCCCTTTAATATGGATAGGACTTTGGAATACCCAATGTGTTTACCAGACGGACTAACGCAATGGTTTAATATAATGGTTGCCACAATATTTCTTAACAAACGAAGCTAGAAGAATTACAGGCGCTGAAGGCTTTCAGCATGTTTCATGGAAAAAAATATTCTCGCTGCAAAAATCAGTCCGCAAAGACTGATAAGGCCATTTTTGGAGGACATGGTCTCTTATACAAAAAGTACTTGGCATGCCACTTGGTCATGGAGGCAAAAGGTCCATTTTGCTACCTAGAAACGATCAAGAGCCGCCTGAGAAATATCACCCAGGGTGCACGAGCAGTCTCAAAGTTAGGAGAGCAAATGAAGTCACAAGGGAAAGAGATGGATAACGTTTAACTCCCATATTAATGTAACAGTTTTTCTCAATTACTTCTACAGCTAAGAAACAAATGAAGCCTTTGAGGACACGTCAATGTAATAATCACTGATGTACAAGTGTAAACTCTGCACTAGTCTAATACCTCACCACTGGATGCAGGAGAGGGATCTTCGATTGAGTGTACCACTATTGCCATGATGAAAGATCTAGTGTGCTCTACATACAGTGTATGCAGATCATCATCCAGAGTACTGACCTGGAGATAATTCCCATGGAGCCTTGTGATACATTGCATTAGACAACCACTGAAATACAAATCATCCTGGGTGCACAAGGGCGTCTATAATATAACTAGCGGCCAGTCTGGAAAGAGTTTACAGTAATATGTATCATGGAAAACTGAAGAACAGATGCTTTCAAAATGTTGTATGACATTTCAAGTTGTCTCTTGCAAGTAGTTAATACATACTTAAGATGCACTTAATGCAGAGTCTTGCCCCTCAAACAACGCAAAGATCTTTTCACTTCAAAAATTTAGGGCAAAGTACAGACTGAAGATACATGCAGAACCTATTCCACCGTCTCAAACAAGGTAAATAGATGGCAAGTTTCATTAGCATTTATAGGAATGGAAACCCAATTAACAAGGCAGAGGCAAACAGAACAAATGTACCATGAGCATCAGTAATAAAAGAGTGATTGTAGAAGAGCCGGAGAGCAGAGACAATCCTCGCAGGCGATCCCCGGTAGACGCAGCCCTGAGGTCACCACAGATCTCACTAGAGAGCATCCAGGGGAAGTGAAGAGTCCTGGGAGAGGAGATCCAGGAGCGACTTGCGTGTATGCTCATTAATATAAAGGAAAACACTTCAGGCTCTTCCCTCCCCAGGCCCTCCACTCAGTGTTCTTCTTTCCTACCTGGCTAACTGGAAAAAGTTAATGTGGACCACAAACACCTCAGCGCAGGAAAGTCCTATCATTACAGGCAGCGGGCAGGTTGGATGTACAGTAGTCAGACAAAAATCCACCAAATAGGAAACATTTTACAAATCTAATCAAATGAACAACAGCGCACACTCTGTTGAAATGTAAATGTTAAGCGTTCATTCTACCAGTGTATTGCTCGAAGTAAAGTTAGCATTCGCTGCACCATTTTGTATTCAGCCGCCATTTTGAGTCATGACCGAAACTAATTTCTTTCTCATTTTGTCTGCTTCAGCAGAAAGCAGCTGCAATATTTTTTTTCTGTATTCCTCCAAGGTTGAGTTTCGCTGTACTAATGAATAGACTGTTTTTTTCTATCACATACCTTTCGCACTAGATAGGCCTGCTCCCACCCTTAGAGTGGCGGGTACGGGCAGAGTAACCTTGACGCTGAAATAGCATGTACCCGGTCCTGGGATAGCAACTCATCTTTGTGTGTCTTCTTTGTTCACCAACTACCAACTGGAAAATTCCGGTCTGGGCGTGTCTCAGTGATTCTGAAATGTACAATATACTTTGTCCTAGGGGTAGAAGTCAGTCCCTCTGCAGCAATCCAAGGAGGCTGGTCAGACCGGACTCCACTCGAGTGTATTACTAATAAATACTTTAGTTTGTATTCTCTACTGTCTGACCGACTCTTCATTTGTTTGGAAGGCTGAGAGGTAGTCACGAGTGACCCGGGTCGCCCGAACAGGATCGGGTGGCCCATCCTCGGGTGAGGTGGTCGGGGCCATGTCGGGTCAGACGGGCAGACCGGGGATCCCTGCACGAGAGAGTCTAGCACTCGCACCTGCCCCGTCTGTCTGACCGGGCGGTGCCTCGTCCAGTGGTCATCCCGACTGGGGTCCTGAATGGCGAAACCCTTGGATCTGACCGTTTGGTCCGAAGAGTCGGCAGTGGAGAATAACTTCGCTCAACCGGTGTGCACCAGGTGAGTCTGCTTTGGTTCTTTGTGGATATGGCGCCATTTTGATTTGTATTTGGCATGGTCTGAGGACCGTCTTTGGGCAAGCGCTTGAATTTGTTTGAGTTCTTTGTGAACATGGTACCACTTTGGTTTGCATTTGATGAGGTCTGACGACCAATTTTGGTAGGATATTTGTAAATATCTGCTCGGCAATAATATTGAACTTGTTTTCTTTGAAAATGCTGTGCCTTAGAAAGGTGTTTTGTTTGGGCTGTCGTTGTTCTGCTGATGCTCAATTGGAAGAAAGTCAGCCGGCGCCTCCAGAAGGCACTCCAAATTTCGACATGTACGTTAAACATGGCATTGGCCCCATTATGTTTAGTACGTTATGGCACAAATATACGAGGGACAATGCCGAGTTGCAGTGACTGTTGACGGGCACTTTTGATGAACATAAAATGAATTTTCTACAGGATAAATTGTTTGCGAAAAGAAGTAGGCAGTTGATGTTTGATTCCCTCAGAACATGGCAAAAGGAAGCTAAACAGAGACGAATGAAATCAGAGAAAGAGGCCCGGAAGTGGAAAATACAGACTGTAACTCAGAAAGCCGTAGCGCACGATAGAGAGAAAATAGAAAAAAGGAATAGAGTGTGCTGATAGAAAATTTTGATTACAATGTGAAAAGTCTTATGTTGCCTGAGAAGAAAAGGATACATTTGTGGAGGAATTGTTAGATGCTCGACCTCCACCCCCATACACTCCGCAGAAAATATACCCTGCTATCCCGTAGCCTCAGTCATCTGTTCCTTCTGCCTCTGCTGCCTCTGTTTCTTCTACTAGTGATCAACATGTTTTGGCCACGGCGCCTCCTGCCCTTTCTTTGGCTTCACCTTCTGCGGCTACTATAACTGCCAGTCAACCCGCTACGCCTGTTTCGGCATCTCTCTCGCCTGCCCTCACACCCACAACAGTCACTAGCGACATTGGTGCTTGCTCCTTCTGTTACTACTCCTTCCCTGTTCCCCCATTCCCCGACATTACTGAATAGTGGAACGTCCGTACGCGGAATAGGGGAGCACGACTGGCCGACTGCTAGGGAGCGACTGGGGCGGATATTGATACGTTCTGATGTGGGAGATGAAGAGAAAAGGGCGGTAGCCAATTAGGCCGCTCAGTGGGCTCGTCACCCCATTTACAGTGTGGAAGATGTGTGGAGTGTGATGAGAGATTATGAGCCGTTTGTGCAGCAGCATGCCCTTAGCACATGTCGGCTACTTTGATTGGACTGTGGGAACAGTGTTCCAATGATGTAGCACCCCAGATTATTTGATATTAGGGACCATGTATATGCTGCTGATATGGCACCTAACAAGGTTTTTAATAATGTCATGACGCTGGTCGCTTATCGAGGTAGGCTGCTTGAGAAGAGCCCGAAGACAGTGTCCCAATTCCCGATGAGGGAGGTCCACCCCATATATCACCCACAAATACCAGAGCTGCGAGATTAGCATAACATTGTTACTAGACCCCGGGTAGAGGCCCGGTTCCAGAAACAATGAGTTTATACTCCATGGAAAAGGAGTGAGGTTTTGTCCCTTAAGACTCAGCTACCTGACCCTCAGACGAATCCTACCGCATATTATAAGGAATTGACTAAGGCCGCTTCCTCGACAGTGATGATGCTTGGGACATTGAAATGTTCTTTGGTTTATTGGTGCCCGTTGATATTTGGAGGCAGGTGCACACACGGGACCACGTTGAGGAATTGGGTGGTACTTGGGACCAGATTAAAGCATGGGACCAGGAGAGGAAGCCTGATGAGAAGCCTAAAGCTGAGATACTAGCTTTGCCTGGTCGAATTATTACATATATGCACTCTCTTATTCCACCGAGAAGGGTAGATTGTGACAAGTTAACGGCATGTCGTCAGAAGAAGGATGAAAGTGTGTCAGATTTTTTTCACTCGATTTGAAGGTGTGTTTTTGGATTTTAGTGGACAGGATTTGTCGGTGGAGGGGGGTGTCCGACTGTTCGTTAATAGATTTGTTACGAACCTGCTTCCTGAGATCGCGACTCGGTTGCAGGCTTCGGAGAGCACTTGGACTACCTCCTCCCCTTCTGTGATATTGAGTATGGCATAGTATTAGGAGCACAGGGAAAACGAAGAGAAGGAGATGGTGGAGAAAAAGCATAAGGAATTGAAGACAAAGGTGTTGTTGCAACAGGCTTCTCGAGGGAATGGTAGAGGGCGAGGTGGTCCAGACCGACAGCTTCCGTGTACTAGCAGGAACACTACGCCTGTAGGACTGAATCAGTGTGCGTACTGCAAAGAGGAGGGACACTGGCGCAGCGAGTGTCCTGTGCTTTTGCAAAAGGTGGCGGTTCCGAGGGGACCTCAAAGGGTCGCACTGATCAGAACTACTTTGACGACCCTAGGGGCAAACAGTACTACCACGATGACTATGACATAGGTGAGGTGACGGGACTGTCCCACTGCTAGGACCGCCAGGGACAGAGTGAGGGACCAGTTCAGATACCTGTAGATCAGCGCGGTCATTGCGTTACTGCAGATTTGCATGGCTTAGCTAAGGAATTTTTGGTGGATACAGGTGATATGAATAGCTCTATTTCCCGTTCACTGGTCCCCGGGGCGGTTCTGTATGGCCATAATGTTTCGGTAGGATTTTCTGGTGTACCGGTTGTGAGCCCCATTTCCAAACCTCTCCCATTGACTATAGGTCCTTTCACTGTGGATTCGCCATTTTTGTTAACATCTAATTGCGGAGAGAATTTGATGGGTTTAGATTTATTAAAGAAGTTGCATGCGACGATTTATTGTTCTCCGGAAGGAGTGTATATGACAATGGGACCTAATGTGGTCAGCTCTAAGCAGTGTCTGTCCAAAGATGCACCCCTCCCTGCTGAGTTTAAGGATGTGCCGCCCACTTTGAGGGCAACAGTTGACACGGATGTAGGACTATAGCAGAATTCCCCCAGTTTCTACCAAAGTTAAGGACAATGCCGTTTTGCCTCGTATTCCTCAGTACAAAATACCACAAGCAGGGGAGAGAGCTTTGTTGCGGATTATACAGGATCTGATTCAGTCAGGGGTTGTCAAAGAGACGACTGCGAATGTGTGTAATAGCCCCATTCTTCCCATTCTTAAAACGGCACCTTCAGGCTCCTCTGATGATCATCCAGATGTTTATTGTTTTGTGATTGACTTGCGAAGTAAATAAAATAGAGGTTCCTCAGTTCCCGGTGGTCCCTGACATTACTGCTCTTCTAACAAGGATTCCTTCTTCTGCTAAATTCTGGTCTGTCATTGATTTAAAAAACGCATTCTTTAGTATCCCGACCCATCCCGACAGCAGGCACTTGTTCGGTTTTACACTAGCTGGCAAAAGTTTTAGATTCTGTCGAGCCCCTCAGGGCTATACTGAGAGCCCTAGTATATATAGCCAACCCTTTAAGGCCCAATTGGACTCCCTCACACTTCCCTCAGGTAACGTATTGCTTCAATATGTAGACGACCTTCTCATCGCTTCTGACACTGAAAAGGGTTGCAAAGACAGTACGGTTAAATTGTTGCTGCACATAGCACGCCACAGACATAAAGTGTCCCTTTTTAAATTTCAGTATTGTCGACAGGAGGTCACCTACTTGGGTCACCTACTGTCGAAGGAGGGTAGGAGATTGACTCCTGAACGCATCAGTACCATTGTTAAAATGCCTATCCCTCAAACTCAAAAGGATGTACGCGCTTTTATTGCCATTACTTCCGATTGTCAGCACTGGATTCCTAACTACTTGTTACTAACAAAGCCTCTGCTGGCACTAACCACTAAAGATGTGCATGAACCATTGCCTTGGACGCCTGAATGTCAGCAGTCTTTTGAGCAATTAAAAGTTGCGCTTTGCTCTGTGCTTGGTACGCCAGATTATGCAAAGCCGTTCGTGATGTACGTACACGAAGCGGCTGGTTGCGCGCTCTCCGTTTTAACACAGGCCTTTGGAGGTAAGCAACGGCCGTGTGCTTATTTTTCTGCGCTTCTTGACCCTGTCGCAAGAGCCCTCCCGAGCTGTCTAAGAGCGGTCGCGGCTGTGGCCGTCTCAATAAGACAATCGACTGGGCTCGTACTTGATACTGACCTCACAGTCATGGTCCCCCATGCTGTTGATACCCTTTTGAATAAAAACCAAGACACAGCACCTCACCAGTGCACGTCTGACCGGTTATGAGCTAACTCTCTTTGCACCGCATGGAACGATTAAAAGATGTGCCACTCTGAACCCAGCCACGTTGCTACCCCTCACTTCTGAGAGTGAGGAAATTGATATACATGATTGTATCTTCCGCACGGAGGAGGAGACGAAAGAACGGGTAGACTTGACTGATGTTCCCTTATCTGACCACCAAGGGGAACTATATGTCGATGGCTCTTGTTTCAAGTTACCAGATGGCACTACAACAGGTGCATATGCAATCACAACACTACACACAGTAGTTGAGACATCACGAGTTCCCTGTCAATCGGCTCAAGCTGCAGAGCTGGTTGCCCTTATTCGAGCCTGTGAGTTGAGTCAGGGACTGAC
This sequence comes from Calotriton arnoldi, assembly GCA_963921515.1. Lineage (NCBI taxonomy): Eukaryota > Metazoa > Chordata > Amphibia > Caudata > Salamandridae > Calotriton > Calotriton arnoldi. Next base: position 3,244,598 of record CAWUFW010000445.1, read on the forward strand.
TGTCAATATTTATACTGACAGTCAGTACGCATTTGGAGTCGCTCATAATTTTGGACGACTGGGCAGAAAGAGGGTTTCTCACTTCCCATGGGATGAAAATACAACATGGCCCCCTCATACATAGGCTTTTATCGGCTTTGACACTCCCTAAGAAATTAGCGATAATAAAGTGCAGCGCTCACACGGCAATTACTGACAATGTGGGTAAAGGTAATGCATTTGCAGAACAGACAGCTAAGGAGGCAGCCCGAACGAAGATGAAAAAGATGTTTGTAGCAGGTCCCGCTAGGTGGGTGACTGAGGTTACCATGTTTGAGGATACGCTGGAAAGTGTCAAGGAGATAGAGTGAGGCAACTATTGAGGAATTAGCGATATGGCAAGAAAGCACAGCACGTTTGGATGAGGATGGGTGTTGGACTCATAAGCCAGGGAAACAGATGGATGCTACCAGATGCATATGTTCTTCCCGTAGTCACCATGGCGCATGGGCCAGCTCACATTAGTGTGAAAGGTATTTGTAAGTTGTTAGACCCTGTATGGCAGAATGAATACATCCCAAAGACTGCTGCCCATTTGGTCAAATACTGTATGGTGTGTATGATGCACAATCCTGGAAAAGGTACCCCCACTCCCCCTGGTAATTTTGACCCTCCCGCTTTCCCTTTTGAGGTCCTCCAGTTAGATTACATAGAGATGGATCGAGTCAACAATTTGAAATATGTGTTGGTGGTTGTTTGTGCATTTAGTAAATGGGTTGAGGCTTACCCCACAAAAGAAAACACAGCCATAGCGACTGCAAAGGTGCTCCTGAAGGATTTCTTTCCTCGCTTCGGCTTGCCCAGTTTGATTTGGAGTGACAATGGAAGTCACTTCAATGCGAAAGTTATCCAGTTAGTTTGCGAGGGACTGCATATCAGACAAAAATTTCACGCTGCAAATCACCCTCAGTCCGCAGGTTTGGTTGAGAAGTACAATGGTACTCTCAAACTGAAACTGGCAAAGATTCAGGAGCGCACAGGGTTGCAGTGGCCAGCTGCTTTACCATTAGCCCTTTTCTCCACAAGAACGACAGCCCATTCTAAGACAGGATTGTCACCCTACGAGGTCGTGCTTGGGCGCCCGGCAAACGTTTGGGGCGTCCCGCGACCTCGTCGATTCTCAGAAATTGAATATCCTCTTTTGGAGGATTATTTGTATGAGTTAACTAAAAGTCTGCATTCTATTCACCAACAGATCCAGGAATGCCTTCCACCGGTGCCTGAGGGGACAGGCCACGACATCCGGCCTGGCAACTTTGTCTTGGTGCACACTTTCCAGAGAAAGAGGAATCTGGAGCCGAGGTGGAAGGGGCAAGTCAAGGTGCTCCTTTCCACCCGCACCGCTGTGAAGGTTGCCGGCCGAAAGAATTGGATTCATTGGCAGCATTGCCGCAAAGTGCCTCTACCCTTACCTTACGATCAGTGGGTCCGTGAGGGCATCGGGGACTCAGTGTGAGAGAGTCCCGCGGTTCCTTCCCTTTTTGAATGCCCAACTCACGTGGACCCAAACAGAGGCTGAGAATGATGAGATCCTAAATGCGGCAGTGCCCCCGGAGATTAAGGCAATTCCAGAGTCGTCTTCCGCTGGCCCCTCTGTGTCTGACCCCCTTTTTCCTGGCCCCTCTGTGCCTGGAGTAGCTAGGTAGAATATGCGTCCCCGACGGAGGAACAGTGCACCAAAGGAAAAGTCAGATTAGCAGGGATGGACTCGACAAGTCAGGCCACAGTAGCTTAGGGAGAGGCGAGATTGGTGCATTGTTCAGACATTGTACAGGGTAAGATGAGTGTGCTCCCCAGGAGGGAATTACATTACCCTGCAACATGGGATACGGATCCAAGCTAGGACTGAGCAGCTCCACCACTGGTGCTCAAAAGCGCCAACGTTGATGAACAATAGGAGTCTACCAGTGAGGCTCAGACGGACACTGGGAACACTTGCCCCCCTTTTGTCCTTAGTTCCATTGCATTCCTTTTTTCCCTTGTTTACAATGTATCCGTTTGGTCGGCCCATTACTGAGGAAGAGCAGCCCTTTGCACCTCCGCGTCCAGAGCGGGGTTGGTCCATGAAGAGTAAAATAGTTTTTGTATCAATAGTTGTTATTGCACTAATAATAGTATTAGGGATATCCTACTTCCTGGATGAAAAGTATCCTGTACACACTCTGATTGGGACAACTCCTGTTCCCCCTGAACACGTTTGTTACTTTGGCCCCTCACAAAGGAGAACACCAGAAAACTTATGTAGACAATGTTTTTTTACAAATGTTGCATCAGGCCCAAGATACTTCCAATGCTACTAATTGCTGGATTTGTGGACTACTCCCCTCAGTTACACATAAGAGTGATGTTTTATTGTCGATGCCATTGTCCTAGCTAGGAAGTTGCGAGGGGTGGTTTGCGCTGTTTACGATTGTGCATTATCATTTCTATTTTTCTGCCATGAATATGACATCTGCTGACTCCCGCACTGTGTTCGAATACATACGTTACCATCAAGGATATGTTTCCCCAAGGTTAGGAGAACAAGAGACCGCTGGTACATTGTCTCCAACAGCTTGCATGAATGAATATGAGCAGGTGAAGAATGAAACATGGCTTCGAAATGAAACATTAAATTTCCAGGGGTTCAATGCTACTGAATATTTCCGATCTTTCCAAACACGCAATATTACAAAGGATAAAGCGATGCCAGTGCCAGTAGTCAATACAACAGCCGGTTTCTGTGTTCAGGGAATTGGAAAGGTGCAAGTGGGGATGAGTAATTGCAATTACATATATACGTTGAGCACAATTAGTAGTCCGCCTTTGCTCCCGCCATATAATGTCTATTTTGTTTGCGGCTCCCAAGCTTATGTTTGGCTTCCTAGGGGGTGGTCAGGTGTATGCTATCTCTCTTTTCTTCTTCCCCCCCGTGTATATAGCACCATCCAATTACCATAGGGATCATCGATTGCAGCGTAGGAGTGCATACCTGCCCCGAGTTAGAAGGGTTATTAACACAGAGGACATAGATCAGACAGATACCACTTTGCAACAGTTCACAGACGCCATGAAGGGTATTGTACCCTTTTGGGGCCCCATGTCCAACAGCCTTAATATCCGGCGACTCACCCGAGTTGTAGAAGGGGTCATTAATACAACAGCTGGGATTCTGACAAATATCACAGCTGAGCTCCAGGCTACGAGGCTTGTTGCTATACAAAACCGGATGGTGTTAGACGTCATCCTTGCTGACCGGGGAGGGGCCTGTCGCGTCATTGGCAGTAGCTGTTGTGTATACATCCCAGACCACGCCCCCAACGTATATCCAGCCATAAAGAAGTTGCATAGACTTTCATCTGACCTACACCAAGAAAATGGTACCTGGACACTCTCTGGATGGTTTTGGGGCATATTCGCATCCTGGGGTTGGAAGAACCTTGCTTTCCTAGCGGTAGTCGCTGGCATTTTTTTCACCTGTTGCCTCTGTATACAATGCCTCCCAGCCTGTTGCACCTTTTGTATCACACTCCTTACCCCGAAGCCGAAGACGCCCATCCATGACACTAATGCTGTGATTATGACTCAGAAAGGGATAGATAGCTTTATGCAGGTAGACGAGGGTATACACACTATGCTGCACCGTCCATTCTCCCAAAAACAAACTGGTTAGCTCATGCTAAAAGGAGGGTCTGTTGAAATGTAAATGTTAAGCGTTCATTCTGCCAGTGTATTGCTCTATGTAAAGTTAGCATTCACTGCACCATTTTGTATTCAGCCGCCATTTTGAGTCATGACTAAACTAATTTGTCTCATTTTGTCTGCTTCAGCAGAAAGCAGCTGCAATATTTTTTTTCTGTATTCCTCCAAGGTTGAGTTTCGCTGTACTAATGAATAGACTGTTTTTGCTATCACATACCTTTCGCACTAGATAGGCCTGCTCTCACCCTTACAGTGGCGGGGACGGGCAGAGTAACCTTGACGCTGAGATAGCATGTACCCGGTCCTGGGATAGCAACTCATCTTTGTGTGTCTTCTTTGTTCACCAACTACCAACTGGAAAATTCCGGTCTGGGCGTGTCTTAGTGATTCTGAAATGTACAATATACTTTGTCCTGGGGGTAGAAGTCAGTCCCTCTGCAGCAATCCAAGGAGGCTGGTCAGACCGGACTCCACTTGAGTGTATTACTAATAAATACTTTGGTTTGTATTCTCTTCTGTCTGACCGACTCTTCATTTGTTTGGAAGGCTGAGAGGTGGTCACTAGTGACCTGGGTGGCCCTAATCGGGTCACTTCCTTCAACTCAAAGCAAGAATGGAGAAAATGACCAGGGAGATTAAGGTAAGGAAAATCGGACAGATCAAATTAGAAAATTGAGTAGGAGAGCCAGAAGAAAGTGTGAGGTAAAGAGAGCCTGACGAGGGCAAGACAAAGGGGGTTGGGGGACCAGTTGTGGGGGGCCAAGCGCGAGGCAAAGGGAGCCAATGGTGGGGGAATCAAGTGAAGGGCAAAGGGAGCCAGGGGGTGGGGGCAAGCAAGAGGCAAAGGGGGGGTAACAGCCGAAGGCAAAAGGAGCCAGGGGTGGGGACAGGCCATATGCAAGAGGAGCAGGGAGGGGGAAGCAAGAGGCAAAGGGGACCAGGGAGGGCAAGCAAAAGGCAAAGGAGGGCAAAGAGAAAGGCAAATTAATCATGGAAGGCAAGCAAGAGGCAAAAGAAGAAGCCAGGGGAGGGGAGAGCAAGCCAGAGACCAATGTTATGTTAATTTAGATGAATCTTTAAAAACGCAATTTTTACCCAAAGTCTCATGGTGCTAAGACTTTGAAAGGAAAATACTTTCTAACCCAAAAAGGATTAATTGAAAAGGATAGTTTATTTTTTTAATAAAATCTAAGGGGGTCGGTGGGGGGAGGGGCAAGCAAGGGAAAATGAGCTAGGGGGCTAGTGGAGGCATTAGAAGATTACTTTATAGATGTAACACACTGTGGTCAAGATAAATGATTGCCCTGAGCAAATCCATCAAAGGTGGAAGGTGGTAGTGTAGCGCTTTCTGTTTTTGAAGTGTATTCAGTACAAACAGCACATAAGTGGTGTTCAGGGATTAATGGTTTGCCACTCATGGATGATGCGATGTGTTGAGATATACCTTTTTTTGTCCTCTTTTAAAATCTAATAATTAATATTAACATCTTGGTGGAACAGAATGACAAACAGTGACATGGCCAGTAACAGTGTAAAAATGTACTTGCCTGGTACCCAAAGGCATGGAGGCATTTCAACCAAGTGGGTTTATCTGCAAAACAATAACAAGCATTTGCAATGCAATAGGTCTCGCATTTTTTAGAGTTTAAGCTATTAGTATTGTAAATGACAATTCCTTTTATTTATTTGTTTAAAAAACCAACACATAAATAAAAGGCATTGTAATTTAAAATCCTAATAGCTCAAAATCTCGCAAATGCGAGACCTATTGCATTGCAAATGCTTGTTTATGAATGAGAAAGCGATATCTGAGTAGATAAGTAGTTATTTACCTACATTGATGTGACATTTGAAATGACTTTTGTATACCCTTCAGAGTCCTAGTACCCGCCATGAAGGGACTGATGAAGGTCATGCTTGAATAAGTGGTCTCGAAATGGTGAGGCTACAGATTATTGATATATTACATGGTTACATTACGTTTGCAGTGTTGGTGATGGACACTGGTGTGGTGAAGAATTGCGGGCACAGAGTATATACTGTGTTTTGACCGGTTTCTTATATCTTTAGAGCATCATGTGGACCTAATTAGAAGTCGGTACCACTTGCAGACCCCATACTAGTTAAAGTATGGCATTTATGAATTGTTAATTTTCACACACATTGAGCAGAGTGACATATTGCTTGGTCCTGACGAATGCTGAGACCCTTTTGGTCTTTAGAGGCAGAAACATGTTGTGATGAGTACCGTTGGGTCAAAATAAACATCTTGTAGTATTAGGTGAACATGCGATTTAGAAATACACGTTATGTTATGACTGTGGGCTGTCCAACCATGGGCCTTGCACAGGCCAGGTTTTCTGCACAGTCTCTTGAGATATATTTTCTAGAGTTTCCCTAAGTCAGAGTAATCGGTTATCCTGAAGACCTGGAATGGATCGTCCATCCATGCACCAATATTGAAGATAGGAGCGCATATTCAAATACAGTCCAGCTCCGCCCCCCCCACCCCCCAAAAAAATCCTTTATTCACGGGATATTCTTCATCTCAAAATTAGCTTGCTTGAGCCCTATAGGCAAGAAACAGCAGTGCCTGAAATCTGATTCAAGGATGAAGTTCAAAGGTTGCCCAAACTAAGAATTGAAGAATCCACACCTCTAGCTTGCATTTCCCCACCAAATGCAGGGTACGCAATGCCTCGCCATAAAACAAAGCCCTTCCGTCAAAGAACGAGGCGAAGCAAGGCGCGTTTTTTTGTTTTTCTTAATAAAACATCGGTTTATAGAAAAGTAATACTCGGAGACACGAGAACGTCACATACGTACATATGACTCAAACATTCATACTGGTGGTACGGTACTCTAATCTCGTCTTTCTTTTTTGTATATTATCATTAAAATGGAAACTTAAGCTCAATGCCCGCCCACCCAAGAGAGAATGCTAGGTGTGCTTTATGAGTCTGGCTGTCCCAGGCCCCCTAAGGGCCAGCGCTCAAAGGAATTGTTCCTTTCACGGCTTATACTCCCTTAATACTGTCCAAAAAACTCATTGGCAAAGAACCAGTGTTGCTTTTCGTTTTATTTCTCTCTGTTGCTCCTCTATTTCTCTTTCTCGCGCTTCCTTTTTGTTTTCCCCCCAAACCTCCTTCCTCTGAATTTCTTTTGTTCTCAGTTCATATATCTCTCCCCCTCTCTATATATATATCCCCCCCTTCCCCCCCCCTCTCCCCCCCTCCCACCCTTCTCCCCCCCTCCCACCCTTCTCCCCCCCTCTCTCCCCCCCTCTCTCTCCCCCTCCCCCCCTCTCCCCCCCCTTCTCTCCCTCTCCCTCTCCCCCTCCTTCTCCCCCCCTCCCCTCTGAGGGGGCTCCCCCTCCCCCTCCCCTCCTCCCCCTCTTCCTCCCCTCTCCTCCCCCTCCCCTCTCCCTCCGTCTCCTCCCCCTCCCAGGGCGGGGCTTAAAGCCCTTTTCTGAAAGTCCTCTCTTGCAAAATCTCTCGCGGAGGCGGAGCAGCGCTTTGCGCTGCAATGCCCACTCGGGACCTAAAAAGGATAAACTGCCCATTTTTCCCAAAGGGCTCTTAGCAAACGTGGCACATTGTAAAAGGCAGGATAGTAGGGTAGATTAGGTGCAGAGATGGGAAATTGTCTAACTTAGGAATAGAGGAGGAATACTGGATAACAAAGCCCAAAAACCAAAAATACAATTTAAAAAAGTATATGGCACAAGTTGCCTCCTCCAACAAATACAGCTATCGGTGGAACAGAATAGCATTTAGGTTGAGGCACTAATGTTGTTCATATTGTAAACAAACTCAGTCGTTCAGCCATCAATTCACTCAAAAAAAGCAGTTCTTCAGCAATAGTTACAATCGGTGGTCAGTGAACAAGTGAAATGTACCCTTTCAATTTAAGAAGACATCAAGGTAAGCCAGTCCAGCCCTCCAGTACAGCCCTGTTCACTTTGGCATCAAAGTGAAAAATGTATTTTATAGGGTGTATGTCTGTATGTGTGTGGCACTTGCAAAATATAAACCTAGCCGAAATGTGCAGCAGTCTTGCAAAACTTTATGCACTCTTCTCCAACAGTCTACAGCACATGATTTTACCTCTATGCCTGGCACGTGTGTGGCATCAAAGACTAGAGACCAGAGTTCCCTTTCACAGCCTTCTCAAGCAGGGGTGTCTACTGTTGATTGCAGAGGGCTGGATACATGCCATACTTTCAGGATAACAGATTATTTAAATAGGTTCTATTCAATTTCAGTTTCGTTTTAATGTACAATCATGTGGCTAATACTGAAAGCTTTGCCTGCATTCCGCCCTCCTGAACCTGTGTTCTATCTCAGTTTATTTAATTCTGGAAAAAACTCCCCATTTCATGATGTGGGAATTTCTGATCCCCATAAGAGCTCTGATGTCACATGGGTGGACCCAAGATAATTTACAGGACATTTAAAGCAGGTAAACAGCATTAGTAGCAAACTGTTGTTCCAGTGCGGCGTTCTACATCCTGCCCACACTAAGCTAAAGTAAAAAAGAAAATATTAAACCTCTCGCTTAAGCACAAAGAGACATAACACTTCAGATCTGCCATCTAGGCAGTTGGAGGATGAGTGGACTCCACAAACGAACCAGATCAGTTCCATTATGGGAAGATGGGCAGGAGGTATTTTGGAGGGAAGGCTAGCAAAACCGAAGGTGTAGATGATGTGTCCTGTCCCACCAGCAATATAAAAATAAAAATAAATTTGAAAAACGCCAGCATGGTCACTTCATTGCACTTTTTCTTTTGTAAATTTTCAGCCACGCTGCTCAGCTGCTGCACTGCAGTCAACTTGGCTCGAACCATTGACAAAACCAATAGGGTGCACAGACTAAATCAATTGGCTTTTTTTTCTGGTGGGGTGGGAGAAGTGGAAGCAATGACTGAAGGGAACAGTCGATGATGGGACAGGATGGCACGAGGGGGCAAGCACCACTATGCGGGCAAGCAACTATGTGGGTTTGGAGGAGGGCAAGCAAAACAATGAGGGCTGGAGAAGGGAAGCAACAATGGGGTGAGAAGAAAACACAACCATAAATGAATCTGACTGTGTGCAACATAATCAAGAGCACATATATGTGTCACACGAGGTGAGAGGGGGGTAAACAGGGGATGAGAGAGCAGACTGTAAACACCTGCACTCTAAAAGAGTGATGCAACTACGAAAAAAAGTAGGTGCGAGAACACAAGCACTGGAAGGACACTGGGCAAGGAAGTAGTTCTTGGGGCATACTCCAGGGGAGGAGCAAACAAAGAAGATGAAGTGAAGCCAGAACGTGCTGACCAAAGAAGCAAGGAACGGAGAGTGACAATGAAGCCAACAAATGGCAAGGAACGGGTGTGCTCAAAGATCCCTGTAAGTAAGCATGCGCCGTCATAGGAGAGACCTAAAAATGGTATGCGGCAGAATAAAATAAAGGTTTGCATTGATTAAATACACTTAAAACACTATAAGCTGGCTTGCTAAGAGAAATGACTGTGTGAAACAAACTATAGCATGCACCACATTATTTCCACATTATATGCATTGCATAATGCATCACAAACTTTAGGTATACAAGTGCTTGCTCAGATGTATATTAAGAGAAGAGAACGAGATCCCTCCTAAACAGTGAGGTATTGAGCATCCCTCTGCATCGCTACACATTTTGGCCTTGCATATGACAATTGTTTCATTGGGATTTTATTGCAGACTGTCACCCCAATGACTGAATAGTCTTCCTTCTGTATGGAGCTTATAAAATGTTGGGATAAAAGTGCACAGCAGAACGAAAAACAGCAGCCTTGTGAGATCATGCAATTTGTTTTGTATCCATAGTTTAATCAGATGCTCTAGTGCATTTGCTCACTTCAAATTGAATCCTGGTCGTCATACCAATTGCTTGAGAATTTGGTACATAAAGAATTTTGAACATTCGTTTACAAATATATATTGGTAGAGTCAATAATCTAGGAATTAATTATTCAGAATGTTTAATTAGAATAGGCCCAGATAGAAAAGGGGACTAATGCAATAATCGCTGCACACAACCATAGGTTTCGCTTTGCTTTAGCGGGCATCTTGGAACTGAGCCACAATTAGGACAGACTTTTCATAATGTAGTTATTGTGCAGTAGGTTAGCTCGAAACTGGGTATCTTGTTGCATTACTAATATTATTGGCATCTGCGTGTTGTGTTTGGGAGTAAAAAGAGGGGCAGGAAGAGATTCTGCCAGAATGGGATTGTAGGCATGAGTAAGAGGTATAATAACCACAAGACTAGGGATGACTGTTACCACAGTACGCATCACTAATGGGGTCCTATCTGGAGTATTGTGTTCAGCCCTGAAAGGCACAGCACCATGTGATGAAGAAATGGAGGAAAGTCTAGAAATCAGACTTTGTTGTCCAAGGACCCAGTAAGCACAGTATCAGCAACACGTTCGAGTCTTGGCCCGCTAGTTTTTGGCTTAAGGGTCGTTTGAAGAACAGTTGTGAGCCTCAGACAGAATTGCTTTAAAGTGTATTGGGCGTCAGTGCTCTATGAGGAGCAAGCCACTGAAGGATCATTCTGTCACACTGCATAAACATCTTCACAGCAGTCTTTCAGAATCACACCTTTCCTAATGTCACTACTGCTACACCGACAAATGTACTTGTTACTCTACTGCAGTTTCCTATCCATGCAAGTGTTACAGGCATAAAAAGCACAGTAAGTTTCAAAATACAAGGTTTTAGAGAGTTGCCTTTTAAATTCTAGAACATAATCCCAGAAATGCGTAACTATCCTGGAAGGAAATACTGCCTTACATCAGACTGGAGAACACAAGCCACGCTACGGTTAAAGTGCTCTTACTGGACCTAGTGGGCTACATGTGAATGATAGCACTCGCTACAGGGTGGTTAAGGCACTGGATTGAGTCTGCAGATGCTTGCCCGAGTGCCGCAACATTCCGTTTGGACACATTAGCACTATATGAGCTCAGATACCTTGCTGTAAATTGTAAGCATTCTCAGGCTCTCCGACAAGAACGCCAGACAAATTTATCCAATTACACACACCCGAAGCGGGCAAAGACCGAGACAAACTGCAAAGGACTGCCAATGACTGACTGGTGATGCAGCCAGTATTGCTCGCTTTAGACAGCAAGCTGAACACTAGCATCTGATACTCAGCCAAGAGGACTCAAGGCACAGCAGGTATTCTTAAACTGGAGCATACTTTAATAAAAAGCCACGTGGTGACATCTGACCATACCGAAGTTTGTGCTGTAACCCACCTTCCAGAAGATAAGCCTGCACCAGCGCCGCTTGCCAATGGCACCCTTCAGCGGGCTCGCATCCCTAGATGTCACACTCGGGATTCTTGCCCAGTAATAGGATAGTGTAGTCCAGCTTTCTGTAGAGCTTGGAAAGCAGTCAAGCAGATTTATCAACACATTAGGAACACTTAAACCGGTCTCATTCCACTGTAATCCCACAGAGATTACCACTTTTAAAAGGGTTTGTACAGATTTAATTGGCTTTACAAGCAGATGACATGTGCCATGGCGTTCTGCAATCCGAGCAGCAACTCACTAGCCATTCCCTTTATGGGAGCCACAAAGGGTAACCAGTTATGGTGAACACATTCATGAGAATATCAGTCAATGACAATTAGGTATGAAATGTAGGATCCAACAAGGACTACCATTTTAGATGGAGATGTGTCCAGAGCTGCAACTTTTCATTTTGATTCAGTACAAGAAATGAATAAACCGGGTGTAGGGGGAGTGCCTGGTTGTTAGCCTGAGATTGCTGTCCTAATGACTGTGCATTGTACTATTCGCTGTGTTCTTGAGTTTGCCATGGAAAATTGGTTTATGTTATTGTCCTTCCCTTTTTTCCTCTGTAAAACCAATAAAATGGGTCTTAAAATAAAAATAAAAAAATGCATGAACCACTCAATTTCACACCACTGATTATCGATATATGTATTCCATTATCACGTACATGCAAGATAAAAAAAAAAAAAAAGCAGTAACTGAAACGAGAAAGGATTGATGAAAACAGTTCTTCTAATTGTGAGCAGAAAACCACAGCTATAGTACATAATTTTATCCTAACAGGCAACTGTAATGTCACAGCCACATCACACATTAGCATGGCTGCTTTCACAACCACACTGAACTAAAGGTTCCAATGTGGACCTTAGCAGATGGAGACTGTTGTCTTGCGTCCCCACCAGTTAGAAGACAGTGGTGGCAGCAAGGACATTGCCGATCAGACGGCAGGATCCTGGAAAATAGTATGTCGTGTGCTCCTCCAAGTAAATATCATGTGGTGCTATTCGCAGTCTGACTATCACAAGCCCTGAAAGGGCCCACCTATCCAGGGTTCATGGAATCTCCCAGTATTCCAGGAGGACCAGAGAGTAGTAGACTGCCACAATAGTCCTCACACTTTAATGCACCAGAGTATTTCCGGGAATACCAGGCATTATGCTGCATCAGCAAACAACTTAAGTATTTCCTTTTGTCAGGGGCGGGTTTGATGGCTTACTGTAAGGAAGGTAGGTTGCCAGGTAGGTCGCTCCCCCACCACACAGCTCCGCCTGTGCTGTCCGCCCGCTGCTGCTGCTGGTAAGCTCGCCCCTCCGCTTGTGGCCTCGGTGCCCGTATTTCTTTGCTTGTTTTCTCTCCATTTTGCCTTCTGTGCCCCCGCTGCCCCATTGCACTGTGCCCGTATTTCTTTGCTTGTTTTCTCTCCATTTTGCCTTCTGTGCCCCCGCTGCCCCATTGTACTGTGCCCGTATTTCTTTGCTTGTTTTCTCTCCATTTTGCCTTCTGTGCCCCCTCTGCCCCATTGCACTGTGCCCGTATTTCTTTGCTTGTTTTCTCTCCATTTTGCCTTCTGTGCCCCCGCTGCCCCATTGTACTGTGCCCGTATTTCTTTGCTTGTTTTCTCTCCATTTTGCCTTCTGTGCCCCCGCTGCCCCATTGTACTGTGCCCGTATTTCTTTGCTTGTTTTCTCTCCATTTTGCCTTCTGTGCCCCCGCTGCCCCATTGTACTGTGCCCGTATTTCTTTGCTTGTTTTCTCTCCATTTTGCCTTCTGTGCCCCCGCTGCCCCATTGTACTGTGCCCGTATTTCTTTGCTTGTTTTCTCTCCATTTTGCCTTCTGTGCCCCCGCTGCCCCATTGTACTGTGCCCGTATTTCTTTGCTTGTTTTCTCTCCATTTTGCCTTCTGTGCCCCTCGCTGCCTCTCTCCAATCCCGCCGCTGCGTCCCCGCCCCCCTGACTGCCCATTCGCTGCTCCTCCCTCCCACCTCCCATATATGGCGGCCGCTGCGCGGTGAGGAGAGCGACCCTTGACCTTGCCAGGTAGGTCGCTCCCCCACCACACAGCTCCGCCTGTGCTGTCCGCCCGCTGCTGCTGCTGGTAGCTCGCCCCTCCGCTTGTGGCCTCGGTGCCCATATTTCTTTGCTTGTTTTCTCTCCATTTTGCCTTCTGTGCCCCCGCTGCCCCATTGCACTGTGCCCGTAATTCTTTGCTTGTTTTCTCTCCATTTTGCCTTCTGTGCCCCCGCTGCCCCATTGTACTGTGCCCGTATTTCTTTGCTTGTTTTCTCTCCATTTTGCCTTCTGTGCCCCCTCTGCCCCATTGCACTGTGCCCGTATTTCTTTGCTTGTTTTCTCTCCATTTTGCCTTCTGTGCCCCCGCTGCCCCATTGTACTGTGCCCGTATTTCTTTGCTTGTTTTCTCTCCATTTTGCCTTCTGTGCCCCCGCTGCCCCATTGTACTGTGCCCGTATTTCTTTGCTTGTTTTCTCTCCATTTTGCCTTCTGTGCCCCCGCTGCCCCATTGTACTGTGCCCGTATTTCTTTGCTTGTTTTCTCTCCATTTTGCCTTCTGTGCCCCCGCTGCCCCATTGTACTGTGCCCGTATTTCTTTGCTTGTTTTCTCTCCATTTTGCCTTCTGTGCCCCAGCTGCCCCATTGTACTGTGCCCGTATTTCTTTGCTTGTTTTCTCTCCATTTTGCCTTCTGTGCCCCTCGCTGCCCCTCTCCATTCCCGCCGCTGCGTCCCCTGCGGCCCCGCCCCCCTGACTGCCCATTCGCTGCTCCTCCCTCCTACCTCCCCATATATGGCGGCCGAGGGCGGCCGCGCAGCGGACGTGCGCAGCGGGCGCGCCGCTGGCGCGCCGAAGGCACGCCTAAGGCAAGCCCGTCTGCGCCCATCCGCGACTGGACCGCGCCCAGCGCCAGAACCCCTGGACCGCGCGCCCCCCGCTCCAGCCTCGAGGACCGACGTCGATACGATGCCACCACACTCCACGCTCTCAACCCCGGACGGACGCACAACTGCTTCAAGGCCGCCCCGAAACGCACCCATGGTCCCTTCACCTGCCGGAACTGCAGCTACACCAGCCTCAGAGCCACCGAGGCGCCCGCCAAGAAGGACCTCAACCACCTCCGGTGCATCCTACTGAACACCCGCTCCGCACGCAAACATGCCGTCGAGCTCTGGGACCTGCTCGACACATCACAGACGTCGCCTTCCTGACAGAGACCTGGATGAACGACTCCTCCGCCCCCGACATCGCCATAGCCATCCCAGACGGCTATAAGATCACCCGCAGAGACCGCATCAACGCAGTAGGAGGAATCGCCATCGTCCACAAGAACACCATCAGGGTCTCGACCAGCACCGACGACACTCTCAGCACCGCCGAACACATGCACTTCCAGATCCACACGGACCCCAACACCACCCTTAGAGGCACCCTTGTCTACAGACCCCCTGGGCCCCGACCCCAGTTCAGCGACTCCATCGCCGACTTAATCAGCACGCACGCCCTGACCTCTACCGACTACATCCTCCTCGGAGACCTGAACTTTCACCTGGAGAACAACAACGACAGCAACTCCACCACCCTGATCGACAGCCTCGCCAACCTCGGCCTGAGCCAGCTCGTCACAACACCGACCCACTGCGCCGGCCACACGCTTGACCCCATCTTCTCCTCAAGCTCCCACGTCTCCTTCAGCCACACCACGGAACTCCTCTGGACCGACCACCGCTGCATCCATTTCACCTTCCAGAAACCCACCACACACCACCGCACCCAACAGATCCCACGCCGCTGCTGGAGCAAAGTCACCGAAGACCAACTCCGGGCAACCCTCGCTCTCAGCCCTCCCTCCGACCCATCCAACACCGACGACGCTACCTGCAACCTCAGACGATGGATGGACGACTGTGCCAACACCCTCGCCCCGCTGAAAAAGCTCACCTACAGCGACACCACCAAAAGAGCCAGCTGGTTCACCTCGGAACTCCTAGCTTCCAAGCGTACCTGTCGGAAACTAGAGAAGAAATGGCACAGTGATAAGACACCGGACAGCCACACAGCCCACAAAGACGCCATCCGTAACCACCACCACCTCATCAGGTCCGCCAAGAGAATCTCCTTCAAAGACCGCCTCGACAACAACGCACATTTTCAACATCGTGAAGGAACTCTCCAATCCCAGCTCCAACACCAACGACATCCCGCCGTCGCAACCCCTGTGCGATTCCCTCGCCACCTTCTTTCACCGCAAGATCGCCGACATCCACGACAGCTTCAACACCCAGACAACCCCAACTAAGATCGATGCACCAGACCCGCCGCACACCATCGACCACGACCCCCTGCCAGCCTGGGCCAGCGTGAACATCGAGGACACCATCAAGACCATGAGCACAATACACTCCGGCTCCCCGTCAGACCCTTTCCCGCACCACATCTTCAACAAAGCCAGCAGCTCCATCGCACCCCACCTGTGCAACATCATCAACCTCTCCTTCGAGACCGCGACCTTCCCAGAGAGCTGGAAACACGCAGAGATCAACGCCCTACTCAAAAAACCCAAGGCGGACCCGAGAGACCTCAAGAACTTCCGGCCCATCTCTCTGCTTCCGTTCGCAGCCAAGGTCATCGAGAAGATCGTCAACAAACAGCTAACCCGATACCTCGAAGAAAACAGCATCCTGGACCCATCCCAATCAGGGTTCCGCAGCAACCACAGCACTGAGACTGCCCTCATCGCCGCCACCGACGACATCAGGATCCTGCTGGACAATGGTGAGACCGCAGCCCTCATCCTGCTGGACCTCTCCGCCGCCTTCGACACTGTCTGCCACCGCACTCTACGCGCACGCCTCCACGACGCAGGGATCCGAGACAAGGCCCTGGAATGGACCACCTCCTTCCTCGACGGCAGAACCCAGAGAGTCCGCCTCCCACCTTTCCGAACCGAAGCCTCCGAGATCATCTGCGGCGTACCCCAGGGATCGTCCCTCAGCCCAACACTGTTCAACATCTACATGGCCCCGCTCGCACGCATCGCCAGACAACACGACCTCAACATTATCTCCTACGCCGACGACACTCAACTGATCCTCTCCCTCACCAAGGACCCCCTCGCCGCCAAAGCCAATCTCCATGAAGGAATGAAGGCCGTCGCCGACTGGATGAAGATCAGCCGACTAAAGCTGAACACTGACAAAACGGAGGTCCTCATCCTCGGCTCCAACCCCTCAGCCTGGGACGACTCCTGGTGGCCAACGACGCTGGGAGCAGCCCCGACACCCACCGACCACGCACGCAACCTGGGAGTCATCCTCGACTCAACGCTCTCCATGGCCAAGCAAGTCAACGCAGTCTCCTCCTCCTGCTTCAACACCCTCCGCATGCTTCGCAAGATCTACAGGTGGATCCCGACAGACACAAGAAGAACAGTCACCCAGGCCCTCGTCAGTAGCAGACTGGACTATGGGAACACCCTCTACGCGGGAGCCCCGGCCAAGCTCATCAAGCGACTGCAACGCATACAAAACGCCTCCGCACGACTGAAACTCGACGTACCACGCCACAGCCACATCACCCCCCACTTGAGGAACCTGCACTGGCTCCCCGTCAACAGGAGGATCACCTTCAAACTCCTCATCCACGCACACAAGGCACTCCACAAAACTGGCCCAGCCTACCTCAACAGACGACTCTTCTTCTACGTCCCCAACCGCCAGCTCCGCTCCGCCGACCTCTCCCTCGCCACCGTCCCTCGCATTCGAAGAACAACCACCGGCGGCAGATCCTTCTCACACCTCGCCGCCAAGACCTGGAACACCCTTCCACTAAACCTACGACAGACCCAAGACCTGCTGACCTTCAGGAGGCTACTCAAGACCTGGCTGTTCGACCAGTAGCAGCATCCCCCCCCCCCTTCCCTCTCCCCAGCGCCTTGAGACCCTCGCGGGTAAGTAGTGCGCTCTACAAATTCTGTGATTGATTGATTGATTGATCCTAAGGAATACCAAAGTACCTTCACACCACTAGCCATGAAGAATCCCTGTGACTGTTCTGTAGGTGACTCTGGGAATTCTTCTGCATGCCTAGGGGTTTCACCAGGTTCAGTTTCTGCCATTTACCCCCTAAAGCGTCAGAAGGCGAAACATGGCTATAACCAGGGCATTGGTTGCAATGGCATGCTGGTGACTGCTAGTGTTCCACTAGTCTTCAGTGTTAGTTCAGACTCCCCTGTAACCGGAAAACATCACCACTGGCAGTGGAAATGAGGGGAGGTATGAGGAATACACTAGGCTGGATGTGATGCCTTCACCTAGGTCTAAATCAGGATCTTAGCTCCTTTGAACAGACAAATATGTTTTTACCTTCTACAACAATCATTGACAAATCACACGGAATGTAGCAGCTGTCAGTCATATTGAGTTGAAATGTGACCGGGTCATCCCAGAGGTAACAGTCCCAGCAGTTGGTTGGAAAGGCTGAATGAACACTCATTTAGACAAGAAACATTTTCCCCTCTCTGCTCACCACAGCTTGGTTGTTGGCTCCACAACCATGAAAGAAGTGAAAATAACCTCAAACATAAATGGGCAAAATAGCACACTTAACGATCATAAGCCTCTGACAGAAACATGGACGTTGCACTGAATCATACAGTTAGTCTTCTTGGAAGAACACACACTTAAAGGAGGTTGGTTAGGACACAGTGACAAGGAAATGGTAGTGAAGATATCTGTGTCCAGCAAGCAGTAGTTGCAGTTCAGTTGAATTCTGGTGACTTAAAATAAACCAGTTTGAAGAGAATGACACTAAAGAAAATCCGGAAAGGTTCAAACATGAGTGCCTATTGCAGTCTACATGGAACAGATACAGTAGAAGCGTGAACACGTGACCAGTCATGGACGGTCCTCCTTCATAATTCGTTAGCAACTCTGATGGCAAACTTGAGATTGTATTGGACAGGCCTCACTTTGGTACAGAGCAAAGCACGGTAGGCTCTAAAGGATGTAATGTAGGGCAAAAAGTCTTAGTTTGCTGCTCAACATCTGAAACATTGCCAATGTACTTATGTGATTGTTCCCTGGTGTTTCCTACTTTCTTGGGTTGAAAGAACGAGAGGCTCTCCACATAGAGAATGGGTATTCCTCTCCATAACCACCCTCAATTTGTGGACCCAGATTAAATAGGAAACCTTGTCCCTACTGTAATTGAATGACTAATATAAATATTCCCGGGAACACATGGAAACAATTCTAAGAGGTAAGAAACTTAATTTTTAGGCTCCAATTTCAAATTCCTTCATATTTACAGAAAGTTTAAAATTTTTAAATTTTACGTTTTTGATCTTTTATTTATATACACTTTATACATTTGTTAATATTCAACTTTCTAAGTAGTTGCCAGCGCCCTGAGTCGGCATTGCAGACCCCCGGGGGTCCCCGGACCACAGGTTAAGTACCGCTGTAGTAGGCTATTCACTTTGTATTTTACAGTGAGCCAGCAGACTACTAGCCTTCTAGTGTAAAAGTTAGTACACTATCGGCCACCCATTCTAAAATCAAGCAGACCAGTGGTTCATTTTTGTCAACATGTTTTAATCGCATCTGCTGTCCGATTGATGAGAAAGTGGCGAGATGGAGCATATCCAACAGTAGTTTGAGTATACGAGAAGGTTCTCTCAACACCTGTTATGTACTCACTGTAACGCAGTCTCCCTGAGGATTCCAGAGAATACTTCCTCACAGAGCTGAGAATAAGACTTAAATATAAAGTGGTCATAAGAAATGTGCGAGTACTATACGTTTTTCAGCACTCAACACCCACAGCATGCTCGAAGCACTGGGATGTCGCCGCATAGTATCAGGAGCTACATAAAGTCAAAACTATAGTTACACCTAAACCTTAAACTATGCTACAATATCTTGTGGTCAGAGCATATTGAGTAGCTTCGGTGCAAAATAAAATCATCACTGAGTCAATACAATGTATCCAATAAACAAAAGCAATCTAGTAAACCCCAACGTCTCCGATACAAGGTAGAGATAGTTTAACCTCCTGTCTTAAAGTACCTACCCTTGCCTTCTAGAAGTCGATTTTTATCCCCAATATTATTTATGCCTAATCTAGTGGACTTTGCATTTTCATAGGGTGATCAAAACTAGTTTAGACTGCGACGAGTGCATAAAATGCTAACAGGACAGCTATTCTGAAATTCAAGGTTCACACAGCTGATGGTTGAAAGCATCAAAAAAAAGTGCTTACAAGAATGATACAAAACACTTTGTGAGGCAGAGGCTCCTTGGCCCCTATACTATCTCAGTCCATCAAAAATGTCTGGGAGGGCAAGACTAAAAATGGCATAATAACAAAAAAGACCAACTATTGAGGAGTTAAGGCTGAAGTAAAAAGATTCCCTTTAATACATTATATTGAATATCATTTATATACTGAATACAAGATTTTTACTAGGTGTCTGCTGGATGTATGGACAAGAGTTGTTTTTGAATATGCAAAATTAGGTTTTACCTTATAATGGCTAACTGCAGCTGAATGGAGAAGATCCCAGTGAATAGGACCTGCTTTTGTCATGCGCACCCTGGGAACACCACTATCCTTGTGTATGTGTCCTCCTGTAACAAATATTCACCAGATGGAGACGGCTTATACAGATTTTCAAAAAGTGAAGGGTACAAGGTGAACACAAGCCGGGCGGCAGAGAACTGTCCTGTGGAAACTGAAATGTGTCTTGCTGGGCCTGTTTGTCTCGGTGGGAACTGAAGTGATGAGTGGGAACTAAGCATTAGGGTTCTTCACTCTAGTAGTTAGTTCTCAGTGTATTAAACCTAGCTTGCCATATGCAGGTAGTATCATTTTCACAATGCTTTCTCGTTGCCCCATTGGTAGAATGTTTTTAAGTGATATGTAGTAAGCATCTCGTTTGTGGCCTGCCTTCCTGCTTTCTTCCTTTTATGCTCCGAGAGGTTCCTCTATATGCAGCCCTGGATTTCCTCTAATACCAGAATATCCATATCAAAGAGTGGGTCATGTATTGCGATCTTTCAGTAAATCCTTGCTAATGTGATCAGCGGGTCTTAAACGGCGGCCTCTGTGATACATTCATCTGCCACCTCGTTACACTATTGGGGAAATGGCCTCGGACAATCTCCAATCAGAATTAAGTGTCTTGTGTATTCATCTAGTAAGTTGTGTATTAAGCTGATAACTTGAGGTTGAATTGGCCATGATCAGAAAGCTACTTTACTGGATATTGTATCTCTTGGAGATCTTCTCGGATGGATGCTTTTGCAGAAATCTAAGTTATGCTGATTTCATTCTGTGGCTTTTCCCCATTTCAGACATCTACCACTGAATATTTGCAAGAACTTGTCCACTTCACCTAAGCCTGCCTTAATTTTTCTAAGGTGATCTGCACAGTATGCACCTTTTGTTTCTGGGTGTGTCTATGCCTCCCTCCCTAAACACCACTCTCATTTTGCTTCTCACTGCCTTGACTAAATCAAAATATTGGGGTCTACTTCTTTCACCCCGACAACCCCCAACACCCTTCCTTCAGCTACAGTCCAAATCAATTCCATTTTTTTACTTGGAGGTATCAGAGAGTCAAAACTCACTTTCAGTTCATATTTGCATGAGTGAGTCAATCTGTTCTCCGTTCACGTGTATTCTTCCCACTTTCCAGCCTAATTAAGAAGCGCTGTCCTCTTCCAACCACTTTCTTTATTTTACAAAATTATTATTAGGTTCACAAAATAAATGTTCCGATTTAGTTGTGATTTACTTCTGTTCCGAAGTTAGACCCCCCCTAAGAAGGCTCAGGTCCCAAAAGGTACCGCACATGTGAGAATACTGTAGTTTGCCTCGCTCGGTGCTAAGAAAAAAGTGGGCTCAAATTAATTTAATCTCTGCTCTGGAGGTTTTCACCATTTGTTTTGCCTCTTCCGAGCTTTCAGGTGCCTTCAGGGCCCTCCTGCTTCCACATCTCCCACCGCATGACTGCAGTTTAGGTCCCAATTCTACAGGAGTGAGACCCTAGCATTCTGCCATTGGATAGCTAAGCATTTTCTAGGCTTGTATGCAAAGTGCCTCTTCAGGTGCTCAGCTGTAGCCACCATGTTCCTAGACAATGTGAGAGAGACAGTCTCCATCCACTCCCTCCAGAGATACTATCCATGCATACAACCCATGTACGGCAGACCGGTGCATGCATATCTACAACAGTGACATGAACCGCCACTGTTGAGATTTCATCCCAGCCAAATTATGCTGGTCTCTGACCTGCAGCTAATACGATTCAGCACCAACCACAAGCTCACCTATATTTCTCTGTCTGCAGAATCCCCATGAGATCAGGTTCCTCTTGCGTCTTGTTCTCTCTTCTGGGGAGGAATTTAGCTCAGGAGTTCACTGGTACCAAAAAGTTGTGTTTCGGGTGGCAAATAAGATGGTCGGAAACATACGACTATCATCTTCAGCAACCTCTATCTTTTTTTCTCAATTTTGGCTTAATTTATAGGATTATAAAGGGCACTGCAGGGTGTTCAGGAGTCCTTTCAGAATTTGGAATCTTTGCTTGTTGCGGCCTCCTCGGTCTCTCCCAGTTTCTACAAAACTATTAACACATGAAGCAAAATGCAGTCAGTTTGAATTCAAATTCCCACCTACATCATGTGCACCAACACGGCTTGTTTAAAAAGCCTTTCAGAATTAAAGACAAGTGTTTGATTCATACCTCGACGGGTGAATATGCTGTAGGATGTGAACACTTATAATCGAAGTCAATGGTCCAGTGAGTAGGCCATAATCATCAGGTAACAATATCGAAGATTCATTCATGCGTAATAGGGTAGCTCAGCGGAAGAGCATTACCTATGCTACTTGCAATGTGGAAAATTTGCTGGAGGAAATGGTGGCTATGCTTAGATTATCAGTCCTCAATTCACAATCACTCATTATAAAACAACCTCCCCTCTCCTCAATCCCACCCACCCAAAAGAGATATACAGACGGAAACACAGATACCTGCAACCCGTAGGAAGCACATGCAAATACATGAATTGTGCTTTATAATGGACACTCGGTGAGTGGAGAAGTGACAGCCGTGCACATTCGGATCAGATTGTGCTCTGCACTAGAATCTACGGTCTTGTCCCCTTTTACAGCTTCATGTATACATTTTTCAGGGCCTCTTACTCGATGTGATGATTCAGAGAGGCATTTTATGGTCTCCAGTTAGAATTGATCTGGAGGCCCTTAACAGGAAGAGAACGCTGCTGTGCCGGTTATGAAAAATGCAAGCCTTTGTGGCAACACAATAAAACATTCTGCTCATAAGAATCTTTCGAAAACAGATTAACATTTAGCGAACAGTTGGCGCCTGGATCACACAGCGCTCCTGCTTTTTTCAGTGGGAGTAAATGAGGAGAGAGACTGGTGGAGTGTGTGGGGGGGGGGGGGGTGAGAAGTAAGTGGGGAGGATAGAGCAGTTGTGAGGCCGAAGCAGGAAATGGAAAAGTGCAGAATGACTGCAATAAGGAGGGTCAACAAGAGAGTGAAACAAAAAGGTGGACACAGGGAAGATTGTATTTTAAAAAAGATCATTGCAGGCGTCGAATGAAGAACTGTGCTACGCGAATCCAGAGTAAGAGAAAGAAATGGAATCGCGTGAACAGAGGGGAAGAAAGGCAGGGCCGTGGCAAAGATGGTAGTTAGAAACACGGGCACAATAAAGAGGGAAAAAATAAAGGCCTTAAAGGGGAGGATGCTATAAAGAGATGGCATGCTGGTGCCCGCTAGTGTCCCACTAGTCTTCAGTGTTAGTTCAGACTCTCCTGTAACAGGCAGGGCAAGAGAAAGACACGGAAACGAGTGAATAGAGGGGAAGAAAGGCAGGATCGTGGCAAAGATGGTAGTTAGGAACACAGAGGCACAGCACAATAAAGAGGAAAAGAAAAAAGCCCTTAAAGGGGAGGATGCTATAAAGAGATTGACAGAGCTAAGGGATGAGACCATATGGTAGGACCAGAGACCGCAACAACTAGGAGGAATGAAGAGAATGGAGGAGTATGAAAGCATGAGTGACAGTGCAGAACCTAGGGCAGGGCCAAGGGGAGTATGGACCGAAAGGCAGAGGCACAAACAAGGAGGGAGCCTGAAAGAGTATAAGAAGGGACGACGGGAAAGTATGAGTAGGACGACTAGTAAAGCACAGGAAAGCAGGTGTCCGACCTTTGGGATGCATACCGTAACTTTAGAACCCGGTGGACATTTATGAATTTTGGCATATGTCCTATACGCTCTTTCTTGACTGCGCTTAATGATTTGTACGCGCTATACAGTCACAACTTTATGGGCACTAATTTTAGAGATGAAAACCAGTTGCTGATTCACTCACTGCCAATTGCATTGGCTTTTTGCAATCCCTTGAATTTCTGGTCGGTCTTTCCAATCTCCTTGTGGGGGCCCATTTGATTCTGTGTCCCATATATAACGATGGAATATTATCTTCGTTATTTTACTCTGGAATAACTTTTTCTTTCAGCCAATCACTGGATGGCTACAAATTCAGTGCTGAAATTCTGGTTGGATCTTCTTTCCCATATGAATAGATGTCTTACCTAATTGTCCTGGACGCTCAGATAGTTATTTTTCTGTCCTGATGAGGACCGTCAATATCTACAACGGTCGAAACGTCGTCGACGCATATATGTGGCCGCAATTAATGAAGGACGCATTTTCATGTTTTGTGTTTCAGTTTTGTTCTGAACTCCCCATTTATGTATAATCCCTTCCCACAGCCACTTGTTTGATTACACATTGTATTGTTGATTATTTTTATTGTCTGTGTTGAGACGCCACTGTCCTATATGTCTTAGTATTTTAAGAAATTTGCTAATAAATTTTCTACAAATTTATATTTGCTTTTGTTGTACATAGGTTTCTTGGTAATTTTTCCTTTTTCTCCCTTTTTTCTCTTTTTTTTTTTCTCTTTATTGATTTGTTAAAGTGACATGTCTTTGCAGTCTAATGTACAGTTTGTTCTTTGATGTATGTATGTATTGTCCCCTTGAACCTTCGTTAGGATTCTGATAAGGAGAGAGGCAGGGCAGATAAGGGCCAGAGTAGAAAAGGTCAGGATAGTAGAGGTTTGGCCAAGGGTGTAGGAGACACTTAACTTCTGGTTGTTCACAGACAGCCTTAGGGAAATCTGAGCCACAGTCTGACTTGGCCATAATAGCCAAAGCACAAGCCAAGCAATCAAAGGTTGTAAATCAGGCAATAAAGGTCATGAAAAAATATGATAAAGACTTTAAAACTAAGCAAAAAAAAAATCGACATTTGAGCGTCTCATTTAAGTACATACAGTAGTATAGCACTGAATTGAGTGTCATTTAGAAACATTATAAAATACTCCTATGCTTTGACGATATGACAACGTGTTAGCCAAAACGTGTCTGTTTGCCATGTTCTCTATTTATAGAACTATGTAGTTATGAAATGTAAAAAAAGATTCTTTTATATTAACGATACGGAAGTGAGGTTTTGGTTGAATGCAGATCCCGTACTGAATTCTCTCAATGCGCTCTCAAACCACTTAGTGAAGTAAAGCGATGGGCAGTGGATCACACAATTTGGTTACGTGGGGAAGTTGGGATTTCTATCCAGGATTGCAGTGCAGATCTAAGACTTTACAGTTATATCCCTACATCGTTCTTCCTTCCTTAACACCAGGTCAGTGCTTTAGTGTTCAGTTATTCAAGGCACATTCGACTGTGTCAAGTAGTATTAGACTAAAGTGTTCAATAAATACACTTATTACACCTTAAATCGAACTGACACTAAACACACACATATATACCTTTACGTAGCGATGAGATTTAAAGGTGTGATTTTCTGTTTTGAATGTTTCCACAGAGGCTGAAGACGAACTACAGTGACAGAACCTGCCCGCCCAAAGCCATGCTTAACTTTGCAAGCTGTAACCTAAGGAGTAAACTCCGCATGGGTTCCAATACCCCTTGCTTTTCGCCAATTATTAAATTAGGGTCATTCTTTTTCTCAAAACAGACGAAAAAGAAATAACATTAATATAGCACTAATGTATCTCCAGCCTTTCCATACTCTTGCTCTGACTCATGGTTCTCATGGCATGACAAACTATGTTTTAGGAGAGGTTGTACACCCCGATGACAACAATTAAATAATTAAACAGCGAGGTCTTGGAGCCCTCACAGAGTTTGCTCCTCATGTAACAATGCTTCAAGGAAACAGGTGATGTGCAGTATGCCTACAGAGAGACATTCTGCCTGACAGGGTTTATTCTTCAGTTGCCATCTCAAAATATTTCGGAAGGATATAATGTCCCCTGCGAACCCCAACTCCAGACTCTGGGGGGAGGTGGGGAAGGGGTAAGATATTGTCCCCTCCAAAATCTGACAGGATGATTACCCACTTCACACCTCCCCTTTTCCTATGCCAATGGGTCTGACAAGGAGGTCAGATGGCAAGGCAGGAAAGAAAACAATATGAGGTGGACACTAAATGGGTGTATGTGAAACCAAAGGTAGGAGCCTTAATAAGGAAGGTAGAAGAGAAAGTAAAGATAAAATGAGGTCAAATAGAAAGCTAGGACGGAGCAATCAAATTAGAGTACAGGTTTCTATTCTGAGTCTTGTAGTCCTGATTTTACAATGAGATAAACAGGTCTACAGATCCCAGAATGCAATGTAAAAACATAGAATGGATAAGCTATTCATGCATACACTTGAGGAAGTTTGAGAGTTCCAGTAGGAGCGAAACAAAAAGGAAAAGTGGAAAAAGAAATTAGGAGGCAAAACAGGAAGAAAGTGTATGATAAGGAGTAAGGCGTGAGAAAAGGGTAAGGAGCTAAAGTATAGGTATGACAGGACGAAGGATGAGATAGTGAGTATTTAACAATAGGGAAATACTTGGTCACCAAAAGCCACTTTTTACAATTTGTCATTTATGAATATTCAGCTATGCTTTGAGTTTTTTCTTTCATACGCTCTCCATTGTTAGGTCGAGCCTACTAGACAGTGCAGTGGACTGGCTGTTCCGAAGCATTTTGTGGCTTACCAAGAAGATAGAGGGGCTTAACATTGGCTGGCTGTTCTTGTCACTCATTTGATTGCTTCTTATTCGTGTCACAGCCTGTCAATCTTGTGCTTGTCCCTCCCATGTCAGACTGATTTGCATATGGCCATGTCTGAACTGGGGTGGTGGAGTGAGCTAAAGAATGATGATGGATTAAACCCAGATCAGTTGACTGGGGGTGAGTGTTTGATTTGCTCTAACGCTCCGTCCATCATCCCCTTTGGTATCGCTTTGTTCGCCCTAAGTTGGCAGGGTATGCCCAGACGTGGGTCCCTTGCTCACTTTGCCACTGGATTCAAGATAGCCTGGCTGATGAGGGTTCTGAACCCGAAACCGGTCCCAGGATGCTTGTTTCCGGTCCAGGGAAGACATGGCTTGGCAGTTCGGGCTGGACTGTTCCCATGAGGCACAGGGTCAGACTGATTTGCATATGGCCATGTCTGAACTGGGGTGGTGGAGTGAGCTAAAGAATGATGATGGATTAAATCCAGATCAGTTGACTGGGGGTGAGTGTTTGATTTGCTCTAACGCTCCGTCCATCATCCCCTTTGGTATCGCTTTGTCCCTCCCATGGAGCATTGCCTTCCACCACATCGCTGCTTCTGCTGCTTACTTTTCAAGCACTACTTTTTTTTGTACGAAGAACCCCATCCGAGTGTGTGTGTTTGCGCTGTCCCATACACATCTGTCCCCCTGCACTCTGTGTTGCTCTCTGTTGCCTGCATGCTTTTCCTTGGCGTCTTCCCTCTTGAGCTCTAGTGTGTGCTTCTCTACACTGCTTCCCATACACCTGCACCCTCTGTGTTGCTCTCCCCATGCCCTGTGTTGCTTTCACTCCTGACCCTCCCCCTGCTGCTTTCAAATACTTTGAGGTGTTGCTTCAGCGTTTGTTCCCATGCTCCCCCATGTTGTGTTGCAGTTTGCTCTCCCACCCTTCCTTGTGCTCCCCTACTTTTAAATAAAAACACTTTTGTTGTTTTTTTCTTTTTAGCTACCAATCCAACTAGGATTGGTAATTAAAAAGAAAGAAAAAAAGGAGACCTGTGTAATCTTGCATCATGTGCCTACAAAACGATGGGGGCAGTCGCAACAGTAGCTTTTTCTTCTAGTTTGTTTTTTAAACATTAGCCACGCCGCACAACCTCACCGATATTATGAGGCATGGCTATAAAAAAACACGGCTGGCAAAGTCAATAGGTCACAAAGGCAAGAACTACTGGCTTTGCCAATGCTGGTTTATTCCTCCTGCTTTTTAGATAGGGGGCCGTTTAGACAGATTACTTTCCATTTCTATTTTATTGTTGTCCATTATTCAGGCTTCGTACAACTCACCATAACCCTCTGGGGATGAGAGCACAAGTAAATCATGATTAAAATAAATGAAGGAGTAAGACCAGGTGGGAAGACATGGAAGAAGGATAACAAGATGTTCAGGTGAGATAGTGTAGTTAGAAGGACGACAGACAGGAAAGAAGTGTTAATCTACCTCCCTTGCATTGAGGGCATACTGCTAATATGAGCCACCGGCTAAGACGCCTTAAATTGGTCGCAATGTTAATCAAACACAAAAAATCCTTTCTAGAACTGTTCAATATAGAAAACAACTACATTTTTGACCCCTAACTTCATCAGAGAGAATGGAGAAATCGGCAGTGGTCAGCAAACCAAAAGACCTCCCAAGCTCCCTAAGAAAGTATACCTTCCACCATATGCACACAAATCACACCACTACTTAAGGCAGAGTCTTAACCTTTTACATTTACTATACCTGTCCATTTCCACACCTCAAGTGCATTTTCCTGAGGTAATGTTTTTTATTTTTACCGCGACAAGGGGACAAGGTGCTGAAATCAAATCAAAATAAAAGTCAGCATATCATGTCTCGCCTCTAGCAAAGGAGTCTCGGTCAGAACTAAGGGGCAAAATCTTGAATTAAAGGCCCATAATGATTAGGCTGAATTTGAAAAATATGAATTGAACTTTTTTTTTAAGCAGCAGTTTCATAGGGCCGCATTTAATGGTTTTAGGAATGAAAAATTCAATGATGATAGGCTGAAATATTCTTTAATTAAATATGGCAAGTTGGGTCCACAGGCTTGCAGAGCCTATGCAAGATTAGGGTCTGTAGGAACAATGGGCTTGAATCTAAACGAGGTGCAATATCCTGCGTGTACATTGGGCATTTGGGCATAGATACCAGTACACTCAAATGAATTGGGTTGCAAAAGTAATATATGGGGTGGGAGGTGGTAGGACGTGGGTATGTTCATAAGTTACATAAATGCCGTCCATTATCACAGAAACAGAAAAAGACCCAAAAAATCTACCAGAAGTCAAGTGAAGGGGAAGGGGGTGGACCGTGAGATAGAGATTATGCTACTTTCCATGAATGAGACAGACAAGTACCTCAACAGGGTTACGCGACCTAGACAATACGGTGCAGGGTGTTAATACCTGGGGGGCATTGCTCTTGCAGCACCTAAACATGTTACAGTAGTGTTCTATATAAATCTCATTTTCGATCTATCATTTACAACAGCCTTGGTTTTGAAACATCTGTTGCTTTACCCGGCTCATCACTAACAATGTTCTTTCAGCCATGAATAGGTTCTCACAGCAAGAAACAAATAATCATGGGTAATATTCGGGGACAGTAAACTCCGTGCGCTACTCTCCTAGTGTGAATAGGTACAAACTGGTATTGTCCTCAGAGTTCAAATATTCCATCTGATGGATGTCAGCACCAACTTGACAAGCAAAGACTTCGGCATGTGCCTGGAGTTACAGAAATGATGGGAACTCAATGTCCTTGGGCGAAGTCCGTCAAGGCAAGACTTGGCAGTCTCTCACATCCCTTGTAGGTCCAGGTGGAATCAGTCTAAGCTCTTTTGCATTTTACTCACCATTTCTTAAGCATAACTATTCAGGCTTGAAGCTGACAATACCAACATAGCTCCAGTTTGCCAGACCTGTAAAGTGGAAGTAGTAGAACCCAGTGACTTAAATGTGAAGGGAATGCGAAGTTTAACTAGCCCAAGTCTGTGGGAGGGGAGTTGGCTTGGTAGAAGAATGGGTGCGATAGAGCCACAAAAGGAGTACTTACTTTAGCTGGAGAGACTTTTTACTGCCAGTCGTTGTTTAAGCACAGATATAGAGTAAGGTAAGGGGAGCAGATTAATTCTAAATGCAAGTCCCTCTATTCACTGCACCGACTGTGTGCCCCTGTAAAATGCCAAATCGGATTTTCGCTAAAAATCCACCACTACCAGCCTATGCATTCTGATATTTATTTTGAAAGAAAGATGCTTGTCCTTCACGGTTCATTTCTTCCCCTTACAACATCCATTTGAGAAATCAGAATAATTTGCTCAGTCAGAAAAGATTACGACTGCGTGCCCATATTAAATCCCAGAGGCAACGTTTACAAAGCCAACTAGGTTTCATGGAAATAAAATGCTCAGGAAGGACCAAGAGGGGTGCCAGCGTTCCGCCTCTTCTTTAATGTGCTGGCCTACCTTAACATAAAAAATGCATCTGTAACAAAAGCATCATATCTCCCACATGCACACAAATCCTCTTAGCAGTAACATCTAATGGGGATTATGCTGCAGGTCTGCTAGTTCAACAAGACAGATTGATGCATTTCTACAGCGGGAAACAAAGCCAATTTAATTTCAGAGCCAAATATATTCAGGTTCGAGGCTGGGCACTGGAAAACAAGACGGAATCAATTGTCTCTACCTTGAAGTTCAGGGTGAAAACGAATGGCTAGGTATTCACTGCTCAGGTAAGGGTGCTTTACCATAAAAGATATATGAAGTGGGCGGCTCCATTAACAGACTAATATCAAAAGCGTGCTACGAGGTTCTCAAAGCTTCCATTGCAATTCAACATAAGCAGTCATCTTCGTGGATTAACTTTGAAGATACAACATTGGTCAAACAGAAACTTTTTTTTTGAGACAGCTGAGGACACAAACACTGCGCAAAAATGGAAATTGATTCATTCAGGTAGAGACATTAATAGATATTCTGCCTTAATCGAACAGGACATTGTTTTAGGCTCTTGACAAACCCTGCCACCAGGACCACTAATGAGAACAAGGAGTGAAGAGTGGAATTTTACAATGTTAGTGAATACAAATAAGCAATGTTAAAGGTGTGTTAGAAATGGGGGTCTCTAGTTGGCAATGGTTTCTACCTTTGTCCAAGTAGAGACCCTTCTTCCTAGTCAGGGTAAGGGGGGATACACTTCTAAAATAACCCCTGCTCACTCCCTTGGTAGCTTGGCACGAGCAGACAGGCTTATCTCAGAGGCAGTGAGTAAAGCATTTGTGAACACATACAGTAATACAGTGAAAACACTACAAATGGACACCACAACAGTTTAGAACAAGCATTGGAAATGCAATAGGTCTCGCCTTTAAGTTAAAGCTATTTGCTTTGCTAATGGTATTGTATTTTAGCTATGTCTTATTGAGTGTATGTGATATGTTGTGGCTTTATGTTGTTAGAATTGTAATTGTTAGCTGTGTAGTAGTTTAAAGCATAGCATTAGGAGGAGAAGAGTAGTGTTTAAGATTTGGGAAGGAGAGTGTGGAGAAGGATAGCATGAGGGTTAATGAAGCGTAGTGAGGAGGAGAGTAGCCTGAGGCAGAAGAAAGGGGAGTGAGGAGAGCAGTATGAGGGGGAAGGAAGAAAGCGAGGAGGAGATTAGCGTGATTTTGAAGGAAGGAAAGTGTGTAGAGCAGTAAGAGGTATAAGGAAGGAGACAGGAGTAGAAGAGTAGCAGGAGTGATATGAAAGGAGTGTGAGAAGTAGAATAGTGTAAGGTGGAAGGAAGGAAAGTTTATTAGATTAGTATTAGGCATAAGGAAGTAGATCGGTGTAGAAGAGCAGTGTGAGGGAGATTGTAGTAGAAGGAGGAGGGTAAGAGCAGTGTGATGCAGAAGGACTGTGAGTGATGAGGGTAAGAGCAGTGTGAGGCACAAGGATGGAGAGTGTGGTGGAGAAGAGCAGTGTGTGGCAGAAGGATTGTGAGTGTGGATGAGAGTAGTATGAGGCATATGGATGTAGATAGATTCTTCCACTATGAACCTCTGCTCTTTATATGCGAACGTTGGGCAGATCATGGTCTGTGCCCAACTGTGGCTTAAAACCTGGCATCTGCCTGCACAGGCCTGGAAAGCAGGAAGCGGCTCCAGTCCTGGCGTGCTGGTGCACCGGCCTGGCAAGAAAAGAACGAGAGAGGAGCAAATCGCCCTACCTGCAGAGACGGAATTGCTAGCTGAAAGGAGCACCGCATCCCAACCGGCTGGCGCAGACAGCAGACTCTGAGAGGCACAGCACTCCCAGAAGCCCCAAGAAAGGGCCGAAAGCCTGCAGCAACAAGTCGCCGCCGCGCATTCCTGACAGAGCGACAGACAGAGCACTGCTCTGAAGTACCCAGACACGAGTGTTTCTCTCCCCCTCTCCTTTCTCGCTCCTCACTGCCGCTACCCCCTACCAGTCTGGCGGCGAGATACCTGCAGTGAGAAACTGGCCTGAGTGATGCCGTGAACACCGCGTCAGCACCGTGAGGGGACCGGTTTACTGGGAAGCGCTATATTCAATCCAGTGTTATGCACACACACATAGCACAATTTTAGGAGCCGCCATTTAGAGGCAGACCAAAGGGGAACCGTATATGCCAGAAGCATTAAATCTCATCAGGGAACATTGTAGCAAACGTGAAATAAAATTGAAGGTAATGTAGCAAATACGTAGTGGAAAAAAAAGAGAATATTATTTGACGGTAACGTAAAAAGGAAATGGACTCTGGCAGCGGTGGAGGGGCGACATTTCTGCTTACCTTCCTCATTAATATGCCCCTGCCACCGATACTTGGCTATGAGTATATAGTATAGCGCTTCATTGACACCACAAGAAAGCGCTGATAGGGTACAATGAAAGGAGTGGTACCAGGACACCCGTTTTAGGGGTTTAGATAACAAGGAGGGGGGAGTTAATAGGAAATGTAATGAAAAGGGAGAGGCTCCCCGAGCGGACGTGTGCTCCGAGGCGGGCGGTGGGGGGCTGAAGCGAGGAGAGGCTCCCTGAGCGGACGTGTGCTCTGAGGCGGGGGTGGGGGGCTGAAGCGAGGAGAGGCTCCCTGAGCGGACGTGTGCTCTGAGGCGGGGGTGGGGGGCTGAAGCGAGGAGAGGCTGCCCGAGCGGCCATTACGAGTGTGCGGACAGCGCTGAAAATGAAAAGAAAAGAGTGCTTACTGTGTTTTAAAGGAGAGCGTGTAAAGCCGCCAGTAAAAGATCCAATCCGGGTGGGCGGGGCCAAAAGAGGACATGGTGGCAACCAGGAGGGACTAAAAAGCCTCCGGTACAATCATCACACTCCGTTCAGCATAATCAATGACGCAAAATGACGCACACCAATGAAAATTACGGGCGGAGCCGAAACACAACTTCTGAAAGTATATTGATTCCAAGAAGCCCTCGCAGAGCGAGCAGCGCATGCGCGCTGCAACGCCAGGCGAGACCTAAAAATAAGTATTCTTTATCTAAACCAAACAAGACCAACTACAAAAATCCACAATACAGTAATCAAAATAGGGCTTTCAAAAGGTAAAAATAGTTCTATTCACAGCAACTTGCAGATGCGACACTTTTCACACAAAGTACCTTGGATGCATCGCGCACACAAACAAAAACTGTAGCGGGGAAGGTGATGCGTCGGTTCCTTACGCCCAGGGAAGGTGATGCGTCGGTTCCTTACTTCAAGGGAGGTGATACGTAGGTGCCTTACTGCCATGCAGGGGCAGTGATGCGTCGGATCCTTACTGAAGGGGAGGTGATGCGTCGGTTTCTTACTGTGCGGGGAGGTGATGCGTCTGTTTCTTACTGCGACCCCGGTGTTCTTGCCAGCGTGGCGCCCAGATGCGATGCGCGAGGATCGGGGATGCGTCGGTTCTCGATGCGGCGACACTGCGTTGTTCTTTCCAGCTGCGGTCCCACGATTAGTTGGTTCTTGCAGCCGCACAGCAGGGCCTGCGTCGGAATCGGTGCGGTGATCTCGCACTTCGTAGATCGGTGCACTCGATGTGGCCTGCGCCGATTTCTCGAGCCGCTGGCAGGCGCTGCGTCAATTTCTTCAGCTACGCGTCGGAAAAAGGTGCGGATGCATCGCGCTTCTCGAAGTTGCGTTACTTTTCCAAGTCCCAGCGGCAAACAGCCTCTAGAGGTACAAAGCTGCAGCAGGCACCACTTAGCAGGTCAGAAATCCCAGAAAGGAAGTTCAGGGGAGCCGGTGGTGAAGTCTTTATGTTCCTGAGACTTCAGAACAGGAGGCAAGTTCTGTTTCAAGCCCTTGGAGATCTTGCTCAAGCAGGGGACACGGCACACAGCAAAGTCCTTGTCCTTTACTTAGCAGAAACAGCTACTGCAGGCCAACCCAAGACAGCAAACAGCAAAGGGGCAGTACTCCTCCTCAGTTTCTCCAGCTCTTCTCCTTGGTAAAGGTTCCACTTGATTCCCAGAAGTGATCTAAAAGTCAGGGGTTTTTATAATACAAAATCCTTTGTTCTCTGTGGCAGAGAAGCTCTTTGCCCAGCCAAAACCAGTTCTGTCCTCTCTGGTGCAGCTTCCTGGCAGGAGGTGGATACCGCATTGTTCTTGGCACACCAGGCCCATTCAGGTGTGAAAGAAATATGCCCCAAATGACCAATGTATTAACTGAAATGCTAGTGGGCAGGATATGGCGCAAGAAGTCCAAACTAAGCTGACAACTAAACATTTTCCCTGCCATTTGCTTTACCCTGGATTCACTTTTTCCTTTATTTTTTTTCTTCAAACGGCAAACATTGTCCCATAAACGATGACAAAAAAGTTCTTTAGAAACCCAGCTTCCATGTCACTAATGGAAAGCAGATGGAAAAGTGAATACCCGAATGGGGCTCTATGGTGCCTAAGGGATCTGAAGCAGTCTGAAGGGGTGGATAAAATAATGTGTATTTGTATAGCGCACAAACACCCGGAAGGGTATCTTGGCGCTGAACAACAGAGGTTTATTGTTACCCAACTCAATGGTATTCATTTTACGACCAGAAGGATGAAAGGCTGAGTGGACCCGCTGGGATTTGAACCCGTCACTATGAGGTCAAACACAGGCCCCTACAGTGGACACATTAGTTCATTAAGCCACCAGACATGGCTTGACCCGTATGAAATCGTAGCTCTAAAATCAAAGAGAACTGCATCCATCTGTCCAAGCATGCCATGTGGAGTCAAGCAAGGGCAATAACCCCATGAGTTCTCTGCAGCCACTATCCGGAGATAAATCAGATCGGCCCAAAAATAGACGAGCAACTCACTGACAGACATCACCTTCGCTGGCAGAGGGAAGGAGAAGCCCCAATTGGCAGTCTAATTCGCTAAACAGATTGCAGCTAAAGGGATGGCTGCACAGACACAGTCTGGTTGCCTGGAAAACAAAACAAGAACTGGAAAAGCCAGCAGGCCTTGCATTAATGTGCATATACATGCATAGAAAGGCATTCACAATGCTGTTCGCATGTGTTGCATGCACAAATGAAGTTTAACACACTAAAAGTAGATCAATTAACTTTCCAACTAAAGCACTGTCTGGAAGGGAGACTGGTATACCAAAAGCCCAACACGAGGCAAGAGAAAAATACTTATCTAGGTGGAGCAGAAGTCCATTATGTATTCTTTGAAGAACTGGTAGCATGAAGTAGTAATTTTTAAAAGAATTAGTTTTAAGAGGTAAAGCAGACTGTTGCACCAACAAACCAGACCTAAACAATCACGCAGAAGTCTACATGTGGGCCGATGCAGTGAAAAGGAATGGATCGGTGGTGGTTTAGTCTCCTTCTACCCACAATAATGGCACCAAGCCAGATCTGGGGAATAGACTAATCTGCCTATGTACTGAATGAGGCGTCATTATCAGCACAAGAAACCAATGCTTCCTCAGCAAGTTAGCATCCCCGGACAGGCTCTTCCAGTCTGATGGATCCGTTACATACACCTTCCAGCAGACTGATGTACTACCAGCTTGTAATTGAGTGATACGTGGAGAGGTAAGAACCTGAAGACTGATGCACTGTTCAGTAAAATTAACACTTTTCTCGTGAGCCAACTTCTCACCCTGAGGCTCCTCATATTAAGCCAAGACTGTGCCGATAATTGGACATGCTGAGGTCCAATTATTGGCCTTCTATCTGGCCTGCAAAGCTAAGTAGGTTAATACTAAAGTTTGCCTTTCAGGAAAGGTCAACCATCTCCCCTTTAAAAGACTCAAACATGCTTCCTTTCAGGCCCCAATGCCTGCACATAATATTACCGACAACACGTTTTTGCCCCCAAAGGAGTCCTGCTGCTTTGAAATGCTGAACAAGCCAGCCGGGCCCCGTTCCAGTCCCTCAAGCACACAGTGTTTCACAGATAGCACGCGGCTGCGCTGCCTTGCTGGCTGGGTTAGCAGTCTCCAATCCAGCACAACATCTGATGCCCTGACTGTTGAAATGCTCATGCACGACTCCTCAGAGATTTTTACTCTCTGAAAACGAAAGAGCTATGGATGCTTTTCTCGTCTCGTTTGGTCCGGGGAAAGCAGCAACGAAGCAAGTAGAGGATGTGTTCGAAAACCGGCAAAGTGGGCACAAAATCAGCCTATGGCGGAAAGGGAAAGGCACATCAACGCCTCTGCAATGGGTACTTATTCTTAGTCGTGTGATGCACGTTCCCCCGCAGACAGATAAAATGTCACAGCAA
Organism: Calotriton arnoldi; assembly: GCA_963921515.1. NCBI lineage: Eukaryota > Metazoa > Chordata > Amphibia > Caudata > Salamandridae > Calotriton > Calotriton arnoldi. The sequence continues at coordinate 3,280,592 of CAWUFW010000445.1, forward strand.
ACGGTCTAAGATTAAAGTATTGTATTTTAATTTGCGTCTTTCACTTTGCTGCAGCTGAACTGGCACATGATGACGCAAGGGAGGACGTGGTTCGAATTAAATAAAGGAAATGTGCTCTGAACGCAGTAACGGGAAACAGTGAACATCCCATGCACCTCACCGGAGGCAGGAAATAAAATGTTACCAGTGGTTATCGCTGCCTACGGCTAAACCAAGGGCACAGTCAAAGCCAGGCGAGAGCTCCTGATCGCAAACACGGACACAATCCTTGAAGGGTGAAAAGAAGAAAAAAAAACATACAGGTTTGTCACTGTGCTTTAGCGTGTAGGAACCTCCCCCCACGAAAGAATAATGCGCCAGGAACAGGTACTCTTCTTTTTGTGGGCATGGATACACTAGTCAGAGAAAATGCCGCCCACCTCACCCACACATTACAGGCTATGTTCTGTGAGAAACAACAAAAAAGGCAATTCAAATGACTATAAAATGATGCATTAAAAGATTTACAATTCACTTTAGGTTTTTGGTCATACAATCACTCTGGAGGCAAAACCGTACACCAAAATGTAGACACCCCAAAATTTACCTCATTTGTTTCTCCCAGAGTTTACTGGATAGGAGACAGTGTTAAACCTCAATATCATGAGGCAATGTGTCCCTGCATTAAGGTACCTCCCCAAAAATCAAATTTGAAGAATACAGCTTAGTAAGTAAACAGGCCCCACTCAATAATGGAGTTCTAAATCAATAAGAGTTGAACGGTTTTATTACAAAAAATTCAAAATAAGCGACATGGAGTAAATGCCATGAAGGCTCTCATTTTCAGAGTCACACAGAGTATGCAAAATCAGAAATGATTCTAAATCCGAAACGAACAGCAAAACTGGGTAGCATCCCTAGTAGAATAGGAAAGTCTACTACTGGCTCACACCCAAATCAGGGGTGCTTTCTACACAATTCTTGGATAGAATATTAGCAATAATGCAAACTCCTAGTGATGTGAGGAACAATACAATTACTTACAAAATGCGGCTTAATAAAAGTTTGGAAACTAAGTCTATCTGATTTCCAGGTGGGATAGGCCTCAAACCATTCAGAATACAAGCAGACCATTACAAAGATATATTTCAAGCCATTGCAAACTGGCATCTCCACAAAAGCTGCTTGGAGTCTTGAAAATGGGCCTTATGATTTGCCAATGTGTTTCATCGCAGTTATTGTTCATTTTCCCTGATTATTTTTTGGGCACACAAAACATCTAGCACAAAGTTTCAACAACGTTCCGAACATTTGCATTTTCCTAATGTTTCCTGAATGTTCTGAGCATAGCGTCTCACCACGAATGAGATTGTCCACGAAAATACCTAGTAATGGGATATAACATAGCATCAGGTATTTGTTTTCAGAAGTGACATACAAATCCTGCCGATTTTCCTTGTAATCCAATTTATCTCATCTTCTGTAGCTTCCTCTTGAAGGACTTTCAATTCACTTAGAGAAGAACTGAATTCAATAAGAAACAATTCACATTTTCCATATTTTTCATCATACTAATTCTTGATTCAACATTGCCACTTTCATGGACCACATTTTCATTTTCAAGTGCACAATATTTGGTCACTTGATCAGCATAGTTGTTCCAAAGAGTGACCAAACCTTTTCCAGCCTTATGGGTAGCGGACTTGACCACAGAAATCTTCTTTGGATGTTGTATTGCTTTGAACAGATCAAGTATATAGAGACTGTTCTTTATGTGAACTCTAGAAGATGTTAAAGCCTCTCTGCGACCACAGCGGACAGAAAACAAGCACCACACTGGCTATCTGTATAGATTATCACATTCAAATTTTCGGACAGGTAACAAGCTCTGGTCAATGTAACCACTTCTGCCACTTGTGTGGAGGTTACATTTGGCAGCTATGCGTCAGGAATTTCAGAAATGAAACATACAGCTTACGTAGCCTTCAATGCTCCAAATTGGTTTCTCAAACAAGAACCATCAACAAATAAAGTCACATCAGCCATCTCTAGAAGAGATTTTTTGAGATCTGGTCTTGGTTCGGTACATAATTCAGTAACTGCTATGAAATCATGTTCATCATCTTTATCACCATTTTCATTAATGTGTCTTTGCCTTCACAAACGATCTGGAATAGGAAGCAGCGTTGCTGGATTAAGGGAAAAAGACCTCTTAATCGAGATGTTCTCTGCTGCCAGTATGACTTGCTCATATTTAGTCAATCAGCTTTGTCACGTGCTTAGTTCTTCTATGTGATAAAAGGATCTCAACTAAGTGTGGGACATACAATTAAAGTATGGCCCATCACTATATTTTCACTCGGTTCAAAAGCAACGCAAACAGCCGACACCGATTTCAAAGATTCAGGAAGTCTTAAAGCTACTGGATCCTACACAACTGAAAGGTAGGCCACTGGTCTCATAGTCCCACCATGCTTCTGGATATGAATTACAGAACAAGTTACTTACCTTCGTTAACGATATATCTGTAAGAAATATTAGTTGGTTATAGATTCCTTACCTTAGAATTACCCCCAGGCATCAGACTGGATCCGGAAAGTTTTTTCGTCAGCAGTACCTCTGCGCGTCGGAAGGTGGCGTTGGTCGGATCCGCGTCCGTCGTTGGCGTCGTGGTCGCCGGGATGACGTTGCGGTAGCTACTTAGATGGCGCCCTCGCGCGCTGACGTCAGTTCTGTACACGACTTTCCGTGCCAGAAACGCAGAGCCATGCAAGACACTGACCACTGGTGCACAAAACTAGGGCCCTGAAAGGATGTCCTTAACTCTAGAAATCAGTTAGCAGAACTGGGAGGATGGGTGGGGCGGTAAGGAATCTATAACTAATATTTCTTACAGATATATCGTTACCGAAGGTAAGTAACTTGTTCATCTGAAAGAAACACAGTTATAGATTCCTTACCTTAGAATAGATACCCCAGCAATACCAACCCCGGTGGTGGGTCTGCGAACCAAGATCACACCAAAAAGTCCTGGAGAACAGAACGGCCAAAGAAGCCGTCTCTCCGGACTTGGCTGTCCAGGCAGTAGTGTTTGGTAAACGTGTGCAGCGATGCCCACGTAGCTGCCTGACAGATGTCATTTAGAGGAACTCTTCTCTCAAAGGAAGAAGTAGCGGCCGTCGCCCTGGTGGAATGGGCGCGTAGCCCCACAGGAGGCTCCTTTTTAGCCAGAGAATAGCATGCTTTTATACACAAAACGACCCATTGAGAAATGGTTTGCTTGTGTACGGCCCGACCTTTCTTGGCACCCACGCCACCCGGAACGGTTTTGTGCGATCCAGATAGAAAGAAAGCGCACGTTTTGGGTCCAGACGGTGGAGCCTCTCTTCCTCTTTCAAAGGATGCAGAGGCGGAAAGAAGGTGGGCAAAGTGATAGTCTGCCCGATGTGAAAGGCAGTGACAACCTTGGGCAGGAAGGATGGACGAGTTCTAAGGACAACTTTGTCCGGATGTACAGAGAGAAAAGGAGGCTTAGAAGAAAGCGCCTGGAGCGCACTCACTCGTCTGGCAGATGTGATGGCCACTAGGAACGCAGTTTTGAGAGTCAAGAGCCGTAAAGGACAGTTGTGAAGCAGCTCAAAGGGAGCACACATTAAATAAGTTAAAACCAGGTTCAAATCCCACTGAGGCATAACGAAGGGAATAGGAGGAAAGAGATGAGTTATGCCTTTCAAGAAGCGACTTACAACCGGGGACTTGAAAAGGGACGGCTGATCTGGAAGCAGAAGGAATGCAGACATGGCCGAAAGATAGCCCTTGATAGTGCCCAGAGCAGAGCCCTGCTGGGCTAGAGAAAGAAGAAACAAGAGAACCTCAGAAAGAGGGGCAGAAAGGGGATCCACAGCCTTTGCTGTGCACCATACCACAAACTTGTTCCACCGGCAGGCGTATACCGTCTTAGTGGAGGGACGCCTGGCTGCCAAGATTACATCACAGACTTCAGTAGGCAGGTCGAAAGACGTCAATTGCCGCCGCTCAATCTCCATGCAAGGAGGTGGAGGCTGGACAGGTTCGGGTGGAGGACCGTCCCCTGCTGCTGCGACAGAAGATCCTCCCGAAGAGGCAGTCTGATCGGAGGATCGGTGGCCATGTTGAGCAGCTCGGGATACCAGACTCTCCGTGCCCAATACGGAGCCACAAGAATGACTTGGGCCCGGTCGCGCCTGATCTTCTTCAGCACTCTGGGCAGAAGTGGTATAGACGGAAAGGCGTACAACAGACCGCAACTCCACTCGCAACGAAAAGCGTCGCATAGCGAGTGCCGCCTTGGAAATTCCAAAGCGCAGAATGCTGACATTGCGCGTTCTCTTCGGTGGCGAATAGATCTAACCAAGGCTCTCCCCACTGTTGAAAGAGACCTTGCACCACCTTCGAGTGAAGACGCCATTCGTGATCCATCATGCACCTGCGGCTGAGTTCGTCCGCCCTGGCGTTCAGAGAACCTGCCAGGTGTTGAACCACCAGGGACATGCCCTGATGTTCCAGCCATGTCCAGAGGCGGAGGGCCTCCTGACATAGGGTCCACAACCCCACCCCGCCCTGTTTGTTGCAGTACCACATGGCGGTGGTGTTGTCCGTGAACACCTGCACTTCTCTTCCCCGGACAGAGGGAAGGAATGCTTTCAGTGCAAGACGAATCGCCCGGAGCTCCAGAAGGTTGATGTGGAGCTCGGACTCCGCCGGAGACCAGAGGCCTCTGATCTCCGCCTCTCCCATGTGGCCGCCCCACCCCAGAAGGGATGCGTCCTTCACCACAGTGTGGTCTGGTTGGGGAAGGGAGAGGGATCTGCCATTGACCCAATCCTGGTTCGTGAGCCACCACTGCAGTTGTCGTGCAGTGCCCTCCAAGATCTGGACGCAATCGGACAGATTCCCCTGATGCTGCGCCCACTGGAACTTCAGGTCCCACTGCAGAGCCCGCATATGCCACCTGGCATGATCGACCACCAGGATGCAGGAGGACATGAGGCCCAGCAGCCTCAGAGTCATTCTGACCGAAACCCGGGATAGAGGCTGAAAAATCGGAATCATAGCCTGAATATCCCGGACTCGCTGTTCGGGAGGATAGACCCGAAACCGAGACGTGCCCAGAACCGCTTCGATGAAGAGGAGCTTCTGAGAGGGAATCAGGTGTGACTTCGGCACATTGATGGAGAACCCCAGCGAATGCAGGAGATCGGCCGTAGTCTGGAGGTGGGAGACGACTGCCTGGGGCGAGCCCGCCTTCAACAGCCAGTCGTCGAGATAGGGGGAAGACTGAAACCCCTGATCTGTGCAGATGAGCTGCGACCACCGCCATCACTTCCGTGAACACCCGAGGGGCGCTGGTAAGGCCAAAGGGGAGCACGGTAAATTGAAAATGCTCGTGGCCTAACGTGAACCGTAGGTAACGGCGGTGGGCTGGCAGGACGGGGATGTGAAAATAAGCGTCCTGCAAGTCCAACGCTACCATCCAGTCTTCCCGGTCGAGGGCAGACAAGACCGGAGCAAGCGTCAACATCTTAAACTTCTCCTTCCGGAGGAAGCGGTTGACGTCCCGAGATCCAAGAAAGGACGCAAGCCCTTGTTCTTCTTGGGGACCAGAAAGTAGTGGCAGTAACAACCACGACCTACTTCTGGCCCAAGAACGGGCTCGATGGCTCCCTAGGCCAAGAGAGCCGTAACTTCCTGCTGGAGAAGGGCCAGATGATCCTCCGACATGCTGTGGTATCTCGGTGGCATGGCTGGAGGGGTAGTCTCAAAGGGGAGGGAGTAGCCCCTTCGGACTATTTGCAAAACCCACCTGTCCGATGTGATGGTGCGCCAGTGAGGGAGGTGATGGCGAATCCCGCCACCCACTGGCGTGTGATGGGCCTGAAAGGTCGGACTAGGAGGGTTTGGAAACTGCTGCAGAGGGGGGGTTGGTGGACTGGCCCGCCGGCTGGCCCCCGGAACTACAACGGTTGTTCCCACGTTCCCGGCCGCGCGAAGGTTGGGTAACTTGCTGTGGCCTGTGGCTCTGGGCGGGACGTAGCGGGGCACCCCTTCCGTAGCCACGAAAGGGGCGAAAAGCAGACTGCGCAGGGCGGGTGGAGAGGCCCAAGGACTTGGCCGTAGCTCGTGAGTCCTTGAAACGCTCTAGAGCGTTGTCTGCTTTGTCGCCAAAAAGGCTATCAAGGTGTTCTGGACATCCCCCGAAAAGCCAGTCAATCTCATCCAGGCGTAGCGACGAAGGGCTACGGATGTTGAAATTGTCCTGCCCAGAGAGTTGGCAGTATCCAGCCCACAATGGATGGTAAACTTCGCCGCATCCCTCCCGGCGGCGACAGCCTGGGACAGCACTGTCCGGGCCTCCTCCGGACACTTAGGCAGCACCTGCGCAACCATATCCCACACAGGGTGGGAATAACGGCCCAATAGACGAGGTGTTTACCGACCGCAGTCCTAAGCTGGCGGAGGAGAAAATGTTCTTCCCAAGGTGGTCCAGCTTCTTGAATTCCCTTTCCGGGGGAGCGGTAGGGAATGCGCTCTTTGAAGTGGAGGCTTGGACCACCAAGCTCTCCGGGGTGGGGTGTTGTGAGAGGAAAGTGGGGTCGCCCGGAGCCGGGCGGTGGCGTCAGGCAATCATCCTGTCCATGTTAGCCCCCGTGTTGGGCCTGCACCACGTGCCCAAAAGGACGTCGGTGAGGGCCTCATTAAACGGAAGCAAAGGCTCCGAAGAGCTCGCAGCCGGTTGAAGCACCTCTGTCAGGAGGTTAGTCCTGACCGCCACCGTAGGAAGTTGGAGGTTGAGAGCCTCGGCCGCCCTACGCAACACCACTGCGCATGATGCTCCCTCCTCCGTAGCCACGGTAGGAGGAGACAACATGCCAAGGTCAGGGAAGGTGTCCAAACCACTGGCATTCCCCAGTTCCTCTCTCCAGTCCTGTTCACTGTCCAACTGGTCAGTCAGAGGGTCACCTGACCCCCCCTCCCAGTCCTCCTACTCATCCTCTGGGTGCCATTCTGGTTGAAAAGGGTCCCCAGGAGTGAACAGGGGCACAAAAACCCCACTCTGCGCCGGATCTGGCGTCGGGTGACGCCGGTCCCGCTCCGGGTCCACGTCGGGATGGAGGCCGGGGTGTACGCCGGCCGGGGGCCGACCAGCGTCGAACGCGGTAGTGGTGCCGGAAGAAGCGGCCCCGGTGGAGGCGTAATCAGGTCAACCAGCGCCGATCCGGATCCAGGCCTGGATCCAAGGGAGGCCTGCGGCGCCAGAGCCGTCGGCGGAGAAGGCCTAGGCCCCCCAACCGAGTCCGCGGGGCCCGAAGGCGCGCCGGCGGGGTCGGTCCGCCCAAAGATGGCATGCTTTGCCTCGTAGAACATACGAAGCTGGGCGGGAGTCGCTCCGGGTCCCGGAAAGGGAGGGAAACGCGGAGTCGACTCTTCGGGCTCCGCGCGCGGAGCCGCAGGAGGGGCACCACCCGCGTCCCTCGTCGGGTCGGTCGGTCGACCGACGAGGAGAAGTTGAAGAGCGACGATGCTTCTTCGACTTCTTCTTATGCTTCGACTTACCCGACCCAGAGTGCGAAGACTTCGAAGACTTGGACGAATGGTGGTGGCTCCGCGACCGGTCCCTCGACCTCCCTCGCGAACGGGACCTCAAACAACGCGGAGCCGACTGCCGGTGCTCAAGCAGCTTTCGGGACCGCTCCCGCAAAGCCTTTGGCGCCATCGACCGGCAGTCTGAGCACGACTTGGGGTCGTGGTCGCGCTCCAGGCAAAAAAGAGACACACGCGGTGCGGATCCGTCACAGACATCATCCGATCACAGGAACCGCAGGGATTGAAGCCGGGCATCCCTCGTGCACCAGGAGTCGAAGACTCGAAAAAGAAGTCGGCAAAAGTCGAGAAAAAAAGTCAGTCAAAAAGTGACTGGAGGTACCGCTCTTCCCGGATCTGCGCTGGCTGGCGCGGAAAAAGAAAGAACTGACGTCAGCGCGCGAGGGCAGCGTCTAAGTAGCTACCGCAACGTCATCCCGGCGACCACGACGCCAACAACGGACGCGGAGTCGACCGACACCACCTTCCGACGTGCAGAGGTACTGCCGACGAAAAAACTTTCCGGATCCAGTCTGACGCCTGGGGGTAATTATAAGGTAAGGAATCTATAACCAAAGTGTTTCTTTCAGATATGCACACCCACCTCTCTCATGACAGTACAAAAAGGAAGTCAAATTATAGTCAGGCATTCCAAGGGCAGGTGCATTGCATAAACTCCCTTAACTGGAATGCCTCTAAACATTCTTAAATGGTACCGGGTCCTTTATATCACTGAGTTGACCTTATTAAAAGGTCAACAATTCCCAGGAGCATCCTCACCTTCCTTTGTGTGTTAGGATGATTAATTTTCAGAATTGCAGAACGTGCTCTTTTGAGACTTTCCTTGAGCTTTTTAGGTCTCGGCTAGACAACGCATGCGCTGTCTCGAAGAGACCTGTTGGGTTTAATCTGTAGGTTTCAGCCCGGGCCACAGATTTCCCATTTGCTCGCTCCAGTGTCCGTCTCATATTCTTGGTCACCATTTGTCCCTGGTATGCATGGTCATGCCTCTTCTTGTGTTTAGCCCTTCCCACAGAGCATGGACCAAGTACTTGAAAACATCCACTGCTCTAGTTTTTACGACCACTTTAGGATCTACTTTTTTTTTTTTCTTTTTCAGCACTTTTCACAGGGCTCATACTTCCACCAGCTACGTCTCGTCTCACCAGCTCAGTCTCCTCCCACCCGTCCTCATGCCCCGTCCACAGATCACCCCCTTCCTCATCACTGCTTTTCTCTTAGTTGCTGATTTATGTTTCCCCCACCACCTCCCTTCCATCGCTGCTTGCTCCCTCGCACCTCCTGGTGCTTGCCCTGTCCACAAATCACCCCCTCCCCTGACCAAGTCACTGCTTTAAACACCCCTTGAAGTCTGTTTCGTTATAATTAGTGGTGGTGTTCTGCCTTTTAATGTCCTGTTTGTGTATGGATGACGTGCTGATTGTGCATGTGTGCCCAGCTGCTATTACTTGGGACACGTGTAGTCTCTGTATATTTAACAGGGGGTTGTGTGTGTTTTTGTTTTTTTAACCCCATATGTGGTTGTTTGGCAATGGTGTTTATAGCTGGAAAATCGGACCTCAAGTAAATCAGGTATGAGTTATCACAGGGAATGTCAGAGCTTCTAAAGTACCTGTGTCTTCTGCTGTAATTGCATAGCCACATTTCTCCTGTGCAAAATGATTGAATTCGTGTCTCACCTTGTTGCTGCTCATTTCATAGGGTGGGACTTTATTTCTTCAAATTTTTCTTATTGGGACACTTTACTTTTTCAGCATTCACCGTTGAAGTGTTTCAGAGTGCCATTGTTGCTTAGCTTGAATTCTCATCAAAGGAGCAAAGCTAAATCTTGATGTCAAAGTCTGCCTGCCCCTCAGTGTCCATGGCAGAAGTAGTCCTTTAAATGAGGTTGCCGATGCCATCCATTTCCTCATGTTCACTACTGTAAACCAGTTTCTTTTTTTGTGCAGTTTTTTATAGCATCAACACCACCAGAATGTATTAGAGCACTTTACATTAGCACCAGTTCCTTTACACAGGGACGCATTCATTTTTGTAGGCACGGGGAGAGTAAGTGATGTGTGCAGAATTAAGGATGTTACGCCGACGCCGTAACTCAAAACCAGTTTCCTAGCTCCATAGTCAACAGCTGTGGCCCTCATGGCACATCGTCTCTCTAGCCTCAGTTCTACATTTTGTATTTACTGGCAAATCACTTAATCTCCCCGTGGCAGCCCGCATTTGCTGTTGGTTGTCCGTCTACCTCCTGACCATCACTGCTTACCCCGCTGAACTCAACTGCCCAGATGCACGCCTTCTCAGACTCTGCTTTTCACATTCTTTTTGTGCAGTTTTATATAGCTCCAACACCACCCGAAGATATTGGAGCACTTTACATTAGCATCAGTTACATATAGTGCCAACACGAGCCAAAGGTATTGGAGCACTTTACATTAACACCAATTACTTTTCACGAGGACACTGTAAACTTAGGCCAATCAACTAATCTCCCCTTGGCTACTCGCATTTGCTGTTGGTTGCCCGTCCACCTTTCGCCCGTCGCTGCTTGCCCACACTGAACTCCGTTGCACAGATCCCCTCTTCACTAAGATCGCCTCCTCCCCAGACTGCTTTTCAGATGGTTTTTTTTGTGTGCACTTTTACGTAGAGACCAACATTACCTGAAGATATCGGAGCACTTTACATTAGCACCAGTTACTTTAAACAAGGCCACATTCATTTTTGTAGGCACGGGGAGATTGAGTGATTTGCCCAAAATCAAGGATGTTAAGCAGACACCGAAACTCAAACCCCGTTTCCCAGCTCCACAGCTGGAAGCTCTGGCCCTTACGCCACATCCTCTCCCAAAAGGACGCCATATCATATCCCTAGCCTTGACCTCAGTTCCAAATTTTGTGAAATGTGGATAAATCACTTAATCTCCTTGTTTCTAAACGCAACAAGTATTAGTTAAGCCAGTAGGTTTTGCCTGTGTGAAATCTATTGTTTAGGTCTCAGCTAGACAGCGCATATGCTGTCTCAAAGCGACGTGTTGGGTTCTATCTGTGGGTTTACAGGCTGCCGATCTTCTACCATTGGTAAACTTTAGCATCCCTCTCCTTTTCTTTGATGCCATTTGTCATGGCATGCAGGCGTCATGCCTTCTTCTTGTGTTTGGCTCCCCATTGCGCATGGACAAATTTCAGGTCTTAAGGCATGGCCCAAGTACCTGTCACCTTACACTGTTCCCGGTTCACAGAGCTATTTTTTTTCTTTGTTCTCAAGCCATCCATAGGAGTACTTGTGTTTTCAGGCCATTTCCCTTCTACAAATACACACATACCACTCAAATGCATGTGCGTGTACATAAATGCATTTCTTAAAAAGTTGTTAAAACGCGAACAGCACTGATTTTTTTTTTACTGCACAATCCAAGGCAATGTGTCCCCACGTTAAGGCCTCTTCCCGAACATCAAATTTGCAGATTGCAGCTCATTATGTACATGGGCCACACTCATTAACTGATTTCTATGTCAATAAAGATTAAAGGGTTTTATTGCAAAAAATTCAAAAAAAGCGATATAGAGTAAATGCCATGAAGGCTCTCCAGTGCAGAGTCATACAGAGTATGCAAAATCAGAAATTATTCTAAATCCCAAATGAACAGCAATATCAGAAAGAAACTGGGCAGCATCCCTACCTAGTAGGACAGAAAGGTTTTCTATCTCGCACCCAAATCAAAGGGTTTCTATAAAGAATTCTTGCATAGAACATTAGCAATACTGCAAACTCGTGATGAGAGCAAAAGTATAATTTTTTTTTAGCAAATCAGAACGCAATAATAATGAATGTCATTACCTTGACACGTAACCACCATCCCAATTCTTTTAATAATTAATCAACACCCTGTATGCTAAACGTCATTCAGAGATGTTCAAAAAACATGAAACATTTAACAATAAGACTTTCTCGGAATAAGACTGGAAAACAAGGATACTAGTTGCAATCTTCTATCCGTACCATAGAAAGTTCAACACTAGTAGAACAACTATTGCAGTAGTAATAATATCATATGGCATCAGCTTGACTGCTCTGCGAAGCCTGTGGGCAGAGGATGTGCACAGGGATGACATCCATCTTGTCAAAGATGGAGTTTTACACAGAAATGTGGCATAACGAGAACACATTATTAAACACATTTCTATATCTCGTAGGGGGATTAGTTTGAAAGGCAATAACATGTTATCAGTCTATAGATATAAAATCATGTATGAAAAGGCCTATTAAAAATGGGTAATGACACTCAAAAATGTAAATCTTCAAAATACTTTATATCTACCCATGTGTGCAGTGTCTAGCCCCAAAAAAGCCTACGCTGCTTCAAAAACAGTATAGAGTTTGTCTCAGTACAATTAGCTTAGCATGTTTGAACAAATACATAATGTGAAAGAATTTGCCATGTAGTTGGCAAGCACTCTGCCACTCAAAGGCCTAATTTCAGGATCACCACGTTTACTGGTCTCATCGTACTAATCCACTCTCTCTGCGTCACACCCCTTGTAATCATCCCATCACAATCGTGGCACAAAATATTGAAATATAGCAATTCTCAAATTTTCCCAGGTCCATGTGCAAGCAGCTCATACAGTATATATTTTTTTTTGTTGCTTTCTGGGGCTTGTGGTCCTGTTAATCCAATTAGAAAATCTGAACTACAAACAGGAGAATCGCTGAATATGCTGTGATACCATAGTAAGGGCAGATGTTGCCCTATAAAAGTGGTAAATAATAACAAAGGAAAAAGCCAGGACTGGGTGGACTACTAAAGCATGAACCTAGCAAACCAAAAGAGCTCTGAAGCTACGCAAAGGTACAAAATGTTGCTTTTTTTACCACTATGCAGTTCCATCAACGATTTGCGTATTATGCACAGAAAACTAAACGCCATGTATACCCATATCAAAGGGAAACTAGTGGGAAAAAAAATGTAAACAGCATCTCACCTCTTGCTCCTGCCTTCACCCTACATCCACTTGTCAACACTCATACTCACCCGACTTCTAAGCGTATGGGCAAGGAAGACTAGTATTTGGCAGACTAGTACAAGAGTGGGATTTCTTTTTTTTTTTTTAAAGTTCTGCATAGCAAAAGGTATAGAAGACGTTTCAATTTATGTATTTTTGGGCGAGGTTTCATCTGAAAATGTTAAAATGATTAAAAGACATCACTAAATCATTTCCAACTCACATAAAATTAAATCTTCAAGTCTATACCCATAAGGGAAGTGTGTGCCTCACTGCACTTTGGCTCTTTCCGAGTTAAATCAAGCAAACTACAAGCCTCCATCATTCTTTAATATTTTATTAAGAGGATTTGGGTTAAGCATGCAAACAACCAAGTCTGGTGTCAAAGAACAGTATACCAGATAAAAGATAATTAAAAAAATGAGCAGCCGCCCCCAACTGTCCATTCTGAAAAGGAAGAAGAGTCCTTTTAGTAAACTTAGTACTTTCCTGGACTGGTCACTAGAACACTACCCCCTTTTCCAAGTTGCATGTGCAATAAAGGGGATTAGAAAAGGGAAGCTCTCGTCTTCTCCAGAATACTGCACAAGGTGCTTATATGTCAAAACATCAGTTCCCAGGTTTCCTCTAAATCAGCAAAGTGTATCTGCTGTGTGTCATACAAATTCCGTAGGAAAAAAGCACATGTAGTTTGTGTGCTCCAAAAAGCCTTAGGGCTCTATTATGAATCTGGAGGATCACGGACCGCCAGACTCGTGGGGGCGCAGTGGTGACGGTCTTCCGACAGCCCCATTACGACCAGGGCGGTCAGGCCACCCTGGGACCACCGCAACCACCAGGGATAAGAGATCCCCGACGGTGGCGCAGTGGTATTGAGGCCGCAATATGCTTGGCGTGGCTGCTGTCGCCCCGCCAAGCATACTACGGGTTTCCTCACAGCCACACTTTTTATGGCTGTGCGACCGCCATGAAAAGTGTGGCAGTGAGGAAACAAAGGGGGCCCTACAGGGCCCCCTCGTGCCTCACGCCAATTGGATGCACACTGGGGGGCACAACACATGCACCTGTGTGCATGCACACCAGTACCTGAACGGCATGGACTGCAGCAGACCATGCCGTGCAGGTACTGCTTTTGATATTCCTAGTGCGGTGGCTATTTCATAGGCACCACCCTGGGAACGCAAATGAACCGCCCACCAGACAGGAGAAAACACCTGATATCGCGGGCGCTTACATGGGTTTAGCGGTGCAGGAGCGGGGGGAGGGTCCCGCACTGTCAAACTCATAAGGCCCTTAATAGCTGTATTGGAAGTGCTAATAATTTGTAGGGAAGAGATTACTCCACTTCTATAGACATGGAGATCTTACAAGTCATATTTCCGTAATCCTACAGCCCGACATCAAAAAAAGCTACCATTCAGGGGTATGAAGTGTATAAAGTTGTAAATATTCATGTAATGCCCACATATTAACATAAATCGTAGTAGATTTCCCCAGCTCCTCCTAAAACAAAAAACACTTATTGAATTGTACCATCTGAGGTGAAATCACTGGGCAATATCCACCAGTCTAATCACAACTGGTTAAGCAGTTTGAGTGGGTGGTCTCAATCCGACACACAAAACAGCGGTGCCTAAGCCAAAGAAGAACCACAATAGGCACCAGGGCAAAAAATCCATGGCAAAACTTAGAAGGTATACCAAGGTCACAGTAACGTCATCCTCTGACCCCAGAGATAGTCTGAACGGGTAACGTGTCAAAGCTTACTGTTACAGAGCACACAGTGCCTATTCCGTTTATATCTTTTGGTAGCACTGCCCACCAGTTGGGAGCTTTCTAGATGTACTGAACTTACTTTAAAGGGGCTTTTGTTTTCATTTTGCCATTGATATACACAAAACGATAAATAAATAAAACACAGATTAGCACTGGGTTAAATCGAACAGACTAATTCATCAAATCATGAGTAGTACACTGGCAGTCAATGCATAATAATAAGTTTTTTATTTATACTCACCAGATTCAATGAAGCTCTCGACTTAGTAAAACGCTGCCACTGGCTAGAACCATTAATTTTTCCTCCCAGTGCCATCACAGGCGCGGGGTCCTTGCTTTTGTACTTTGAGGAATCTGTAACCATCACTAAAACGTAAATTCATAATATAGGAAAACTACTCGAGAGCCTGGTAGTATGACCCAAATCCTGCATGTCTTGCAACATCCCCTGCGCATACCCCACAATTTGGGACCAATGAGGTAAACATTTCTGCACAGGGAGGTGGTATCTAAGAAAGGGAACTCCTATGGATTTGAGAGTTTAAGAGTCAAATAATGTGTGAGCTGAGCCACAAAGGACAAATTATTAAAATAAATAGTGAGGTAGGTTCAGAGCCATGAAGACACCAGGTGCCTCGAGTGAGCAAAAATATGCCATACTTCAGTGTACTACATTTTCACCTGTGTCATGTATAATACATCCCACTCTGGGACGTGGTATATCACCGTATCGATTTATTGGGCAAGGCCCCTTCCACTCTGAAAAATACTTTAACCTCAACCAGAGTCACAATAACGTACATTAACTGGCGCTCTAGTCATACACAATGTGGTTATCTGTAATGTAATTTCAGATGTCATCAGTGATGTAATCAATGATGTCATAAAACAGGTCATGAGTGATGTAATGCGAGCTAATAAGCAGTGCATGGTGAGGGCACAAGTTTATAGTTATTTCAGTAAACTAGAACTGGTGAATTTCAGTGTTTTTTAGTTTAACATTACATTTTAACTGTCATTTTCACTTACCTGTAATGTCACTTTAACCTTTGTTTTTTTTTTTCCAGTGAATTTCTATTTTTTTTAATGTAAAGTAAGTTATGATTGCCATACCCAACTGAAATATCACTTTAAACTTTGTTTTTACTGTGAATTTCTAGTTAAAAAAAAAAAAAAAAAGTAAGGTCTTATTACTAGTAATAAGTCAACAACTGCCTCCTTACAGAGAACCAAACGCCCCATTGTAGCACTTGACACTCACAGTAGCAAAGCACATCAGTCCAAACACTATGCAGGGTAGGTGGTGTGGGCTTGGAATTCGAATAAAGTTCAAGGTTTATTCCAGGTTGGTGGTGTGGGCTAACAATCCCAATTTGCGGTCATACAAAAACAACACTCAGCAGATGGAAATAAATACCTTTGGTGACACCCTCGCATCACATCTGACCCTTATAGGGGCATGTTCCCCATAACAATCCCTCTCATGTATACTAGATGAAACATAACATAAGAGGATGGGGGCCGTTTTAAATAAGGCAGGCCTACTGGCTTTGTCACGTGGTCACCACATCAATACATAAAAAGGCCTAAATCAGAGAATCACAACTATAATAAATCCACCACGTGATAAGTTACCATTGAAACAAATTAAATCAATAACCACAATCCAATATTCCTTATTAACACACACATTGAACTGATCATCACGGACTATGGTCACTAAAATATTTTCAAATAAAGCACTGCTAATAAAAGCAGCCATACATATGTGTTTGAGTTCTCCTTTTCACACTCGCCACGCCACATTATGCAGCCCTAGTACCAACCACAAGGGGTCCCGGCACTACTCCTGAAAAGCATACAGCTCGGAGTGCTTAAAAAATTATGGAAACTTCTCCTGGTGCCATGTATTCAGAGCCGAAGGAGAGTTAGGGATCACATTTATTAAACGTTTCTGAGGGACTGCTGTACACCGTCTAGGCCCCCCCCCCCTCTAACTTATGGTACTTACTGGTAGTGCCCCTGCTCCTCCTTGGGGCACCACAAGACGTGAAATATGCACTATAAAAGCCAAGCAGGGCATTATGTGGCAATCCATGTCGGAGCAGCAAATATTCTACAAGCGGTTATGCTTGCTCAGCTTACTTCAGCGTGCTGCCTTTTATCACTTTATTGGAGGCTTTTTTGGGGGTGCCACGGTCCCACCCAGGGCACCACAGCGTTCTTTTCTATTTTTTTTTATTTTTTTTTTTATTGCAGCGCAGGACTCCCATTGCCACACAGTACCACACTCACACCGAAGCTTCCTTCTCCCTGCCCGTGCGTGCAGATGTATGCTCCCAGGCCCCACCCCCGGTCACAGCACACCACCATGCAGAAGGGCTGGGTGCAGCGGCGCCACTCCCCTTCTCTTGGATCCAATAACGGAACGCAATACAATATATGCCAGTACCCTAGGGAGATGGTGATCACTGAGGCATGCAGGACTTCGAGGAGGGGGGCCCCATGCACCCTCCTCCCCACACTTTCTTTTTTTAAAGCACCCTCTCCCAGGGCCCTAGCCCAACCCCGGGGTATTAAAAAAAAAAAAAATTACATTGAACCCCCCGCCACCCATGGTACTACTGCACAAAACTCATTTTAAGGCCTAGGGTGTCAGGGTATTCCTACCCTGCCCCCTTATGTCTTTAAAAAAATATTTTTACAACAGGGACTTTAGGACCAAGTCCAGAGTCCTGTATTGGCAGCAGTAACATTTCTGTTCATGTTGCGGCCAGCCAAAGTGCTCAAAGCCCCCTGAACCAATAAGAAGGTTTCAATTTTCTTTTTTTTGTATCAGCCCAACTATCAATATCTTTATACATTTTTAACCTTAATTTCTTCAAAACTACTGAATGGATTTACACCACATCACATAAAGCATGCTTTTCTGGGTAAAGATCTAGCTTTCTGTTAAATCTGGTGCAATTCTGTTCGGCAGTTTTGGCTGTAGCACAGTCTAAAATTGGCTATGGAACTTACATAGTAGGGAAAAAAGAGGTTTGGGGACCCCACCCCCCTCCTTTATTCACTGCCCCCACTTGAAGGGTTATCCCGAAACGTTCCAGGATGGAGCTGAGATGGATGATTTTTTTTTTTTTTTTTTTTACACAAATTTTCATGAAGATTTGTCAAATGTGTCAAAGTTATTAGCGGGAAGAAAAAAAAACACACACACCCCCTATAGAAACTCTGACCTAGCGAGAACTACACAATGGAGACTGTATATATATATATATATATATATATATATATATATATATATATATATATATATATATATATATATATATATATATATATATATATATATATATATATATATATATATATATATATATATATATATATATATATATTTTTTTAAATAAAATGTTGCGATGCCCCTAGGAACTAGGCTTAAGCTACCTCAGATAGTTTAAACAAAATCATTGCTGCAGTGGTAAGCTACTTTTAATATACAAACACTTTAGGGCCTCAACTCAGCGGTCATGGAATGCCACAGAGCCGCACATAACTTAAGATGGGCTAACAGTTTAACGATTAACGTGGTGAAGGCTGCCACGGGCAGCACATGCTCTGCTACTGTGACTCGCAAGACATTTCCAGCTATTCCTTGCATGCAGGACAAGCCCTACAGCATTGATACGCATGAAACTCAGAGGACGAGAACAAATATTGCAGCACATCTCTCTTATGTTTGGTCACAGAACTTAGCTGAGATGGCCCGGTCTATCGGCCTAACAAGATAGTTGAGAATGATTTTAGGGGTCACACCAACTTGGCAGTGCACCTTGTAAACGCTGAACATGCATTGCATACAATTCCATTTTCCGCAAAAGTGCCACTAGGACTGCCCATACAGGCAGTGAGTTGGCAATTTGCGCAAAGGGACCACTGAGCATGCCCCTTTCACTCTCCCCACTGGTGTGCAAAGGGCACTGTTGTCTGTACCAAAACGCATAGTTTGCAACAGCAAGAGAAGAGTGAGATTGAAGCGATAATGAAACTTTTGAAATA
The DNA here is from genome assembly GCA_963921515.1 of Calotriton arnoldi. Lineage (NCBI taxonomy): Eukaryota > Metazoa > Chordata > Amphibia > Caudata > Salamandridae > Calotriton > Calotriton arnoldi. The sequence continues at coordinate 3,299,050 of CAWUFW010000445.1, forward strand.
ATAGGATCAATTTCTTGGGACCACACTCTTGAGTTTCATTACTCAAGAGCAGCAGATTAATGCATACAAAAGGTAAAAAGAGTAAGCGCGAAATGCACAGATGCAAGTAATATGACTGAGCAGCGGCACAATTTGGTAACAAAATTATAATATTTAAGATCACAAAAATAAAGAACTGTAAAACCAAAAACAAATGTGATAAAAGCAGCATCGAAAATGGTTTTTAAAAATCCGTAATTCTAGCTTGCCACTTTCTCTTGTACAATCGTGAAAACGCGTCACCTACAGTTAGTCAGAATTCATAGAAGGAATACAGAAAAGCCATGAAGACTGTAGAGGGGCAGGAAGCCCAGGGTTAAGGATGGGAAATCGAGCACTTTACAATTGCACGTTGTCACAAATATGTCACTGTTAGCAAAGTGTGGGCTTCAGGGGAAGAAAAGTGAAGCCTCTGTAGATGTGAATGGAGACATGCATGTCGCAGGGCTACAGTTCGGAACAAGTTGCAAAAGAAATAAGAGTGGAGTAGGTAGGTACATTACTTACGAGTGAGATGGGTGGTGAAGGGCAGTGGAGATGAAGGGGTGCAACGAAACGCGGCTCAAAGAAGGCAGTTATAAAACAGCACAATGCAACCCTTGTGTAATGGAGGCAGGGTAGCACAGAGCCTCTCTTAGCTGCTTTCCAGCAGTCTGGTCTTGCATGAAAGTAGGAGGTAGGTCTGCTAGTCCAAGCTTTGTGTTACACAACGGTGAAAGTATTTTATTTCAATAAGGAGCTAGGAGGACTTTTCGTGAGGTATCAGCTCAAAGGCATATTGGTGCTGCAGAACAATGAAACTGCCTCACTTCTTGGCTACATTTCCCCCAAGAATCGTGATTTTTTTTCCACTAAGCTAAATTACACCAAGTATAGCCAGTTTTGAATTGCACCTTTACAATTTGATAGGAGGGCATGAATGTAGAAGGGGAATTTGCTGACGACTCACATTTGTCAATCTATAGTTCCACCTTTCCCCCAGGCACACACACTTCTGTGGCCATTCCCATCATAAAATATTGTATTGTAATTGCATTTATATAGCGCTTACTACCCCTGATGAGGCAAAGCGCTTTTTCGGCGAGTAGCACGCTACTCCGGAACCCATAAAGGTTGAGTTAGTATAGTGAAATATGAAAGTAATTTGAGTGGTGGATAGGTTAGTCAGTTATTTGGATTCAGAAGGATAGCGGAGGGATAGAAGAGGGGAAAAGGGGTTGCATTTATATAGCGCTTGTTACCTCTAATGGGGTGTTGTAACATGAACTACATTGGTTGACATCAAGGCGTTATTATTGATTTGTTTTTGCTTTAAAAATGGACCTTGTTCGAAAGATGTCCTCCAAAGATTAATTGTTACTTCAAAAGTGGCTTGTAAAGGGGCATGGCCAGCTTTCGACGAGGATGGCTGCCTTGGCTGATAATCCTGTCTTGCCAGTCACCATCCGAGGGGTTAGCTACTATAAGAAGAACCACCAATGTCGGTTCGTGATCCTCTTGACAGTGGAGCTCCAACGACAGGTGCTGTGTTGGATGTTACAGTGGAGGCTGTGCTAGGAGGCCCTAACCAACTTGGAGGCAAGGCAATAAAATGGTGGCTGCGATCAGCGGACGCGTTAGCTTTCCTGGATCCTGGGACTGAAAGGCGCCATATTGTAGACGAGGAGCCAGGGGCTGGTTGGTGTATCACTGGGCATCGTGTAATGGGCAGTCGGAGTACCGGAGTCGCCGTGTTCAGAACAAAACACAATCATGAACATTCTGCGCCATCTTTTCTGATGAAAGTTCCTACGTGCACATAAACTACAGTCATTCTGATTTACCACAGCCATTTTGTACTCTGTTGGTCACCTTCATTTCACCCTGTCCTCTAGCAGCCTTCTGACTCTCTGACCAAACCGGATATGTGTGCTGGGGGCTATAAACTATTTCCACGACAAACATCAACATCACCTGCTGCCTCAAACTCGTCTTTCCTCTCATCCCTGCACAAACGGGTTACAAATACCAAACAGACTCTTGCAAACATGGTTTATTGCACTACACACAGCAAGACTGGTTTTTGCCAACAATGGGACCTGTTCTTATCAACAGAACGGACTCTTAGATCTGGCCGGTCTCACTCGTTTTTAGACCCTGAAGCAAGGTCCAGCTGCAATTAAATTGTCTGTTTTTGACCTGGGTGGGAGGAGAGTTAATGTTGGGCTTGTGTAACCATGTTGATAAAACAATGTCAGGCTTGTGTGACAACCTGCCCGGGGCGGAGACTCCAAGCTTGTAACCATGATAAAAGAAACAAATACATTGTGTAAAACTGTATAAAAGGAAGAGTCAGAAGCATTGCCAATAGAACACCTCCCTGAAGACATCCTGGTGTCAGCAGTTGACGTGGTCTCCTCTAAGAGTAATAAACCTTTTTCTTGCCTTCCAGCGCCTGCCTCGTTATTTTAGATAGTGAATCCAAAGTGGATTAAAGGTGACTTTGCGCCGGGCAGCATTGGGGATCCCAGGAGACTCGCTGCTTTTCACAAATTGGCACCCAACGTGGGGCCCATCAGAGACACGTGGGTCCAGTAGAGGTCCTAACGACGGAGTGAACGACTAAATGATTGGAGTGCACCTGCCTGAAAGAGACCCTCGTCTGGCTGCCAATTGACTGAACTTCACCGGTTCCGAACGGACCTCTCTCGAGTGACCTGCGGTCCTGACTGGGGCCTTACAGGAACGCCGCATTGATTGTTGGAGTAAGAGGACAACCAGGCGCTGGAAGGGGAATACGAAGAACTGTCCATACGGTCCGGGTAAGGTCGTGAGAAAACATGACTTAAATTGATTGATTGATAGAAATACTAGTATTCCTTTTTGAGTTATTTGAGACATTCCCTGCTTGCAAACAACGTAGAATAGGAATATTCTCTCTTTGCAGACAGCGAAGGACAGGTAGTGCAGACTTTTGTCTAACATTAATTGAGATATTCATTTTGACCGCTAAATACGTCATGCCTGTTTTCTCTAGATTGTTTGATTGTTTTGGACTGGACCGTTTGTTAGAGGTCAGTCATCCGGCACCGCCGGAAGGCACCTAACAAGGACATGTACGTAAAATATGGATTAGCCACCGTAGCTTATAGCAAACTATGGCATAAGTACACTAGGAAAGACCGGGTAAATCAGTGGCCACTGACGGGATCTTTCGATCCCGCTAAAATAGAAACGTTAGAATTAGCTCTCCAAAAAAAGAAAGCTAGACCAGCCATGTTTGATAGTTTTGGTTTATGGCGAAAAGAAGCAGCTCAACAAAAGAAAAGAGACGAAGCTAGACAACATAAAGAAACGCGAAAATCAGCTTACCAAGCCTGTAAAAAGTTAGAAGAAGAACTAAAAGAAAAGGAAATCGATAAAAAGGAACAGGAATCAAAAATATCAGGTCAATGCCCTGTTAGAACGCCCTTAACTCTTTACCCCGAGTTACCAGCAAAACAGGGGGTAGATGATGATTTATTGTTAGGTCCCCCAATGATATACATGCCACCCCCTTATGCCCCTACTCATCCCGTAGTACAACGCCAGGACCCCCAAAGTATAGCTGGAGATGGCACGATCGCCTCAGTCTTCACCACCTCTGCTCCCACCGAGCCACCCACACCAAATGCCTCATCAAAGGAGGCAGTAGTAGAGAGTAGGAACCAAGGAAATAGGAGCGCCCAGGGTCCCGCGATTAAGTAAAAATGAGCGAGCAGGCATTGATAAAATAGTTAAAACCCTCATAGATAGGAAAGAAACAGAAGAACACGTAACAGACATATGCGACTCCTATGTTGAAAACCGCAAACGATACTTTATTGTACGTCTGTTACCACACCCTTACTGCATATGAAGAGAAGTACCAAAACGTAGGGCCCGAGCGATTAGTGGCTCTCTACAGGAAGGTAGACATCGGAGATGAAGGCGACAACGATGTTGCAGAACTATTTTCATCCACACTAGAAGTATTGCGTCACCTCATAGAACAAGGACAGATAGATAGGGACAGGACAACTAAGGTAGCAGGAACCCCAGTGGAAAAAACAGATAGCATGATGCCAATAAAAGAAGCTGCCCCTTACTGGGTACCTCCTAGAGGACAAGGGACTAATGACGATATAAACCATCAAGACGCTAGAGGAAGGGTGGTCTACAATTGGGTGCATCAGCCATGGGACAGACAGGACATCCTGACCTTCCGTAAATCTTTGCCGGATTTACGAAAGAACCCCACCGCCTTTTACGCCGAGCTAGGTACCGCTCTGGGATCAACAATAATGACACTTGCCGACATAGACTTGTTCTTCGGGTTATGTTTGCCAGCAGATGTGTGGAAACAGGTTAAGAAAGTAAACCATACCGAACTGTTTGGTCATACCTGGGAACAACTCGACACACTAGATAAACAGCGGAACCCTGGTCAAAAACCAGTTAAAGCAATATTAGACCTCCCTGACAAAATAGTGCAGAAAGTGAAAACGCTGATCCCAGAGAAAAAGATAGACTGGTCCATAGTAACCGCATGCCGCCAGAAACCACAAGAGGACGTCTCAGAGTACTTCTCCAGATTTGAAACTGTGTTCTCTGATTACAGTGGACAAGACATGTCCACCGCAACCGGACACCACTTATTTGTGCAGAACTACGTCAAAGGATTACTGCCAGATGTATCCCAGAAACTACAAGCCAGCGAAAGTAGTTGGGCAGCATCTAAACCGACGGCCATTCTCCAAATGGCCCAGTATTACGAGCATCAGAGAAACGAAAATGACAGGGCTACAGAAAGGAAAAAGAAGGACTTGAAGGAAAGGGTAATGATAGCACAACTCCAGGGGGCGAATACAGGAGGGGAGCAATATAGGGGAGGAAACCAGCAGAATACCCCTAGAGTACAGCCACCTAGGAACAATCCATCTACATCATATGTAGGACGCCAAGACCTAGGACAGGATCAATGTGCATTTTGCAAAAAATATGGACACTGGAAATCCCAATGCCCGGCTTTGTTAGGAGCTGCTAGGGGCAGAGGGGCGAGGGAAATAGCAAGTGGACAGAGAGGAAGAGGACGTGGGAGAGGGTACGCGAGTGAAGCAAGCGAGGAAAGGCCAGGAAGAATGAACGCATTTGACCATCCCAGACAGAATCAGTACCAACAGACAGATTATGACAATACGTACGACTTTGCATAGGACAGCCAGGGGCAAGGGAGGGATCCAGTCGAGCTCTGCGTTGATCAGCAAGGCCCTTATGTTACCGCTGAGGTCCTGGGCACAAGGTCGCCATTTTTGGTAGACACAGGAGCAACACGTAGTGCACTATCCAAACGACTGATTCCAAGGGCACCCTTGTCAGGCTCACATGTGACCTCAATAGGATTTGACGGTACGCCCTCCACCAACCCTTTGTCCCGACCCATCCCTTTTAATCTTGACAGCAATGGCGTCGAAGCGACATTCCTCCTCTCATCTAACACCCCAGACGCCATTATGGGCCTCGACCTTTTGAAACACTTCCATGCGACTATCAGATGCTCACCAGACGGAGTGCGTGTCATCCTGTATGACAACCCCCAACGCCATAGAGAGAACCCTTTTCAGCACATGTTTTCCATCTCTGAGACTGACACATCCCTACTGGACACTTTGCCATCACACTTATGGGCTAGGGCTGATTCAGACGTAGGACGAATGATGATTGACCCAGTACACGTAACAATACGACAGGACGCAACCCTACCGAAGGTACCGCAGTACAAAATATCGCCAGAGGGTGAGAAAGCACTAACAGATATCATACACTCTTTGGTAGAGGCAGGGGTGGTAGAGGAAGTAGTGAGCAACATTTGTAACAGTCCCATACTACCGATTGTAAAGAGACAGGGAGAGGGAGATGGGAAAGCCTACCGCTTCATCATTGACCTGCGGGAGGTAAACAAAATCGTAGTACCACAATACCCAGTAGTTTCCGACATCACGACAATTTTGACTTTAATCCCCTCCACTGCCACCACCTTCACTGTGATCGACCTCAAGAACGCCTTCTTTTCCATACCTATACACGAGGACAGCCGCTATCTTTTTGGATTTACCCTAAATTCCCGTTCGTATAGATTTTGTAGAGCACCTCAGGGGTACACTGAGAGCCCAAGTATCTATAGCCAGGCGCTTAAAAGACAGTTGGACGCCATACAATTGCCAGATGGAGTGGCACTAATACAATATGTAGACGACATCCTTCTAGCAGCAGACACCATACAAATAGCCGTCACAGCCACCATCAAACTACTCCATTTCCTTGCTGAGAATGGTCACAAGGTCTCCGAAAGAAACTGCAGTTCTGTAAATCACAAGTGACCTATTTGGGTCACCTTTTATCAAAAGAAGGAGAAAACTCACGCCTGACAGGATCCAGACAATTCTAGACACCCCTGTCCCCAAAAATCAGAAGCAAGTCCGCTCTTTGATAGGCCTCACCTCGTTTTGCAGACAGTGGTTACCGAACTTTAGCCTCATTGTCAAACCCCTTCTCTCCCTCCTAGCTAAGGACATCCCCTCACCTCTCCCCTGGACCCCCGAATGCCAGACAGCCTTTAAAGAACTACGCAATACCCTTTGCTCAGCACCAGTCCTAGGAACCCCAGATTACTCCAAACCATTCTTCCTCTACACACACGAAAGGGAGGGATGTGCATTGTCTGTCCTAACACAATCAATTGGTCACAAACAACGCACTTGTGCATATTTTTCTGCCACCCTCGATCCAGTAGCCAGAGCACTGCCAGCGTGCCTGCGCGCTGTGGCAGCTGCAGCGGTATCAATACGCCAGAGCGAAGGAATAGTGCTCTCCAATCCAGTCACTGTTTTAGTACCCCATGCAGTCGACACACTACTGAACCAGACCAAAACCCAACACTTGACGAATTGACCGAGTGGGAAAAGGTGGGACTAAAAGACGAGGAAAATTGCTGGAGAACTAAAGACGGAAATAAATGGCTGTTACCCAATGCCTACCTCATCCCCATATTGACCATGGCACATTTACCAGCACACATAGGCTCCACCCCCATGATTGAACTAATCACAAGAGTATGGCATAATGTCAAGATAACAGAATCTGCAAAGCGTCTAGTACAACAATGTATAGTATGCCTACAACACAACCCAGGGAAAGGGACAGTAGTACCACGGGGAGGGTTTGGAGTCCCTGATCACCCCTTTGAAGTCCTTCAAATGGATTACATCCAACTAGAGAGATGCCATGGTCTAAAATATGTCCTGGTGGTTGTGTGCGCTTTTAGCAAAATGGGTGGAGGCATATCCCACCCGCGACAATACTGCCATAGCCACTGCAAAAGTATAGTTGAAAGAATTCTTCCCCCGGTACGGCCTTTGCAGAATTTTATGGAGAGACAACGGCCCACACTTCGTAGCCGAAGTGATATAGAACATACTGAAAGGGTTGGGGGTAAAACAAAAATTCCATGCCGTCTTCCACCCCCAATCAGCGGGCCTGGTAGAGAGACACAATGCAACATTGAAACTAAAGCTAGCCAAAATAGTTGCCACAACCGGGTTGAAATGGCCCGACGCCCTTCCATTGGCATTGCTATCAATGCGCTCCACCCCGACCAAACACAGACTGACCCCGTATGAAGTGGTCTTCGGCAGGCCTATGAACATTTGGGCGGCACTAAGACCCACCTCCATTAACGATGTCCAGAACATATTAATGTCAGACTATCTGCATAAATTGACAAACGAGCTAACAATTATCCACCAACAGGTGCAGCAAGCCTTGCCTGACATATCCAGGGGCCCAGGACATGTGATAAAGCCTGGGGACTTCATCCTAGTTCGCAACTTCCAAAGAACGAAGAATCTGGAGCCCAGGTGGACGGGCCCCTGGCAAGTCTTGATCACCACTCGAACTGCCCTCCGAGTGGAAGGAAAAAAAAATTGGCTGCACGCCCACCACTGCAAGAAAGTCCCTCCAACGCTGGCAACCTGTGAAGAGGTGGAGGTGCAAGAGGAAGTACTCGCAAAAGACCGACCAGCTCTGAGTTGCTACCCACAAGAAGACACCCTCCAACTGTCTGAATTTCCCGACCCCACGGTGCCATCCAAGGAAGGGTACAACCTAAGATCGACGAAAAGGGGGGAGCTCCAACAACCAGGCCACTAACTGAGACAGAGTCTCAGATCGGTAGCACAGCCAAACGACGCTACCAGGAAAAACACCAGACAAAAGTCTGTGGTCCTAACAGTTGGTGAGCTCCTCGAAGATGATGGAAGAAACGGAACACCTGCAAAGCCACCGCAAAGACACCAAGACTTTTGAACTGCACAGTACAAAGACAATTGCACTTGTAGCTGCATTTCTCACCTGCCTCCTGCTAATGGTCACACTCTGGATCATTGAAGAGAATGCACCTGCATACAGAACATTGTCACCAACCATGCAACCAATCACAAAGAAAGAACACTACCTGGTATCACTACCGCCACATCTCCGAGAACGACGCAAAGAATTCTGGAATAATTCTTTCGTACAGATGCTGCACCAGCACAATCTTGCCACCAATGCCACTAACTGTTGGGTCTGTGGGCTGCTACCACATGCCACTGAACATTCCATCCCTTTCATCCCTTCACCCTTTTCTGTTCATGGATCTTGCCTTGCCTGGATGATGCTCCTACAAGAAAGTTACAAAGACAATGCCACTTCCGATGGGACAATCGCTCAGTTCTACAACGAGTTCTTGCTAAACCAAACAGGAAGAACAGCAGCTCCCTTTTGCCCTCACACCTCCAATACGACATTCCCAATGAATGTCCCCTCCAAAGAACGAGTGGAAATACAAGTGTTCAATAATCCTGTCAGAGCCACATTTTCCTACCTGAAGAAAAGAACTGCTGCAACACTGACTGTGGCCCTATCTGTGGTGAACGTCTCTGGCCTTGTATGCATTGAAGGCCGTGGGACTAAGAATGTGGGTCACAGCACTTGTAACATTGTAAGGACTTTGAACACTGCCAATCCTCCAGCATTTGTTGCATCACCCAATATGTACTTTGTCTGTGGAACCAAAGCCTACACCTGGCTCCCAAGAAACTGGGGGGCACGTGCTACATCGCCTTTGTTTTGCCACCGACCTACACAGCCCCTGCAGAGCATCATCGAGAAAAGCGTTCTAAAGACACTGATCAAGCAGACTCTGCCGCATCACAGTTCGTTGACGCAGCAAAAGGGCTCGTCCCGCTATGGGGTCCGATGGCAAACAGCCGAGCCATCAGACATCTGTCTCAAGCGGTAGAAACCGCCCTGAACGTCACAGCTGGCATCCTCACCAACAACACTGCCGAGCTTCAAGCGGTCCGTCTGGTGGCCCTACAAAACCGCATGGTCCTGGACGTGGTACTAGCGGATCGTGGAGGAGCATGTCGCATCATTGGTGCCAGTTGCTGCATATACATCCCTGATAATTCACCCTCTGTCTATGAAGCAATCGAACATCTCCACAGACTGTCTTCAGAAATTCATCAAGGATCAGAGACTTGGACAATTGGAAGTTGGCTTTGGGGCATCTTAAAGGACTGGGGTTGGAAAATATCAATGTTTCTCTTGGTCCCAGTATTGGCAATATGTGGTTGCTGTTTGGGTGTACACTGTATACCACCTTTGTGTTCTCTTTGCATAAGTGCCTTGCGCCCTAAGACTATGGACACTCAGTTAACAAAAATGAGAGTAATGTATGAACAAGAAATACAGGACATTATGGAGATCGAAATAGACTGACAAGATGGCTAGTTATGTTCAAAGGGGCGACTGTTAAGAACAAAACACAATCATGAACATTCTGCGCCATCTTGTCTGATGAAAGTTCCTACGTGCACATAAACTACAGTCATTCTGATTTACCACAGCCATTTTGTACTCTGTTGGTCACCTTCATTTCACCCTGTCCTCTAGCAGCCTTCTGACTCTCTGACCAAACCTGATATGTGTGCTGGGGGCTATAAACTATTTCCACGACAAACATCAACATCGCCTGCTGCCTCAAACTCGTCTTTCCTCTCATCCCTGCACAAACGGGTTACAAATACCAAACAGACTCTTGCAAACATGGTTTATTGCACTACACACAGCAAGACTGGTTTTTGCCAACAATGGGACCTGTTCTTATCAACAGAACGGACTCTTAGATCTGGCCGGTCTCACTCGTTTTAGACCCTGAAGCAAGGTCCAGCTGCAATTAAATTGTCTGTTTTTGACCTGGGTGGGAGGAGAGTTAATGTTGGGCTTGTGTAACCATGTTGATAAAACAATGTCAGGCTTGTGTGACAACCTGCCCGGGCGGAGACTCCAAGCTTGTAACCATGATAAAAGAAACAAATACATTGTGTAAAACTGTATAAAAGGAAGAGTCAGAAGCATTGCCAGTAGAACACCTCCCTGAAGACATCCTGGTGTCAGCAGTTGACGTGGTCTCCTCTAAGAGTAATAAACCTTTTTCTTGCCTTCCAGCGCCTGCCTCGTTATTTTAGATAGTGAATCCAAAGTGGATTAAAGGTGACTTTGCGCCGGGCAGCATTGGGGATCCCAGGAGACTCGCTGCTTTTCACAGCCGACACACTCCAGCAGTCATTCTAAATGCACTGCACTAAGCGGAGTGGCTCTTGAGCTGTATCTTTGGCTCCCCATCTGTGTTGGGCCGCTCCGATTAGCACTTTCTGTGCTAGGAGTCCCTGAAGCCCACCTATCCCACTGTTACAGAGGTTGCTCTACTCAGGGAGCTGCTTCCATGATCTCAGTGTGTTAGCTGGACCTTGATGTTTCTCTGGGAACAACCTGCGCCCTTAATGGTGCTTTTGTTCGAATACTGGACTGGGAAATGCTATTTTGCTTGATTCTACTGTGCTGCCTAGGAGGATGGGATTAGTCTGCCCAACATCAACTTACCTGGTATCTAAGAGAACCTCTGGAAACCCAATGTATACATTGCTGCTGGAAACTCCTTTGTCGCAGTGTGTATGGCACTACATCACTTATGGGTACTCTGACCTTAAACAAGTACAGCCGACAATTGAAGCTAGAGTGCCAAGTATGCTGCCCATGCTGCTGCTGTGTCCCCAGAATTCTCCACCTGCCCCCAACCCCTTTCCTACACTGACAACAGGAGAATCTGAAAGTGACAAGAAGAAAATATTGCTAGAGAGGAAAAACTGCTTGAAAGCTAGTGATGCTAGAATAAGCTCTCACACAAACTATCCGGAGTAAATGACAGACATGCTAGACAAACATGACTCTAGACTGTACCAGGAAGAACACCCAATGGCCAATATTAATTAAGATGAATAAACTGTGCTCCAGATGGAGAAAATGTTTGCTGTGATTAAAGTGAAAAATGAAGACCCTAAAGAGTGCTCTTGAGGTAACAGCACCTTAAATTGCGTAACTTACTCCAATCTGTGTTCCGCCGATTAAATAGTACTGAAACTGCTATGATCCTGGTAGCCAGCAAGGTCCTTAGGATCTCCTAGCAGTGCTAATCGACCTGCCAAAGGCATTTGAAACAGTAGACCATGTGGCTTTATTGGAGCCCATTTCCTCACCTATGGCACATCACACCCCATTCTAAAATGGCTGCCTTGCTATATCTCTGACATGATGCAATTTGTCTAAATACCAATAGGCAACGGGACATTGCTATTTATCAATAGGCTGACGGCACTTGACTTTACCTCAAAGTATTGTCAGCTGAAGGCATCAATAAGGTCAGGCCATATCGAGATGCCATGCAAACATGGTTGCCCGTCGTTGACCTTAAACGTAATCTAACAAAAACTGGGTTTATGCACATTAATGGTGGCATAATCCATCACCAAGTCAATAGCCACGTACAAAGCAAAACATATGGAGAGATTCTCATACTGCCTTTCAAGCTGCACAATGCGCCTGTGCTTTTGCATCAACTCAAAGCTCTCCCACCAGGATTGTGTGATGAAAATAGCACATACAACCTAGTTCCAAGTCGGCGTAAAGCGCAAAATCAAGCCATTGTGTCCACAGATCCAATTTTACCCCTCAGGCAAGTCGCTTTTTCCATCTCTAATGTATGGGGAAATATACTACTAAAAGGCGTCCCAATACCACAATACTTCCACTAAAAATTGTACTACATGCAGCCTACATGATCACTATCCAAAACAAATTTGATCAAATTACCACAACTCTAGAGCAACTACGCTACAAACCACTTCCAACTTGCACCTGCTATGAAGTCCGATTAATTTTCTAGGCTATCCACTCAAAATGAACAGGCTAGGAAATAACCTCAAAATATGATGACGCAACCTTGTAAGCCAGAGCTCCCTCATGGTCAGACTTCAAATATAAAAATCTCACAAAGGCTCTGCCTGCAAAAAGTCTTATACTCATTTGCTCTGAAGCTACGGGAAATCCATGCACACCCTGCCTCGTAGCGCTTGAGGAAGACTGAAGACTACCCTCTTCACCATCTTGCTCTCACCCATGAACTAATATGAATTTTGTGACAACCCTCTATCCTCATGGACTATGAATCGACAGGTCTGTTTTGCAGATGTTGTCACATGCTTTAGCAACCCTGCATGAGGGGTTACATATTCCACTGCTAGGTACAGTGTCACGTTGCACTTATATTTAGGTGTGCATTAACATAACGTGTATTTGTAAAGTGTTCACCCGTAGATATCTTGGCGCTGAATAACAGATGTTTATTGTTACCCAACTCAATGGTACTCATTTTATCGACCTCAGATGGATGAAAGGCTGAGTGGACCTGCCAGGATTTGAACCTGTGACCATGAGTTCGAACACAGGCCCCTACATTGGATGCATTAGTCAACTGAGATTTCCTTACATATCTATTACGAGGGACATCATACCAGTATATAAGCTTTGGGGTCATTGCTGCCGCTTTTCATGTAAGACTCTCTATGTTATGTGTTTCTCCAAATTCGTTTTTCTAACCTTTTTCTAATCTAATCTTCTTTATTTGTTATATTGTCTTTCTTATTCTCTTTTGTCCTCTTAGTGTACCTTATTCTATTCTCCTTAAACGTAACGGACTGGGCACCATCGAGGTACTGAGTGTGACCTCATCTAGAGAGTACGTATTGTCTCTCCTCTTCCTAGAATTGTCTTAGTAGGGCATGTTAGAGGGCTCGCTAACTGTAATTCTTCATTTTTTCTTTTAAATATATTTTTAAAGATATTCCTACACCTACTGGATGGTTCCCTCTGAGTCCTCGGGGACTATCAAACTGATGGAATGTAGGTTTATGTTTCCCTTACATATTCTCTTTCCTGTCCCTATACTCTCTATATCTCCTGTCCATATAGAGGGTCTCTGTCCTGGTTGACTGTCTCTATTAATTTTCCCGGTGGTGAGCGGTTTCATTCACTTCTTCTTCTTTGGGCACTTCAAGTGACATGGTATCTTTTATACTTTGACCTTTTTATGTTGGTGATATACCTTCCAACCACCTTGCTCCTCCTTTTGAGAATTTACACCTTATTTATCGTATAGATTTATTCTGTTTGTTTGATCCCACAGAAATATTGTGTTTTTATTGTATAGAGCCCATTAGTACATATTTACATTGACAGATGGCTCAGTACTACTGAACGAAAGTACCATTTCAGCGCCCTGATGAAGGATGGTTTAAAGTACATGGTACCCCCGAAACGCGGGTCGGCGTTGTCTACGTGTTATATATTATATTGTCCGTTATTTGTAATTTGTTTTTCTTGTTTTATGTAATATTGTGTCTTTTCATTATATGATTGGTTTTTTGTATGTCAAGTTCTGGAGATATGTACAGATTCTGTATTTTTACATTTATATAGGGCTCTTATGTTATGTATGTATTCTGTTTATTTGTTCAGTGTATGATGCAATTAAAAAAAAAAAAATGTGTACAAAAAAATGAAATGAAATATATTTTTGGATAATAAATGAGGTAAACCCTATTTCTGTGGGACATTGCTTATTCATGATATTGTTAAGAATGTTGTTAATCATTAGATAAGGGGTAGTTGTTTTGTCTATTGTTGTTAGTCAACTGAGCCACCAGATCCGGCTATCAATACCGAAATACAATATAAAGAAATAGAGCAAGAAAATGAGTGCTAAAATCAACACCATAAACAGAAAATGTATATTTCATACATTTATAAGAATCCTATAGTTGGCAAGTCTGGGATAGTACGTAGGTGGAAATCTGAAATGCACTTGTAATGTTATTAAACCAGACAAAAGTATGAAGAGCAAAAAGATGCACACAGTGGTTAAACGTAATTTCTATGTACACTGTATAGTTGGATACACTCTTGCACCACTATTATCAAGAAGCGATAAAAAGGACTTTGCACCCTGAGACCTTTCTTTTGCGGAAATGAAAAAAAAGGGGGTGGAGTCGAAAAACGTCCTAGGTATATATAGGTTTTAAAAAGAATCTATAAAAAACATGCAAATGCCTTCTCGTTTTCTAAAATGTTCATAAGTTTTTTTCATGGAAGGCATGAATGATTCAGGTGGTTCTGTTTATTTGCGTTCTGGTACTTGTAGTGCTTCAACAATTTTGTAAAAGGATCCAACAAGTGTCCAAATGCAAAGAGGAAAAAATTAAGGCGTGGGTGAACTTCCCGTACCAAACATGAGACAACTTGGGACACCTCAGTACAGTACCATACAGTACTTCCCTCATGCATGTCATCCTATGCACCCACTGCAAAACAGTGTTATGTATGGAGGTTGTTCGGTGTTCCTGGGTGCCTATATGATCAAAGAGGCCTATGTATTAATTTGGTTGTGTGCAAAGGGGTCTAGGTCTTTCTGGTAGGTGTGTTGGTCTTCGTGCATATAGGTGTGCTTTTGTTGTGTCCAGTGCTTACTAAAACAATACAATTTTTTAAAAAGTCCGGGCCCAAAGTTTCTCTTAGAAGTCTGTTGCCCGAGCTTCCAAATGCTAGGGCAGTAGCAGCTGCTACAGGAAAGGAGAGGTGGGGAGGGAGGGCGATTGAAAAAGATTTTTTTAAAACACTTACCTGACCGCCACCTCTCCTCTGTCCTCTTCATCTCGAATCCGGCAGCAAGAAGCCCCGGGCTCCCAGGCTCCCCACAACCAATCAACGCTGCAATGCAGCGTTGTGATTGTTCTGAGCGCCATGGTTCGGCGCTCAGACAGGCAGTGGGAGCCTGGGCATGTTCTCCACCCAAGCTGTAATGCAGCCTGGGTGGAGAACATGCCAAGTGTGCATGAAGCTTTGGCCGGCCCGAGACGGCCGGCCAAAGCGTCATGCACACTTATCGTGTGCCCACCACTCCTCCCCCTGCAGTGCTCTGGTGTCACGGAGCCCAGCTCCGTCCACACAACCAACTGAGCCACTGTAGTAGGAAAAATAAAATGATATTTTTTATCATTTTATTTTTCCTTTATGAACTGCTCGGAGAGCAGTGGGGCGACGCTCCTCCGCCTTAGCAGAGGAGTCGCCGCTGTGCTAGGGTTGCCGAATACCAAGACTGTCAAGTCTTGATGTTACCTCCTGGCTCTTTCTTCCATTGGGCTACCCTTCCTATCTCACTCATTCTTTTCACTGCTTTCCTACCTTTTGTTCTCCTCCTTCTTTCTCTCTTTTCTGCCTAACTCTCTCTTGCTCAGGGTTAAAATCTGATTATGTAAAGTAAGTACTGAACCACAGCAAGCATTGGCAAAGCCAATAGTTCTTGCCTACGAGAGCCATTTGCTTTGGCAATGGTTTTGTAGCCACGCAGTACAGCTGCGCGGATACGTTGCAGTGTGGCCAAATGTAATTTTAAAAAGCGCTATCACGCAGCCAGGGCTATGCTCTTTTTTGTTTTTTTTAAAGTGCATTAGCATTGGATGCATCATAGTCTTTTTTATTATTATTGTTAGACATGATGCACAGAAGCGGCACTACTATACAGCATGGCTACAGATCATTGCCAAAGTTGGCATTGCCCTTTTTTTTTAAAAAACGATTTTTATTGATTTTCTGAAAAAGCCAAACAAACAGCTTCATAGACAGCATACATTAATGATTGGGGAAGCAATATACATTACGAGTGCAATTAGTGTCATGACTGCGGTCCCCCATAGGGCTCCGCTCAATGTCTCCCCAGGGCCCTCATGACCCAATACTGAACCTCCCATCAGCCCCCGCTTTAAGCAATTATACAGTCCCAAGCAGCTCCATGTAGGTTATCGTTCAGAGTGCAGGTTCATCTTAGGAGTGAGAGAAAAACAATAAACAAACAGCCCCAACGCCCATCCCCCCTGCAAACCCTCAAGTCCCCTATAGATCCCCCCGCCCCAGCCACCACCCCAAGCATGCCGCCGGCTCCTAAATAAAAGGTTCCAGATATTCCCAACTCGTCTCCATGGACCGCCTGACTCCCCATCAGCTCAAATCCGCATTCTTGGTAGGGCAGAAACACTGGGGGCGACCCCCGCAACCCTGCCATCGGCTGCAATACACCTCCCCGTCAGCTAGGGCCCGCCATATCAGTTGTCTTGAGCGCCCCCCGTCCCAACTAACACATTCTCTTCATCACCAGGTGGATGCTTAGTCAGTTCCACAAGCGCCACCCATGCCCTGGCCAGCTCCATTGATTTCTCATTCTCCGTACGTCTAGCCATGCCCATCCTGCAGTTGCCTTCACTCTCCACCCATTTTACAAGCTCCCGCTTCCACCGCTCGAGGGAAGGTCCCTGTCTCGCCTTCCACCGACTAGTAAGCTCTCTTTTCGCCAGTACTAACCCCAGGTCAATGAACTTGCTGGTGACCTTGGTCTTCGCGGTGTGGGGAAACTCATGCAGCAAACAAACCCCTGGAGTCAGTGCTATCTCCCTCTCTGTCACAGTCGTTAAGACAGAAATTACCTCCTGCCAGTAGTCCTCCAATTGCGGGCAGCCCCAAAGCATATGCAGGAACCCTGCCCCCTCTAGATTACAACGAGGGCAGGCAGATGACCCCCCAAAATAGTCGTTCAGTTTGCTGGGTGTTAAGTAAGCACTATGTAAAACAAAATTGAATGAGCTGAAAGTGCGCATTTCGGGAACTCTTCCAAGGCCTCTCAACTACCTCCCCCCATGCCTTGTCTGTGATGGGTTCCCCTAGGTCCGTCTCCCATTTAAGCCGCAACGCTGTCAGGGGCTGACGCAGGTCCTGAGTAATCCGGCGATAAAGACAAGTCACCGCCTTAAAAGTACCTGCAGCCATCACCACGTACTGACACGCAAGGGACGTGTCCGGTTCCACTAACCCCCCTCGCCAATGCTTCCTAATTGCCGCAGATAGGGCTGCATGAAAAAGGAAATCCCCTCGCGGGAGATCATGGCGCTCCATGAGATCATTAAACGGTAAGAAGTTGCCCTCCTCGTACAGATCCCCTAAGGTGAGTATGCCCATCTCCGCCCAGGACTGCAGCTTGCTCCAGTCACCCCCATGAGGTAGCACCTCGCACATTGTCAGCGGAATTTCAGGCGCATACAGGGTCCCGACACGCAGCTTCCTGGCCATACGCATCCAGCACCGCTGCACAACGGCCAAGTCCAGCGGTATCGTGTCACCTCCCGGGCTCACCCGCAGCAGAACACAGGACAACAGGCGCCAGCTAGGATCCGATCCCCCCACAGTCTCCGGATGTCGAATGTGGCCCGCCACCCACTGTGCAAACCATTGGAATTGCGCAGCGTGATAATAGGCCTCCAGGTCCGGCAGCGCAAGGCCCCCTCCGCCCTAGGCCGTTTCATAGTAAGCAGCGTGACTCTCCGTCTCCCAGCCCCCCACAGGAACCCCGTTATTAAAGAATTGAGCTGCGCAAAGAACCTATTTGGGATCCAAACGGGGAGTGTCCCAAAGTAATAGAGGAATCGTGGCAAGGTGATCATCTTCACCAAGGCGACCCTACCCGCAACAGAGAGCGGGAGGGACCCCCAGAACTCGAAATTAGATTTGGCACTACGTAACGCTTGCCCCACATTGCCCTCCATCAGGTCACCGCTGTCATGATAAATCCGGGTCCCCAAGTAAGGGAGGCAACAAGGCTCCCATGGTATCGCCCCCACAGTCTGCCGATCTCGCCCGCCAGCTTTGGTAGGAAACAGGCACGATTTGGCCCAATTCACTCGAAGCCCCGACACTCTCCCCAAAGTCTCCAATAACTGCTTCGCCCCCTGAAGCGCATTTCGAATGTCAGGTAGGAACATGAGTAAGTCATCCGCATATAGCGCAATATGCTGCTCCTGTCCCTCCACCAAGAGCCCAGCGTAATAATTGCCCGACCTGGCATGTGCAGCCATAGGCTCCATTGCCAGAGCAAACAGCAAAGGGGACAGCGGACACCCCTGCCTCGTCCCTCGGGCAACCCCACAGGCAGCAGAAATTAGGCCCCCCGTCCTGACTGGCGGTAGACTCGCTGTACAGCAGCGCCGTCCATCGGAGGAACCGCTCCCCGAGCCCAAACTCCCGCAGTGCACTAGTAAGGTAGGGCCACTCTAGGCTATCAAAGGCCTTCTCAATATCGACCGCGAAAATGCAGGCCTCCTCTTTATCATAGGTGTCGGACCCCAAGACACGCATGAGTCTACGAACATTCATGGCGGTATTCCGGGATGGAATAAAGCCCGCCTGATCCCTGTGTACCAGCGTCGTCATGTGGGGCATTAACCTGCTTGCTAATACCCGGCTCAATACCTTATAGTCCATATTGAGCATCGCGAGAGGTCTATACGAGGAGCGGTCCCACGCGGGCCTGCCCGGTTTGAGAAGAGGAACTATAATGGCCTCACGCGTGGAGGCAGGGAGAACACCCTCACGATATGCTCTATTATACAGCGCCACCAGACAGGGTACCAGAGTGTCTGCATAGGTCGCATAAAATTCCACAGGTAGCCCGTCCGTGCCCGGGGTTTTGTTCCTGGCCATATGTTTTATAGCGCTGCGTATTTCACCCGCCTCGATATCCCTACCAAGGGCGACCGCCTCTTCAGGGCGAATCTTAGGGAGAGCCGCATCCGGCAGGAACCTCTCGTCACCAGGGAGGCCAGGGCCCAGCTTGGTACGATATAACTCGGAGTAGAATTGCAAAAATTGGGCATTAATACCTCTTTGAGTGTAAACCACCTCGCCTTCCTGCCCCCGCAGTTCCGTTATCGCCGTTCCTCTACGCGCCGGATTGGCTAACCAGGCCAGCAGGGCACCAGACTTATCACGCTCCGCGTGCATCCTATCTGTGTACGCCTTATAATCAAAGCAGCGCAAGCGCTCGAGCTGGAGCGCAAACTCCTCCCTGGCCGCAAGTAGCGCATCACGTTTATCCGGACGCTCTGGGCGCTCTCGCTCTGACACACGTAATTGCTGCTCCGCTGTTGTCACATCTTGCAGCAGCACCCTGCGAACTCCCACCATCTCTCCAATACAATGCCCTCGAATCACCGCCTTAAAGGCGTCCCATTCGACGAGCAGAGTGGATGCTGTATTAGTATTAGTCCTGAAATAGTCGTCAATGGCCGACCCTATAGTGTCCTTGAACACTGGATCTTCCAGCGTGTCCGGCCGCAGCCGCCATGTTGGAATGGCCAGGTGATCCCGTGTCCAGTGCAACTGCACCAGCAAGGGGTTATGGTCCGAGGACGTTCTGGCTAAATATTCGCTATGTACCATCCCCCCATGCACGTCCGGAGAGCAAAGGACCGAGTCCAGGCGAACATGCAGATCATGTAGTGAGGAGAAATAGGAGTAATCCCTGTCAGTCGGGTGATGGGCCCTCCACGTGTTCGTTAACCCCCATCGCTGCTGCCAGGTTCGCCTTGCCGCAGCCAGTCTGTGTACCGGGGCATCCACTAAGGGGGGGTGTGACCGATCTAAAAGGACATCAGTAATGCAATTGAAGTCGCCCCCTAGGAGCACAGATCCCACCAGCAGAGGGCCAATTTCGCTGATAGATGCGCAAAAAATGATACCTGGTCAGTGTTCGGCGCATAGATGCTCCCCAGTACTGTGTCTCTACCATCTAAGCGCCCCGACACTACTACAAATCTGCCCTCAGGGTCTACCAGTTGGCCAGTACTTTGAAAAGGGACTCAAGACCAGAGCGCGCGTAGGCCGAATATGTCGTGCAGAACACCTGCCCTCGCCAGCTGCGCTGCAAAGCTAAACCCTCCTGCTTGGTCAAATGGGTCTCCTGCAACAACGCAATCTGTACCCCTCGCCTTCTAAGATAGGCATGGACCTTATGGCGACGTGTCATATTATGCATCCCCCTAATGTTCCAGGACAAACAGCGGATACCTACGGCGGTTCCCATGAGGCGGCGGTTCGCAGTCCATTGTCCCTACCTCCTGCAGCGGCATGCTTGGCCCCAAGTACTCCCTCCCCCCCATTACCCCTCCAAACCCCCAACTCCCCTTCCCCAGGACAGGTTCCCTGAAACTAGTTCCCATCCAAACTGATACAACCTTTAACTGTGCACACAGCAGCAGTGAGACGTGTGCCGACCCTTCAGGACCCAAAGCCCCTCCTGGTCCCCCCCCGCTCAACACCAGTAGGGGGCCACCCATCAATAGTAAACAATGGACACCGCCCCTCCTTTGATGCAGGCCCGGAAGCACACAATAAACAAACCCAAACCAGGCTACAAGTCCAGCGCATCCAACCGTCCGCTGCTCACTCAGCCAAAAAGGTCCGCCGTCTGCGGAGTGACCACAGGTAGCTCGGTGTCAGAGTTCATTGTCGGGCTGCAAGAGATAGAAGTCTCAGATCCACACAGGGTTCGACTAGGGGTAGCAGCACCCGGGCCGACTTCACCCTGACTGATCACTGCGACCGCCTGTACCGCCCTGTCCCGTTCAAGGCGGAGATCCGGCATCGAAGGCGCCCTCGCCGGACTCGAGTGGGCAGGGGATCCGCACTACACGTGGCTCGCAGCAGAGCTTCGCCTGGACCTCGTTCGTCGCATCTCAAGCCATTGCCAGGCCTCTTGTGGGGTAGTGAAAAAGTGCGTGCCAGTGGTGTCCACTACTCGCAGCCGGGCCGGGAAGAGCATGGCATACTGTAGCCCAAGTTGGCGGAGTTTCCGTTTAAAGGCAATGAAGGAGGCGCGCTGTTTCTGAACCTCCCTAGTGAAATCCGGGAATATCATCACCTTGGAGTTGTCAATTTGAAGCTGTTGCTTTTCCCTAGCCCGCTGCAAGAGATGATCCCTGTCTCGATAGTGCAACAGTCTCACCACCAACGGCTGCGGGGGAGCACCCGGCTTAGGAGGCCGCGCCGGCACCCTATGGGCTTGTTCAAGGGCAAAGAATGGGGACAGACCCTCCGGGGCCACTTCAGATCTGAGCCACTCCTCCAGAAATCGAACAGCGTCATCCCCTTCTGCCCGTTCCGGAACCCCCACTATGCGGAGGTTATTTCTGCGGGATCGTCCCTCACTGTCCTCTGCCCGTAGTTCCAAGACCCGAACCTTGGCTTCCACCTGTGTCAAGGATCGCTGCAGGACTGACACTGCATCCGGTACTCCCTCCATTGTTTTCTCCGCCGCCGATACTCTTTCTTTTAATTTCCTGTGGTCGTCTTGAAGTAGAGAGAGATCCACACCAATGGCGTCGATTTTCGCCTCAAGGGTCTCTCTGGACGAGGTAATAGCCTGCAGTATGTTGGTTAGCGTAGGTCCTCCCGGTGCGGCAGCTCCCGAGCGCTCCGATACCTCTTCCTCCTCTTCGGATTGATGACCTGCCCCTTCCATCTGGAGGACCGCAAATCCCTTCCTCCTGGACACTCGCCCCATCTCAGCAGAGCACCAGCAGCCACAGGGATCCCCAGCCGCCGCAGGTCCCCACCAGCAGCCAAACCGTCCACCTTCCGGGCCGGCTCCGGTCAGCGATTGGGGTCCCGTCTCACCAGCGGGCAATAGTGGCCAGTCGTGTTGCGGCACACCGCGAAGAACGGCAGTCCTCCGCCAAGATCCCACAGCTACTCCACCAGGGGGGGAAAATCTGGGGGCACCCTTCGTCGTAGGCGCTGGTCTCGCCTGAGCGTCGCAGCAGGTGAAAAGCACTCCAATGGCCCAGGGTGCAGTTAGTAAAGTCCCCCGGGGCACCGCATCTCATGCAGCATCCACCTAACTCAGCGGTGAACTCGGATGCCCGGTTACTCCCAGCCAGCGCCCCCCCACAGCCAGGCGCACTCCTCAGATCTCTCCTTCCCGTATACAAGTCCAGCCGGGGGCCGCTAGGTTCCGCGCCAGTGCATCAGGGCCAGGGTATGTTCAGACTGTCAGTCTCACAGGCCCCGGCGCCGCTCCCCCCACACGTCCATATGGCCCGTGCAGGCAGCCGGGACGAGCTCCAGCGCTCCGCCGTCACCTTCCACTCCCCACCGCCGGGCTCGCTCACTCGTACCAGGGATCACTCCGCACTCGTTCTCTCACCAGGTCGGGTCCGCCGACCGTCTCCTGCCGGCCACTCCCGCAGTCAGGTTCTCCCGCAGCTCACGGGTCCGCCATCTTGGGGCCGCAATCAGCCTCCTGCTGCATAGATGTCCCTACTCCATATGCCGCCTCCGCTCCCGATCTGCTGCCAGATTTCGCTCCAGGGAGAGCAAAGAGCCACCGCCCAATCGTCCGCAGCCCGGCTCAGGGCGTCCAAGCGCACGGAGGGCGCTCCATCAGGACGCGGCCGCCATCTTGTGCGATCGCCGCCGGGAGCCGACCCGGTCAGGAAAACAGCTCCCTGCGCCTCAGTCCAGCCACACTGAGCGTCGCCAGTGCACCAAGAGGGGCAGCAAGGGTTCCGACACCCGATGGGTGTTCAGGGGCCCCCCCAGTTCATCAGGATGTATGGTAGCGGAGGGAGGCCACGGAGGAGCTCCGAGGTCCGCTACGTCCTCATCGGCGTCAAGCCACCCCAAAGTTGGCAATGCCCATGCTGTACAACAGGGACAAAAAGGCAATGTCAGAGCCAATGATCTCAAAGGCGAAACCTATTGGTTTTTCAATGCTTGTTAGGCCTCGGCACAACACCCCAGTGATTCTGAGCAAAATCAGTTAATCTCCCTATGTGTGAAAAAGAAAAAAGCATGTAATTTGACAAAAAATCCTGTCACATAAAGAAAACAACTGCGCCCATGTCCATGGTCATAGTGAAAACATATTTGGAAGTAGATAATATCGGTTGTTACAATAAAAGCACAAAACATCTGTTATTACAATACACATCCATTTCAAAGGAGAAAATGGCTTCTTTGAAGTGTGTGTGGCATAGTAAAACATAGCTACAAATGACAAGAGGTTCAACAAGGACGACAGGGAAAAAGAAAAATAGTACCTAAATCACAGTGTGATCAGCAGAAGGATAGCAATCAAGCTGAAGCAATCAGTACAAGGTCCATGCTCTCACGGCAGCAAGAGCTCATGCAGTGTCACAGGCGAGACCTAAAACTGAGTGCCAGTGCCCACCACATACACAAATTAAGAACTGGTTCTGTCCATATGCTGCAAATGTAAGAACTACACAGAAAAAACCATATTAGCTTTGTCGATGCATGTTTCTGAGTTTCTTGTATGGGGTTCTGAGCTGTAACCGTGTTAACAAGGCTAACTTTATGGTAATGGTTGCCTCTGGGTGGCATTGGCACTTATTTCGACACCAAAATTCTCGACCCATCCTACAGTTGGCAATCCAGAATCTAAAGAGCCTGGTAATGGCTACTTGTCCTGCCTAGGCCCAGGATTTGAAGCAGCCACTACAGAGATGCTATCTAGTGGCCTGACAAGGCATGGCAAGAAAGCTGCTGCCTGGAAGTTGTTTGATGTGTGTTGCCTCCAACACTGACAGCGGTGTGGTGGTCAGCTTACGGATCCAGCAGTACCACGAGTCAGTCTTGAGGCCTATGCCTAGAGATCCAACAGTTTTGAGACGCCAATGCAGAGCTGGACTGTACTATGGAGGGCGCAGGCGAGGGTCGTCTATTCGGCACCAGTTTTATGTGCTTCAGCAAGGACGACTATTGTTGCGCCCTTCTCCCTGAACCCAATGAAGCCTCTCTTCCATGGTCTGCCCATCTATCTCTTGATGTTGGGCTGACAGGGTCCAGGCCCACATGGCTACCATCTACAATGCCCTCTACAATTTTATTCCCAGTAATGGGACTTCTGATGGGTAAAACGGTGAGATGGGGACTCAGTGGTGAGAACGCTGAGTTGCATTGAGAGTGTTTGAAGGCCATGGAGAGGGAGCACGATAGGCCACACGCTTTTAGGGGGCAAGAACACTGGCAAAAAAAATGTGTTACACCAACTAAGCACTGTAAGCAACAAATATGCTTAACTAACAACTCTCTGGCAGATGCACTGATCTTCGGTTAAAGCACAGAAATAAATTATAGTCCCCCAAGAAACGCCCATGTATGGGTATCAAGTGCAGACATTCCAGCTTGCTGATTTTAATCCGGCAGAGGTACAGACACATTCTTCAAAACAGCTTATAAACCACACTATTGTTTTTCTGCAGTCCTTTCAGCAAAGTAATTTCGCCTTTGGTTTGAATAAAATGACTCTGGTGACCTGGCAATGAGATTTGTGTAGGTAAATTAAATTATTGTCAAGATAATGGACAAAAGGCTTGGAAAGAAAGCTACCTGGGGCATGAGAACTTAACAAATAAGATGCAGACTTCTGAAAAGTCACCGTTCCTTCAAACAGCAAATGATAACTTTCACTGTATAAATGCGTGACAAAACAAGCAGGAAACATTTACCTTTCAATAAATATATATAGTAACAGTGTCAGGTGTCGTGTGCGATAGTGTTTGAATCTCTGGAAACCAATACAATTTGAAACTGCACAGTTTCAGATAACAGTGAAAAGACCAAAAGGGAAGCTGCTACATTAAAAACAAAGCACTTGCATGTTTCTTACGGCATATCATACTGCTAACATGAGGTGTTTTGATAACGAGCACCATATTAATGGCAAGTTCAGACCAGATCAACCCTCAAAAGCATCTGTCAGATGTTGACGCATGTATTTTAAGAAATCCCACAAACTGCCAAACCCCGGGATCATACTATGATGCAGTTCTTTAAATCTCAAAACCACCAAAGTGATATGCACAATATTGAAACCTTAGTGGCAAGCAATTTTAAATCCTCAAATAACAGCTCACACACAACTGTATTAGTAAGATCCTAGCAATGCCAATAAAAATGCTGAAAACAGTCAGAAAGTCATAAGCAAGTAGAACGCTCATTGCAGCCAAAGCCATCACCAGATTTCATTGTCGTATTTGAAAACATTTTTTTCACTTAATCCAATCTCGAAGATATTCGACAGCAGAAGCCTGGCTTGGAGAAACTCACTCTGGTTCACTAAAATATGCGAATCTGTGGCTTTTTCGCATATTGTGGTTTTCCTGCATTTGCCACATAATTCATCATCTGCTGCGTAATCTACAGATTTTAACAAAAAAAACTGTTTCTAGTTCAAACGGGCCAAAAGTTACTTAAAATGTGGCGACATGTTTGCGCACAGTGAAAGGCTTTGCAAGGGTTAACTGTTCATCTTTCAGTTGCTTATTTCTGTAATTGGTTCTTAAACCGGTACCACTGAGGTAAAATGTTTGCCCAGTTAATATTACCATGTGTATAAATTACAAAATAATGAAGTAATACTATTTTAAAAAATGTTCCGCACTAAGCTGCATAATTTGCCTGTTCTTGCTATATAATTTAGTCAACCCTGCCACATAATTTGGTGCTCCTCTGCTGTAGAACTACAGTGGCCCTGACTAAACGTTTTGTAACCCACATTTTGTATGGTTATGGTGATCCTGAGGTAACAAGACCTGCCACTCCTCCAGGACAATTGGGAGAAGGGAGTTAGGTTACTTGAGAGTGAAGTATGAACACAGCAAATATCGTAGACTGGAGGGTAAGTTTAGAAAGGAATTCCCAACTTGGGTATACGAAAAGTAAGAAGTGAGACCTCCAATCAAAGATGACTGGAGATCCGACCAGAATATAGGTGTTGGTTGGTGCCCCATCAGAGACCAGAAAAAAAGATAAAGTTGCATATAAACCCCAAGTGAAGCATTCTGATTCAGTATGCTCCGGATTTTGACCATTAGCAGAATGACAGAAAAGAGTCAAAACAGACCAAACAGGTTCTCTCATGTATACAGTTAATGACTGTAAAATAACAGAGCAGGGAAAGGAGGTTGAAATGTATTTCTGAAACTCCTCTTCAACTGAAAAAGAAACCATCCCTATAGCACACACACATACCACAAGTTCACTCACATCACATAATTATTCAAGTTTAGATGCTTTTATTCCACATATCACAATGGGTCAAAAGTTCAGATTTCACAGATGTCGTGATGGAGCAGAGTAAATGAAAAAATGTAACCCCTAACAAATTTTATAAATAATTAATAAATATGTTTGTTTAAATGTATTAATCAACAATGTACGTGAGGGAAGGGTAACACGCAAGTATGTGTGCTGAATAATCTATTTACAAATGTCTGTGTGTCTAATTATAACATAAAAATAATTGCGTACTAAATAAATAATAAATGCATGATTACGTGCTTCATAGAATATAAAACGTGACGTTGCAAAAACAATAGTGATGGTAAGTAAGGAACAGCTTAAATGTTGCTTTCTGCTAGGTAATAACTAATTGGGAGTACGTAGATGACGGGAGGGAAACGAAAAGGCTATGTTTCTCTATTTTAATTATGTTTTGTTTATTTCTAAATAGTGCTTCTAAGTCTAATCGAGTGGCGATATAAAATGGCTACCGTTTATTAGAGTACGCATGCGCTGAGAAAACACATGACAAGGGAGAAAAAGTTGGAGAAAGACTGACCACGTGATGGTGCTGAACGGCTAGGATGCAAGAATGGTCAAGGCTGATGTGACCTATTTGAACTGATAGTGTGCCATGGTGATCAGCAGAGAATTGTGGGAAACAGTTTAAAGAGAAAGGACAATGCCTGCAGAGTTCTCGAATGTATCGAAAGAAGTTACAAATGTACTGATCGAAGCGGATGGAAACAGGTCTTGAACTGTGAGAAAGGAAATTAACATATGCATTCCAGAAGAACAAGCTGGATCCGGGAGAATTTGATTAAAACTGAATAAATGAACTGAGTGGACCAATGAAAGAAAAGCGCGTTATTAATGTTGCAACAATTTAGTTAGCAAAGTTAGAATTAGGGTATAAGTAGGCCTACTCTTAGTGGGAGGGGTAGTTGGTGCTTCCAGTGCTTGGTGTTCCAGATCGATCCATTTACTGAGCGGGAGATGCTGAAAGACTGTTAGATGAGACGGGTTGCGGTAGCTGATGCTGACGAGCTGAAGTTTCTGTTGCTGTCTTATTTTTCCAGTTGAGTATGAGAATCAGGTTATTTTTCAACTTTAAACTTAGGTTAGAAATCATTAGGCTAAATTAGGAAGATAGGCAGGTTAATTAGGATTTTTCCTCATGACAAAATTTCCTTTCTGCAATAAAATTGATTTTGCTTAATAAATATTTGATTTAATAATGTATGAATAATTGAATAATAAAGTCTAAATTCTTTTCCATGCCTTTAAAATTATATAAATTTTGAAATTCTTAAATCAAACGACTCAGTGATTATTTACTAAATGGTTGTGAAATTAGTAATTAGTTATTGTGATTTAGCTGGTCTTGATCACTATCAACTGATTTTCACTAGATGATCCATCGACAAACAATGAGCAGGAATATCTTAAGAAATAACTAAGAAAGCGATAGGTTAAGGTAATAAGGTATCCCGGCTCCTTCCAGCGGTACATCATGATGATTTTTATTTAGTTTTTTCTTTCTCCTAGGAGTATAGATTCGTAAAAGTGTAGAGGAAATCCAGGTGTGTGTGTGTTTGTTAGGCGATGTCATGGGCCCCATCGTCATGTGGATGTGAGAAATATAAGTCGCGCCTGGATGACCGATAAGTGACCTAGGAGGAAATAGTTTTCATTGTATCCGCTGCATCAGATTTCTTGGTAGCAGAGTTATGGTTTCTATAGATTAGTTTGGTGATTATTGATTATTTTGATGACTAATACTATATGTTGAGTCGCGTTATGTTATATGTGAGTTTTCACGCTTCTGGGATGTAGGAAGTGGAACACGTGTGGCAAGAGAAGTCACATGGAATTTGGTACATGGTCTGAATTCATTTTTTGGTAATAACACAGGTTGTGTTATGTTAGGGATTTTCTGTACGAAAGGTGTGTAACTGAGATAGCAAATCACGTTTTCTTGTGAAACTCTGGCCTTAATTCTCAGGAGCATAGTCTCCACATGTGTCTTATCCCCAGAGAAACGGGTTTACTGTTTGCTTGAAAGAAGGGTAAGGTAGAGGGAAGTGCTACTTTATCGGCGAAAGTTAATAATTCTGTGGTAGGGTAGAGGTAAGCGATGCCTACTGGAAATACAGGATTCTTGTGTAAAAGGACAAAGCCGTCACTTTTGTTTAGCGAATCAGACTATGGAATTGTTTTAAATGTTGTAACTAACAAAGAAACATTGAAAAGAAAAATTGCCGATAATTTTTGTAAAGGAGGGGTAAAAGAGCAAGAGTGACATAGACAGTGCCGCGCTAGGATTGGATAGTGCGCTAGTCACGTGAACGCAAAGACAGGAGTGATGCAGGAAAAGTGCCGCGCTAAGATTGGTGGGTACGCGGGAGAAGGAAATCGTTCTGATTGGTGTGGTGGTGTGAATCGCGCTGTGATTGGTTGAAGTTCCGTACACGGAACAGTGCTGGTTTTGAAGAGAAAAACCAAGCGAAAACATGCCGTATTATGAGTATGAAAGGGAGAGAACGTCATGGACGACAAAAATTAAGAATTTCTTTAAGAGAGACAAAAAGGTTGTGACTAGAGAGGGACAAGTAATTCCTCCGCCGAAATCAGCAGCTTCACATATGATGCTGAAATATGGATATCATACATGCATATGGTTAGAAAATTGGGCAAAGTATACGAAGAATGATGGAGCATTGGCTTTCCCTGAGAATGGTTCATTTAGTGTAGCGGTTTTGCGGAATTTGAGAGAAAAGATGACAAATTTAGAACCTAGACCGACACAGTTTGAAGCGTTGACGGAATGGGAAGATGAGATGTATGAGCGAGAGAGATTCAGAGGTTTAAGGGATCATGAGTTTATGCCTGGAAGAATGTGGGGAATAAATCATGAGGATAGAATAAAACGATGGAGATGTGCTAACATGACAGGAGGTTTGTTTCCGGCTTTTACAGTTGAGGAAGAGACTAAGAGAAAACGTACTGAGAAAAAGAAACATATGGAGAGGGAAAAATATATGCATGAGAGCGAAACAGATGATGAATTGCTGGAAGATATTCTAAATAGAAATCCCCCTCCGTATCAGCAGAGTTCTACAGTGGTGACACCTAATGCGCCGCAAATAGAGACTGTGCGAAATAAAAGTCCTGTAAAAGAATTGAAATAAATAGGTCACAAGATCAAATAAGAAGTTCACAAAATGAAGGAGTAGAAAGTGACAATGCAACTGAATTAGCAAGAACAACAAAAGAGCTGACTGAGAAAATTAGGGAATTAACGAAAAACATGGAAGCTGTAACTGTACCCGTAACAATAGGTCCAGTAATACCAGTTTTTGAGAATCAGAAAATTGATGAACGATCTTTAGTGATTCCTATGAATTCACAATTTCAGAGAGAAAAAGAAAGGATGGAACCAAGTACAAGTAATTTGGCTAGTACCTACAGACCAAGTCCACCTACAAATGAGACAGTGAATGAGTGTAATGGTAGGAAAATGCCTATGGTAACAGAATTTGCAACAGTGACCCCTGAAAAGAGTGGTAATTGGATAGAACTAAATAATACGCCTATAGGTCCGACTCCTGATGAGTTAAATGAGTGGATGAAGGCATTTAAAATAAAAGAACCAGAAGAAAAACCATTAGATGTAATTAGGTTAAAGATTGACATGGAAGAATTAATTTTAGGGATGATTGGTACAGAAAAGCTGAAAAATTACCAGGATGATGAGATTATGTTTCTGTGCAAAAGTATTACATGGAGAGCTAAAAATTTACATGACAAACTGGAAGAGATAGCAAGTGAAATTGGAGTAGATTTTGTGAAAGTGAAAACACTGCAGAAACCGTACAGAGTAGACTTTTGTGAGAAAGATATTGAAAATTTGAACACAGCAGGAAGGCTGACACAGATAAAAGAGTTAATTGTTTTACTGAGAAAATGGGGTGATGTGGACAGATGGAAAGTCAGATGGACGAAAAAGTATGAGAAAACTGCAGACAAAGCTTCTTTGGCTTTTATGATAACTGAAAAGGAACCTGTTGCAAGAGAATATCCTATGAGAGAAACTCCAGGTGGTAGTTATGTGCATGTTCCCTGGACTAGACAGGATATACTGTCATTTACAAACGAATTCCCGAAGCTGAGAGAGAAACCAGTTGAATGGTACCGACAAGTGGAGAGGTTTGTGAAGGTTTCAAAGGTGTTGTGGATAGATTTAGATGGATTGTTTGACATAGTGGTGCCAACTGATTTGTGGTCTGAATGTAAAATTACAGTTGACTGGCCAACTACAGAATATCCAAGAGATCCTAAGAAAGGAGCTCCAGGTCCTGAGGTGATGAGGAAATATGATAAGGTGATTACCTTTTTGAAAAATAAGATTCCTCCTAAAGAAACAGATTGGGTAAAAATAGACAGAACTACACAGGAAAGTAAGTAGTCCGTACATGCCTATTATGAAAGATTGTTGTTGGTTTTCAAGCAGTATAGTGGGTATGAGGAGTTGAGTGAAAAGGATATGAGTCATTTTGTATATAGATTTGTGTTTGGGCTGAAACCAGAGATTAGTGAAATGATTAAACAACATATGATTAACTGGCAAAACGGCACTGTAGATGAGGTACTGGGGTATGCTAAGTATTGTAGTGATGATATTGAGAGTAGACAGCGTAAATTGAAAGAGAAGGCAATGTGGGCACAGGTGAAAGTGGCAGAGAAACAAGAAGCTCAATTGAATAATAATGGGAATGAAACAGGACAGAATAAATCCCGACCTAACATAGGTAAAGGGAAAGGTCAAATGAGTCTAGAAGAGGCAAAGAAAAAATGGCCATGTCATAATTGCGGAAAATTATGGCATTGGAGAAACGAGTGTACGTTCCCACCTAAACCTAATCCGGAAAATCAATCATTAAATCCACAGGTGCAGAATGAGGTAGTTGTTCAACAAGGTCAGGTGCCACAACCACCACTTCCCAACAATGTTAACCAGCAAAGATACAGTACAGAAACAGGATTCTATGGAGGAGAGCAGGTAACACAATTGCCGCGAGCAGCTAACATTTCTCAGTATTGGTTGCGTTAGAGTGAGGATGAGTCGGATGAAAGTTTCTGACGGTGTCTAGGAGAGGGAAAAGAGTGCGTACTTGGCACAACTCTAGAGGTAGATCAGTCTGGTCCCTTTGTGGATGGAGAAGTGAATGGTGCAAATGTAACATTCCTTGTCGATACTGGAGCTACCCATTCTACTGTTAGGTCAGTGGAAATTCCAAACCTTCCTCTCTCAGGTGAATATATCCAAGTAGTTGGAGTAGCTAATCAGCAGATTAAAACACCACTTACTGAATTAGTGGAAGTAAAAATTGGTTCTTTTAACAAAATGCATAAATTTGTAGTCTGCGATTGTAGTCCCGTAAATCTTTTAGGTCGTGACCTTTTGTGCAAGATGAACTGCACAATTTATTGTACGCCAGATGGAATTGGATTTCAGACCCCAGATGAAGATGTATTGTATAAAGTGACATTGATGAATCAGGAACCTGAAATGAATGGTTTGTTTCCTGCATTTGATGCAGAAAAACTTCCAAAAGAACTGAAAGAGACAGTGAAAGAGAATGTGTGGGATTTTACAGGAGAAGATATTGGATTGATGAAAGAAGTAGATCCCGTAAAAGTAACAGTAAAAGAAGGAACAACTTACCCAAATACGCCACAGTATAAATTGACTCCAGAAATAATTGAAGGAATAACTCCTGTAATAAATAAAATGATTGAACAGGGAATTCTAAAAGAAATAATGAGCAGTCCATGTAATTCACCTATAATGGGACTGAAAAAGCCAAACGGAACATATAGAATAGTACAGGATTTGAGAAAGGTCAATAAAATAGTTGTGCCTTGTTGTCCAATAGTGCCAAACCCTGCAGTAATTCTATACCAAATTCCACATGAAGCTGAGTGGTACACCGTGATAGATTTGTGTCACGCATTTTCTCTATTCCTTTACATCCAGATAGCCAGCCATTATTTGCGTTCCGGTTCGGAGAGCGTATTTTGGCATGGTGCCGAATTCCTCAGGGGTATACAGAAAGCCCCTCAATCTTTAATCAAATTTTAAAGAAGTCCCTGGAAGATTTGAAAATGCCAGAAAAGTCAGTGATGGTGCAGTATATCGATGACCTGTTGGTGGCATCGAAAACAAAAGAAGCATGTGTAAGCGATACAATTGCTTTACTGAACCATTTAGAGAAAAGAGGACATAAAGTGTCCCCTTCGAAATTGCAGTTTTGTCAAAAAGAAGTCCAATATTTAGGGCATAAAATTGAGAAAGGAGTGCGAAAGATAACGACTGAAGAGAATAAAAATGATTCAAGGAATGAGAGCACCAATGACGCAAAGAGAGGTAAGAATGTTTCTGGGAATGGTTGGATATTGCCGACAATGGATAAGTGGTTTTTCCTTGATTGCTAAGCCATTACAAAAACTGACCAAGAAGGATGTAAGAGACCCTTTTGAATTGAATGACGAAGAAATGAAATCTTTCAAAGAGTTGAAAAAGAAATTGTGTGAGGCCCCTGCTTTAGGAATGCCTGACTACGAGAAGGATTTTGAATTGTACTGCAGTGAAAGAAATGGATGTGCATTTTCAGTACTGGTACAAAAACATGGAACAATGAAGAGACCAATTGCTTATTTTTCAGCTGTTTTAGATCCTATAGCAAAAGCGTTGCCTGGATGTCTGAAAGCTGTTGCTGCTACTTGTGTAAGTCTGGAACAAAGTGAAGGTATAGTGATGGGGTATCCACTGAGAGTATATGTTCCCCATTCAGTAGAGATTCTTTTGACAAGAACAAAAACACAGTACATGACACATAGTCGGCTGACTAAGTACGAAAAAGTAATCTTGAGTGCAGAAAATGTGACCATAGATAGATGTATGAATGTGAATCCTTCGACATCATTGCCAGATGAAGAGAGTATAATTGAACAAGATGAAGTAGATCATGATTGTCTGAATGTGCTGGAATATTGCACAAAACCAAGAGCTGACATAAAAGATGAGCCTTTAAAAGAATCAGATTATGTCATGTTTGTGGATGGCTCATGCTTGAGAACGAGAGAAGGAGTTTTAAGCGCAGCTTACGCAGTGTGCACAGTGGCGACTGTGATGGAAGCGTCTTGTCTGAAAGGAATAAGGTCTGCCCAAGTTGCAGAACTGATTGCTTTGATTCAAGCATGTAAGTTGGGAAGAAATGTACGAGTTACGATTGTGACCGATAGCCAGTACGGTTTCGGTATAGTGCATGATTTCGGTCAGATTTGGTCACAAAGAGGTTTCTTGACGTCTGCAGGAACACCTATCAGAAATGGAGATTTTGTAAAGAAACTGATTGAGGCGATACAGCTGCCTAGGCAGATAGCTGTAGTTAAATGCAAAGCACATAAGAAAAATGAAGATTACATAACTGTCGGAAATAATTACGCCGACGAGATAGCCAAATATTGTGCAGAGAACATGGTATCCCTGAATAAGA
Source organism: Calotriton arnoldi (assembly GCA_963921515.1). Lineage (NCBI taxonomy): Eukaryota > Metazoa > Chordata > Amphibia > Caudata > Salamandridae > Calotriton > Calotriton arnoldi. Next base: position 3,333,051 of record CAWUFW010000445.1, read on the forward strand.
ATCGCGAAAGGGAGCATATCTCTTCTCCTTTGCTTTTTACTAACACTGTCGAGACATGGGCTGAGGTGAGACAGTTACAGGAAGTTGCAAATGATGAGGAAAAAGATTACTGGATAAAAGCAGGATGTAGAAGACAAGAAAACAATGGTGTGTGGGTTTACAGAGATGAAAGACCAGTTATGCCTGATAGCATGATTTCAGACATGGCACGGATGTACCATGGACAAGCTCATATTGGGAGAGATGCAATGATCAGACTTTTTAGACAAACATGGTATAACCCAAAATTCAGAGCCATAGCTGAAAGTCTTTGTCAAAGAGGTCTTATTTGTCAGCAGTTTAATCCAGGAAGAAAGACAATAGTGAGTCTAGGAACAATAGGACGAGAAGGAGGTCCGTTCACTAGAATGCAATTGGATTTCATTGAAATGCCCCTTGTAACAGACTAAAATATGTTCTAGTGGTCGTCTGTTTGTTTTCTCGTTGGGTGGAGGCATACCCGACTAGAAGGAATGATGGAATAACGGTAGCAAAACTTATGCTACGAGAGTTCATTCCAAGGTATGGTTTTCCAGTCACGATTGAGACAGATAGAGGAACACATTTTCAAAATGAGTTGATTCAATTAATTTGTGAAGCATTAAGTATTAAACAAAAACTGCATTGTGCATACAGACCAGAGGCTTCTGGGGTAGTAGAGCAAATAAATGGAACAATTAAGAACAGGTTAGGAAAAATGTGTCAAGCTACAGGACTCAAATGGCCCGATGCACTGCCCCTTGTCCTGATGACCATCAGAAGTATTCCTGAAAAGAAAACTGGACTTAGTCCTCATGAAGTGATCATGGGACGAGCAATGAGACAAGCACAAGTACCTGTCAACAAGTTACTGACTATAACTGATGATCTAGTACTGGATTATTGCAAAGGACTGGCTGATGTGGTGCGTTCTGTGTTTCATCAGGTTGGACCGGATGCGACCACTCCTGAAAGAAAACCAGCCCACGACTTGAATCCAGGAGACTGGGTCCGCATAAAAGTCCACAGGAGAAGAAACTGTCTAGTTCCTCGCTGGGACGAGCCACGACAGGTAATCCTAGTGACAACGACTGCAGTCAAGTGTGCAGGAGTGAAAAACTGGGTCCATGCCAGCCACACAATCAGAGTTTCAGAACCTGAAGATCGACCTGAAAGTCGACATCTGGAAAACCCAACTGCAAGTACCTCTATAGAGGAAGAGGAAGAAGAAAAAGGAGAAGGAGAAATTGCAGAAGTTCCAGAACTTGAAGATCGACCTGTAAGTCGACATCTGGAAATATCTGTCACGAGTTCAGGATCTGATGATTCAGTTGAAAACTGAAGAATTTCGAAGAAAAACTTGGAAATTTGAACCAATTAGAGAAGAGAATGAACAAGAAAATGATCTAAATGAGCAACCAAGTACAAGTTATGGTGGAAATCCTTCAAAAGTAATATTAATAGACAAGGAAGGGAAAGAGACAATTAAAAAGCTAGAAAATCGAGAAGAACCCCGAGGAGCAATAGGGACAGATAGTGAAACAAAAGAACAGGGAAAATTAGAAGCAGAGTGTGAGATAAATACCAATTCGGAAGAACATCGAGGAGGGACAGTAATAGGTGAACACAAGAAGGAGAAAATAGAACCACCAGTAAAAGAAAATGAGATCATAAGTTTCAAAATAAGAGATAATTGTGAGAAAATTGAAACAGAATCTGAAGAAAGCGGAGAAGAAGAGAAAACAAGAACTGAATCAAGAAAAAGAAATTGGAAATCAGAAAGAGGAGAAAAAGAAGGTGAAGCCAAAAGGCCAAGAAAAGGAGGCAATTGGCCCAGCAACTATATAAGAAAATTGAGATACAGGATAATCAGCACAGGAGAAAAAAGTGCTGAACAGGTGAATGAAATAAGTCAAAAGGAGCAAGAAAAGCCAAGTGGAAAACGATTGCAAAAGTCTAAAAGAATAAAGAAAGTGAATTCGAAATACAAGTCACCTGAGTGGTTGTAATCAATCAATCAATCATGTCACTTATAAAGCGCACTACATACCCGCGAGGGTCTCAAGGCGCTGGGGGAAGAGGGGGGTGGTGCTGCTACGGATCGAAGAGCCAGGTCTTGAGGAGTCTTCTGAAGGCCAGTAGGTCTTGGGTCTGTCGGAGGTTGGTGGGGAGGGTGTTCCAGGTCTTGGCGGCGAGGTGGGAGAAGGATCTGCCGCCGGCGGTCGTTTTCCGGATACGGGGGGACTGTGGCGAGGGCGAGGCTGGTCGAGCGGCGCTGGCGGGTGGGGGTGTAGAAGCTGAGTCGTCTGTTGAGGTAGGCTGGTCCGGAGTTGTGGAGTGCTTTGTGTGCGTGGGTGAGGAGCTTGAAGGTTATCCTCTTGTTGACAGGGAGCCAGTGCAGGTCTCTCAGGTGGGGTGTGATGTGGCTGCGTCGGGGGATGTCGAGGATAAGACGTGCAGAGGCGTTCTGGATGCGTTGCAGCCGTCTCAGGAGCTTAGCCGTCGTTCCTGCGTAGAGGGCGTTTCCGTAGTCCAGCCTGCTGGTGACGAGGGCCTGGGTGACTGTTTTTCTTGTTTCGGTGGGGATCCACTTGAAGATCCTGCGGAGCATTCGGAGGATGTTGAAGCAGGATGAGGAAACGGCGTTGACCTGCTTAGTCATGGAGAGGGTGGGGTCGAGGATGACCCCTAGGTTGCGTACGTGGTCGGTGGGTGGCGGGGCTGTTCCCAGTGATGTTGGCCACCAGGAGTCGTCCCAGGCTGAAGGGTTGGAACCAAGGATGAGGACCTCCGTCTTGTCCGAGTTCAGCTTCAGGCGGCTGGTCCTTATCCATTCGGCGACGGCCTTCATTCCTTCGTGGAGGTGGGCTTTGGCGGTGTGAGGGTCTTTGGTGAGGGAGAGGATCAGCTGGGTGTCGTCGGCATAGGAGATGATGTTGAGGTTGTGCTGTCGGGCGACGTGGGCGAGGGGTGCCATGTAGATGTTGAACAGCGTTGGGCTGAGGGAGGAGCCTTGGGGTACGCCGCAGATGATCTTGGTGGCCTTGGATCGGAAGGGGCGAGGCGGACGCTTTGTGTTCTGCCGGAAAGGAAGGATGTGGTCCAGTCCAGGGCCTTCTCTTGGATCCCGGCGTCGTGAAGGCGTGTTCGTAGTGTGTGGTGGCAGACCGTGTCGAAGGCGGCTGATAGGTCCAGGAGGATGAGGGCTGCTGTTTCTCCGTTGTCTAGCAGGGTCCTGATGTCATCGGTGGCGGCGATGAGGGCGGTTTCGGTGCTGTGGTTGCTGCGGAAGCCGGACTGGGAAGGGTCCAGGATGTTGTTCTCCTCGAGGTAGCGGGTCAGTTGTTTGTTGACGATTTTCTCGGTGACCTTCGCGGGGAACGGGAGCAGAGAGATGGGTCGGAAGTTCTTGAGGTCCTTGGGGTCTGCCTTGGGTTTCTTGAGTAAGGCGGTGATCTCGGCGTGCTTCCAGCTTTCCGGGAAGGTTGCTGTCTCGAAGGAGATGTTGATTATTTTCCGGAGATGGGGCGCGATGGCTGTACTGGCTTTGTTGAAGATGTGGTGAGGGCACGGGTCTAGCGGTGAACCGGAGTGGATGGTGTTCATGATCTCGCTGGTGTCCTCGTCGTTGATGTTGGTCCAGGAGAGCAGGCGGTTGGTGGTTGTGGGGGCAGTGGTCTCGGTGGTTGCCGGGGCGGTCGTGGTGTTGAAGCTGTCGTGGATGTCGGCGATTTTGCGGTGGAAGAATGTGGCCAGTGAGTCGCACAGGTCTCGCGACGGCTGGATGTCGTTGGTGTTGGAGCTGGGGTTGGAGAGTTCTGTACATCGCTCTAACTGATTACAAAGAAGAAAGAAACACTCACGAGAACCCGAGACTACGAAACCGAATGGGTAAAGGTGAGGTGCAACAAACCTGAAGTGAAGACTTAAAGTGCTTCTGCCGGATGTGACAATTTTACTGGATGTGACAATTTTACTGGATATGACAAATCACCGGATGTGACAACGAAAGAATTCTGAAAAGAATTAAAAGAAAGTACCAAGCAAAGACTTTTGAATGCAGAGTGGCATCTAAGTCATTTCTGAGGTGTAGTGACACAATTTTCTGAGATTTAACAAAAGATAAACACAAAAATGGAAAATACTAGAGATAGAAGCGACAAATGTGAGTTTTTAAAAAGATGGTGTAAAATGTGCTGCTTTTGTACAGGATTATTAATGACAGTATGGATAGTTTTAGCAATCACAATTCCTATTAGTATAGCTGTAGTAGAAGCAAAGAATGATACTAAACCAGAAAAGAAACTAATATTAAAAGAACCAGTTATTTTAAGAAGTAGTGCAGAATTACATAAGGATAAGTCAGTAACAGATTTTTCTAAAAATGTTTTTACAAAATTGTTGTACGAATATGTAGAAACAATGGATGTGAGAGATTGTTATGTTTGTATGCAGTTGCCTGCATCAGTGTCAGAAGGTGTGACTTATCATCACCTACCTCTAACTTATGGAATAACATGTAGTGTCATAGCAAGTTTATTTTATAAAACAGGTAGATTAGAATTTTATTACACTGATGTAGATAAGATTTTTGCAAATGTTCCTGTAGTTCTAGAACTTAAAGTAAAACAAGCAAAAGTTTTAGGAGAATTCTTTTTAGAGCATAGAATTTTAACATTAGAAGAAATAGCTAAAAACAACCTTACCTGTGAGTTAAAGAAAGAAGAAAAGGTATTTTTAGAAATGGTTGAAGAAAGAAATTTCAAAGAGAAGCAATAAAAGAGAAAAGAACACATCTATGGACGTTTGAGGAAGAAAATCATGAAGGGAAAAAGATAAATGCAGCAATGACATTAGATTGGCCGCAAATAGGAAAGTTGTGTATTAGGAGAAATAAGACAGTCTATGACAATTATTTTGTAGGTTCCAGTATCTGCCATGACAATTATCAAATTTTGGGAGGTTGGGGATTCAAAGGTGGAAAAGATCCAATATTTCCAGGTATCTATTATATTTGTGGGAATAGAGCTTATTACAGGTTACTGGACCATTGGTATGGAACTGGTTATGTAGGCCTGGTCTTTCCAAAAATCTTTCATATGGACAGAGAAGAAAAAGGAACATACAAGATGATTAATAGCTTTACACGTAGAAAGAGGGAAAGTTTTTCAGAAATTGTAGGTGATATTTTTGGAGCATTAATACCAGCAGTGGGAATATCTATGAATGCATTTAAAATTCGGAAATTATCCACAGTAGTAGATCGTTTGTCTACAGATACTGCGGGAGGGTTCTTGATGGTAAATACCGAAATGGTTGCCATGAGAGCTATGGTGATGCAAAATCGGCTTGCCCTTGATATTCTTTTGGCAAAAGAGGGTGGAGTTTGTGGAATGCTGAAAGTTCAACATTGTTGCACTTACATTCCTGATAAAAGTGAAAATATACAAAAGTATATTACAAATATTACAAATTTGCACAAAGAACTAGTTCCACTGGAGGTTGAAAGTGTCCTTGGAAAACTTGGTAGAGGGTTTTCTTCAGTAGCAAATTGGTTAACAAGAATGAGTAGACTAATGATAGGGAAAGTTATAATAATAGCAACTGTAGCAATATTGTTAGCCATGGTGTTGAAAATTGTAATAACGTGTATAAAAAGAAAAATAAGACAAAATAAGATAAAAAGAAATAACAGAATAATGAAAGAGAGAGAGAGAGAAATGGGTGAAATTGAGTTAGAGAAAATGAAAGAATGTATAAAGAGACAAGAAGACAAGATGAAATGGAAACAGATGTATAACTAACAAAAAAGCAAAAGGATGAAAGACATATGCTGCCTGAAAAAGAAGTATAACTTGGGTTTTATGTGGTGATTTAAAAAATCACCAAAGGGGGGAGTTGATGGAGCACAGTAAATGAAAAAATGTAACCCCTAACAAATTTTATAAATATCGAATAAATATGTTCGTTTAAATGTATTAATCAACAATGTACGTGAGGGAAGGGTAACACGCAAGTATGTGTGCTGAATAATCTATTTACAAATGTCTGTGTGTCTAATTATAACAAAAATAATTGCGTACTAAATAAATAATAAATGCATGATTCGTGCTTCATAGAATATAAAACGTGACGTTGCAAAAACAATAGTGATGGTAAGTAAGGAACAGCTTAAATGTTGCTTTCTGCTAGGTAATAACTAATTGGGGTACGTAGATGACGGGAGGGAAACGAAAAGGCTATGTTTCTCTATTTTAATTAGGTTTTGTTTATTTCTAAATAGTGCTTCTAAGTCTAATCGAGTGGCGATATAAAATGGCTGCCGTTTATTAGAGTACGCATGCGCTGAGAAAACACATGACAAGGGAGAAAAAGTTGGAGAAAGACTGACCACGTGATGGTGCTGAAAGGCTAGGATGCAAGAATGGTCAAGGCTGATGTGACCTATTTGAACTGATAGTGTGCCATGGTGATCAGCAGAGAATCGTGGGAAACAGTTTTAAGAGAAAGGACAATGCCTGCAGAGTTCTCGAATGTATCGAAAGAAGTTACAAATGTACTGATCGAAGCGGATGGAAACATGTCTTGAACTGTGAGAAAGGAAATGAACATATGCATTCCAGAAGAACAAGCTGGATCCGGGAGAATTTGATTAAAACTGAATAAATGAACTGAGTGGACCAATGAAAGAAAAGCGCGTTATTAATGTTGCAACAATTTAGTTAGCAAAGTTAGAATTAGGGTATAAGTAGGCCTACTCTTAGTGGGAGGGGTAGTTGGTGCTTCCAGTGCTTGGTGTTCCAGATCGATCCATTTACTGAGCGGGAGATGCTGAAAGACTGTTAGATGAGACGGGTTGCGGTAGCTGATGCTGACGAGCTGAAGTTTCTGTTGCTGTCTTATTTTTCCAGTTGAGTATGAGAATCAGGTTATTTTTCAACTTTAAACTTAGGTTAGAAATCATTAGGCTAAATTAGGAAGATAGGCAGGTTAATTAGGATTTTTCCTCATGACAAAATTTCCTTTCTGCAATAAAATTGATTTTGCTTAATAAATATTTGATTTAATAATGTATGAATAATTGAATAATAAAGTCTAAATTCTTTTCCATGCCTTTAAAATTATATAAATTTTGAAATTCTTAAATCAAACGACTCAGTGATTATTTACTAAATGGTTGTGAAATTAGTAATTAGTTATTGTGATTTAGCTGGTCTTGATCACTATCAACTGATTTTCACTAGATGATCCATCGACAAACAATGAGCAGGAATATCTTAAGAAATAACTAAGAAAGCGATAGGTTAAGGTAATAAGGTATCCCGGCTCCTTCCAGCGGTACATCATGATGATTTTTATTTAGTTTTTTCTTTCTCCTAGGAGTATAGATTCGTAAAAGTGTAGAGGAAATCCAGGTGTGTGTGTGTTTGTTAGGCGATGTCATGGGCCCCATCGTCATGTGGATGTGAGAAATATAAGTCGCGCCTGGATGACCGATAAGTGACCTAGGAGGAAATAGTTTTCATTGTATCCGCTGCATCAGTCTCACTAGTGAGACTTTACATAGTTCGTGAAATAAAAACACAATTGTGAATTATAAATTCCATACACTGGAATACTAGTCTCAAGTTCGATTTCCTTTGCACAAGCAAGTTTTTAACCACAAAAATGTATTTAAACAACAAGATAGCTTCACCATTGGCCTGGGTTTGTTCAGAATTCTGCATAATGAAAGCAGTATTCAAATAAAGCCCCACTTTCTGAAAAACATTACTGAACATTTTACTTTTTTTTTTTTTTACTTTAAACAACTAAACTGTACAAGCTATGTTTACCTTACTATTTTCAATAAATATTTTCCTGTTATGAGAAAAAATTCCTTTGCCTGCATTAAAATAAATATGCAATATGAAATATAAAACATAACCCTTAACTTATAAATTATAATCAAGGTGAACTCTGGGTTCTGGTGACGTTCAGAAACCACTCGATTGTGTGGTTTACTGGATTGGCAGTGATCTACAACAGCCACATCAGACTACCATTTCGCATGTGTGCTATATTGGTGAATGAAGGCCATCGCCAACTGGATGAAGAGCATCGGCCTCAAACTGAATTCGGACAAGACCGAAGTCTTCATCCTAGGATCCTCAGCATGGAAGGATTCCTGGTGGCCCTCCACACTGGGAACCCCGCCAACCCCCACAAACACACTTAACCTCTGCATCGTACTGGACTCCTCGCTCACAATGAACCATCAGATCAATGCTGTCTCATCGTGCTTCCACACGCTCCGCCTGCTTTGAAAGACATTTCAATGGATCCCCACCGAATCCAGAAAAAGTCACCCACGCACTCATCAGCAGCAGACTCTACTACGGCAATGCACTCTACGCCGGCGTCACCTGCTCAGGAAACTTCTAAACGCTGCAGTCAGACTGGTCCTCGACATCCCTCGCCACAGCCACATCTACGAGCACCTCAGAGAACTCCACCGGCTCCCAGTCAACAATAGAATCACCTTCAAGCTCCTCATTCATGACTGCAAAGCCCTCCACGACACAGTACCAGCATACCTGAACCACAGCCTCTCATTCCACATCCCTACCAGATACCTCTTCTCCGTCCAGCTGGCTCTAGCCATCGTCCCTCGTATCCACAAGACTAGAACCGGAGGAAGATCCTTCTCCTACCTCACCGCCAAGACCTGGAACACCCTGCCTACCCACCTCAGACAATCCCCATCGCTGACCCAATTCATGAAGGTCCTCAAGACCTGGCTCTTCGACTGAACACCTAAGCGGAGACGGACCAGCAGCCACCCCCCACCTCCCAGCGCCTTCAGACCCTCACAGGTGAGTAGCTGCACTTTACAAACCCCGATTGATTGATTGATTGGTACACTAGACGAAGTGGACAAATAATTATAGGTCTTGTAAAACATTAGTCAAGTGCAGTTCCTCTTAGACACAAAACAGTTGAAATGGAGTCACTGACAGAGTACCCCACAGTAATTTAATGAACAGCCTGTTGAGAGTACTGCATTTTTACTCCACAGCTAAGAATTGAAATGTAGTACCTTTCAATGTAGTTCTGTCCAGTCCAGTATAGATAATTCGACTGTTCCCCTGCTATTCAGCCATATGAGCAGCCTCTCCCTAGGGAGGATACTTAAAACCACTGTGGTGCAGTGCATAAGATCCTATCTTGTCAAGTGTCTTAAGCAAAATTATCAAATAAATGGACGATTGGCTCCCCGTCGACAGGAGAATCTCCTTTAAACTCCTCATCCACGCACACAAGGCACTCCACAAGACCGGCCCTGCCTACCTCAACAGACGGCTCTTCTTCTACGTCCCCAACCGCCAGCTCCGCTCCGCCGGCCTCTCCCTCCCTACTGTCCCCCGCATCCGAAGAACCACCTCCTGCTGCAGATCCTTCTCCCACCTCGCCGCCAAGACCTGGAACACCCTTCCACTCAGCCTACGACAGACCCAAGACCTGCTGACCTTCAGGAGGCTACTCAAGACCTGGCTGTTCGACCAGTAGCGGCACCCCCCCCGCCCTTTTCTTCCCTTTTTTCTTCCCCAGCGCCTTGAGACCCTCGCGGGTAAGTAGTGCGCTCTACAAATTCCGTGATTGATTGATTGGTCGCACCTCACAAGGGAACAATTTAAGCAATGCTTGAATGGTTTTAAAATGAAAGTAGTTCACTGAATCTAAAAAATAATTGGGGTTTAAATCAGGGCAGGCAAAGTAAACACAAGATACACATTAGATGTCCTGAATAATTTATTACAGCCGCAGAATTAATGTCAAAAAGAGCAAGCTAATGTACAGTAGCAATGACTTAACATGTCAAGTATCGATACCATAAACAAGGTAGCAAAGAAGCATGTGACAAACGAGCAGCCAAGATGACAAAAAAACAAACAAAAAAAAACACAAACACCTTGTATTTCACTGTACAACTATCTAGCACTAAACCAACATAGAACAGGTACAACACAAATGGCCATTAGGATGCAACAACAGTTTGAAAACAAGTTGAGGATTTTTTCAACACGTGATCAGTTTGGGGTGTTCATCAGGACTGCTGACTTACTGTGCAAATGATGCCAGTCAACCAAGGAAAGTGCACCGATATTCATGGTAAAGAACTAATAAAATCTTTATATTAAGTTAATTCAAACCCAATGGTTTATAGAAAGGAGCCAATCATGAGAAAAGAAATCTTCTTTAGCCTGTGCGGTGATAGTTACTGGTCAAGTGGATTTCAATGTGTGTATAGCTCCAAACAAACAGGAGTATACCCAGTTTTTACATCTGAATGAATTATGGAGTATAGATCATGGGTACATTTTCAGACACAAGACAGATCAGCAAGACCGATCCCTGCTTTCTTTGCAGCTACATTAAATGTGGATGACCTTCAGGGCGGAGTCATGGGGGATATTCCTGAGGCTTCACCCTGAAGTAAGGGATTATTTTGGTCTACTACTGATTGCATGTTTGTAACTTATGATGCACTCAACAGTCTTCAGGGCTTAAAAGTGCAGCTGAAATCTCTTAGTAATAGTAATCCACTTTTGGCTACTTAAAGCTGCAAAATCTGTTTATGTAACGGATCTCAAGTATTAAAAGCATTTCCATCTCATGTGTGTCAGTGAGGGAAGTTAAACCATTAATAGGCATAAACTTAGAACTCGAAAAGATATTGAGCTAGCTCTTTGCTGGTGTCAGATACTCAAACTCCTTTATAAAGGAAATTTGAAAGACTTCTGGACCTGTGTTGCTAGGTCAACAGGGAAGGATTTACTTTCAGGGGGGAAAAAACAATTCTGACAGGAGAGAAGGAATGGAGCTTTCATGTCATATTGCTGTACAAGCTCCATGAGGCTATTCCGAGACGAAAAATTTAAGAATGATAATCTGAGTTCACTGATGTTGAGAATTTCTCCATTAGTAGTTTTTTGAGAATTTGGGTTCACTTGCATTCTAAGACGGTCACATAATAAATATAGACCTAAAACCCATGTCAATAACTGGCTGGAACAGCGGTGCATACTGGCAACACTGTTCGTCTCTGGATGCATAACAGACTGAACTGATTAGTAACGGTCCGATCTTTATCCCTATTCTGCGTGGAAGAATCCTTGCTCTGTAGGTTGATAATAGAGTTCTGTTAGATCTGATCCCACAGGCTTTTAAAGACACTTGACTGTCTTCTACAGACATGCCGAGTGTAATACCTTGTGTAGCAATTTTCAAAAACTGGAAGTATTTGAAAAGCTACTGGGTAACATCTTTTGCCTGCCAATATAGACCTGTTGGTTTTACCAATGCCTTTTATTAATGCTGTTCTGAATCTGAAAAAACATTTTTTTTTAAAAACATTTATCAAGTAAGTGCCCATTCGAATCATGACACTACGGTGGCACCACACTTGTGTTACGATACTGCAGCCATTTTGTTTTTATTTACCATTCCATTATGGCAGATGCCCATTTCAGAAAGGTAAAAAGAAAACCCAAAAAGTCCACTAAAGCACATTTTTTTTTTTTTTTTTTTTTTAGAAAGGAGCAATCAGGCAAGAAATAGCAGCTGACAGGCCCTGAGAAAAGATTTTATTTTCACAAATACGACAGGGATCGTTACTAGTGAGCAGGGTGGAGCAATGAAGAAGCTGGGTGGGGGGTTATTTATAAAAAAAAAAAAATTTAAAAAAAGAGAGAGAAGCAGGACAGGTAGGGGCCACAAAACCTACAGACTAGCTGGGGAGGGGAGGAAGTAAGCAACACAGAGCATGAGCATGGGGAGAGCGCAAGACAAGGGGCTGTAGGAGAAGCAACAGACTAACTGGGAGAACGAGGGGGAGGAAAACAAAGGAAATGTATGGGGAGGGTATTTCAGTAGGTAAGTAGTACATGAGTATGCAAGCAATCTCATGAAGTAATGAAAGGAAGGAAAAAAAAGAGTGCTGAATGTAAGCAGTGGAAGGATACAAGTCATAAAACCAAAATAATAATAAAGAATGCTCCAGGGGAGAGACAAACACAAGAAGAGGAAGGAAAACCATTGAATAAGAAGCAAGCAAATGTGATAAACAAGAAACTCCACCAATGGTAAACCAGTGGGTTGATCTAAATGAAGCTAAAAGCGGTTTGTAGAAGCAGGCTAGTAAAATATGGTTTCTCATAAAACAAGTACATCTACTCGCTGGGCTAGGGTTATGAAAACAAAGATTGAAACAGTATGGAGTATTCCTACCAACGGTTGCTGCTCTGTGCAAATATGGCCTGGCACCCTTGCACTTCCTCACTGGTGGCGAACGTGACCTCTACTGACCTGGGACTACTATGTTGCTTCAACTCCTTGATGAAGCAAAAAAAGGATGCCCTTACTGAAAGGCTGCAAAAAAAGGCTTTGCTCACATGGTCATAGTGACACTCGAAAGAGCTCTTTATGGGAGGAAAGACAAGTCCTCTTCAATAGAAGCACATAACCACCTAACAAGGATGGGATTGCACGGTACCAGGTGCAAGCACATTCAAAACCTTTTTGAAAACGTTTGGCACATGTGTGCCAGAACTGACACTTGCGCGACTTTGTTTGAGCCTCACCACAATCTGCATTTGTGTTTTTGAAACTTTAGGCCTCTAGGGGCTGAAACTTGGGGCCTTCCCGGCCAGCGGTCTCCGCTGAAGGCATGCTACTTTGCTAGAATAGATACCTAGGTATTTTACCGTTTGAATTATTCTGCCGCATTCATAGTCAGCACCACCCAACATGGTCATGCTCTTGTGCAGAGCTTTAATACAAGTGAAACGTTATGTCTGGAGAGTACCTGAAGACAAATGAATCATTCAGTTTAAATGAAAGCAGGTATTATATTGTTGAGCCAAGATTGAAAAACAAAATTAAAAATGCAAGAGCTACATTTACCACAATACCAAGATGCCTCACTGAAAGTACCCTAGCTGAATGCACGAGCTTGTGAAACGTTTTGTGCTGCTTTGTTTGAGCGCTACCATAATTGTAAAATATGCACAGAAGCTTGGGGCAGGAAAGTCCAGGGTCTCTCACTGAGGTAGCTGCTTATTTGTAAGAAGCAACATGGGCTGTTCAAAGCAGAATGGTGCAAATGGGTTCTGCCTAGATTTTTTGATTACAGGGTTTTGGACTTTACTGTGGGGGGAGTCTCACTACTTGTCTCTCACTCACAGTAATCATATGGTAAATGGACTGTGCGTGTTTACCACCAGTGTCTACATTTTAAGATGAGGCCACCTGCAATGCAGCAAGGTAAGGAGCACTAGGCTGGTTACACATGAACACATGTACACATAAATGTACGGGCTGCGCAAATGAGACTATTGTGTGCAGTCCAGTAACTGTGCACTGGTAGCTTGGCACAGAGGGGACTGTGCACGGTTAGATATTGACCTGGGGTAGGCCTTCTATTATTAACGGACACTCATAGATAAAGTTAGTATGGTTTACTGTTTGGCTGCAATTACATAATTTTATGCACAAAAGGAAACTTGATTAAGAGTGCAGTTTCGCTTTCTTTTGGCCTACAGCAAGGTATCAAACTTGGGGGAAAGTGTGCGCCAAGGTAGATTATGCAAGTCCCAAGCAGATATAGGTACACCTTATGGGTCATCCAGAATAGTCATATTTTTCTGGCTCAGCTCAGGATCAGAGTCCAGCTCTGTTGTCACCATACTGGGCCCCGTTAATTACTCTGCTCCCCTGCGGAGGGAACAAAGGCCTCCCCACACAAAGGGAGTAATTAACAGTGCTTCCAACAGCTCCTGAGGAGGAAGGGCTGAGGAAGAAAATCTGCATCTGTTTATTACTGTAACACTGTACCAGGGTTGGGACAGCCCAGGCTGAATGAACAAAAGAGGAAGCCCAGACAGCTGGAGCCAACACATGCAGGGGCTCTCCATTGAAGTTTTGGTGGGAAAGACCCTGGCAGTGATGTCAGCTAGGGGCGGAGCTGAGGCACCCAGAGGATTGTGAACGGTGACTTCTTGACTGCGCCATCTTTAGTTCTCCCAGCAAGCTGTGCAGGAGGGTTGGGCCAGGGGTATAGGAGTGATGTGGCACCCTTGGATTGCCCAGGGGTGCTTGGCTTCTAGAACTTTCCACGCCCATTTAAAAAGTCTTTCACAAGGGAGAGTTGTTGCCGTTGGATTTTGACCTGGACTGCGACATCAGCAACATAATGGAAAGCTGAAAGGACAAGCCCCCTGAAGGACTACGGACTCTGCCTACAGCTGACCCCATCATCAGTGGGTCGCTCGATGACCACCTGCCTACCAAGGACAGCACTTTCTAGACCAGGAGGCCTGCTGAATATGTTCCTGGTGGGTAGAGCTTGCCACCAGGATAAACAAAAGCACAAGACCGTGGAAATTGGCCCAACTGGGCCCGAATTATGGTCCTTTAAATAATCTGAACTTTGCCCCCCCCCCAAAAAAGAGTAAGAAAAAAAAAAGAAAAAACACGAAAACGGAGCGTATGGGGGCTCAGTCAATGCTTTTTGAAATTGCTCCCAGGGCGAGCCAATGCCTGTAGCAACTGCAATGGTTTATAGGTAGGTCTGTATGTGTGTGTGTGTACCCTCCTGACAGGGTCTCTGTATCCTGAGAACTCCATTCCCCCCACCGAGCCCAGTACAATGTAGAAGTCAGTCCCGGGGGATTCCTCCTCTCTCCTCCTCCACCCTCTACCCCCCCCCCCCCGATCGAGAACAAGACATGCGGGGGCCCTCATTCAGCCTGCTGGGGGAGGGGGAAATCTTCGCTTTCTCGAAGCCTACTGGAGGACAGCGTGGGCAGGGAGAGCGGGCGAAAGACCAGAAAAGACTGCTGGCTCCTACGTAGCACAGGAACTCCATGTGGGGGGGCGCGCCGCAAACCCCCAACGTTAAAAACGGACATCGGGGTGCCCTGGGTGGAACGGGGCACCTGTTAAAATAAAATTGTTTGGTTTTTTTTTTTAAACATGTGGGCTCCCGAGCACAGCAGGAGACTTGCGGTTAAAATATTTACTGCTTCCACGGAGAGAGAGCCCCCCATAATGCACTGCAGGGACTTTTTTGCATAATTATCTCCTTTTTGTGGTGGCCCCAGGATGACACGCACCACCAACAGCATTAAGAATGTAATTGGGGCTGCATGAACGCAGCAGTCCCCTTTCCTTAACTTTTAAAAACGAACACTATGTTTGCGAGGTCAAAGAACTTATGCCCCACCCAGGATATTCACTATTAGTTCAAGCATTTCTTTGACTACAGCTTTTGCTCCACCAGTAAGAGTGCAGAGCTTTCTAGAGACTGGTTTTATGCCTGCATTTTATGTGGCCTGGAGGTGTATAAGAAAACAGGCACAGACATGTTGATATTTACTTCAAATGCATTATTGATAACATTGCTGACAATAATGGTTGATCAGCGTTGAAATGCTTTATTATCGTTAAGAAGGGTAATTACACTTGGTTACTAATTATGGTGACAATGGTGGTTTTTAACATTGTGGATTGTCTTAATATGATTAACCTTTCACAATGCCAATGGGAGTGCTTTGATTAAGGTCATACCTACTTATATTGTGATGTTCTAGCTGATGTAAGTGGAGAATCTGTAATTTTGGGGATCACAACCCTTTAGGGGTCAAATGTGATTTCATAGTGTCAATGAGGTATTTCTATCTGCCTTATGTATATATTTGTAAATTAATGAGTAGTATGTATGTAATTAATGTATTTCTCCTTTTATAAAGAAAAGGCACTGACTGGACAATCATTTATTGAGTGTTATTACTGCGTGCCAGCGAACGGTGATCGCTAGCCCACACCACTTCCCCTGATGAGTAGGCCTTGGACTGCTTTGCTACCGTGAAAGAGTCCAACTGCAACAATGGGGAGATTGGTCCCCAGTAAAGGGAAACTGTGGACCTATTACTTGTGCAGGCCTCACATCACAGGGCCACTGGAATTATGTGATTATGCAGCCGAAACGATTTTCACATAATTATAGATTTGCCACATAATCCATCATCTTCTGCATAATCTGCAGATTTTAATTTCTTTTTAAAGTCGTTTCTAGCTCAAACACTTCAAAAATTACTAAAAACACAATAACGTGCTGCCACGCAGTCGAAGGCTGTTTGAAAAGGTTCACTGGTTGTTTATTGCTATATGTGGTTGTTAAAATGTGGTGCAACCAATGCCCAGTGTTAACAAGTGTAAAAATGACAATAAGTAATATGGTCACAAAATATGCTGCATTACGCAGCACAATTTGCCATTTGTAGCTGCATAATTTACTCACCATGCCGCATAATTTGGCTCTCCCCTGCCGTATAACTCCAGTGGCCCGGAGGATAACCCAAATTCTTACACAGCACCTCGTGAAAGAATGTAGTTTGAAAAAATGTTGGCAGCCTACTTCAGTCTTTCGTTTCAGTTCTCAATTCGGGACAGTTGTGTTCAGTGCAGTTCAGTGAAAGAAAACCCATTTGGTAACTTGTAAATCCTTCAATAGAATCGCAGCACCCCATCCGTGAGACATCCTGGCCAGCAACCTTACACCAAGTACACACAAACATCACGAGCTCCCCTTCCCCACGACTGTCATGGGCGCTGTGAGCGAGTGCAATTGTCTCCAGTCAGAACACAGTGAAAAGAGTTGGCTGCTTTTAATTTCAGACATTAATTACAACGGACGGGGAGTAGGGGGACGTCTGACTGCTACTCGTACACAATGTCCGTGTCTGAACAGAGCTATCCTTGCAATGCGGTCACTAATCAAGTGCCGTGCGTTGCCTCAAATAGACGGGCCTTCTCCAATATGTTATAATGAGGGATCTGTGCAATCCTAGTGCCCTGCTGAGGACATCGGATGTTCTATGCTACAGTAAGAAACGTGGGACCCCAAGCAACGCACCTACTGAAGACAGCAAAGATCAACAAAATCCAAGGAGGCCAAGACTGCAATACTCCTATTAACTACAACAGGACGTCGAAGACTGTAGGTTATACGATAAATTAAGTTTGTGCTCCTCTCCCTACCCCCCCCCCCCCCCACTACAAGCATAGTAAGGGGGCAAGCTGTCTCTAACAATGCACAATTGGTCCAATAACACCGTTAACTGGGGGCGGACGAACAAGCATAAAAAATGAGGTGTTGACTTTTCTGCAGACACACGTTAAGCTTTCTCCTCAATTCTCCCAAACACCTCACAAAGCAAAATCAAACGGTTAAAGGCCGAGTCTACATGAATACAATCCTCCACGCCAGTTTTGTGATCAGCACCTTACATTATGGGAGATAAGCAAATGGTCACACCTTGGGGTACAGAAGTGACAATGGAAAGGCGCGACATTTCGCATCTCACCAGTGGGCGCCACACAGCAGCCCTATGAGTTACCTTATCCCCTCTGTAGAATGTTTCATGTATCCCCCCCCCCGCCACCACCCCCGAAATAAGAATCAAAAAGTTGAACATGTTAGGTACTAAAATTCGCCACGTGTAAATCGACAAATAATCAAATTCGACTAGCAAAGCATTCGGTGCAGCAAACGATGTATCTGACCTTTCTATTGAAATATATCAAGGTGTGTGTTTTTTAAGAAACAGCTATTCATGCAGCACTTTACCCCAAATAATTTAAGAGACCCTCATGTCAGGTGTTAGCATGCGCTCGCTTCCCACATACTGTGCGCCAAATCTGTCAGCCTTAGATTTCTCTTATGGTCACATCTAGGCCCGACTAGTACTAGCCCACTCTACCCACCGCCCTTTAGCTTGAGGCCACCTTCCCACCATACACTGTCGCCCTGTCTGCTGACAAAATTAGCATTTTGGGATAAACCTATGGCATCCACATAACCTCTTCATCCCCTCTCCTAATCTATCTCACCATTTCTTCCTTCTAGTGCTCTTTTCCATCTCTCATGCCTGATTAAGCATTTTAAGGCAACTTAATGGTGGCAAAAAATGCTATTCAAATAACTAAGCGTCTAGAGATTTTACAAGTGCAGGCTACTTTCGAAACCTAGTTTACAAAAACAAGAAATGCCAGAGATTAGCTGAGACACAGAAATTTACGTTTCTTTGCAATCTTATAAAGGGCGCATATGTCTGGAAATGTTATACACCTAGAGCCAAAGTAATTTCTGGACTAAGTCGGAATTTCTAATGATTAAACCCCCCCAAAAAAGGAAATCGAGAAAATGATTAACAATGTACTTTTTAGGTCGAGCATTCGAGACCTCTTGTATATACTTTAGTATATACTTATTATATACTTATATGTGTATGTACTAAGTGGGATCTGGAGATCAGCCCCAGGACTTGTCTGCTTACGCTTAGGGACTTTTTTTCCTTCGGTTCAACTGCCTCTATTTAACTGTCTTGACAGAAAACGACCAGCAGAGGTCAGTAAAATACCAGAATCACTTTAGCATTCTCTAGATTCCAGTCCATAGAAATTGTCTTCCACGAGCACCCGTAAACAATAATATTTTTTTCAAATCTTGTATTTTCAGTGATATGACCACCGAAGGCCCTGATTCTATATTAAAAACAGAGCTTTGGGCTATACCATTTTCCGCTGAAAGGCAATATTTCTCTCCATGTGTTCCCATACCTGGCATGTCACACAGTTTGGTGCTTACTTTCCCTCCATGTTAACCACTTAACCGCGGCGGTAATTCCGCCGCGGTGCGGCGGTTTTATTGAGTGGGCGGGCCGCGTCGGCCAACGGACGTGCGCAGCACTACGGAGGTAGTGCTTGCGACGGCCGTTGGCCGACAGGCGCACGGAAGGGGTTAAAGAACAGTAGATTGTTTCAGCACCCAGGCAAATGTGCTGCATAGCTAAATACATAAAAGGTCCCAAAGGCAAGACCGATTGCATTGCAAATGCTTGTTTAAGAATATGCCACAAAAATACGCACTCAAAAGGTTTCACCACACCCAATACAGTTCAACTGGATCTAAATAAACACCAGTTTTAAAGGAATAGTTTGCTGGAAAGCTAGATAAATGCCCATTTAAAAAGGTAAAAAGTGCATCAATTTTCTACAGCTAAGGGAACAGAACTATAGTCTCCAGCAATAGTGCTATTGCCCAAAACATTTACCAACAAGTAAGGCCAGTTAATATTCCATCCTCTGTTCATGAGAGGTAACTGAACCTTCGTAAATACTACTGTTGCTTACTAGTTACATTTCTCTCCACCACCTCATTTGTACACAGATTACTTTTCAAAGTCTTGGTTCTTTAATATATTAATGATGACTTCTAAGCTTTATTTTTTTTTAGTCAGGCTTACTTGCCGAAGATCGTGATTGTTATCATAAAAGGTGGGCAGAGGACAACATAATTCATAATTTGTGTGTTCTTACAGCTTGTTCTATCATTCCCACAACCCAAACCATGCCCCATCACCATTGTTACTATTTGTCAGAATATGCCATCATCACATTTAACCAAGCTATACCATACCACATTCCTCATTTACTCCACTGCCTATCCTCGCTGCTCTACCTAGCACAGGCAACTGCTGCCTACCTCCAATACTGTTTTTCACTCCTACCTAATGCAAAGCCCTACTGCCACATTTTATTCCCATTTCCCTGCAACTTCATTCCACTAAAGTTTCTGCACAATAGAATACTCTTATTGTCCCCACCTCATACCATAATTGTACTTGCCCCACTATGTCTTTCTGCCCCACAACATACCACCATCACTCTTCTCCCACTCTATGTCTTTATTGGCCTATGTTACACTGTTGACCGTACGCTGTCCAGCAGCACTTTCACTCCAATCTCCATGGTACTGTTATTGTCCCCACCTGAGACTACCATTGATACGCACAAAAGATTTTCTGTTACAGTCTCAATCTCATACCATTTTAGGCACGGCCTCCTGCTATACCATTGCCCCAATCTAGCTCCCACCTTGTAACACTTTCATGCTTGCCTCCAAGGTGTACTCTTACTGTCAACGTCTGATAACACCATTAATCTGCCCCCACATTATGACCTACTTGTATGTTATCTGACATGAAGAGGGTGAGGTCCAGCTCGCTGCTAAGAGAAAACAAGAATAAAAAGAGTGCCGGTGGAACTTAAGTACAGCATTTGTGTTGGAGCCAGATGAACTGAAATAAAAAAGCCTCCCTCACCCTATGAAGGTTGGGTTGAAGCTCTGAATGGAAAGCACACAAAGTGCTGGCACTGTTGAACGTGTAGCGAAGTTGGCAAGGGACAAAGTTAGCTAGCACATCTCATTCGGCCAGCCCAAATCTGGCTCAATAAAATCTGCCGTATACAGGAACCTGTGGTAAACTACTTCTCTACCATTCCCCACTGTACTGCTCTGTTGGAATGTACCATGACATCATAGAATGCCTGAGTGCCTCTCTGTGTTTAGAGTGTCAGTTGGTCAACCCAGGCTGAGCGGCTAGGAGCCTGCTCCTGGTGGGGCTGCATCTATACCTTCTGTCTTATCCTACTCACCTATCCTGGAACCAAGCTACAATAAAGGATTACTCTATCTATACAGCTGGACTCTGTATCTTCCTTTACCACATTTTGGCGACGATCTTGAACCTACGCGTGGAGTAAGGACAACTAAGGAACCGAAGGACAAGGAACTAAAGACATTAAAGACTTTCAAAACGTCAATTGAAATTCAGAGAAACGCCCTGGACAGCCCCACCAGTGTCCCTCATCTTCTGGACAGCCTGCAGCCCAGGGTGTTTGACCTTCTACTGCTGGTTTTAGTGCAGCTACTGTGGCGATTGCTGCCATCCTACTGCCTTGGAGGAGTTGCTCTTGCCCAGCTGTTCTTTCTACAGTCCTGGAACAGGCTGCTAATTTGGTTTGGACTACTACTACTGCGGAGCCTGCTGTCATCCTACTGCCCTGGAAGACTTGTCCCTGTCCTGCTCCATGAGATACAACTATTTTGGCACTTCGGCACAATGTGTCTGTTTAAGGAGACGGTCTGCTGCCTAGTGCGTCTGACTTTTCCTCCAGCTACAGAGGTTAACGGTGTATTCTAACACGCACTAAAGAGGTGGTGTCAGCTTTCCTTATTTGTGAACATGTGTTGTGAATCCGTGCTTGAAGAAGTGAGGCCAGTTGCAGCATCCAGCCGCACTACAACCTTGATTCTTTCTCACTGGAAACTGTTTGGGACACCTGTATTGTATTGGTGAGTGTCTGTTTTGAGGTAAAGTGCAGGCCGTTTGCCGTTATTTCATGCGGTATTTGAATGGGCGGAGGCGCGCGCATCTTACCGTTCCTGTCGCGTGAAGCCTCTGCCAGCTGCCGCGAGCGGTGAGAACGGCTTGAAGCTCGTGTGATGTCCTTTTGGTGCGCGAGCTGTTCCGCGTTGTTGTGCAGTCCTGTGACGTCGTGGGAGCACGCATTTGCTGTGAGCCACCCGACGACGTATACTCCGACGTGCCGCCATATTTTCTGCCTGTACTTGCGCTTTAACTGGAGGTGCAGCATCTTTACAGGGGAAGAGTGGGAGACTCTAAGGAGCAGTGTATGACCAAAGGACACAGTATATCTTGCATTACGTAAACCACTCAACAGTTGGTGTTAAGGAACATTCAGCTGGCTTATGTTTGAGCTGTTCTGGTTGTTTACCGGTGAGCTGTGTGACGAACAGCAAGCTGGTGACCACGGGCTTGTGAGGACACGAGCACAGCATCTACTTGCTTGTGTGGAGTTTCCCAGAACAGCCGTTTCATAAACAGAACTTTGCTTGCAGATCGTGTGCCATTAACAAGAGTTTAAAGTCAGGTGAAAACCTCGGGTGAGAGACCGCTCACCGCAGCTCAAGACTTTCATTTCATTATATTGCTTGCCATTATTATGCTTGTCCTGTTTTGGGTGTGTGCGTTTATGGTCGTGTTTTGTTCCTAGGACTCTTAACAGGTGTAAGGCAATTCCCATCCAGTTTACTACTGCACTGTGTACCCTTTATTGGGGAGGCTATCGGGGTGGTTTACCCTGTCATTAGGAGGCTTAGTGGGTGGTCCTGTGTGTACCCATTTATGTGCTGGTTTGGGGGTCTAGTGTACCTTATAATGGGGTGGTTGAGGGGACAGTCAGTGACTTGATTCTGTTCTCTAGGGTGACGGATACCCTGCAGTGTACCCATGTATGGGGAAGTTGTGCGAGCGGTGAGTGCTCAAGTCTAGTTTTTTTGTTAGTGTAGAATGTACCTGTTTTGGTAGGTTGTGGGGCTAGTCAAATGCTCCAATGTAGTTTTTAGGGTGCTGTATACCCTACGGTGTACTTTCATTGGGGAGGTTGTTGGGCCAGTCAATGCCCAATTTTTTTTGGTTTCCTAGGGTGTTGTGTTACCCTACGGTTGTACCCTTTATTGGGGAGGTTGTTGGGCCAGTCAATGCCCAATTTTTGTTTCCTAGGATGATGCTTTACCCTACGGTGTACCCTTCATTGGGGAGGTTGTTGGGCCAATCAATGCCCAGTTTTTGTTTCCTAGGGTGTTGTTTTACCCTATGGTGTACCCTTCATTGGGGAGGTTGTTGGGCCAGTCAATGCCCAGTTTTTGTTTCCTAGGGTGTTGTTTTACCCTCTGGTGTACCCTTCATTGGGGAGGTTGTGGGGCCAGTCTATGCCCAATTTTTCTTTTCTAAGGTGATTACTCTGTGGTGTACCCAACCTAGGGGAGGTTGTGCAATTTGCGTTGTTCCCTATTTTTGGTGGATGTTGTTTGGTCAGCTCCTAGGGTTACTACCCATGGGGCATCTTTTCATGTTGACATTATGCTCCGGTCGAAGTCCACCTGCTTGGAACTCGTGGCCAAGGGTTTCATGTTCGTAGGACTTTGAGTGAGAAGCTTTTCTCTAGTGTTTAGACCTTTTATCCTAGTTTTCAAGTGTCAGCATGCCTTCTATCCTAATTAGGGGAACTTTTGTCCTTTCCAGAGCGTTTTCTCTCTGGTGTATCTTTCTTGTGGAGGTTGCACTCTTCTGGTTATCTAGAGTGAATATTTCCCCTGTTGTACCTTTTCTTGGGGTGTTGTTTTTCTCCCAAGGGTCAGTGTCTACACCCACTTTTGTCTACCAGGGTGACTACCTTGTGGTGTACCGAGGTAGTGGGTGTGACCACCCTTCTCTGTTGCATTGGTTTTTTTCATCTAAGCCTTGCTTTATTTTCCCTAAGGGAAGGGGATGGGGCGTGTATTAATGATATTTGCAATTTTAATACATTCAATGATGTTTTGCATTTTAATGCATTTCTTTTCATGCCTGTGTTATTCCCGATACCTCAGGTACTACACCATTAGATATTTGCATCTCAATGTGTTCATTTCATGCTTATGTTATTTCTGAGGTATCTCATTTGTCTTTCTCCTTATTTCTGCTGTTGTTCCCCAAGGAAGGAGGATGTGTGGTAAACTACTTCTCTACCATTCCCCACTGTACTGCTCTGTTGGAATGTACCATGACATCATAGAATGCCTGAGTGCCTCTCTGTGTTTAGAGTGTCAGTTGGTCAACCCAGGCTGAGCAGCTAGGAGCCTGCTCCTGGTGGGGCTGCATCTATACCTTCTATCTTATCCTACTCACCTATCCTGGAACCAAGCTACAATAAAGGATTACTCTATCTATACAGCTGGACTCTGTATCTTCCTTTACCACAGAACCCCTAATTTCCAGCAGTCTCCGCCTTATACCACTGCTGCTGCTGTCCCCTTCTACACCCCGACTGTCCCCACGTGATACCACGAGTGCCCTTCCCCTACTTCAACCCCATACACTCAGCCCATTGCGGTTCCCATAGTGTTGGGACTTTAGTTATAGCAACATGCGCACCTCTTGCTGTCTCTGAAATGACTGAGCCAAGGGTGCTGCCAGGTGGCAAGGTGTACCAACCGCGCTTTGAGTGCACATTAAAACTCCCAAGCTGTGCCCTTCACGACGCTACAGTCTCGTAGTGCTGCTGGTAGAGGAGGAGGGGACGATGCTCATTGCTCACTGAAATATAAATGTCACTGCAGGCGTCGTGAAAGCGGTCATTCCTCTACTGTGGTGTAACATCACGCGAGCGCATGGCTCACCGTGATCGACCATGGGTTTTCAGTGACGCCAAAGCGCACAAAGTCTCTGTCCTGCGTCCCATTCTCATTTCTGTCCTCTCCTCACAACTACGTCTCCGTACCTTGTCTGAAGGTTCTGAAAGTCACCACGGTGTGGATTGCCAGCTCCACTGAGCCCCAACTAACCCTTTATGTACTGCCTATTAGCCATTCATTTAATACATTCCATTTTATTTTCTCCAAAACTCCAATCTACTGCTTTCATTCACACCCAACAGCATTGGCTACAAACAACTTTATTCCTCTGCCCTGTCCCACAGCTCCTGCTCCCATACATCAACCTCGTTTTCACTATCTTCATCGGTGTCACATCCACTTAAGCTCATCCATTTACCCTTCCTCTCCGTCACAAACCGTTGCTCTCATCACCAGCCGCCTCCATTCCCTGACAAGGAACCATCCCTAACCTATGGCGTAACGAAACTTGAGGGTGACCCTACAAAGTACATTGAGGGGTGGGGGGGCACGTTCCGGACCAAGGCAGGCGCTCTCAGGCCAGCCAGGGGCCCGCCGCCCGTGCACAGTGCCGGAGGGGGCCCACCTGGAACTTGGGCCCCTCGCCCACGCACCGCGGGGGCTATTGTTACGCCAATCCTTCCACCTTTCCTTTAAGTCTTCGATACCCTTTCACTCGCAGGCTTCCCCTGTCCTCTCACCCCAACAACACCCCTTCTCTTTTCACAGTCACATTTCCCTCCACCATCAGATTAAGTTTCCTTTCACCGTGATGAGACCAGTCGTCTTTCCTCCCACAGCCCCCTTTCCTCTCACGCTCTTCAGTAATCCCCGTCTCCTTGCGTTCTCAAGGATCCATAGGCCTTGAACTGCAAGCCCTCTATCTCTTACCTTCTTGACGGTGCGCGGGGCCTCGGAGACGCCCCCCTCGGCGCTGAGCCTCGCATCCTCTGGCTGCCGGTGGTGCCGGTGCGGGTGCTCGCTCCTCTTCAAGGCAGAGGCCGGGGGCTGGGCGCCCTTGCTCCCCGGGGGCAGCAGCAGCATAGCGGGCGATGGCTCGGCGGGGGAGATCGGGGGTGCGGGGCTGGTCCGCGGGGGAGGCTCAGACAGCGCGGGGGTCACAGCCAGGATGGGCTTGAGCGGTGGCTCGGCGGCAGGAGAGGCTCCGGACACTGTCTCCGGTGGCAGTGGGGCGCCAGGGGCAGCTACCTGCACAGACATGGCAGAGGGGGGGGTAGGTGGGAGATCGAAGGGGGGATCCAGCGGTGAAGGCTGTCGGTATGCGGTATCAGGGAGCGATGCAAGCGGTCTCACGGCAGCCTCTGCACTGCGCTCTTCTCTCACAGACGTGAAAGCCGGCCCCTCACACAACAAACACTAGCACGCTGCAGGCTGCCGGCAGAACTGCCCCCTCATGGAAAGAGAAATAGGACAGGCTGCGGTCAGCTGAGTGTCAACGGAATGCGTCGCCATGGATGCCATCTTACAGAAGGAACCCTTTCCTTTCGAACAAAGGGCCCGCGAGCAGGAAACGCCACTGTATTTCACACGTATGTGACCCTATTTTTCAACTAAAATCTGTACATAAAAAATGAGAAAAATGCTAAATGTGCACTTTAAGTTTACTTGTTTGATAATTATGCCTCATCAGATGATTTATATTTCCAGCTTCACCAATTCCCTGATTATTTACCTGTAAGTTTAGTTATTCTCAAGTCTTTCTCCTCCTCGTCACACATTCCTTTTGAGGTGGTTTACACCTTCACGACTGGAACAACTTTTGAAAATTAAAGTACTACCTACCCTACTGTGGCCATAAAGGGGATGGCATTCCCATACTAGATGCCATAAAGGGATTGGCATTCCCAGAATCCTGTTGTAATGTCTCAGCTCTGTCAAAGGCCTAAAGGAGAAGGGTTAGTGGGCTGTAATACGTATGAGGAGTAGTCATAGTTGTCTCCATTTTCGGTGCACTTCCTTGGGTACAGCTTCAGGCTTGGCCGCTGGAGGATTTTGCTCTCCATAAAAAAGACTAAGGGACTGATTTAGATCGCGTAAGACGTGTTTACTTCGTCAGGGCAACAGAGTACAAGACTCCATCGCCCTGACTGAGACCCCCATCTTCCACATTTAGAGATGTCCACTATGTAGAGAGTCACCCGGGCTCTACTACACATTGTTGCAATCTCACACACGCATGCCCCCCTCGGGGCGGGCTCGAACCGAGGGGATAAATAAACGGCAGAAGACCGCTCGTGGTCTTCGCGCCAACCTTCAGCCACACACTGTGTCCGTGTGCTTTACTGTGCGGAGTACGGCTGCGGCCTAGCGCCTTCCTGCTCCCCCATCACACTGGCGACGAGGCCGGTCGGACCGGTACGCGTCCGCTCTCCACCCGTTGAGGCTGCCGACAAGCTGCGGAGCCCACCCGCATCGACGCGCACTGCCGCCTACCTGCTGGTGGCGCCCGCCCACGCGTCTCCTGGTCGGAGTTTGGAGCGCGTTCAGCTGGCGGCGCCTGTCCGTGCGTGCGGCTGGTGGCTGGTCCTGCCGCTGCTGCCTGCGCCCGCCCACGTGTCTTCCGAGGCCTCGGTAACACGTTCAGCTGGCGGCGCTGACTCTGGCAGCAGCGCGAGTGAGGGTGAGTGAGCACGTGGAGCTCCTGATTGCGAGCGACGCTCGGCCCCACCCCCGCTGGGTTCTCCCCGTCCCTGCAAGGCCCCAGTGCTGCCCCGAGGGTCGCCTGTAACAAAACAAAAAAAAAGGAAATAAGGAAGGAGAGAAGACGGGGACAAGAGGAGGAAGCAGGTGAAGGGACACCACCTGGGCAAGGTGAGAAGGAGGTGGCAGTGAAGTGGCCCACAGACGCGGCAAGGCCCAGGGCAGGCCTGTGCACCGACCGATCCCTGTCCTCCACCGGGTGCAGTGCCCTGCCCCTGCGCGCGGAACACGAGGGACGTCCTTCAGGCCTACAAGAGGCAGAGAGTAAAGCGCGCCCAAGATGAGCAACACTCAGGCGAGCACGGCTGGCCCACAGGCTGGAGCTCAAGGCCCTGACGCGCCGATCCCAGGGCACCACCACACCGCGATTGCTCCCCTGCCGCCATTCAGCGAAATCGAAGATCCTGCCACGGCTGCGCCACGATGGCGGGCGTGGATAGGACGACTCAACCACTACTTCAAAGGGACAAGAGAAGCAGACGGCACAGTCAAGCGGTCACTCCTCATTTTCTATGGAGGCCCCGAAATTTATGACCTCTTCGAGACCCTCCCGAACACCGGAACGGAAGACGACTACGATGCTGCAGTCAGGGCGCTCGACAGACATTTTGACCCACAACTGAACCCTGATTTCGAAAAGTTCAAGTTCCGAAGGGCCGCCCAGACAGACTCGGAGTCGGTCGATATGTTCTATGCGAAGCTGCGCAAGTTGGCCAGCACGTGCGCATTCGTGGCCCCGCAGACAGAAATCAGGGATCAAATCATCCTGGGCTACCGCTCCAAGCTTCTCCGCAAACTCATATTCATATTGCGACAACCAGGGATCTCGCTGGACGAGATCCTAGTCTTGGCCTGCTCACACGATTTGTCAGACGTCCGGGCCGAAGCATGGAAGCGGCACTACACACGCACGTGGCCGCCACGTGTGCCCCGAGACACCAAGCCGTCAAGGAAGAGAGGGTGGACGCCATCCAGAGACGCCCGGCCCCGATCCGGCGAGCACAGACACCGCCGCGTAGTGACCAGTGCGGATACTGTGGAGATGACCACGCCAGAACAGCAGTCTGTGGGGCGAAAGGCAAGACCTGCTCCAAGTGCGGGAGGCTCAATCACTACGCCAGGGTGTGCCGGGGAGGACGATTCCGCCAGGGCCCGTCAAGACAGAGGAGCATCTCGCAACGAGTCCAGCAGGTATCCCTGGAAGACTTTCCTCCACTCGAAGATGCTAGGCAAGTGTGGGAGGATGAGGACGATGACGTGTTCGTGGTCTCGTATGCCAGCAGAGCAGATCGACGGCAAAGGCCTCCCCCAATGTGCTCGGTAACAGTGGAGGGCACGGCGGTGCACGCCTTGATTGACACCGGCGCCTCAGTCAATGTCATGGACTCGGAGCAATATGATCGCCTGTCACCAAGACCCCCACTCACACCATCCACAGCCAGAATATATGTGTATGGAGGGACTGACCCACTACCGCTGAGGGCCAAAGTAGCCAGCGGCACATGCATCACGGACACACGATTCCACATAACCGAAGGACGAAAAGGAACACTGCTCAGCTGTCACACCGCGGAGGACCTTGGGCTTGTGTTTTTCGCAAATCAGATACACGAGTCGCACGCCGAGGCCATACTGAAGGAATTCCCGGCCCTCTTCACCGGTTTAGGGAAGCTCAAGGGCAAAAAGTTCAAGCTCCATATTGATCCAGCCGTCCGGCCAGTGGCGCTCCGACATAGGAGAGTACCGTTCAATCTGAGACCGCAGGTCGAGGAAGAGCTGAGAAAGCTGGAAGAGCTCGATGTCATAGAAAAGGTCTCCGGCCCCACGCCATGGGTGTCCCCGTTGGTTGTGGCCCCAAAACCCAAACAGCCGGGGGCGATAAGGCTCTGCGTAGATATGCGCCTGCCTAATGTGGCAGTGAAACGGGAACAACACATAACCCCGACCATGGAGGATATCGTGGCCGATCTCAATGGGGCCAAATGGTTCTCCAAACTGGATTTAAACGCAGGGTACCATCAGCTGGAGTTGGAACCAGATAGCCGATACATCACCACGTTTTCAACCCACGTCGGCCTCCGGAGATATAAGAGGCTCAGCTTCGGAATATCGTCGGCTGCCGAAGTATTCCAAAACGCAGTCAGAGAGGTGTTGTCAGGACTGCAAGGGGTAATTAACCTGAGTGATGATATCCTCG
Organism: Calotriton arnoldi; assembly: GCA_963921515.1. Taxonomy (NCBI): domain Eukaryota; kingdom Metazoa; phylum Chordata; class Amphibia; order Caudata; family Salamandridae; genus Calotriton; species Calotriton arnoldi. The sequence continues at coordinate 3,362,111 of CAWUFW010000445.1, forward strand.
TCTTCTCGAGCACGCTGGAGGAGCATCACAAGCATCTCCGCGCCACGTTGCAGAGGCTTGAGGAGTCAGGGCTGACGCTGCACAAGGCGAAATGCTCATGCTATCAAGACACAGTCGAATTCTTTGGATATGTGTTCACACGGGAAGGACTCCGGGTGGACCCGAAGAAAGCAGTCGCCATCCGGGCTGCCAGCACGCCGAAGAACCCCACGGAGGTGCGGAGTTTCCTCGGTATGGCCACATACTGCGGGCGATTCATCCCAAAGCTTGCCACCATGTCGGAACCCCTCAGGGTCCTCACCAAACAAGGACAGCCATGGGAGTGGTCGCCTGCTGCTGCAAAGGCATTTGCTGACATCAAAGAGGGGTTGCAGGACAGAACGGTCATGGCCTATTTCCATCCGAGGAAGCGAACCGAGTTGGTCGTGGTTGCCAGCCCCGTGGGCCTAGGAGCGGTGCTCCTGCAGGAACATGACCCCGAAGTCTGGAAACCCGTCGCTTACGCCAGTAAGGCTCTCACCGACACGGAGACCAGATATGCCCAAATCGAGCGGGAAGCTCTCGCCATCAAGTGGGCGTGTCAACACTTCCACCTAAACATTGAGGACACCATCAAGACCATGAGCACAATACACTCCGGCTCCCCGTCAGACCCTTTCCCGCACCACATCTTCAACAAAGCCAGCAGCTCCATCGCACCCCACCTGTGCAACGTCATCAATCTCTCCTTCGAGACCGCGACCTTCCCAGAGAGCTGGAAACACGCAGAGATCAACGCCCTACTCAAAAAACCCAAGGCGGACCAGAGAGACCTCAAGAACTTCCGGCCCATCTCCCTGCTTCCGTTCCCAGCCAAGGTCATCGAGAAGATTGTCAACAAACAGCTAACCCGATACCTCGAAGAAAACAGCATCCTGGACCCATCCCAATCAGGGTTCCGCAGCAACCACAGCACTGAGACTGCCCTCATCGCCGCCACCGACGACATCAGGATCCTGCTGGACAACGGTGAGACCGCAGCCCTCATCCTGCTGGACCTCTCCGCCGCCTTCGACACTGTCTGCCACCGCACTCTACGCGCACGCCTCCACGACGCAGGGATCCGAGACAAGGCCCTGGAATGGGCCACCTCCTTCCTCACCGGCAGAACCCAGAGAGTCCGCCTCCCACCATTCCGATCCGAAGCCTCCGAGATCATCTGCGGCGTACCCCAGGGATCGTCCCTCAGCCCAACACTGTTCAACATCTACATGGCCCCGCTCGCATGCATCGCCAGACAGCACGACCTCAACATAATCTCCTACGCCGACGACACTCAACTGATCCTCTCCCTCACCAAGGACCCCCTCGCCGCCAAAGCCAATCTCCATGAAGGAATGAAGGCCGTCGCCGATTGGATGAAGATCAGCCGACTAAAACTGAACACGGAGAAGACAGAGGTCCTCATCCTCGGCTCCAACCCCTCAGCCTGGGACGACTCCTGGTGGCCAACGATGCTGGGAGCAGCCCCGACACCCACCGACCACGCACGCAACCTGGGAGTCATCCTCGACTCAACGCTCTCCATGGCCAGGCAAGTCAACGCAGTCTCATCCTCCTGCTTCAACACCCTCCGCATGCTTCACAAGATCTACAGGTGGATCCCGACAGACACAAGAAGAACAGTCACCCAGGCCCTCGTCAGTAGCAGACTGGACTATGGGAACGCCCTCTACGCGGGAGCCCCGGCCAAGCTCGTCAAGCGACTGCAACGCATACAAAACGCCTCCGCACGCCTGATCCTCGATGTACCACGCCACAGCCACATCACCCCCACCTGAGGAACCTGCACTGGCCCCACGTCGACAGGAGAATCTCCTTCAAACTCCTCATCCACGCACACAAGGCACTCCACAAGACTGGCCCAGCCTACCTCAACAGACGACTCCTCTTCTACGTCCCCAACCGCCAACTCCGCTCCGCCGACCTCTCCCTCGCCACCGTCCCTCGCATTCGAAGAACCACCACCGGCGGCAGATCCTTCTCCCAGCTCGCCGCCAGCACCTGGAACACCCTTCCACTAAGCCTACGACAGACCCAAGACCTGCTGACCTTCAGGAGGCTACTCAAGACCTGGTTGTTCGACCAGTAGCAGCACCCCCCCCCTTTTTTTCTCCCCAGCGCCTTGAGACCCTCGCGGGTAAGTAGCGCGCTTTACAAATTCTGTGATTGATTGATTGATTGATATACCTGTGTGGCCAGGACTTCCAAGTGTTGACGGATCACAAACCTTTGGTCCCGCTCTTTGCTGGGTCAACACGGCTGGCACCCCCAAGAATCGAGCGGTGGGCCGTGCAGCTGCAGGCGTATCAATTCAAGGTTGTGTATCGACCTGGCGCTCACAACCCGGCCGACTACCTGTCACGTCACCCTGACCCGGAATCAACAAGGAACCAGTCCAATGAAGAAAATGACACAGAAGCGGTGGTAAGGATGGTGTCACAGCATGCATGCCCGAAGGCCATGACTCTGGAGGAAATCGGACAGGCCACCGTGGCAGACGGAACACTGGCCAGGGTAAAAGACGCCCTGGACGGAAACACCTGGGCCCGCTTCATGGATGGGAGCCGCATGCTATGACCGGAGGTGGCACTGGCCCGGCAGCAGCTCTGGAGGGTGCGTCATGAGCTCAGCGTGGGAGAGCAAGGCATTGTCCTGAGAGGGCATCTCGTCGTTATCCCGGAAGCTCTCCAGCAACGAATTCTGGGTCTGGCGCATGTGGGCCACCAGGGCATGGCAAAGACGAAGGCGAGGCTACGGCAGAAGGTCTGGTTTCCGGCCATGGATACCAAAGTGGAAGAGATGGTCAGGGGCTGTCATGAATGCACCATCACCGGAGGGGATCCCCCTCCAGCGCCGATAGTCACGGAGGATCCGGCCAAACTCCCATGGACTCAGGTCAGCATCGACTTCGGAAGCTTCCCAGACGGCCGTCACATGCTGGTCATGGTTGATTCGTTCTCGAAGTTTCCAGTCGTGGAAGTCGTGGGGTCAACAGCGTTCCCTCACGTGAAGAGCGCTCTGGATAGAATCTTCGCTGTGCTGGGACTGCCGGAGGAAATCAAGTCCGACAACGGACCCCCATTTCAGGGTCGGGAGTTCCAGGAGTACATGGAAAGTAAAGCCATCCGACACCGCAAGATCACGCCACTCTGGCCCCAAGCCAACGGGGAGGTGGAGCGGCTGATGAGGACTCTCAACAAAACACTGCGCATCGCGGTGGAACGTGAGGAGAATGCCGAAGCAGAGTTAGACCAGTTCCTCGGAGTGTACCGCCAGATGCCTCACAGCACCACCAAGTGTGCGCCCTCACACCTCTTGTTTCGGTGGCCCCCGCAGGATAGCATCCCGGCCGACCCAACGTGGGTACCCCCAGAGAGGGACGATGAGGCCATTCAAGCCAGGAGAGAAACCACCAACAAGAAGGCCAGTGATGCCCGGAGGGCACAAGAGCCCAGAATCTGCATCGGGGACAGGGTCGTGATCAAAGATCGACACCCCGGATGGAAATTTCGAACACCATTCGAGCCTGAGACATGGACAGTGATAGATGTTCAGGGGACAATGGTCACAGCAAAGAGAGGACACCTCCAAGTCACCAGGAATGTATCGTGCTTCAAGCGGACTGTTGGATGAGGCCACGACAGCGAAGAAAGAGACAGCGAGGTCCGCGGCCTGAGCACGTTGTCCCAGGAGTCTTCCTGGGCTGGTGGCCCCGTCTCAGGAGGCGTACCGTCTGAAGACAGAAACATGATTGCTGTGCCTGAACAAGCGGGTTCAGAGGATGCTCAGGGCTCGCCAGTGGGTGCTCAGAGTAGCACTCGGGACGTCAACATCTCCCGGAGCCAGAGGTATGGTCTCCGGGCCAACCCGGTGCCGAGTCAAAGACTACGAGACTTTGTATATATGTCTCTGTGAGGAGAAGGGACTGTGGTTAAGTAGAACTAAAAGAAGGAAGGGATGTAGAGAGTCACCCGGGCTCTACTACACATTGTTGCAATCTCACACACTCATGCACCCCTCGGGGCGGGCTCGACCCGAGGGGATAAATAAACGGCGGAAGACCGCTCGTGGTCTTCGCGCCAACCTTCAGCCACACACTGTGTCCGTGTGCTTTACTGTGCGGAGTACGGCTGCGGCCTAGCGCCTTCCTGCTCCCCCATCACACACTGCACTGAGGACATCTCTTAACATCGGCAGGGGCCACCGTCATGGCAGTTCCTGTCAACGTATTAAATGTTTGACAGACGGCTTTATCAAACATGGAGGCGCCCTTCAAACTTTTAGCTGTTTTAATTTTTTCAAAATCAAAAGGAGATTTGTTTTTGGAAAAACGGATTCTTATTGCTCACTTTCTGTTTTTGTTTCTTAAAGGAATGAAACAATGAAGATTTTCCCTGGTTCTTGGAGAATTGATCATGACCTTGCTGTCTCCTACAAGGTTGTCTCAAGGAAAATTTCCACTTTGAGGATTTTAATGACTTGGAAAATACTTATCTGAAAGAGAAAGAATGCTTTCTTTCTTTAAAAATGTGATATAGCTTATCCTCTAATTCCAGCCCCAAACGCCTTGAACCTTGAAAATGCATTCTCAATGCTATTGTTCTTTGAGCTAAATCAGTGTTAAAATCCTTTAAATAATGAGTGCATCTGGCCGTAATAGAAGCTCCACTAGCCAGGGCTGCTGAGCTGACAACATCAAAAGAAATATCCGACAATTGTTCAACCTGGTGTTACATGCTTTCCAATAGAGTGGAGCAATCCATTCCTGTAGGAAGCTGGCTCTGTATATACTATACCAAAATGAGGTATAGTGTGCACAGAGTCCAGTGGAACCCCAAAGGTAGGCAGAGGTACAAGTAGATAGCACCTTACTCTCTATTTGTGGTAGTGTGGGCGAGCAGTAAGGCTTTATCAGAGGGTAGTGTTAAGCATTTGTTGTACACACTAAATGAGCAAATGATGTCACACACTCAAAGGCTGAACTCAGACCAATTTTGTTTGTATAAAAATATTATTACGTTATTTTATTTCTAGAACCAAGCCAAGCCTGGCACAGGTAAGTGAAATAAATGCTTTGCAAAATATTATGCAGTGTTTTACAATTGAATGCAGGTTCAAATGCAGTTGATTGAAATACAGGTAAGTCAAAATGTCGATATTACTTTTCAGTTACTTTTCAGATGACTTTTTAAGTTACTTTTTCTACTCAGTGTGATATGCCTCGATATCACACTGGGACATTTCCTAGAGAAAAGGAAAGTAAAATCAGTTTTGTATAGTTGTAGTTTCTCAGGTTTTCATACAAATCAACTCCACACAGAACAATTTTCAAGGGAAAACAGTCAATGTATTTCTATGGAGAGAAATGAAGTTATCGGGTAACAGGTAAGTACTCAGTCTCTGGGGTTGAGTTTCTGGGGTTAGAACAAGGGTTCCCCTAGGGTCAAGGATGCACTCTCAAAGCACCCTCAGCGGCACTAGGGCGGCCGGGTGCAGAGTGCTGAGGCCCAAGGTTATCCAATGGGGGATAGGGGGCCTCTGGTTGGTGGCTGCTCACGAGCAGGCCACAGGGTTGTGGGAGCAAAGCTCCTGGTGTTAGGCTCAGGGCAAAGGGGGATCCGAGTTAGCACCCAAAGCAAACCCACAGCGGCGGCTGGGTGCAGGGTGCTGTTTTGGGGTCGGGTGCCCTGTTGGTTTCAATGGGGATTCGGCGGTTTATAAGTCAGAAAAAATCTTCCAATGGAACACACAAACCTAAATACTGATGTACCCCAACATATAATAACACTCATACGCCAGTGTGTTAATAGTCTCAGATATGACCCAACTCACAAAAATTAAAATGTACAAAAATCTTTATTTATTAAGTTCACAGATGCCTCTTTTTGAATAAAATCAGTTAAAACACACAATGATTCAAAGAACACTATAAAAAACACATTACTGTACATAAATTTCATCAGAAGCACAATATCATAAGAATTTCATACACTTCAATACACAGTAAAAACTATAAAAACAAAAATCTCAAAGGACAGATAAAAAGGAAGAACGGGAGATAAAGAAATGGAGTATAATAGCAAATCCTAAAAAAAGGTTATCAAAGCAACACTGGCACTGAACAGGAATCCTTGATAAGCTATAAACCATCAGAGAACATAATTTACATAAAATTCATTGCTCTTCATGACTAAATGGTTCCCACAGTGTACACAGTGATCTTTAAAAAGCAAAGGCGTCGACGCGTTTCGGTGGGTCCCTTTGTTGTATGACCAACACCTTCCTCAGGACAAAATAATTACTCCCCGTATCACTATAGCTTAAACAAACAGTATATCTTAAAGGCTCCTTGTATAGCCCTTCATTCAAAAACAAGATCACCCACAGGGGCCTCTCTTTCTTTAATTCCTCATTGTCTTATCACAGGTTCAACAAATCCTGAGCCTTTATTCAATCAGCCCAATCACCGATGTCGGGTCACAAAGTTATTTCATAGAATCCTCCAGTTTTCCACAATGTGCGTTGCGCTCCAATATTGTAAATAGCCAACCCGCACATATGTCTCTTCAAAAGTTGTCTGTGTTCAAGAGGGACTCATCAAGTTCCATCTAGCAAATGCATCCAAACATCTCCTCAATCTGGTATACGTCTTTCACGAACGGGGCCTCTACCTCCGTAATTCCTGCGGTTTTGACAAAGACTGCAGGCTCGGGGACGAAGATCTTCTGGAGGTGACCACCAGCTGGAGAGGTAAGTTGGAATGCCTGAGGATGCTGGGACACCATCGGTTGGGCCACCCAAGGCCGTGGGACGTCGGGTGCAGGGGTGTCTTTAGGCGTCGGTTTTTCTTACCAACTCCGGTCGGGGGGATCCTCCAGAAAGAGACTGCAGGTGTCACGGAGAGGGTCGAGGCAGGTCAGATATCCCCAGATCTCAGGTCAGGATCGCCGGGGAGACCTCCTTGTGGAGTTGGGCCACTCGAACTCGGGCCGGGGGCGTCGAGTGCAGAGTGGTGCAGACTCGTGGATTTGGCCGGAGCCAGAGTCTGTGGGTGAACAAATCCGATGTTCACGGGAGACAAAGTATTTGGGGTATAAGGCAGGGCAGGTCCTTTGGGTTCTTGAGGCTGCAGGACACACCGGGATTTCGCTTCTGCAGGTTCGAGGTGGGGACAGGCCAGTAGTCAGTGGGCGTCCTCCTCTTCTTAGCTGTGGCACAGCTTCTTCGGTCCTTCTTCTTCTTTTCTACTTAGTTGGTTCCTTTCTGAGGAGGCAAGGTTCAGGGGTGCCCCTAAATATTAGATTTAGGGGTGTTACAGGTAAGTAAAGGTTGGGACCAATGGGTCCCTTCCTTGGGGTGAGTACACCCCTATTATGCCACCCTCCAGTGGGAGTGGGACATATGCCTCACTCTGGTTGGCTGGGTCCCTCGATCTGCAAGATGGTGGGGACTGATAGTTGTGCTTCACCTCGCCTCCCCCACCTGAGGGGTGGGGTTGGCAAAGGTGGGCACACCTCCCTTCCTCACTTGGTTTTCCCGCCGATTCTCCCGCCCAAAGTGGGGGTCAGAACCGGTGGGGGCCAGTTGCTGGAAGCAGTAAAAGGCCTGGGGAAGCTCACAAAGGTGTCAAGCCTTTGAAGCTTCCCCTTCGTGGACCCTGCCCATCCTGGGGGAGGGGGCTTGGCACCTCTTCCCAGGATGTGCATTGTTTCAGACCCCAGAGAGCAGCAGGCTCTCAACCAAGGGGTCCAGAAACATGTCTGGTGGTGGCAGCTGGTGAGCAGCCACTCAGCTTGGACACTAGTGTTAGGTCGTTTTTCAGGGGGCATCTCTAAGATGCCCTCTGTGTGCATTTTTCATTAAATCCCACACTGGCATCAGTGTGGGTTTAATGTGCTGAGAAGTGTGATACCAAACTTCCCAGTTTTCAGGAAAGCCATTATGGTACTGTGGAGTTCGTAATGACAAACTCCCAGCATCATTTATTTTATTTATTTATTTAAAAGGTTTTATATAGCGCTGGCTCTACCCTGGGGTATCAGAGCGCTTTACATTGGAATGACAATAGTACATGGAATTCAAAACAGTGGTATCCAAATGAAACATTCAGACATGGTGGACTTAGAGAACACAATGAGTAATATAGCTTGAATCAATAAAAAATGCAAAGACGTAGCTATTTACAAAACAACGCATGAATAGAGTAATTACAGATTATTGAACAGTATAAAGGAGGTAGACTCAAATTTTGTGAAAAAGGAAGGGATTGGGCGAGTGAGAGAAGGGAGGGGAGGGAAGTGTTCGAAAAGGGGTGAAAGGGGGAAGAAAAAAAGGTGAGGAAGGGAAGGGAAGGGGGTGAATAGGTGAGGTCGACACAAGAGGGGTGAAGAGAGGGGGGGAGGCAGGGGTTTCAAAAGGAAGGGAGAGTATAGCAAGTATGGTAATAGACAAATTAAGGACCCCAATATTTGTTGAGCAGGTGCATTTTAAGTTCTTTTTTGAAACTGACGTATGAGGGGTTAAGTTGTAGGTCTTTAGGGAGGGCATTCAAGATGCTGGGAGCCTTACCCGAGAAGGAGCGAGATTGCGCGGCTTTCTTTTTTAACAGAGGGGGGACGAGGAGGAGAGAGTTGGTGCTTCTCATCGGTCGGGTACTGCCCGCTTTATTGAGTTTGTTCGAGAGGTATAGCGGGGTCTTTTGATGAAGGGCTTTGTACGTAATGCAGGCTATTTTATAGGAGGATCTGCCTTCGATAGGAATCCATTTAAGGGACTTAAGCGCAGGCGAGATGTGGTCAGAGCGTTTGCAGTCAGTTGTAAGCCTGGCCGCTAGGTTTAGAACAGATTTGAGGGGGGCAAGGTGAATTTTGGGAGATCCGGAGAGTAAGGCGTTGCCATAGTCAATTTTCGAAAGGACTAGAGATTGGACAACAGATTTGAAATCTTCTGCCGGAATGAAAGGTTTGATTTTTTTTAGATGTTGGAGCGTGAAAAGTGCTCCTTTTGCCGAATTTTTTATGTGGGAATTGAGCGTAAATTTACTGTCAATGGTGATGCCAAGGGATTTTACTGATTCGGATAAGGAGCGTGAGCAGTTTAGGGCACTAAGGTCAGTGATCCAAGTTTGGATGGGGAGTGGGTTGTTTTTAGGAGAGAAAAGAATGATTTCAGTTTTGTTTGGATTGAGTTTGAGATGATTGGAGTAGAACCAGGGCACGAGTCGGGGGTACACGCGGGTGGACGGTGTCCCCCCACCTTTTTCACAGGGTGGACGGCGTCCACCCTGCCAAGAAGTGTGGCCCCACTGTAAAATATGCTGAATTCGTCCCGGTGTAATTTACAAACACCGGGACACATCCTGCAGCGCCTGCACGTTGTTGTCTGCTTTCGATCCACAACAACGTGCAGGCGGGACGGGGCTCTCTTAGTTCTGACTCCTGCTGGGCCCATAACAAAGGCCGAATCGGAGGGGTCATCAGGCCTCCTTTTGTTGGAGTCTCCTGGCTGGGAGCAGTCAGGAGCCTCACACCTGATGCAAATGAAGCAGAGGGGAAACAAAGGCTCACACCTTGTTAGCACGTCACACATACTGAAGAGAGGCAGCTTTTCACTTTGTTCAGGCTCTGTTTAGGAGATATGCACGCACTGTAGAAACTTCAGATGTGTTGATGTTTCCCAGCATTTGCACAAAATAAATAGCATTTATATAGCGCTTATACCCCTGAGGAGGCGTTGTAATAATTTAAATATCACTATTTCTTTTAAAGCACTATGGCTAGAGAAAACTTAACGCTGATAAAAGGTAACATTGTTTTATGTGTATTGTACAAAAGTGTGAATCTTCTGCCTAAATCAGGAGGGTTTGCATGTTTACTCGAAATGCGCTCAAATGTACACATGATAGACCTGCTAAACATATATGTGAGGGCTTAAGATCTGATGTCACTTTTTGTGATGCCAGTTTCTGTGATGTCACGTGCTGTGATGTCACGCGCTGCGATGTCACGCGCCGTGATGTTACTTGCATACTGATTAACTAGGTTAGTCCCCCCACTTCTTTTTTTAGCACTTGTGCCCTGAGTAGAACCAGGTTTGTATATTAGCCAGGGCTGTGTTAAGGTGCAGGACATCTGAGTGGGATTTGATTTTATAGTACAGGTGGGTATCGTCGGCATAGAGGGGATAATTAATACCGGCTTGTTTAAGTATGGAGGTAAGGGGTTCCATAAATAGGTTGAAGAGAGCCGGATAGATCCTTGGGGGACACCGAGGGAGACAGGAGTGGGGCTAGAGAGGCAGCTTTGGATTTTGATTTGCTGGGTTCTGTGTTGGAAATAGGAGGTGAACCAGTTGAGGACGGTTCCATTAAGGCCGAAACGAAATTTAAGTGTATTGAGTAAGGATGAATGGTTAACTGTATCGAATGCTGCCGAGAGATCTAGCAGAATAAGTAGGCAGGACTCGCCATTATCCAGGGCGTGGTGGATGTCATCAACTATATTTAGCAATGCAGTTTCAGTGCTGCAGCTTTTACTGAAGCCGGATTGTAGAGGGTCGAGTAGGTTGTAAGTGTCAATGTGTTTATCCAATTGAAGAAGGGCACATTTTTCGAGGGCTTTTAAAAGAATGGGGAGGTTTGAGATGGGGCGGAGGTTGTTAGGGTCGTTAGGGTCGGCTTTAGGGTTTTTAGGAATGGGCGTGACTTGTCCGAGTTGGAGGGAGACAGGGACGCACCCCGAGGAAAGGGAGGAGTTGATGATATTGGTCCAATAAGGGACAATGACGTGCTTTAGATCTTGGACGAGGGTAGACGGGAGAGGGTCTTTTGTGTGAGAGGACGGTTTTAATTTGGACAGGATGTTAAAGACTTCTAGTTCGGAAACGGAGTGGAAATTCTGCCAGGAGGCATTATTTTTGAGCTGTGTTTTGACGGGGTAGGTTTCAGGAGGGGTTGTAGAAAGTTGGTGCGGGGAGGAGGCAGGGGGTAGGGTCAGAGGGGAAGCTGTTGGAGTAGTAGCAAGGGTATATTGGGCGTTGGGAGGGATCTGAGTTAAATTAAAGGATTGGTCAATTTTGGTGATTTTTTCGAAGAAAAAGTTAGCAATTTCTTCACATTTGTTAGTGGTAGCCGTCAAGTTGAGGGGGGCGGGGGAAGTTTGGTTTCTAACAATGTTCAACAGTTCTCTGGGTCTATTTTTGGCACGGGCGAGTTGTGAGCGAAAGAAGGATGCCTTTTCAGAGAAAATGTGTTTCTTGTAAGTAGATCTGGCGGTTCGAAGGAGGACGAGATTGGAGGGGGTAGGGTGTTGTCTCCAAGTTCTTTCAGCCAGTTTAAGTGCTCGTCTTTCATTGTTGAGGTCTGAGTTAAACCATGATTTGGAGGGGATATTTTTTTGAGTTTTTAGTTTGGGTGGTGCAAGTTGATCTAAGACCTCGGAGACAGTTTTATTATAGTGCTCAGTGAGCTCATTTGCATTAAGAGAGGGGGGGGTGCAACTAAGTTGAGCTTGGAGTTTGGCCTCCAGTACACCAGGGGGGATAAGATTATGGTTCCTGGTTGAAATTTTGGTTTTATTGTTTTTAGATGGGGCGGGCGGGGCTAAGGGAGAGATCAAGAACAGTATGAGGTGGTGGTCAAACCAATCAATAGGGATGATGTTGGATAGGGATGCCAAATCATTGTTTACAATGATGGCGTCAAGAGTAGCCCCTTTGGAGTGGGTTGGGGAGTGGCAGAGTTGTTTGAGGTCATTAATCTCAAGAAGGTTATTGAGAAGTTTGATAGTGGGTTCCTTGGGCACGTTCCAGTGAAGGTTTAAGTCTCCTAGGAAAAGATTTTTAGAGCTAGAAAGTGACGATTGAGTAAGAAGGTCAGATAGTTCATCAGCGAAGGGAAGAGGTTCACCCGGAGGGTGATAGATGTTGTGTAGTCGTATTGGGGGAGCGCCTTGAATCTTAAGTTCCGCTCCAAGGTATTCAAAGGTTGCGAAGTCTGTGTTTTTGACTAGGGAGAGCTGGAGTTCGCTTTTAAAGATTATTGCTAATCCACCTCCTATTATCTTTGGTCTGTCTTTTCTAATGATAGAGTAACCGGGGGAGTAAGTCAAGGATGGGTGTTGAATGATCATTGAGCCAGGTTTCCGTGAGGAAGGCGATGTCTATATCTTCACTAAGGATAGTTTCGGAGATTTCGGTCGCATGTCGAACCGCCGAACCGCAGTTCACAAGCATGCAGGCCAGGGGCTTAAGGTTGTTTTTGGGGGGGAGGAACGAGTGGATGGCGGTAAGTTGAGGAGGGGGTCTTGGGGAGCAGGGGGAGGAGAGGATTCTGCTGGTCCCTATAATAACAGAGATGTTGGAGTGAGGAAGGGTCGTGTCCTTAAGTGAGGCCTTTGGAGGGTAGGAGTTGCAGATGTCGGAAATGTTAGTGGTGGAGTGGTTGTTCAAGGTGCGAAGAGGTCTATGTGTATGGTTGTGTAGTGGTATGGTTTTCCAGGGTTTGGGATTAGTGAGTTTTTGAGGACCAGTGCATGGTGAGGTGGACTAAGAGGGGCGGGTTTTGGGGTTAAGGGATTTGAAGTCTTTGAAATCCTCTCTAAGTCGGGCGAGTTCGGATACCAAGGAAGAAATATTGCAGTCAATGTTGCAAAGTGTCTGAGTTAAAAGAGTGAGGAGGGACGTAGTTGCGGCAGGCGGGGGGGGGGGAGGTGTGTTCTGAGTTGGTCGGGGGAGGAGGTCTGGCGTTCGGAGAGGGTGAGAGGGTCTGGGGGGCGAGAAAGGTGCTGAAGCTGAGGGAGTGGGGGAGGTCTGTGGGGGGAGAGAGGGGAGTTCCGGCTGTCGGGGGGAGGGGAGTGGGGAAGGATGGGATAGGTAAAGAGGTAGTTGGGGCAGGAGGGGGAATGTACGGAGTTGGTCGGGGTTGGATGTCTGGTGTTCAGAGAGGGTGAAAGGCCTGGGGGGTGGCGAGCGGAGTGCAGAAGCTGTGGGAGTGGGGGAGGCCTGGGGGAGAGAGAGGGGTGATCTGGCAGTGTGCGGGAGGGACAGGCATGGAGATCGATGTGATAGTTATAGGGGTAGGGGACGGGATAAGAGGAGAAGAGAGGGTGTAAGGGGTGGGTGGAGAGGCAACATCAGGGTTGGTGGTGGGGGGGAAATTCGGAGAGGGGGGAGTAGGGGCAGGAGGGGGTGTAGTGGTGCAGGCTAGGGGGGGAGCTTGGGGGAAAGGAGAGGGGTTAGAAGTGGAGCTGGGGGTCAGAAGGAAACGGTCATTGGAGAGCATGGGAGTTTGGGAGATGGTGAGTGAATTTGAGATGTTTTGGGGGGGTTCGGGGTTGGGTGCTAGATAGGGAGTCGTAGAATGGGATATATCCTTAGGGTTAGAGATGTCTAGGGGAAGAAGGATATTCGTAGGGGAGGCAGGGGAGCACAAGGACGTGTCTAGGGGTTGGGGAGTAGAGGGGGGAGGAGTAGGTAAGGACAACTGGTGGGACAGAGTGCTGAAATGATGCTCGAAGATGTTGAGGTGGTGTTCAGAGGCTTGTATGAGGATATTTCCAGTTTTGAAGATGGAGATGTCAATTTCACCGGGAAAGATAGGGGAGGGAATAGTAGATAGTTTGAAACCGTAAGGAATATTGTTAGATTTAGTGACTGGGAGGTGGCGTAGAAAGGTGCTCTTCCATTTGGAGGGGCGTTTAGAATAGAAAATGTAGTTGGTTTTTATAGGTGACGTGAGGCTGTGGTAGTTATCCACTATTAGGGTTTCAGGATGGACCAAGAGTTGGGGCCATGTCTGGTGAGGGAGGGGTATAGGGAGGAGAGAGCGGGGTTGGAGTGGGACGCGGGAGTGTGACTAAGGTGGGACATGATGGGCAATAGGTTGGAGGAGGGGGGGGAGAAAGGAGGGAGGGTGGAGTGATATAAAGATATAAAGGGGACAATGAGGAGTTAGGGGTAGGAGGTTGAAGTAAGATAGGGGCGGGGTTTATGCAAGAGGGGCGGGGTAAGGAATAAGTAAGAAAGAGGGCACGACAATAAAATCAGCAGTAAAAAAGTACAACAATATTAAGACATTAAGTATGGATTGAATAGATGTCCGTCAGAGGATTGCGGGCGGTTGTTAAGGATTGAAGACTTATCCGTGGACTCACATGGGAGTCTAGTCTGCGCTGGTATTAAGATAGCTGTTGCGGGGGGGGAGCCCAGTGACAAAAAGAGAATGATGGAGATCAAGGGAGGAGCATTTTTGGCGCAGCAGGATTTGAGTGAGGGACGGAAAATCGATCGTCGTATGTTGGCGAGAGACTAGACAGACCGGAAAAGGTATGAAAGGGAGGAAGGTCGTGAGGGAAGTGGCTTGAGTGACAGCGCTAGAGAGGCATCAGGCATGAAGGCAAAGTCACAGCGCCTATCAAGACCGCGAGTGGGGACAGCAAGCAGCGATGATGTTGTTTGCGAAGGAGGAGGGAATCTCAGGGAGGTAAGGGTTGTAGTGTCGCAAGGTGTGCCGCATCTCCCCTTTAATTAATAATAAATGCACCGACGGCTGCCTGGACCCAAAATGGCGGCGCCCCGATAAATACGGGGATCATTGTTCTCCCTGATCTCCATAATTATCATCAATTGCAGGAACCGACGGCTGCCTGGACCTAAAATGGCGGCGCCGCGGTAAATACGAGGACCATTGTTCCCCCCTGATTGGATCATACAAACAGCATCAAAGATGAGCAGTTAGCATTATGGAAGCATATACTGCCTATCACCATCCGTGACTTATTGTCGAAATCTCCACAGTTTCTTATATCTGGCAAGACTGCTCATCGCCTGACCCTAAAATGGCGACAGTTTGAAGACAATACAATCACCTTTCATTGCCTGACCTCAAATGGGTGAAAATCCTAAAGACAACCTGACTATCCTCACCCCCACTAGCTATTCCTCGAGAGCTGCCAACCAATCATCTTCATCCTCGCTAGATATTCTTCGAGAGCTAGCAACCAGGCTCTAACCTTAATAGTGCGCTCTCTCATGGTACTGACTCTTTTCAATTCCAGTTCCGGTACGGCGAGCAGCCCACTCCGCTGCATAATTGTCCCTAGTGGTCCTCGAGTAGCCTACCCGAGCCAGCATGGCAAGTCCTGGCCTATCCGCTACGGGGGCAAATTCTTACACACTGGTCTACCCCCCCCAACCTCTCCAAAACCGCTGCTAAATCCTTCAAGCACTCCACCCTGAAAAGGCACCCTGAGTCACTGATCTCTGACTTTCGTTACAGCGCGGACAACGGCACAGTCATTAACAACCTCATTTTCTACTCTAGAAGAACTTCTGCCTGGCGCAAAACCTTTGCCCACCTCCTCAATGTACGTGCAACAAAGAACATTCCATACGGCACTAAGCTAACAATAACACCCTCTCCAACCCTGCGAGCTGACCTCACCATCACTCTTTACAAAAATGGCATTGTCTTGATCCAAGCCTCAACCAAAAACTTGGATAAATTTGCAGACCTTTTCACCCTCCTCAGAAACTACGTGCATGACTCTGGTAGGGTAACTAACTCCCGCCCCGATGAGTCCTCATCCATCCTACCCATCATAGCTAGCCACTCACAAACCCCTCTCAGGTCTTCCAACACAGACCCCCCCTATCCACTCCAGCACGGCGCCTGGCCTTGCCATCAGAACCACCCCTAGACCTTTGGCCCCCTCCCCACTAGCACCCCAAGTATACTATGCCACCGGTACGCCCCCAAAGACCTATGATACGGGTCGTGCTTGCCCTCCCAGCCCTCAATCCAACCCGCAAAGGGGCCCCATCATAGATCCAACAACCTACAACACAGACCGTACTAGTCCTCCCTTCCTATCACCTTTACATGCCGACAGAACGGTTCCCGAACCACTGCCCCCCCGCCCTCTAACGCCTCCACCTGACAGGGACATGGTTTCTCTGCTCTCCAGAGCTACCAAACTAACCCAGAGCATTCACATCTACATCTTGGAATTAATGAACCTCCTTCACCTTGCTGAACTCTCCCTCGCCAACCTCATGCCCCTGCCAAACTCCACCCCCCCACATTCGACAGAGCGCCCTAAACAACCTCTTCCGCTAGCCTTGAGACAGCTTCGCCTCCGTAAGCAACCATGTCACCTCTCAGAGGAAGAAACCCTTGCTCTGGTCCTCTCTTACACCTCTTCCCATGCCGCTCCAAGTCCACTAGACCTCACTGAAATGGAAATCCTGGCCATCCTCCGAGACTACAACTCCACCCCAGCTACCCCTTATCCTTTCGAGGGGAATGCCGAACACGCCATCCGCACGGTCACTATCAACCCCAACAGGCCAGCCACCCTCCGCAACAGAACGGTGGTCAAGAGTAATCTAGCACCTGTTCTCCTGTCCGCCCAGACTCTTGAAACTCCGTACAAATCTTCTCTGTCTGGTCTGTTAATAAATTGCCGATCAGCAGCTAAGCACGCCGCAGATATTGCCGATCTCATCCTTTGCAAAAACTTCGACTTAGCAATCCTAACAGAATCATGGCTCAATGAATCCTCATCTCCATGCCTGGACCTCCTAGTCCCTCCTAACTACAACATCGCAAGGCTGGACAGACAATCGAACAAGAAAGGAGGAGGCATCGCCTGCATCTACCGCTCTAACCTTCTTGTCACTGAACTTTTGGCGGACACCACCGAATCCTGCGAATACCTCGCCCTCACTATTTGCAGCAACTTCACCCAACTGTGCAACCTACACATCTTTTACCACCCCCCTGGCAGGAACGACTCCTTCACCGACCACCTCATGGAAATCATCACAGCTAAGATTCCCACCAATGCCAAAGATATCTTCCTAGGTGACTTTAACTTACACTGGAACGATCCCAAGGATCCACATGTCAACGCCATCAAAGACCTCCTGGCAGATCAAGCCCTGACCCAAGCCTGCTCACTACCAACTCACTCAAAAGGGGCCACCCTTGACTGGATCATCTCCAAAGAATCAACTGTCAAGCTTATCTCTATTGACCCATGCGACTGGTCTGACCATCATGCCATCACCTTCCATCTACCTGGCACCCACAAGACTAAAGCACCGCAACCGACGATTCCTAAATGCTGGATCAGAGACACCAAGAACTTGGACCGCAATGAACTTGAGGCCCGATGCAAATCCGACCTCCCTCCCCCTTCGCATATCACAACAGTCAGTGGCCTCAATAATCACTACTCTGCGACTATCTCAAGCATCCTGGACGATCTAGCCCCTCTTAAACTGAAAAGAACCCAAATCAAAGACAGAAACCCCTGGTTCACGGGATCCCTTAATACTGAGAGGAGAGCCCTCCGGCAAGCTGAAAGATCCTGGAGGCAGCACCCCTCTACCGCACATCTAAAACTCCTCCGCCAGGCCAGAAATGTCTACAACAGGAACATACTCAACTCAAAAAAAGACTTCTTCAGAACGGAACTAGAGAAAGCCAAGAACAGACCCCACACGCTCTTCGAACTAGTCAAACACCAATCTAATAAACTGGCAAAAACATCGAAAGAAACCCCCAAATCTCTTATATCCTCAGAGGAATTCTCCTCTTTCTTCGCTGACAAAATCTTAGCCCTTGGAAACGAACTCAGCTCCATCACACACCCTCAACCCCTTCCTGACCCGCCGCCTCCCACCGCGACACACCCACAGGCTCCACCCAAAAATCATGCTCACTGGACTGTCTTCAAAGACTATGACGAAGACTCCATCTCTAAAATCCTTTCTACCTTAAACCCGAACAACCATTTTAATGACCCGCTCCCTGCCAACTGCCTAGCTGCCGGCGCCCAATCCATTATTCCCAGCTGGACTACAATAATCAACGCCTCCCTCCAGCAGGGAACGATGCCTGACTCTCTAAAAGCCGGCCAAGTCCTCCCCATTCTGAAAAAGCCGTCGCTGGATCCAGCCTCCCCCGACAACTTCAGACCCATCTCCAACATTCCACTCTTAGCCACAGTGCTGGAGAAATGTGTGCAACAGCAGCTAAGTCACCACATCAACAACTTCCACCTGCTGGATGACTTCCAATCCGGATTTAGACCAGGGCATAGCACCGAAACCACCATGCTCCATATCGTGGATGATGCCCTCCAAGCCCTTGACCAAGGCAAAACTTGTCTCCTAATCCTCCTGGACCTATCCTCAGCCTTCGACACGGTCAACCATGAAAAACTTCTCGAACGCCTCAAACTCAGGATGGGATTGGATGGCACTGTTCTAGATTGGTTTAGATCCTTCCTCCACAACCGGTCACAGAGATTCCTAATCAACGGCAACCTATCGTCACCATCCCCGGTCACGGTTGGAGTCCCTCAAGGATCAACCCTGTCCCCCACCCTTTTCAACCTTTACCTAGAACCGCTTACCAAAGTATTACGCGCAGCTAACATCTCCTATCATATGTATGCTGATGACACCCAGATCTACATCAAAACCTCTTCTCTCGAAGAGATTCTCTCCCTGAACGAAGCCCTGAAACTCACCGTCCAATGGCTCGCATCCAATCAACTTAAACTCAATGCAAAGAAAACAGAATTTCTCCTGATCTCCCCTCCCAATACCAACCTCGAGATTCAATCATGGATTAAGGCTATCACAGCCTTAAATTGCCCACCGACCATTGTGAACTCGGCTAAATCCCTGGGAATTACCCTTGACAGCAACCTGAACATGCGGGACCACATCAATTCGATGGCCAAAACAGCCAGATTCCACCTGAGCTACCTCAGGAAATTGAAACCCTTCCTCGATGCTCCCGACCTAAAAATGGCAGTCCAAGCACTCGTCATCTCTAGACTGGAATACGGCTGCTCAACCCTCTCGGGTTTACCTAAGATCTCCCTGGCACCTCTTAAAGCCTGCCTCAATGCGGTTGCCAGACTACTTACCGGCACAAGGAAATAGGATCATATTTCCCCACACCTGAAAGCTCTCAACTGGCTTCCCCTGGAGGCAAGAATACAACTCAACCTATCATGCATCACGCACAAAGCTTTATACTCTCACTCCCCTGCTTATCTGACACAGAAACTTGTGATCTCCGGAGGAACCAGAAACTCCAGATCTTCCAGAGACCTCTTGCTCCAACCTGCACGCTTTCGGAAAAAAAAAAACCTACAATCGGGCCTTCTCAGGGGCTGCTCCAAGAATATGGAACTCTCTCCCACCCAACATCAGAAGAATCCCCTCTCTGACTCGCTTCAAAAAGGATGCCAAAACCTTCCTTATGGGCAAATTCCTCGGCTAAATATTGACTCATCCACCACTATGGCCCGACCTATGGCCGTCCACTACCTCCCTTCGGACTACCTTGTCACCCCATCAGGAACTGGGGCCTGGCTTGAATAATTGTAAATGTAATCTGTAACTATGGCTTCTCGCCTTGAGTAACTGGTCTTGTAAACTGTAAATATGTGCTCCTCTTTCCCTTATGTACCCGGCTACCCTCCCCCTTACTACTCGAGCTGCTACTGGTTGATTCTAAGTCTGTCTATATATTGCGTTGCTCTCCTGTAAAGCGCTCTGATACCCTAACGGGTCAAGTTCGCGCTCTATAAAACACATAAATAAATAATAAATAAATAAATAAACCCCAAGTTACCAGCGGTAGCCAGGGAGGAGAGGGAAGCAAAGGCGCATAGCATATGGGTAACGGCAGCCTGCCAGAGTCGCGGTGTCAGTGGCAGGCGATTAGTGGAGGTTGGTGTGGGGGGGGGGAGCCCGCAAGCATACAACTCAGGAGGCCCAAAAAGGGGGAGGGGGCAACGGAAACACTCAGCAAAAAAAGAAGTCCAGGTGGAGGGAGCAGGAAAGTCTCGCTATGGTCTAGCACGGAGTGCACCGCCGCTCACCATCTTGTGGTGCAAGTTAAGGGGGGCCACCGCCATTTTATAGCAAGAAGTCAGGACGGTTTCAGTAGTAGCGGACCACCACAGGAGTCCCGCTGTAGGAAGTGGAGAATCAAAGAGAGAGTCGACCATCAGTTCGGTCCCATCTCTGCGACGATGGCATCGGCGGCGAAGCGTGCACCAGAGCGTAGGGCCCTCCAAGGGGGGGGGGAGAGGTCACAGGGCAAAGGCAGAAAGGAGCGCCAGAGACGCTGAAAACCTCCGAGTCAAAATGCAAGGACGGGGCGAAAGGTAACGCAGCCACGGTACCTGGATAGAAAAATCACGGGCGGGCGGGGGCCAGCAGGACTCCAGGGACTCCGCAGTCGGAGACTCCAGGTCGGAATGCCGTGTCAGGCAACGAGTTTGGCGGTCCAGTGATCCGATAGGATCGTTACAGCCAGTTGAGCAGCGGGGCAGCCAGGTCAGCCCAGACCAACTGTGTCTGAGGGCGGAGGAGTCTCTCTGCCTCGGTCACCAACACCAGCATACCCCACACGGTGGGCCAGGTCCGGGAGGGACCAGGCTCGGTGCGGACGCAGCGAAGATGTCGTCGGTGTACGGGAGAAGTGCCCCGAGAGAAAGGTCAGGCCTGGAGAAACAGCTCACGTCCCCGCTCAATGGAGAAGTGAGCTTGAAGGAATCTTTCTTTGGGTGGGAGCATGAAGGCTCCTGCAGCAGGTCGTAGGAGGTCGATTCCAGAGGGGAAGGTCCAGGGGGTCTCCGGCTCGGCCGGTGGTCAGGCGGAAGGCGTAGGATCTCCGGGGATCATCTCAGGTCAAGGCCGGAGCTGTACAGCGCCTCAAGTCACCGCTCGGCGAGTCCACGACACCGGGGGGGCCTGCTCCTGGACAGGAGCACAAGGAAGCAAGAGCGTCGGACGGCTGGCTTGATCCGGGACCGGACAGATCGTTGGTGAATCGTATCTTGGAGGTGAGTCACTTTCGAGTTGATTTCTTTGATTCCGTTAAAGCTTCATTCTATCGATGGCTGGGAATCGTGTAGAAGGGGATCCGATGGTCGGGTATGCCAGGGGATAATTACCGATTTGGTATTCCCCAACCCGGGATCTCGTCGGGAGAGCTCCTACTTGGCAGCCATCTTGATGACTCCATATACTCCATATATTCTTAATGGCATTACTGCACTTACAATGTCTAAGAATTGGCTTAGACACTGTAGGGGCACAGGGCTCATGCACCTGTACTCTCACCACTGGTATAGTGCACCCAGCTAGCTAGAGGGGTGGCTGATCTATGCCAGGCCAGTGGGTTGTAGGCATGGCACAGAGGGATGTGTGCCATGTCTACTCTTCACTTTGTTCTGCACCAAAACACGCAGCCTTCAAAGGCAGTGTGTGTGTGTAAAGGTACAGGGCCTCTAAGGGTGGCACAATAAGTGCTGCAGCCCTTAGAGGCCTTCCCTGGCCACAGTGCCCTTGGTACCTGTGGTACCATTTACAAGGGGCTTACCTGTGGCCAGAGAGTGCCAATTGGGTTTTGTTTTCAATGCAGTTTTAGGGAAAGAACATAAGCCTAGGGTACCTGTTTGGCAGGAGCCCAGGGCACACTCAGTCAAAGTACATCAGCAGTTTAGCAAAAAGTGGGGGCAACCTTGCAAAAAGAGGGCACTTTCTTACAATTCCTTCCTGGATTGCTTTGAAAAGGGATTTGAAGTCAAAAATCAATGTTTGGGCTGTGTAAGCCCCATGAACTCTTGCTCACATTGCAATATGAGATCCAAAGAACACCTGCAGGTCTTTCAAAATATTTTCTTCTGCCATGGAAAATTTACCCACCAAACTGGCAACCACAGAGTCAACATGCATATCGTCAGGTATCACAGTGTCCATATCTTGTAAAGGATAAAACTTTGACATAAATCTGGGTAATTTAATATTATTAGGATCTTTCCTTTCTTGTTTGATCACTTTCAATATGAACTGATGAATAGGCAAATTCAAATTTGATGGCCACTGAAACTGTCTCAAAACAGTGTACTGCGAAGTAATAAGCTTTCTACTGGTGTAAATCCCATGTTATCTCTGGCATGAGATAATTCATCATGCAATATATACTTTGAAATGTATTTCCATTTTTGTTCTATGACAGGCATCGAATCTTCACTAACTTCAGAATACTCAGAAGCAGAAACACACTTTCCCATTGAGTTCTTGCCCATATTAGCTTTTGGATTTTCTTTTTTAAAGAATGCCAAAGTCTCTACACAATCATGCCAATTCTCTCCTCACCCTCGCTTCTTCCCCTTCTTTGTCTCTTGAGAGTAGAAGACAATCCTAAAGAGTGAGAGGAGTGTAAAGATGGCGAGCGGGAGGGAGAGACATGTATCCTCTTCTAAAAACGTTTTTCAATTTTTAATAAAGTCAAGGAAGCAACAAGTCAGTCAGGACAGCTCCTCCAATTGAAACATAAGGCGAAACAGCAACAACCCAGGAAGAGTAGTAACCACACTTATTGAACCTTCCTTGCCTTCCCCCAAGATGTTTAAATACTGCCGCAAAAGTGAGTGTTCTTCATGCTCCTGAATTAAAGTCCATGCATGCCCGAAGGACAGATGCCTCTCACTGCTGGTTCCTGAAGGAAGCAGGAAGAAGTCGCCCGGCCACTACAGAATAGGGGATTACCACACAATGTTCTGTAAGTAATGATGCCCGCAAACGTTAGGGAAATGATCAAAACTAATCCCTGTTGCCTGCCGCTCTCTCAGTGTGTATGAGAAATGCTCAGTGAGACCTTCAGAAGAGGAAATAGGCCCCTAAAAAGGTCAAAGCCAAGCAGAGACTTCTCGTTTTCTTCACCTCAGCTTTCTTAGTCCCAGAAACTAAAAACAAAACAAGAGGATTCTGAGAATGCCAACCCCATTTTGGCACCCATCAGGGTGAGAGGGGGCTTTCATTTTCAGAATCTCGTGGGATTACTAAAATGTGGCGACCACCTCAAAAGTAATGTCGGGCAAGGACGAGGGACGTAGAGGTAATATATGGGGCATTGTGTGAACTCAAAACATTTCCTCTCAATGTCTTTTTATTTTTTATAGCTGATTGTTTTTTTTTTTTTTAACAACAAATTTGTATTGATTTTCCAAGGTACCAAATGGGCGAAGCCCGGCAAAGATAATACAAATACTGTGCATGACATGTAGTTCGTAGGTACATCATACAAAACCCATATAGTCTGCAGAACAACAGACCAAAAATACCTCCAACCACACCGAACACACCTAGAGATCGTTACATGCACATTATACATAAATTCCCAGCCACAGATAGTCAAAGTCAATGGACTAAACAGGTGAATTGCAAACCACCAATCGTTCAATGGGATCATGGTAGGCTGACTGCGACATTGGGGGCAGATCGATACCTCTATAAGTGGCCCAACGGGACCATATCTTCCTGTGCTTCTATTGGGCACCCTCTCGCCTGAAAAACCACAGTTTCGGCAGTCATACAACTGTCCAATGCCTTCTTCCATCTGGTCACGCTGGGCGGGGACGAAGCCTTCCAATGCTGTGCTATATCCCTCTTAGCTAGAGTAATACCCAGAAATAAAAGATGCTGCTTGTAACGGTTCCCCCCAATGTCGTCTGTGCTATGTAGAAGCACCAATCTGGGGTCGAGCGGGACAGTCCACGCCAGAACCTGGCCCAGGCAGGACGTCACGCTGATCCAGAATGGCTGGATCGCCGTACAACTCCATACAGTATGCAAAAAGGAACCATCGTCGGCATGGCAGCGGAGGCACCGAGGAGACTGGATTGCGCCCATTTTCCACAGCCTGTGGCGAGTGTAATACACCCGGTGGAGGTACTTAAACTGGATGAGTCGGTATCTGGAGGACCCCGCCGCATACCGGGGGCTAGCCAAGGCCTCCGTCCAGTCATCGTCCGTGAGGGCCGGCAGATCGGCTTCCCATGCTGCTCTAGTTTTGTGAATGGTGGTCTTAGTGTGCGTATTAAGTGTCTGATAGATTTTCCTGATTTTGTGATCCCCGATGTCCCCCATCAGTAAGCGACCTTCTAGCGGGTGGAATTCTGGTAGAACCTCCAATTGACCAATCTGGGGGTTCAATGCGTGTCGAAGCTGCAGATAACGATGGAATTGAGATTTGTGTAAGTCATAGTCGGCTTGCAGCCGCTGAAAGGACTTAAGGGTAGTGCCCTGCATGACGTCCCCCAGCGTAGAGATCCCAATAAGGTCCCATTTACGGAACCCGCACAGAGCAGAAACAGACCGTAGATATGTGCCCTGCCAGAGGGGAGTAGAGCCGGTTAATCTGCCCGACCATCCCATAGACCGAACCGTACGCCTCCAGATCTGTATGACTGTTTGGAAAGCTGGAGGAAGAGTGTGTAGAGATGCGTTGCTACATAGGAGGTGCAGCAAGGGGGTGCCAGCCATGGCCTCCCGCTCGACCGCATAAGCCGGGTCTGACTGGGACCCATACCACCATTCGTTAATCACCAGAAGGTGTGAGGCGGAATAAGACGCATGGAGATCCGCCGCCGCAATAAGTGGATTGCGTACACGTGGGAAGCGCTACCCGAATCGCACCCCCCTGCCACAGGAATCTATTTAGGATTGCGTTGAGTTGCGTAAACCACGTTGGAGGGATAGGGTATGGAAAATTTTGAAGCCGATATAGTAGGCACGGCAAGGACACCATCTTAAAGATAGCGGACCGTCCATATAAGGACAGGGGCAGCTGGGACCAAACCGTCGTCTCATTACGGACAGCCGGGAGCAGTGGGGCGATATTATGCGTCCAGGAGACTGTGGGGCACGGCGATATAAAGACTCCCAAGTACTTAAAGCCTGTAACAGCAATGTATAATTCGGAGGCCCAGGCCTGACTCCTCTGCTCCCCGTAAATTGGGAAAAGTGTGGATTTGGAAGCATTGGTGCTCAACAGTGTGGTTTCGCCGAAGATTCGAAGGATTTGGAGGACGCGGGCCCCGAGAACCACGGGTCTGACATAAAGAACAGAGCATCATCAGCGTAAAGCGCGATTCTATCGGAGTATTCCTGTGTCCAGTCCATTCCCCGAATCAGTGGGTCTCGGCGCACCCACGTCGCCAGGGGTTCTATAGCTAAGGCGAACAGGAGGGGGGATAAGGGACATCCCTGCCTCGTACCTCGATGGATTGAAAAGGGGGCTGATCGATAACCTGCCACGCGAACAGAAGCGGAGAGATCCATATACAACAGTCGGGTATAAGCTATGAACCGAGGACCCAGATTAATGGCATCCAGGAGTTTGAAGAGGTAGGTCCAGCTCAGGGAATCGAATGCCTTGTCTATATCGGCTAGTAAGACGGCTGCCGGGCGACCCAGTCTGTGTGCTCCCGCAATGGCATTGTGTACTCGCCTGATATTGTGTCTGGTGGAGCGCTGTGGCATAAAGCCAGACTGGTCGGGGTGTATGAGATCTTGGATGCATGAGCGGAGGCGGTCCGCCAGGACTTTCCCCAAGAGCTTGGGCTCGAAATTGAGCAATGAGATAGGACGATACGAGGCCGGGTCCTCAGGGGGACGGCCAGGCTTAAGGAACACCACGATCTCAGCATGTCGCCAATCCGTGGGCAGAATGCGCTGCTCGAGAGCTTCGTGCAGAGCCTCAAGTAGGTGGGGGCCCAAGGTCGCCATATGTGGGCGCATAAAGTTGCTAGGAAAACCATTCGGGCCCGGGGCCTTACCTGGATGAATGTTTGCTAGCGCCGCCTGTAGGTCATCCATCGTTATGGGGCTATCCAACAAGTCCCGTACTTGATCGGAAAGCCTACGGAGAGGAATATCTGAAAGAAATTCATCGATGAGGGGCTCCGCTATCAACTCCCGCTCTCGGTAGAGATTGGAGTAAAAGGATGCAAAAGCTTAGACCACCGTTTCGGGGGAGGTGCATAATGTTCCATCTGGGGCCTTCAGGAGGGGTACCTGTACAGGGGTTGACCTAGCTTGGCATAGCCGGTGAAGCATTTGGCTGGACTTATCGCCCGATTGATAGATCCTGTGCTGAGTCGCCAGCCACGCTTCCTTGGCCTCGTCGGTCAGGAGCTAGTGAATTTGCTGTTGGACATGTAAAAGATTGCGCCGAGAGCTGGGGTCTGACCGTCCTAACATTTGTGACTCTAACTGGCTTTGACGGTCTTCTAGTTCCAGCACCTGTGTCAGGCGCCTGCGTTTCTTGCCCGTACGGAAACTTATGTCGGTCCCCCTAATCGTCGGCTTAAGAGCCTCCCACAGTGTTATACGCGATGGGGATGAATCTACATTAAACCGGAGATATTCCGCTATGGCGAGTCGTAAAGTCTCTTGATATTTAGCGTCCCGGAGGAGCCAAGGAGACATACGCCACCTAGAAGGGGTTCGTTGGACCTGCAGGCGCAGCTTAATTTGGACGGGAGAGTGGTCGGAGAGGCCTCTGGACAGGATGGAGGTATGCGCTAATCTGTGTACATAACTGTGCGGAAGAAATATGTAGTCTAGCCGCGAAAGTGTATGATGTACGGCCGACATGTAAGAAAACCCTGGCTCCGTAGGGTGGAGCGCGCGCCATGTGTCTGACCATCCTAGTGTGTGCGCAAGGATATTCAGCTTGGAGGTAGGGGGGGGGCTTGTCAGGCTGCACTGTGCGCCACCTATCTTGGGACGTCATGGTATCGTTCCAATCACCGCCCAGGATTGTCAAACCGTCAGGAAGGTCGCCCAGAGCGGGGGGGGGCATAAATACTCCCTATCGTCATTCGTTCCCCTGCAACTGTACCCGAGACTATGGTGAAGCACCCACCAGGGTCTAGCCAGTGTTTAGAAATGTGAATCGGCACGCGGCGGTGAATGAGGATCGCCGTGCCCCGTGCACCCCGTGTAAATCCGGAATGGTATATAGTGGCATAGCCAAATCTATTAAGGCAGGGAGTTTTGTTGCCCAGAAGATGTGTCTGCTGCAGCAGAAGGACATCAGCGTCATAGCGCTTTGCCAAACGGAGTACTGCCCCTCGCTTGATTTTGTCCAGCAGTCCACGTACATTCCTTGATATTATGTTCAGTTCTCCCAATGGAGTATTACCCGTGTGTTGCGTCATCAGCCTGCGTCATAGTCCAAGTCCGTAAGCGTAGTATCAGTGGCATGAGGAGTATCTGTGTGTTCGGTGCAAAAAACAATAATAACAATAAGAAACCAGTAACCCCCTCCCCACCCACCCCCACCCCAATACTTCCAGAAACAAGGAGTACCTGTCGCGGTGGAAACATAACTCAGGCCCCGAACGTGAAGACCTAAGCAGTCCCTCCAAAAGAACCCACCCGACCCAACTTTACGTAACATAACACAAAATGTCCAGGGGCGTGGACTATCCGTCTTTCACCTGGAGCCGGCATGTAGGACCCCAATACGTTATGTTCCAATACCCATTTGGAAGGGCTAGCGGCCGCAGCATAGAGCTATGTGACTGTCAGGGCCAAAGTCATTCAGTGGCTTCGGACTGATTCTGGGTCCTCCAGTTGGAGCGGGATCTGTGCTGCTTTCTCGACGTGCCTCTGTTTTGTCGACTCCTGTGGGATCCCTGTGAGGAGTCGGAATCCGGCGGTGGCGGCGTATGTGGTTTGAGATGTGCCCTCTCGTCCATCCAGGCGAATACCTCCACGGGAGAGTCAAAAAAGAACGTCTTGGAATTAAAATTACCTTCATTCTGGCGGGGAACAGCAGCATATAGGACAAATTTAGTTCCCGAAGTCTGCGTTTTGCAGCCACAAAGGATTGGCGCTGTTGCTGCACCAATCTGGTATAGTCGGGGAATACCATAATTGGGTGGGAGTTAAAGACCATTTTGTCTTTATGTGTCCGGGCAAATCGAAGGATGGCGTCTCGGTCGGCATAATTGAGGAGCCTGGCAATCACGGGCCTTGGACGTTCTCCGGGAGGTGGCTTCTTGGTCAGGGCGAGGTGGGCCCTCTCGATCACGAAGCACGGGGACCAAGTGTTGGACGGCAGCAGGGATTTAAGCCAAGCAGTTAGAAAGTCGTCCATGGACGCGCCCTCGCATCCCTCCGGAAAACCAACCAGGCGTATGTTGTTGCGCCGCGCCCTGCCTTCAGCGTCTTCGAACCGCGAGGCCAACTCCTTTGTTACAACTGTAAGTTTGTTAACTTTCATCTGAAGAGTTGTCACTGTGTCCTCCACTGTGGAGACCCTGGTTTCTGCCTCTGTAATCCTGTCCACAGCCTTGCGGAGATCTTGGCGGAGGAATGATACCTCGGATCTGACCGCCCCGATCTGGGCTTCCAACGCTGTCCGAGAGTCATTGATTGCCGCGAGCAGGGCAGCGTTGTCTGGGGACGATCCCTCGACACCCTCCTTCCCCGAACATGTAGTGGTATAGTGGTCCAAAGTGCTTTGCTTGGAGGCAGCCGCTCCCTGTTTATCCTTGCCCATTGTTAAAGGCCTAGACAGGCGGATATAGGAGACAGAGAGAATATGCCGAGGGGATGTAGGCCCGAACCCACCTCCACGGAGCTGCTAGCTTGTGTATCACGGGCAGGGATCTTCCATGTGGGGCCCACCACGCTGCATACAGCTCCCCAATCCGAGCAGGGGCAGGACTCTAGGCCAGGCCTCACGGATTCTGGCCTCCCTGACAGCAAGCCGCACCAGGCCTAGCCCGGCCGCTTCCGCCGCCCGGGAGGACAGCCAAGTAGACCCCCTAACGGGACCAGACTCGCCGGAACCCCGGCCCAGTAGCCCACCCCAACTGCATGCACTCAGGATCGCTGAGGACGGGCTTCGCCTCGACTTCACCCCGAATCAGGCTGCCCCCAATATGTCAAGGGTGCCGGCGCAGCGCCGTTAATGGGGGCATCTAGGACAGTCTCTATGCCACCTCAGCACACCCCTCAAGAGCACCAAGAACCCCCAGTGCAACCGTGTGTAGCCGCACGCAGGAGGGAGGGGGCGCCACGCCAAACAAAGAACCTGCCCTGCGGCCGGGCTCACCGCCGACTCGCCTCGGCGCCGGCAGGGGCCCCGGGTCAATTCAAGGCCCACTCTCCAGGATCTAGGGGGCTTTAGCCACAACGTTGCCAGGAGGATCAGGAAGAGAGGAGAGAGACGTCTGCCTATAGGGCACCCCAGGCAAAACCAGTCCGGGGAATCCTCTGTCACGCCCGCCAGCAGGCCCCGCCTAGCCCCGGGGTCTTACCGTCGCCTTGGCCCTGCGGTGGGGGGCGAGCTCCGGCCGCGCCGGTCTTGAATTGGCTCCCCAGCCAGGAGTTGCATGCCCGCATCGGCTACGGGGGCACACACACAGCACGGCGGTCAGTCCCGGCTGCCTCCGTCCGGCGCCGTCTCGATAGGCGTATACGGCTGCAGCCTGCCCCGTGCTCTGTGATGCCTCCTCCCAGGCCGCCGCTGCCTTGGTGCCCGGCCGCGGCCAGCAACAACGCCACAGCAAAATTTAGTCTCAATGTGGGTGGCGGTGTCTTCGCGTGTCGCTGCTCAGTCCGATGAGTCGCTGGGGTCAGGATAAATGACGGATGGTGGCAGTTATGGGCTCAGGCCGCCGGAGCTCTACCCAGACGCGTCCGCCATGCTTGGCTGCCAAGCCACGACCCCTGATTGTATTTTTAATGTTTTTCCTTTACGGTGGATCCAGAGCTGCAGCGGGCTGCTGCTCGACCGAAAATACTGCAGGAAATACACAATTTCCTAGCTTTCGCGTCTGAAAGCTTTACTTCTATTAAATAGATAGAGGAGAGTATTATACTTTCTTCCTTTCATTTTTAACAGCAGCTTTTAGGAAACAGTAATGAACTACTACACTCATAGTTCCATAATAAACTAATAAAACATGATATAACAGCCCAGTCCACTGTGATATACATCATAAATATTATCTACACAGCCATTTCGCCCCCATTGTTTTCACCTCTGCCATGATAGCCATTGCTCCGTCATCTCATTGTTGGTCACATAAAAATACAAGTTATTATTTGAGGGCCATCCACGACAAAAGGTTCCTTTTATGAATAATAAATTATTTTCATCATTACAGGAGTTGGATTTTCTAACAAAATTAGTAACACTCTATTAAGAAACGTAGTTCAGACGATATGGGTCCTAATAATATTCCTTGACATGGGGTTGACGCAATGAAGATTCTGAGCGCTTGTTCTGGATTGTGGAGGAGGAGAAATCTAAAGGCTGAAAAACATCCCAACGAGAATCCAAATCAGAATGTAGCGAAATAATACAGAAAAAACGGGAATTAGATTGAAGAATCAGCACAAACTAAAGCCAAGCGAAATAGAAGGCTTGAAAGGTGAAGATCCTGACCAAGACTTGATTTGCGTTGCAACTCAGTATCTTGCTAGTCAATCTAGCCTTACAGTGTCTGAAAAACAGGGAGTTAACTGGTGACCTGGAAGTTCAGCAAGCGGTCATTTTAGATCAGGTAATTTCAGCAGTGACTCCATAGCTAGGTACCATCTTGGAAAGTACACTCTGGGTATTAGCTAGTCTCTAGAGCACAGTCATGACATTCTGCAACATGCACCCCTCACTCTTTTAGAGAGCACCACAACCTGGACCTTAATTTCCAGACAGCAGTCCTCAGTATCAGTTCTGCTTGTTGTCGATTGACTTTGGCAGTCACTCTTGGGATCATAACAAATGGCAAGAATGCATAATGTTGTCCACATGCCAGTTTCGGAAAAAAGCATGTTGTCAAAGCTTCCGGATTTAGATGCTAACTGTAAAATTGAGGATGTTAATGGTTTATATGAGATGCAGCAAGTCTATTTTGCATGGCCTCCATACCATCATTCATTTTTTAAACCATTTGAGGGTGAAGTTTCCATTCACCAGTCTTGTAGAAATCTGGGGTTCCAGCTTTTGTGTTAAGCTGGTCTATGAGATATTCTGCCCTCACCGACATTTTGCGATCTAGGCTGTAATGCCAAAATCCCTGGCTTGATCAGCCAGGAGTCTGGATCTGCTTCCATCTAGTTTGTTTATGTAATGGACTTCTGAAATGTTGTCCTTTTCAACTGTGTGCAACAATTGGTCTTGTTTTATGTCCAGCATTTTAGTACAAAGGATGGCTCTAATAGTTGTAGGAAATTTATGCAAATTGAAGTTCTTTGTCAGACCAGGTTCCTCCTTTGGATAGTAAATCGCACCCTATAATTCCAAGCTCCTGAATGTTGAAGCCATCACTAAAGTTCCTGTCTGGCATCTGTTGACTATCTGTCACATCTATGTATGAAAGTCATTTCCCTAGGTGTAGAATTGTTAGTCTCGGCAACACCCTATAGTAGAAAGCCCCTGCAAAAATCACAGAACTGATGATGACAGGAGCGTGACAAACTGTCTCAGTGAGATTATATTGAGCTCTAGGGTCTTGCAAATTTCTATCCTGATGGATTTCATTTTTGCTACATGGAGTTGCCAAGTAACTGTTTTGAAACCTAGAGACTCCATCTGTTTCTTCAGAACTAGATTCAATTTTGTTAATTAATCAAGAGGCCTAAATTATGTAAAGTCCGTATGACATGAGACACTCTATTCAACAGCAACTGAAGATCTTGAGACATTTCTATACATGTCATTCTAGTTGGGGATTTCCATTGGGTTTATGACGTAGCCCTCTGGGTTTATGACATAGCCCAAGATATCAGTTTCTGTAACGTGAAATAGGCATTTTTCAAGTTTTGCAAAGAAACTATGTTGTTGTAGTCTTTCCAGAACAGCCTGTACATGGATTATGTGTTCTTGCATTGTGTATGAGTATATTAAAATGCTGTCTATGTAGCCAATACAGAATACATCTAGGCTTTCTCGAAGCATGTCATCCATGAACTACTGGAATGCTGCTGGGGCATTGCAGAGGTCGAAGGGCATGACCTGATAGTCGAACAGGCCAAAACCTGGTTCTGAATGTGGTCTTCCACTCATCGCCCTGTCAGACTCGTACAAGGTGATGTGCCCCCCGGGGGTTCAGCTTGGTGACAACCTTAGCCTCTTTTAGTTGATCCAACTGGTATTAGAGGTAATGGGTACCTGTTTTTAACGGTGACCCGGATAATTACTGTAATTGATACAGATCTATAGCTCCTCTCCTTTCTGAGGGACAAAAAAAGAGGGGAGAAGAAGCCGGAGACTGTGAAGGTCGAATAAATCGTGAGGCTAGATTTTCATCTAGATATTCTCGTCGGTATTGAGTTTCTGGCTCCGTAAAAGCATATATTCTACTGCAAGGGATAGTTGCCCCTGGAACCAGGTCTATCTGTCAGTCATAGTATTGATGTGGGGGAAGTTGACTTGCTTTTTGCTTGTCGAATACTGCTTGATACTCCTGATAGGCATTCGGTAGAGTGATGGCACAACAAACCTTAGACTCCACACCACCATAGATAATTAGTCTGGCTGGATTGTCTGAAACCTCCTGTGCAGATACCTGTTCTTTGAATGAAAGAAATGAAAAAACCATTTATTGAGCACGTAGCTACCCAAGGGCATCCCAGCGCTAATAGCAGTTATGCACAGAAATACCAAAGCTAGCAAGCTAGGGTAAGGAAGAGCCACGTTTTGAGAGTTTTGCGAAAGGCCAGATGATTAGACTTATAACGCATGTGGAGAGGGAGGGAGTTCCACATCCTAGCCGCATTATAGGAGAACAGACGGCCACCGCTTCTCGCCCTTTTTATTCTAGGAACTACGGCGAGGTGAAGGTTGTCCGAGCGCAGGCACCTGTTCGGCCGATAGGGTAAAACAATGGATCGATTGATGTGCGGACCCTTTCCTGCTAATGACTTATGAACAATACAGAGAGCCTTGAATTTAATTCTTTCCTGTATAGGGAGCCGGTGGAGGGAGTTGAGTGCTGGTTTAGCAGATTGGCTGCTGGGGATCTGTAGAAGCATACGCGCTGCACAGTTTTTCACAGTCTGTAGCTTTGCAATAGTGGCAAGAGGTGCTCCTAAATAGAGAGCATTCCCATAATCCAAGCGAGAAAGGATCAAAGCCTGGACCATAAGTCTCCTTGCTAGGGGAGGTAGAAGAGGCAGAACCTTCTAGAGCATTCTAAGGATTCCATAGCAGGTGGCCGCTAATTTCAATGCCTGATGCTTGAAATTCAACTCACAATCAAGCCAAAAACCCAGACTTTTTATCTGGTTCTTGGGAGAGGAAACGGGGCCAAGACAGGCTGGCCACAGCAGTCCTGTCTTACAAATAGAGGAATTACCTAGGATCATCAGCTCCGTCTTGTCTCCATTTAATTTTAAAAATGAGAGCTCCATCCACCTGGCCACCTCCTCCAAGCATGGACCCAGGCCAGAAGAGAGGTTCTCGGAGCGGTTATCAGAGTGGTTTAAAGCCACGACAAGTTGTGTGTCATCAGCGTAGGTGACAATTTTAACACCAAACAGGAGGACTATATCAGCAAGCGGGCTCATATATACGTTAAAAAGGGTCAGGCTCAAGGAAGATCCCTGTGGGACACCGCAACTGAGATGCATCCGTTTCGAGCTGCTGTCTCCCTCAAATAACTGAAAGGACCTGTCTTCCAGGAAAGATTGCAGCCTCGCGACGGCCCCCTTTTGTACAGTGTTTTTGGCAAAGCTGACAGTTCATGGTTACTGAGCGGGCTGCCTAATTAACTGTGGGGTCATGCAGTGTGAGCCACGGCATTCCAAGTATTAATGGAAACTGTGGGGCATCAAGAGTTTGAAATCATCAGCCCCAAATTGCATCATCAAAGGACACGTATGATGTCACAGAGGACCAAAGGTTAACGCAGTGCTATACACTGCCTTGACAGGCTCCAGGGAACTCTTTTGTTATACAAGGGATGTGAATTTCCTGTGCAAAACTTTGGTCAATAAAATTACCAGTAGCCCCCAAGTCCAACAGGGATGGAATTCCCACTCGATGCCCATTTGGTAACCACAATTTCACATGCAAATTTATATGGGCTACGGCACTTTGTGGAGTATTTGCCAGTAAAGCTGAGATCTCAAAGTCTCCTTTCCCAAACAAGGGGCCCCAGTCTTCCCTGGGAGAACTAGTTTTCCAAATCCGTTTCTTCTTCTGAAACCATGTGGATTACTGCCTGACTTTTACCTGGACGTTTATTTACTGTAGATTTATTTCTGACTCGACTATCATTGATTAAAATTGCCGCTTTTTCAACAGTACATGCAAAGCCTTAATTTCCTTCTTTTCTCTCTTTCTTTGGGAGACGTAGGTCCTAGTATTCCATTCACTTGTTTGGCCCTGTTAGTATTTTTAGACCCTTTCTCACTTATGGCTTTAGGACACACTATTAAGAGTTTTTGATCTCTCCAGATCTTGTCTCCCCTTCGCTGCTGTAACCTATGGTCTAGCTGTACTGTCAGCTCTATCAGCTTTTCGCAGGTGGTAGGCAAATTTACAACCTGGGCAACACATCCTTTATCTCACTCTATAAACCCTGGTAAAACAGAGATGTCTACTTCTCTACAGGCCAATCTGTCTCTACAGTCAATCTATTAAACTTAGTGATGTACGTCAGTAGATCTTGGGAGCATTGACTCAAGGTAATCAATTCTCGATCTAGAGAGAGAAGATGGGTTTTCCGGTCAAATAACTTTCTCATTTCTCTGCAGAGCGTAGAGAAATTATACAGTAGGGGGTCAACTCGCTCAATTAACAGAATAGACCAACTAGCTGCGTTCCCTCCCAGATAGGTGTTAGTTGGTGCAGGATTTATAACGCTATCTACGAAAGTTGAGTTATAAAGTTTTTATTTGACAACAGTTTAAATCTTGATAATCTTCTCAAATCTTCTTTTTCTGTGTCTTCTCCCCTCTAGGTGCCTGGAGGTCTGGCCCACCGGTGGTGATATCCACGCACCTCGGAATAAGAGAATTTGCCACAGGTAAGTTATAATGGCCTGGTTGTATCCCCTAAAGGAGGGGATCAATATACCCTTTTCTCTGTTAGAATGGAGGGCGTTAACCTCTGGATCCTAGGGCGACCACCACCAGGGTAAAGTGCAAAAAAATAAAAAGAGGAAAAATGGATAATCAAAAACCTAGGGTTGAGCCCTAGTAATCATTGATTTATGAAATCTCTGGCTGCTAATATTATGCTTGCGGGAATTCTGTGAGGGAGTACCGTCTTCGGTACCCGCTGTGAATTGTAACCAAATCCCTGGCTAAGATTGCGTGAAAGGGCAAACAACAACGTGGAGTGCTTATTGCACCAAGGACATACGTGCTCTTCTTAGCCCCGCTCCTCACTATTAAGTGCGGTTTTCTTTTAATATGCCGAAAAACGGGCCGTGACTTTCCCCCAAGTTCTCCCGCCCACCTGTGGATGCCAAGTGCCTCTGTGAATATTCAGGGCTAATGTAGCCCCCAAACCGACCCTGAATCAGCTCTCTCCTGTCTCCCGTACCGTGGGAAGAGACAAGCACATACCTGTGGGAGCCACGCTCCTCCAGGAGCGTGCCGCTAAGTCTTGCCCGTGGCCTTCTGAGCAGCTTCTGGGTTTTTCTCCCACTGCGCTGGCGGCAACACTCCTGGATTCCTGTCCCCGCAATCCTCTGCTCGGGGTATTAACTCCGACACCACTTCTGATCTTCGGTCTTCACTTTCCATTCCCGGCTCTGCCTCACTTGGCTCTCCCATAATCCCAGAGTCTCCCTTCAAGGGCACAGGTAGCATTGTTCCACCTGAGAGCTCCTCCCTTTTCCAGTCAGAGTGGAAGGGGAAAACAGGACTTCCATTTGTCCTTAGCGACAGTGCCTGACCTTGTTTCAAAGGATGGTCTGCTTGTACCTGAAAGTAAAGAACAGGGGATTGAGGCTTTTCAGGGGTCATTTCTGTTACAGACCATGGAGACTCGTCCAGTGAGTCTTACTGAGTGTCCTCTTCCCTCAGGTCATCCCAACAATAGGATAACACAAATGCGGCCTTGGTTTGTTCATCTGGGAAAACTGACGGTTTACACAGCAAATGGAGTCTACACTGATTGATACAAATTCCAGATTTTTTAGGATCTCCATAAAAATGCCTGGGAGGGGCCTGCAGTATTTGTGGGTAATGAACCACCTGAATGGAATAAGGAGCAGTGGGGTAACAAAGACCCCCGCAGTGCGGGGGGGGTCCCCGAGCTTCAGGGGGCCCCCTCAGCACAGTATCCTGGCCTGAGAGCTCCTGAAGGAGTACGGAGGGGGCCCCCTCCATGTACTTTGCAGGGGGGCCCCCCTCAAGTTTTGTTACACCAGTGAAAAGGAGGCTGTGTGGGAGAGTGAAAACCTGTTCCCTGTGCTCTAACCACCTAGGGAGAGGATGTTGTAATGTGATTGGAGGAGGTCCCAGAAGCTACTAAAGTTGGTGGTAATGACCAAGGTTTCAAATTTCCACCTACACCTACTCTGCCACTATCTGGCTTTCCCTTGCAGGATAGTCCAGCCACTTCCCTCCGTACTGACCCCAACTCTTTTCTTAGGTCCTCTCTTCTCGCGTGGCCTGTACCTCCAATTGTAAACTTGTGATTGTTTCTAGGATGGTAGTGAGAATGCATTTGGTATCCATCGTTCAGGCTGGGTAAGTACGTGGGCCAAGCAAAATCTGTTAGATGCCAGGACACTAACTTGCACTAACCTGTTTATCCGACCCAGCAGGAGCGATGTTGAAAACTGTCCATCCACTCCCCTTAGTGTTAATCAAGGGGAACAGATATACTGCTCACCAGACAGCCCACCAAAGGGAATGGGGGTGTGGATTAAATAACAAAAGACAGCCTACTGGTAATCTGAGGTCTGGATAGGTTCCCCTCTTGGTTTTCCACTGGATTCTTCTCTAGGAAGCGACTTGACTGTGGAGCTGGGGTCAGGAAGATAACCATCTAATGTCTGAACAGAAATAGAAAAGTTTTAGCAACCTTTCCATATACCACTCTGCCAACACTGATTCATTCACACTTCACAAACGCTCGGTCAGACTCAACCCACAAATAACTATGAGACAGTTTTAGCTTGATCTATGATTTCTTGAGAAGGAGTTGGCAAGAAACTCCATGAGTTTGTTATGCAGCAATTGTCTCTGACATGTTGGAGCAGGCTCAATATCACCCTATTCTCTTGAGCGAGTTTCCTTTAATACCACAATGCTCTAGTAGTTCTAAAGTCTTATAGTTCTTTATAAATGCTCTCTAGTGCTCAGGGAGTTCAAATGTCTTATCGTTCATTTATTAATGCTCTTGAGTGATTTATTAGCTCACTCACAAGCACTGATTTCCATTATTCAGGGACAAACGCTTCTTTTGCCATGCATGTGAATGCATTTTATATTGCTGCGCTTAGCTTTTTTCCTTTCTTTTGTTCCAAGTCTTCGGATTGCAGGGGTGGAGGCCCGGAGCGCGGAGTGCTGAGGCTCCCTTGGAGAAGTGTGGTGAGTAGAGCCTTGTCTTGTTTGGACCACCGGACGGGAGCAGGAGATTCGATGGACCGTCATCAAGTTAGGCATAAATTGCCTACCAAGGGTGCAGTTGAAGGGAGTGGTCTTTATACCCTCCCGGATTCAAGATGGCCACAGAGATTTTTATTTCTCGCACATGAAGGGCTTACAATAGAGGTTTGTGGGAAACTGAGTCCTGTCCACCTTGAGTGTTTCATTCTTGCACTCTGATGCATACATTTAGCTTCAACTTTCATTCAGCATAGCACTTCGCAGCTCCTCAGACCCCCCGCTGCATGATGCATTTCCTAGCCCGGACCATGCAAAGCCACTCCTGCGCGGCACAACTTTGACGCGGGACTCCGCATCTCTTCACAACCTGGATTTAGATACTGTGTTCAGCGGACCTAAGTGGGGCCCTGTAGCTGGTCCGCTCTCCATTACGGTTGACCTGAACTTGTGACTTTGTCGCGGCCCAGTGCATCCAGATAAGCACATTTGGAGCTTTGTGCTTTTTGGCACTATTTTCACTAAAATCTTCAAAATTGCATATCTCCGATTCTACTAATTGGACTTTTGTTGTTTTGTTCTTGATTTATTTATTAAATTCTCCTCTATTTTTCTAATTTGGTATGGGATTCTTCTTGTGTTGTGTTTACACTTTATTACTGTTTGAAGTGTTGCACAAATACTTTACTCATTGCCTTAAAGTTAAGCCTGACTGCTCTGTGCCAAGCTATCAGAGCATTGAGCACAGGTAAGTATTGGGTTTGCTTGTGACTTTACCCTGACAAGGATTGTGGTTGCTGCTTGAGTAGGGATTCACCCTCTTCAACCAGTAACCCAATTTCTTACAGCAGCCTTTTGTCAGCAGTTCTGAGAGATCGGGGTGGCTTGAAGGAAACGAAGAGTCTGGCATTTTGATTCAGTGTACGGCTATTTAAAGGCTTGTGACAGAGACAAAGAGATTTGAACTTGGTGCTTTCCTGAATTGGGAGCCAATGGAGAGATTTGAGAGCAGTGGTAACATGGTTGCTTCGTTTGAGACGAAGACCATTTGGCCATGAAGTTTTGAACTTGCTGGCGTTTCTAAAGGGCATTGGCAGGAAGACCAGTATAGAGCCCATTGTTGTAGTCCAAGAGGAACATGACCAGGGCAACTGCATGTATTGACGTACATATGGTGCCCAATATTGTAGGAATCCAGGATGTCAGCCAAGGGGCCCATGTAAATGTTGAATAGGATGGGAGACAGTGCTGAACCTTGGGGTGTCGGCTGTATCAGAAAGGAAAGGGCCTAGTTTTACTTGTTGCGTGCGATTGCAGAGGAGGTAGGGAAACCATGAAATGGAAGTTCCTTCTATGCCTGCTGATGGCAATCTGTTTAAAAGTATATTGTAGTCGATGGTGTTGAATGCAGCTGAAAGGTCAAGTAGCATCAGTACACAAGTGAGACCAAAAGCTCAGGCAGATAGGAAATCCTATCTAACGTTTAGGAGAGTGGATTTGCTGCATCTTTTCTGCCTGAATCATGATTGGAAGTCACTGAGGAGACCATTAGACTCAATGTAATGAGATAGTTGACAGGAGACTACTGTTTTAAGTGATTTGATCACACACCAAAGGCCTGAGATGGGTCTGTAATTATCGAGGCGATTTGGATACAAGTAGGGTATCTTTAGGATGGGGTTATAATGGCATACGTGAGAGACTGTGGGATGTCCCCAATGGCTAAGAAGCAGTTTATGAGACATGAGATGATAGGTGTTAGGGCTGCGGGGCCAATGTTGACGACTTTAGTGTTGGCTATAACCTATGGGGGTGAGGACTTCTTGAAGGAGGACAGAATTTTACTCACACACATTCTGAATCGGGTGCAAATTCAGTAAGGGAACAGCTGCCTGTGGTTTGGAGAACAGGAGTTTGCTGTTCAAGTTGGGGCAATACAGGGGTAATGATTTTAGTTCTCAGGAAATTGATTTTATTAGTGAAGAATGTCATGCGATTGTTGAAGAGAATTCATGAGGGAGCGATTTAATTATTGTGATTGCTGCCAGAGACCTCCTCCTTTTAGATGCAAAAGAGCTCTTTGGAAGAGTTCGAGGATGAGATGATCTGGGACTGGTAGTATACTTTAT
Source organism: Calotriton arnoldi (assembly GCA_963921515.1). Lineage (NCBI taxonomy): Eukaryota > Metazoa > Chordata > Amphibia > Caudata > Salamandridae > Calotriton > Calotriton arnoldi. Next base: position 3,401,689 of record CAWUFW010000445.1, read on the forward strand.
TTGCCCCCATGGAAGCCTTGTAGTCCTTGGCATGTATAAGCAGGTGTTGCGATACATGGCAGAGTTAGGGGCATATGTACAAGGGGATTGCTTCACTGGAATGTTATTTTTACCGACGTTCTTGTGGCGCAGTGCCCTGCTCCATATTTACAAAGTGGCGTTAGGCCACTTTTTGTGGCTTAAGGCCGCTTTGTAAATATGGTAGCCTTTCACGCAGGTATCTGCATGAAAGGGGCGTGCAATGGGTGTTGCTGTGGGCGTTCCAAGGCAACACCTATTGCTTTTTGATGTTGCCCCAAATTTACAAAGATCTGTAAATTAGAGGCAGCGCCAAAAACTAACACCATGCAGAAGCAGGCGTGAGATTGGCGCAACAAGGAGAATGTTTTTATTTCTCCTCGTTTTTGCTTTTTCTATGTGTACTGCATTTTGCAGCACACATCGAATGAACAGGCGATGGTTTGGTGGGAGACGGCTTATCAGTGTTGAATTATATTAGGAAGCGGTCTGACCACGATACCTGGAGGATGTCTAGGATTTCAAACCCTGGAATAAAAGTGAAGATTAAGTCGAGACAGTAAACCCCTTCATGTGTGTGATCCTCAACCAGTTGTATGAAATTGATGGCATCCATGTCTTCAGGTATGTAATGTTTTGACAATAGGTGTTTGAATGAATGTTGGCCCACATGCCTCCCAAAAGTATAGCATGACTAGATAGTGTTCATACATATTTGGTGAGATTTAAGATCTCTGAATGGGAGGCGGCCCTGGATTTCCTAGGTGGGTGATGGATTTTAGCTATAACCAAAGTAAAGTTGGGGGAAGGAGTGACCTTGTTGAGAATATATTCAAATGAGTTCAATGGGGGATAGTTAAGGAACCTGAGGTGGAGGGACTCTTGATGGACTAAAGCAACCCCACCACTCCGGCCTAGTCTCCTGTTAACTGGTAGGAAGTTATGGCTTGGTAGGAGGAGATTGGATATGTCAACACAGGAAGAGTCATTGAACCAAGTATCAGTAATGGCTAAGAAATGCAAACCATTGGGGTTGATAAGGTTATGTTGATTGAAAGCATTGTAGCAGCAGATCTGGCCTTTATAAGGGCACCTAGTAAGCAATTTGATGATGGTGGTGATGAGTATAACCAATATGCAAGTGACTGTTTACTCGAATGCTGGATGCACAGCGTGAAATACAATTTTTCACATAATCACTATAGAGAACACACAATAAACAATGAATTATCACAACTAAATTTAAACACAAATAATCTGTGTGTTATATTCTAGCCTTTATTTGGCTTATTTTGCAAATGCTTTCAATAGTTTCGACTGTAGTCGTAGTTTACAAGTCTTCTTTAGAAGATGTGCCCAATGCATTTCGGGATTTCAAGCATCCTTTCTTCAGGGGCCAATGAACTTCAAAGTTAAGTTCCTCCACGCACGCACGTTTTCAGGGTTCTCATTCCTGTCATCCCACACTGCTGGCAAGTTGTTGCTCTAACGAAGGTCTTCAGTATTCAGTGCTGTGGCTGACGTATATGCCCAGAGAGATCGTGTCACTGGTTTTAACTTGTTCATGGAGGAACTTGACTATGAATTTCATTGGCCCCTGAAGAAGGGATGCTTGAAATCCCGAAATGCATTGGGCACATCTTCTAAAGAAGACTTCATACTTATGTTGACTTGAACATAACCGTCATGTTCCTATGTTTATGTTTTGGTTTTTGTAAACTACGACTACAGTCGAAACTATTGAAAGCATTTGCAAAATAGGCCAAATAAAGGCTAGAATATAAGTGTACAACACACAGATTATTTGTGTTTAAATTTAGTTGTGATAATTCATTGTTTATTGTGTGTTCTCTATAGTGATTATGTGAAAAATTGTATTTCACGCTGTGCATCCAGCATTCGAGGAAACAGTCACTTGAATATTGGTTTTTTGAGAGGCGGGCAACCTCTGGCTGGTTGGCACGCATACGAGCGTACTTTTTGATTCTATGTTTCATTGCTTATACTAGGCGTGCGCTAACTTCATTAATTCATGGTGATGAGTATAACTCATCCAGAAGGTTAAGGGTAGGGGATTTGTGGGATAGGTGCTTGCCGCCGGAGTATGGTGAGTGTGCAATGTGAATTTGAGACTGTGGTGTGAGGAGAGGTGGGGGTGTTCTGGTATGAGGAGGGAGAGGATCTATGTGACTTGCATGTATAATATGAGATTTGTGGATAGGAAAAGTGGGCAGTGGTGTGATGGATATACAGTGGGTATGGCAGTAGTGATGGAAGGGACTGAGGAGAGACAGTGATCAGAGGAGATTGTAGGTCATGAGCGTGAGATGTGGCCATTGAGGATAGTGTTGAAGCATTGGGGAGGGGGGAATGAAAAGAATCTGTAATAGCCATGTTGTACATGTTGATTCTTGCTTTTAAGGTCTTGAATATGAGGTTGGAGGACTGGAGAGTAGGTTAGGAGTTCTGGATCATGATCTTTCCATTGACATAGATATTTATCGTAGAGTTGGAGTTTGGGTGAGGTCAGGGATCACAATCTTCTTCCCCTCGGTATCATTCCTTTGGCAGTATTTGGAAAATAGTTGATGATGGTCACAACCCATACTGATGTGTTGGAAGTGAGGAAGAGAAGGCTGGTGGTCATAACACCTGTCACTGGGTCGAAGTATGTGTCGGCAAATAAGTTCTCATGGTGCTCTGAAAGGATTTTAGAAGTGAACATTTTTTGTTTTGTTTAGAGGTAACGGTGGGGTGTGTGATATATCTCATAACTAGAGGGGCTAGGCTGCCAAAATGGTGATCCCATAAGGATGGATGACCATCAAATATGGAGACAATAATGGGGTGAGGATGGGCAGGAAGCAATTCGCAAGGACAGGGTCAAGTAACTGACCTGGGGTTACTTATTAGGTCTACTGAAACGCAGAGTATCTAAATGCCCAGGGAAGTCGATGGGGTAGAAGTCATGGGAATAGAGTCAGGGGGCATGATCAACGAGGGTCTCTGTTAGACTCAATTTAAAGGGCAAAGAGGAAGACATATATATTTGAATGTAGCCTAATGGTCAGAGGTTAGTCCTTATGCATTGTTAGCATGGTGATCAATACATTAAAAATTGTTGATAGGGCAAATAAGCAGCTTTATTAGGGTTCAGTATAGGCTCTGATATAGCATTGTGTTGCAGTGAGGGAGGTTTTGCTACTTGATGAGGCAATTGGAAGATGCTGCCATCCAAACTATAGGAATGGATGCTCTGTGAAATAATAGATTGGTTCTGTGTGGCCCCATAAGAAGATGTCACAAAAGGTGAAGCCCTTCTTTTATGATAAAGGATCTGTGCAAAAGTGTAGTCCCTCGTGAGAGTGAATAGTTGAATGTGCTTTTAGGAGGCAGTCCCACATCAGCGTCCATGGCACGGCAGGGATGAAGAAGCAGTCTCTCGGCCAGTGTCAATGACCTGACCTGGTATATGAACGCTGAAGATGGCATCAATACAATCATGTCTTTGGTACACTGATGGCTAGTCTGTGGAGAGTGATGTCATGCAATCACCTAGTGGGTGCCTGGCTGTGAGGGCTGAGAAGCAGAAGATCCGAGTGAAGACCCGGCAGGCAGCGACCGGTTATCCAGTGAGAACCGCATGGGCTGACCGCAACAGTACTGCAGTCCTTGGGCGCACCGAGTGCAGCGTCGTCATTAACAGTGGGGGTGAAGAAGTCAGCACTGGCCGGGGAGATGCAAGCCCTGTCAATGATGCAGCTCGTGATGTAGGAATACATGGCAACATTTTAGAAGAGGAAAGTGGAAGATTAAAAAAAAATTATTGGGAGAATGTATTTCTCCCATTGACTTCTGTTGAGACCTGAATCAGGTCAATTGTCATGTATGGGACTTGCAAGTGTGCAGCTGCATGATCGGATATCAGAAATGCAAACATACATTTTTTTTCCTTACCTGTCAGGAGCAGGAGAAAGCGCTATGGCAGGCAGAGAGAGCGTTGCGAAAATGTTGTGCACTGCTCTGCAGTAGCAGGTTCCTGGCAGTGCATACTCCGAGTCACACAAGACTAACCCCAGGCAGAGAACTCCACTCCGCCAGCGGAGTTTACGGAGTTTTGCCTACTCCGTGCTCCGTTGAGAACGCAGAGTTCAGGCAAAACTCTGACTCTGTGGCGGAGCAGACTTAGCCGGCCCCTCCACCCTCCCTAATTTTTTTTTTTTTAAAAAGGCACTTACCTGCTGGGGCGTCTCCTGTCTGCCTCCTCCTCGCCATGGTCTCTCTCTCCTCCTCGTCCTTGTCCACGGAAACCCCTACATTGTACGTCTTGAGCGCCCGACAGCCCGGAGACTGCCTATCAGGTAAGTGCTTTTTTAAAATAATTAAATTAGGGAGGGTGGAGGGGAGTGGAGCAGAGCAGAGTTCCACAGAGTTTTTTTCCAACTCCGTGGAACTCCGCGTAGCGGCACTACGCCAGCTCCGCCCGGGCTTACACAAGACCAGTCTCTGTCGGCAGAAGCCCACTGAGGAATTGGGTTTCTGCATGCAGGAATTGGTAGGTGGGAGACTAGCCTTGAAATCAATAGTCTCCCGCCTGAATCGAGAGGGTTGGCATGTATGACCTAGGGGAGCAGTAAGTACGGCAGCGAAGTCATATGGAAGGAGCAACAGACTCGCCTAAGCCCGGTGATGGTGGGACATATAGTTATGGGCATACCCAGTAGCAGTGCGGTCAGAGGAAGGAGCGTGACCGGCAAGAAATTAGGATAGGGGCAAGCATGGGAAAGGATAACGATAGTGGAGGGGGGCATCAGCCATAGAAATTGGTGGAAACTCAACAGGGGAGTGGTGATAATAGCTCCGTTGGCTGCTCCTACCCCTCCACCATCTTGGGTGGTGATGGCTGACCTCTGGAAATAGGTTTGAGCTAAAGACTTTTGTTAATGAAAGTTTTGCTTTATCGAAAGTTTTAAGTCATTACATATTAGCTCAACTCCTTCATGAGGGGTTCCCAATAACGAGTTCTCTCTGTGATGGAACAAGATTTCAGTGCCACTAACTTGTTAAGTTTCGGTCCAATCTTATCAGTTGCCATTTTCAGAAGGCAATACCAAGCGGTGGGCCTATTCCATCAAAGTGTTTGGATCAACCAGTGTATCCTTGTCTTTGGCTGTGCAGGCCATGCCCTCCATCTTCATCAGCAGGCCTAGCAGATCTAGACAATTATCTAGCAGCCCGGCAAAACTCTGCCAAGCCCCTTCTTGAGATCTCTTTTAAGTTTGAGCAAAAAACTGGACATCTTGATCTATTTTGTACCTAAAGGATACTTTTCCCTCTAAGTAGGTTCTATTTCTGAGGATACTGCCCCTAAGGACCAGGTTGATAGAAGGGTGGATCTTGCATTGAAGTGGTCTTATGCGGTATCCAACTTTGCCAGGTGAGCAGCCATGTGCGCTACAAGGTGCAATTTTTATTGAAGGACTTTCTGTCACTGGCAGCGCTTTTATACAAAGGAGCTGAGGTTGCGCCAACCCTGACTTTGATGGAACAACTTGTCAGGTTCGTTTCAGATGTCTCCTACAATTCCCTGAGTGCAACATTTTCTGCTGCTGGGGCATCAATAGCTGCTCACAGCCAACTGTGGAGGAGACCTTGGAAAACGGATGCTGCTCAAAAGAGACTATTGATGAAGATTCCCTTTTTGGTTCCAAAGTTATTTCAGGATCAGCTAGATACATTAATCAAAAAATCAGCTGAGGACAAGAAGTTGCTGGCCCCAGTGAGGTAGGCCTAATGAACCACCTCGTGACATTTTGGGATCCAATGTCAGAAGATTACGAACAGGAGGTCTCAGTGACTCCCACCCTGGAGCAGGACATGCAGTAGTGGTTGTGGTCAGTGAACTTGCAGAGGGGCAATCAATTCAGATTCTGCCCAACCATAGTCATAACGAAGATGCCAGTTGTTAGAAATTGGGTTTATGGTTGGCAGAGGTATGCACCCTGTCCAATCAGGAACCACAGTCCTAGTCAGGGTAAGTGTAATACACAATAAAGGTTTACCTGTGCTCACCTTCTCGTAGCTTGGAACAGAGCAGTCAGGCTAAACAAAAGAGGCAATGTGTAAAGTATTTGTGCACACACACACACACACACACACACACACACAGTAACACAATAAAAACACCACAAAAGTACTCCACACCAGTTTAGAAAAATAGCCAATATTTATCTGAGTAAAACAAGACCAAAAAGACAAACATCCAATATACACAAGTCAAGATATGAATTTTGCAAGATTAAATCGAAATGCAGTGCTTAGTAATCAATAGCTCCAACTGGGGCTATCTGGTCAGGCTTGACTGGGGCAAATCGAAAAGTTCAATCCGACTGCGATGGAGCGCAGGCCGGATGCAGGAGTCACGCAGACCTGCTGACAGTACCTTGGATGCGCTATGCTCGGGACGATGCATTGCGCAGAGGTGGTGATGCGTTGCGGATGCAAGTGATGCATCGGTTCCTGGAGGTGGTGCAGTGCTGTTGAGGTGTTGGCACTCGACACGATGCGTTGCACAAAGGAGGTGATGTGTCACTGTTTTCAACGCAGTGCATCGGTTCCATAAGGCGCCAAAGTTGATGCGTCAATGTCAAGAGCGATGTGCGTCGATTTCGAGGCGGAATGTCAAACCGCTGGGCCAAGAGATGCGTTGAGTAGCATCCAAGCCGGGCTGGGAATGTGTCGGGATGGTGCATCACAGACGTCGGTGAAGCAGTGTCCGATACTCACGCAGCAGTGGTTCTTCGGAGGCACTGCAACAAAGTCGAGACTGGGTTGAAATTCAAGGTTGTTGTTTCGCACACTCTGCGAGCGGTGACCACGGCTTCGGTGCAGGCAGTGGTGATGCGTCGGTAATGTTGGGGCTGCGTTGTAGGTCAAGGTCGATGCATCGCTCACTCAGCGAGCGGGAACCACAGCCTCGGTGCAGGCAGCGGCGATGCGTCGGTTTCGCAGAGATGCGCCGGTTCCGAACTGATGCTTTGGAGTCACAAACTTACTTCCAAGGGTCCAGGACTGGATTTGGGCACCACTTGACAGAGCAGGACTCACAGCAGAGGAGCCCAGGTGCTGGTAGTAAGGTACAGGTGAAGTCTTTGATATCCCTGAGGCCCAACAAGCCCTTAGAGAACCTTTAGAAAAGCAGAATGTAGACAGAAAAGTTCAGTCCTCTCACTCTCAGGCAAGATGCAGCAGGCAGCAGGCCAACACAGCAAAGCAAGCAGCAAAGGGGCAGTCCCTCCTGGCAGCATAACAGATCTTCTTCCTGTCAGAATGTCCTCAGTCCAGAAGTGTTCTGCATATATTGTGTCAGAGGTCCTGTACTTATACCTATTTTAGCCTTTGAAGTAGGAAGACTTCAAAGAAACGTCTTTGTAGTGCACAGGACCCTGCCCTAGCTCCAGAAACACTACAGGGGGGTAGGCAACTCTTTGTGGAGGGACTGCAACAGCCCTATTTAGGTGCAAGTGCCAGCTCCTCCATCCACTCTAGCTCAGGAAGGCTCATCAGCCGGGTGATGGTCCATCAGGATATGGAGGGCACACCTCAGCTCCCTTTGTGTGTGTCTATCTAGAGTGAATTCACAAAGCCCAGCTGTCATCCAACCCAACATGTATTCAAGGGACAGGCAGAGGCACAGAATAGTTAAATTAAGAAAATGCCAACTTTCTAAAAGTGAAAGACACACAATTGATGGACGGAATGCAGAACAAATCAAAACATTCACCCCCAGTCAAGAGATCTGGGTTAAATCCATAATTCTTTTGCTCACCATGCCACCCCAGTTTAGACCTGGCCATATGAAAATCAGTCTTGACCCTGTGCCTCATGGGAACAGTCCAGCCCAAACTGCCAAGCCAGGTCCTCCCTGGACCGGAAACAAGCATCCTAGGACCAGTTTCGGGGTTTCACCCCTCATCAGCCAGGATAGCTTGAATCCAGTGGCACAGTGAGCCCGGGACCCACGTCTGGGCATACCCGGCGCACTTAGGGCGAGGAAGCAAAAGACACACAATTGATGCACTAAAAGTGGCATTTTCAGACTTGCAATTTAAAAAAATGTTTTACTAAAAGATGTGTTTTTAAATTGTGAGTCCAGGGACACCAAACTCCATCTTCCTATCTTTTCCCAATTGGAAGTTACACTTGTAAAGTGTTACATGGCGGCTCCAATGCTAACCTATCAGAGAGATAGACCTTGCTGTAGTAAAAAACGAATTTTGCAGTATTTCTCTACCAGGACATGTAAAACACCAAAGTACATGTCCTACCTTTTAATTACACTGCACCCTCCCTGTGGTGCTACCTTGGGCCTACCTTGGGGGAGGTTTATATGTAATAAAAGGGAAGGTTTGTGCCTAGCAAGTAGGTGAACTTGTCAGGTCGAAAAGGCAGTTTAAAACTGCACACACAGGCTTCTATAGTGACAGGCCTGAGACATGTCTGCAGGGCTACTCAGGTGTGTGGCACAATCAGTGCTGCAGGCCCACTAGTAGCATTTGATTTTCAGGCCCTGGGCACATACAGTGCACTGTACTAGAGACTTATTAGTACATCAAATATGCCAATCATGGAGAAACCAAATGCCATTACATTTTAGACACAGGACACATGCACTTTAGCACTGGTCAGCAGTGAAAAAGTGCCCAGAGACCTAAAATCAGCAAAAACGAAGTTCAGCACACAGCCAAAAACAGTAGGTCGGAAGCAAAAAGACTAGGGAAACCATGCCAAAAGATGCCAGGTCGAACAAATAGTCTTCTGGGTTGCGGAGCTATATTGAATCAAGACACAGTGCACAGTCAGTGGTCAACATGGGAGAGAACGAAATCCTGGAATTGGAAAGAACTCAGAGCTGTGCAGTTAACTCTGCTATAGTTTGCACCACTTATAGTACATCAGATGGTACAAATCAGAATGGACAACAAAATAGTTATGAGCTCTATAAATCACCAGGGGAGTTGCAGAGTGCAGTCTCTGAACAAGCTTGTTCAATAGATTTGTTTATGGGCAGAGCAGAATTTCATAGCTTTAAGCGTGATATATTTCCCAGGTAGAGAGAACTTAATGGCAGATCATCTCAACAGAGTGTTTCCATTTATGACACAGTTATCGTTGACAGAGCAGACATTCCTACAAGTGGAGAAGAGATTTGGCTGCCCACTGGTGGATTTGTTTGCTTTGGAAGAAAATGGCCTTGTCCCAACATTCTGCACCTGTACGCCATCCCAGAAGGCCTGGAAAATAGACGCAGTGCCTTTTCTTGGTCAGAGAATCTTCTTTGTACCTTTCCTCCAATTTTTCTCATCCAAAGAGTTTTACAGAAAATGAAAGAGGACAGGACCAACATGCTACTAGTCATTCCGATATAGGATCGGCATCCGTGGTCCCTTTTCCTTTGAGGGGTCTGAGATTTTCAAAGTCAGCTCTCCAAAGGCTCAGACTGGGGGCTTTCATCTCGAGAGGCTGAATCTGGAGACTAGAGGCTGTTTGCCGCATATAGCATATTTAGTGCAGCAATCAAGGCGTCCTTCTCAAATCATATACTAAACATTGGCAATTCAATGATAAGTGAAGCAGTAACGGTCAAACATCAGCAATTCTTGTAGCGCTCATGTTGGTACTGGACCTCTTGAAGGACGGTTTTGAGTTGGGTTTGTCAGTATCTACATTAGGGGCTCAGTGGGCGATTAGAGATACTCAGTGTGAGGGTGTGGCTTCTTTGTTAGCAAGGCTATTACTTCTCAGGGAAAACACTATTTCATCATCCTTTTCCATCCTGAGATTTCCATCTTGGTTCTCCAAGTGTTACAGAGTCACCATTTTGAGCCCTCAGAGCAGGTTGAGCTGAAATTTCTGACAACAAAAGTAATGTTTTTGCGCCAATTACATCAGCTAGGAGTGCTGGAGAAACTGGTGCGCTATTAACTTCTGAACTCCTTTTGAGATTTTTTGAGGATACAGTGGTCTTAAGACCTAGCGCACTCTTTGTCCCTGTCCAATGTTTGGAGGATTTTGTACTAGCAGTATTGTGTCCCTCAACTCAAACAGAAAAAGAGAAGGCCCTCCAAATGTTGGATGTTGGGAGGGCGCTGAGGATTTATCTGGAAGAACAAAGGGATTCAGGAAAAACAGATGCATTATTGTAACAATTGATTTAGCAGGTCAGGGACTAAAGTCATGCGCTGCTACCCTAGGTAGATGATAACAAATGTCCACAGTGTTGTCTTACGAGTCAGAAGATACGCAGTTGCTGGGGTTGGTTCAGGGTAGATCCGCTCGAGGGATTGCTACACATTGGGCTGCATTCAAAAGATCTACTTTGCGTGAGTTTTGAAAGGCAGCTACTTGGCCCTCACCTAACACATTCATTAGACATTTTGGGTGAATCACTGACAGAATATCGACGACCACAATATCGAGGTCCCAAAATATCGGGACCTAAATATCGATGTCAAGAATTTCGACATCCTATCTACATCATGGTAAGTACAAAAATAGCGAAAAAAATATATAATTGTAAAAAATATCGTTGTTAAAAATATCGTTTTTTTAAATGTTTAAAAAATAATATAAAATAAAGTAAATAATACATATAATTTAAAAAAAAGATAGTTATAATTATTATAAAATGTTTAAAATTAGAAATAATAAATATAATGTAAAAAAATAAACATACATATATATAAAATATAATATATATATTTACTTAATATTATTAATAAATAATTATTATAATAAATTATAAAATGTTAGAAACATATTAAAAATTATAAATACATATATATATATACATATACCAGTAAAATAAAAATAATATATATAATAAATTAAAATAATAAAATACTTTTATTCTTTTACAATAACATTTTACACTACATTAACAGCAATAGTAGGAAAAATATTGGATAGCGGAGGGGATAAAATTACTATTCCCACTCCAGGGAGTGCAACAGTAGGGAAAGTGTAGAATAGCGGAAAGTTACTATTCCCACTCCAGCGAGTGCAACAGTAGGGAAAGTTTTGGATAGTAGAGCAGAATAATTTACTATTCCCACTCCAGAGAGTGCTTTAGTAGAGAAAGTGTTGGATAGCGGAGGGGAATAATTTACTATTCCCACTCCAGCAATTACAACAGTAGGGAAAGTGTTGGATAGCGGAGAGGTAACAATTACTATTCCCACTCTAGCGAGTGCAACAGTAGGGAAAGTGTTGGATAGCGGAGGGGAATAATTTACTATTCCTACTCCAGGGAGTGCAACAGTAGAAAAAGTTTTGGATAGCGGAGGGGTAACCATTACTGTTCCCACTACAGCGAGTGCAACAGTAGGGAAAGTGTTGGATAGCGGAGGGGTAACATTTACTATTCCCACTCCAGCGAGTGCAACAGTAGGGAAAGTGTTGGATAGCGGAGGGGAATAATTTACTATTCCTACTCCAGGGAGTGCAACAGTAGACAAAGTGTTGGATAGCGGAGGGGTAACAATTACTATTCCCACTCCAGCGAGTGCACCAGTAGGGAAAGTGTTGGATAGCGGAGAGGTAACAACTACTATTCCCACTCCAGCGAGTGCAACAGTAGGGAAAGTGTTGGATAGCGGAGGGGAATAATTTACTATTCCTACTCCAGGGAGTGCAACAGTAGAAAAGGTTTTGGATAGAGGAGTGGTAACAATTACTATTCCCACTCCAGCAAGTGCAACAGTAGGGAAAGTGTTGGATAGCGGAGGGGTAACATTTACTATTCCCACTCCAGCAAGTGCAACAGTAGGGAAAGTGTTGGATAGCGGAGGGGAATAATTTACTATTCCTACTCCAGGGAGTGCAACAGTAGACAAAGTGTTGGATAGCGGAGGGGTAACAATTACTATTCCCACTCCAGCGAGTGCAACAGTAGGGAAAGTGTTGGATAGCGGAGGGGTAACAATTACTATTCCCACTCCAGCGAGTGCATCAGTAGGGGAAGTGTTGGATAGCGGAGGGGTAACAATTACTATTCCCACTCCAGCGATTGCAACAGTAGGGAAAGTGTTGGATAGCGGAGGGGAATAATTTACTATTCCCACTCCAGTGAGTGCAACAGTAGGGAAAGTGTTGGATAGCATAGGGGTAAAAATTACTATTCCCACTCCAGCAAGTGCAACAGTAGGGAAAGTGTTGGATAGCGGAGGGGAATAATTTACTATTCCTACTCCAGGGAGTGAAACAGTAGAGAAAGTGTTGGATAGCGGAGGGGTAACAATTACTATTCCCACTCCAGCGAGTGCAACAGTAGGGAAAGTGTTGGATAGCGGAGGGGTAACAATTACCATTCCCACTCCAGCGAGTGCAACAGTAGGGAAAGTGTTGGATAGCGGAGGGGAATAATTTACTATTCCCACTCCAGTGAGTTCAACAGTAGGGAAAGTGTTGGATTGCATAGGGGAATAATTTACTATTCCGACTCAAGAAAAATAATTAAAGTTTAATTAACAAACAATTAATTAATTATAAGAAATTTACCTCCCACCATATTCCCCTATAAATGACACCACCAATGTTCTAAAACATAACACTATTAACATAATTAATTATTAATTAATTAATTAATTAATTAAAATTAACAAGCAATTTAAAAACACTAAATAATAATTTAATTCACACAATTAACAGTATAAAACAACTTAAAATAAATTTTATAATAAAAAAATTAAAAAATATATTGAAATTAAATTACTTCCCAGCATACTCCCCTATAAACCCACAACCCGATACGGAATAAAAACGCAAAATTTAATTTAAAATAATTAATAACTTCTAAAAATTATTATTAAATGTATTATAATTAAATTACTTCCCACCCTATTCCCCTATAAACTCACAACCCGCTACGGAACTAAAACGCAAAATTTACTTTAAAAAAATTAATAACTTCTAAAAATGTAATACATATATTAAAAAATAAATACAATACTTAAACAAAAATATAAAACACACATTTAAAATACATACTAAAATACATAACACTAATATAAACATCGATATTATTAACAACGATATTTTTACAAACGATATTACTGTCTTCGATGTTAAAAAAAAATGATATTTCTTACCTTACTGTCGATATTCTGGTCCACGATATTCTTACAGTCGATATTCTTGTACCTCGATATTTAAAACTCAATATTATGGTACTCCGAAAATAAAAAGTCGATATTCTGTCTGTTCACCATTTTGGGTTAGTATTAGGAAGATCAAGGTCAACATCATTTGGCAAATCTATTTTGACTGCAGTTTTGGATCACAATTGAACGATCAAATTGTTTAATTTTTCTTTGGTAGCAATATTTGTTTAAATAAACTTGATGATTGAGCATTACCAGAGTGAAGCCACTTTATTGCTTGGGTATTCGCTCTATAAGTAAGGACTGTGACAGAGAAGAGGGACGAAGAGGTAATGGCCTGTTCCTTACCCGTAATCTTCATTAGTCTGAGTTCAACTTTTCCCAGTCACAGTCCAAGTTTCCCATCCTTCCCGATCCCAGTTTTTCAGCTTCACATGTTTCGTATGACAGGATGTGAGATGGGTGCTCCAGCCTTTTATGTCAGGTGAAGGATGTAGGCTGGGCGCCATACTGGGAGGATGGTAAACAATATTTTATTAGCTCGTTGGTTTTCCTGGGGGGGGAGGAGCTAACGCTCAGTAGGTAATGACTGTGACGGGTAAGAGTAGAACCCGGAGTAATAAATATTACTCATAAGTAATCTGCCATTCTGCAGTGTGAAAACTGCACAATTCAGAGTTTTTTCTGGACCTCACTGAATCCCTTTTTATTAAGTTAAATAAATATTGCATTAAAAAATACAGCATGCAAACATTTCTGCATGTGATATTCACTGTGCATGCTTACGACATTCTGAAAATAAGGTTTCAACCGATAGGAGGTGTTACATTGTGGAGCATCCCCATGTTATAGAACTTCACCAAGGACGGCACATCTGCAAAGCCTGGCAGCTGTATGAAGTCCAATACAGCACCAACAGCCAAGGAGATGGCCATTTTGTTTGGAGCACACTGAACTAACACAACCAAGCAAGATTCGTTGCCATCCTCAGCTGTCTTGTAATTGTCCCAGCAGAATACCATCTAGTCTGCACTTACATGGCCACCAGCAGACAGTGCAAATACACATTCAGTCAGATGGATGTCCTTAAGAAGCTGGAAGTGACCCACAAAGCCCATTTGTTAGGCTACTCAGTGATGCAGACACTGCGAATAGTAGACTGTAGCAGCAGAATACTGAGATGATTAATGCCATGTCATACTACCCATGTGACAGTGAGGAAGTACAATAAATGCTTTAACAATTTGCAGTGGAAGTTGTGGGACACTGCAGCACATAACTGATGAGAGACCCGGGACATTAGTGGAGGAGTGGAGTACAGATGCACACACTTAAGAGCAATCATGTAGTTGCTACTAATTGCTGGGTCCAGTTGCAAATGTGCTAAATGGGTGATTGCCATGATATGTGCTGCTGCTATGTGAGGAATACCTGTTGTGGATTGTCTTTACAAGACAGTAGGTGGTGAAAACTTGACAGTGGCTCCCCATGTATATTTGAATAAAGTTTGGGGCCCTCAAACCACACCACACCTGTATGAGCTGCAGCAACACAACTGGAACAGGAACAAAAGAAGCACCTGCCCTCTCCACAAACAGACCACCTCAATCCTTACCATCAGCCATCAGATGGTAGCAGGTCATTTGGCAGTAGAGTCTGCCATGGGCAGCCTCTAGAGCACCAGGAGATGACACTGTCACACATGACACCACATGCTCCGTCACTTCATCCACCTTCTCCCTGTCCTAACAGACGTCATACCCAAGGCTAAGGTAGAGCTCTGCAAGGGCAGCAGCATTGCCAGGTGCTGGCTGGGCAATTACCCCTAAGAAGTATTTTGTTAATCTACACAAAAGGTTTGACTATTTGCTGGGGTTAATTTAAGTCTAATCGGTTCGCAATGTACAATCTTGTGTCATGTGATAGTTACCATACATCTTTCTTCTTACTGGAGTAAAAGTCCAAAAGTAATTAATTATGATGTTGCCCTTGATGGCAATGTTGTCTTATGGATGCCACAGATGTCCCATGTGTGCCTTTTTTGTGTGACTACTGTATCCTCCTTACTATACCTCCTGAGATATGTGTACAAGGTGCCTCACAGCCACATTCTGGAACATTCTTCAAAGAAGCATGGTGTGGAAAAGCTTATCTGGCTTGTCTTCTAAAGCACCAACACAGCGGTTCAGGCATCTCCAACAGTCGAAATGCACTCTCAAAGGTATTCCAGGTGTCTATGTATGCCCTGGTATACAATTGCACCTGCATAGTTCCAGGTTCTCGCAGAAGAATTTTGAGTCATGACTTCAGACGCTATCTGGCATTGCCTACAGGAATGTACAGATCTGTGTGACTTATCATGGTGACGCTGTGGCCACCGCACAATGAAAGTGTGGGGTGGTGGGGTGGGGAGGGGGTTGGACGGGGGTGGGATTGAGGGTAAAAATAAAATATTTTTTGAAAAACTGACTTCTTGCTGCCCCTACGTTAACGGCCTCCTCGGTGCTTCACTTCCAGCAGTCTCTGGGAAGGCACAGGCTCCCCATCCAATCCAGACGCTTCTCTCATGCTATGAGAGCAGTGACAGGATTGGTCTGAGTGGCCTGGTCTGCCGCTCAGACACCGGCTTTTCTCCAACCCGGCTGTGAACACAGCTAGGTTGATCTTGTAATCTACATCTCCCAATCGCATTTTGGAACACCTTGAAATTATCCCTCATAGGGAAAACAGCACTTATTAAAATGGTGGTCATGCCCAAGTGTCTTTACGTCCTCCAGGGAGCCATGTATGAGATCCCTCGACAGGTGATTCGAGAGATATTTTCCTGGTGGAACTCTTGTGGGCTGGGAAACTTTGTAGGATTGGACGAGATATTCTTAAGAGAGAATGGGAGAGAGGTGGGATGGAGGTTCTGGACCTGGAACTCTATTTATTACCTGGCAGCGCACCTGCAATATGCAATACACTGGCTGGATCTGGAAGGAAATTGGGAAAAGTCACTCCTTGCAGGCACGCATGACGGCTACCAGTTGGGGGCTCTGCTGATGAGGGAGAGGGGGATCCTGGACTCACATGTCATCCATTTGCTTTGCCGACTCTGGGAGAAAATGGTGCAACGAGTGATACAGCAGGCACCATATACCCCAGATTTGGATTTGTGGATTATGCGACCCTTCACGCAAATAGCACAAGCTGTGGCAATTGACAGGTGGCAGGAAGGTGGGTGCAACATGCTGCCAGAATTTTATCTTGCAGGTGATTCGTCACCATGCAGGAGGCCTTCGAGTCATTTGGCCTGGGCCTAGGGCAGTTTCTCCAGAATACCAAAATCGTGGCCACGGCTTGGTAGGTGTGAATATCATTTCCTGAGGCCCCGGAACCCACAGAGATGCTGGTTAGCTTGTTCTCACTGGCGGGAGGCCGTAAGCTAATTACACACATATTGCGCTTTACGAGCAGATAGGAAGCTGGCCCCGCTGCGATTGGAGGAGGCTTGGCAGCGTGTTAGCGAAGATCCCATTAGCCCCAAAGAGTGGCTCCAAAGTTATGATGGTGTGCGCAGGGTATCGATTAATGCCAGATTTAAACTGCTGCAATACAATTTTGTGCACAAGAGACTGCATGCTATTTACCCAACCAGGGATCGGAGCTGCACTAGGTGTGGCAGTGCAGTGGCCAACTTCTTTCATGCGGTGTGGCACTGTCCAATTATTAAGACCTACTGGGTGGAGATACTGGCCCAAATCAAGAAAATAACGGGGTGGGATGTCCCTTGCATGATTAAGCAATATCTGTTGGGCTTGCTTCCTGATAGGGCTAAGAAAAAGCTGAGTGGACGATTTACAGTCCTGGGCTTTGTCTTGGCTAAGAGACATATTGCTATTAGTTGGCTAGGTTCTAGGCCCCCCTTACAGCAGGACTGGAGGAGACACCTACTGGAATGGGTGGGGCAGAGGAAGCACACGTGCATAGGACACGTAGAGATGAGAGAGTGACTGATGATCTGCTCTCTTGGGGAGTCCTGACGGAAAATTTGGAGGGTGAGGTGCCATGATGGGTGTCCTTTATCCTGTGGAGTGTTTACCTGAGAATGGGGTGTTGTGGAACCTCTGGAACCGAGGGGCCTGTTGGCACAGGTGGGTTAATGGTTAATGGACACCCAAATTGTGTTGTCTTCTAGTAGGCCTGTCACTGCATATGGACGTTCTCCTCACTGTATTGACCAGTGGAAGCTTGGGTATGGGGCTGGGAGGGGGTGCTTTTTGTTACTTATTGTGGAAATTTGTTTCTATATGACATTGGTATATGCTGTCTGCTACTATGATACTTGAAGTTTTTTTTATTATATTACACTTACTATGGTTGGGCTGGAGGCCTGATGCTCTGTAACTGAAGTGTGTTCAGATGTACTGTGTATATTGTCATAGAAGAGGGATGGGAGCACACTGCTTCACCTCAGAGCACAGTTCGCCCATTAGCATCCTGGTAAATGCAGTTCAGTTTAAATGCTTACTTCAATTTTTGTTGAAATGTTTCACCAAAGTTGGTGCAGGTTAGAGCTGTTAATCTTTAGACACGTGTTTCTGGATATTATCCTTCATCAGTAGAGATAAAAACGAAATTCACCTGGGGTTGCTGAGAAAGCTGCCACAATCCTCTCAGGTCTCTGTACCTCTCCCTGGCACACAAGTGCATCTCCAAGAGCTCGTCAGCTCAGTGGCTCAAGGGAGCCTTTTTAAACAGAAGTGGGATGGGAGCACACTGCTTCACCTCCCAGCACAGATCGCCCCTTAGCATCCTGGTAAATGCAGTTCAGTTTAAATGCTTACTTGAATTTTTGTTGAAGTGTTTCACCAAAGTTGGTGCAGGTTAGTGCTGTTAATCTCCAGACATGTGCTCCCACACACCTTATATTGTCATACTTGTGATAATGGCAAAAAAAATATTTATAAGACTTTTTTTTATTAAAATCATATCTATTTTTCTAAACTGATGTGGAGTCTTTTTGTGGTGTTTTCACTATGTTACTGTTTGAAGTGTAGATATACAGAAAGTATGCTGTTCTTAATTACGAGACAAGGGAAAACTAGGGGAACCGGTTTTGCATGGTCATGAGAAGTAGGAGGACGGGAATTCCTCCTCTTGGAATTTGGGGCCCTCACACACCCGGCTGGGTGTCATGCTTCATCATAGGGCTGCTCCTTGTCAGGTCGGCGCTGCAATACCTGAGGGTCTCCCTACGAGGGGCTCTTTGGCGGAGATCTTTTATTCCAAATTGCCGTTTGGTGCCGTGTGGGTGAGGGGCCTAACCAGTGTAGATGAGTGAGTGGAGGTGTGTAACCTGAAGGAAGTTTAAAACAGGTTTGGAAGTACCAACGAAAACAATTTTAATCAATAGCTCTCCCAACCTGATTAAAAGAAACAAAGGCGCATGTCTGAGGTTATGTCTCAGGTAGGGCGCTCTATTGTGTGGTCAACATGTTTCTCGCCTGGTAGTCAATCAATCTGGTGGCGATTCGTCAGGACCTTCTAAAATCAAATCTATCTACACACGGGTGGTTGTATGGTGTAATCTACCTCTTTAAACCAGCCCAACACATACTATGTGTAGTACCTGATAGAACATGACCAACCTGGTGAAGGAATAAAAACAAATATTAAGATCTGAGACTTCAGTATAAACAAAACTCTCGTGTTCCCTGTGTGACAAGCTCACAGCACACAGTGGTGATGACTAAAAACATACACAACGTGAGTGCCGTGTGGGTGACTCTCACAGACCTTTTATCGTGAAAATTACACAGGCACGTATGGTGGAACACCACCATGGTTGCAGAAAGAAATGATGAACTCACCCCAGTCGGGTTTCTCATTTTACTTCACCAATACCCGGCAGGTAACACACAAGGTATTTCCCTATGTACTATGTGGGTTGTAGGTTAAAAGAAAAGGGGATTAGAGCACAACACATAAGATGTTGTAGGTACGTGATTCGGTATATGGAGCAGTGAGGGAGTTGTTAAAACTATCAACAGTTAACGAGAGGCAGCCGTTAATATATGTTATGTAAACGGACTCGCCCAGATCATATGGTGGTCAAATAGACATGAGCTGGGTGTATAACTTGTTTGTTAAAAGTTGCGTGTGTCCTGTCAGGACAGATATTTGTGTAAATGCCACATGTCAGGTTACAATAGTCTAGAAACATTTGGTCTGTGGCGGGGGTACCAAAGATTGTTTGGTGTGGTACAACAACTGCATAGATAATGGGTCCCCGCTAGGTGTACAAAAGCTCTCGTTGTTTCGGTAAACTGTGCATAATGAAAACCAAACTAACGTTAGATGAGCTTGCATGTTGCAGAGTAACTAAGAAAACCCCACCATTAAGGAGAATTTCGAAGGCTCTGGGCAAAGTGTACCCGAGAAGCACAGCGTTATCGGACACAAGGTACTCACGTTTGCTGAATCAGCAACAGGCTCTCTGACCTACCCACTTCTGCCGGGATCGGGAGGTACTGGGAAGGATTGTGGACCTGTTTAAATACTGGAAGTGACTCAGCCTGAATTGGCGGGAAACTCCCGGTTGACTCGCAGTCCGCACTAGACCGCTAAAGTCATAGGAGGGAAACCGTATTCAGTGGGGGCCATCTTGGATGATGTGAAATCCTGATCATGGGAACCGCCATATTGGAGTGGGTTAGGGCTTCTCTCGTGGTGTGGAGTTGCTATTATGCTCCAACTAAGTCTAGTGGCGATAACTCACGTGTTGCCCTATATTAAATTAAAAGGAAGTTGCAATCCATTAGCCAAGCCATATTTAAAGAGGTTAGGTAAAATGATAATAACAGAGTGCACTCGGTATGTGATTAACCTCTAAGGTGTCATAGGTAGTCTTTGTGAGGTTAGGTAAAATGTACCGGGACTCCAAGATGATTCCTGTGGGTTACTGTATGATGATAACAGAGTGCGCTCGGTATGTGATAAACCTCCAAGGTGTCATAAGGAGTCATGGTGATCTCCGTGGTTGAGGGGTTATCTAACCCTCGCTCATACATGCTAAGATATTAGTGTGCATGTTGTAAAGTGAATGGGGATTCTGCATTATTGGCCTATGGGAGTGTCAGGTAATAAGTGAACTCCAAGGAATTTCCTCATTCAACCCTTGTGTATTGGTTGACAGACGGTAAACCCATCTCTGTTCTTTCATAAACAGGGCCCCCTTACTAATCTTGGGATGTGCCTCTAGTATTACCCATCGTAGGGCGTCAGGTGAATGCTGCAGTAGGTTAAAATGTGTACACATTTTCGTGTTAAGTTTATGACACCGGAAATTACTGCGGTGTTCCGTGATGCGCGTTTTCACAGGTCTGGTGGTCATACCTATATACCCGAGGTCACATGGGCAGGTAATCATATAGATACAATTGGATGTATTGCAGTTCGTGTGAGCGCGTACTTCCCATGTGAAGGAGTCTGAGAAAGTTATTGTTTTAGTCACTTCGGTAAATGCACATACTGTGCAGGTCCCGCAAGGGAAATGGCCATGAACTGGCGGCAAGTCCCACAATTGCCGTTGTGAAGTCACTTTCTGTGGCTTAGGTCTCGTATGTATTAGTATATCTTTGAGATTTTTCTTGTGCTTAAATGGAAATCTGGGAATGTCAAGCTCGAGGGACCCTGTTTTCAATATACCCCAATGTTTTTTGATCACGTTCCTCATTCTGTTGGAATCAGGTGTATAGGTGGTTACACATGTGAGAGTGTCTGTTTTTTCTTTCTCTCCAGGTTCGAGTAGAGCCTCGCGGTTATCATTCCTAGCTCTTTTTTGGAGAGTGCAATGTTGCGTTGTGGGTATTCACGTCTGCTCAAATTGTTAGCCAGCAGATCTGCCTCAGTTTTATAGTCCTCTAAGCTGCTACAATTTCTTCGCAGCCTCAAAAATTGACCAAAAGGCAGGTTCTCCTTTAATGCTCGTGGATGATGGCTACTAAACAACAACAGGCTATTGCGGTCTGTAGGTTTTCTATAGATAGTTGTGCTTAGGTTTCCATCTTCGAGTTTAATGGTGAGATCAAGGAAAGGGATCTCAGAGGGAGATATAGAACTGGTGAACCTCAGGTAGGGGTTCAAGGTATTAATCCAGTTGCAGAATTCTTCGCAGGTCCTCAAGTCACCTGACCAAAAAATGACAATATCATCAATAAACCTCTTCCACAGGAGAAGATTAGTGCGGTAGGGGTTCGAGTCATTGAAGATCAAACTCTCTTCAAAAGCTGCCATGTGTAAACAGGCTACACTCGGGGCAAAGGTACTACCCATGGAAGTACCCTGGGTTTGGTGGTAAAGTTGGCCCTTGAACTCAAAAAAGATTTCCGTGAGCGCAAGTGTTGCACATTCAAGGACAAAACTGCTTGGAGTGGAAGAGTCCCAGTTGGTTCTGTTGAAGACCTCCTCTATCACACCCAAGGTGGCTCTCTGGGGGATGTTGGTATAGAGGGCCTCCACATCAAGGGTAACTAACAGGTTGATGTCATTAGCGTGTTGAATCTCTGTAATAAGAAGTAAAACGTCAGCTGCATCCTTCAAGAAGGAGCTGGTTTGTTTGACTAGTGGCTGTAGAAAATGGTCACAAAATTTGGAAAATGGTCAAGTATTGAGTCAATTCCCGAGACTATGGGTCTGCCTGGGACAGGTGAGGTGCCTTTGTGTATTTTCGGCAAGATGTAAAAATAGGGCACTTTAGGATCTTTTTTAATGAGGAAGTCTGCCTCCTATTTGCTCAACCAGCCCTGGCTTTCTGCTGTAAAGACCATAGCTGTAATTGTCTTGGTCAGTCGTGTCATTGGGCTATTGGCAATCGGTGTATAGTATTGGCGGTTACTGAGTTGCCTCTGGCATTCCGTGTCATAGTCTAAGGTAGACATGATCACGGTTGCTCCGCCTTTGTCAGCTTGTTTAATAGTGATGGTTGTGTCATTAGCAAGGGAACTGACAGCCGTCAATTCTGCTGTAGAGATATTGCAAAAGTGTCTTGGGGTGGTGCTCTTTGCTAAGTCCTTAAGTACAGCCTGTTCAAAGGTGAGCACCTCATTAGGAACCATACTACTGTTGGGAGTGAAAGTCGAAGAGTTGCGTAAACCTGAATCACTTGTCTCGGGCGTTGGTGTCTCATGAAAGAAGGCCTTGAGGCGTACTTTGCGGAAGAAATTCTGAATTTCACATTGCTCGCGAAATTCATCTATTCTGGGGGTTGGTACATAACCTAGGCCTTTCTGTAGAACTCCTTTTTCAATGTCTGTCTGTCTGTCAAAACCCTTTGAGAAAGATTGACTATCAAATTCTCCTCTTGGTGTGGCTCCGAGTCTCCACTACATTCTGTTGTGGTGCTTCCCATTGTACTCTTTTTGTTCTGGTTGCCTCTTCTTGCGCTCCTCTGCCCCAGCCTCTGTCTAAAAAGGTTGGCTATTGCCAGGTGGGTAGAACTGGGGGGCGGGGGGCCTTGGGGGAACATTGGGTACTGCCAAAAGGCCGGTCCCTGGTACTGTGGTACTGTGGCACCTGGAACCCTGTGATTCCTCGGCGACCTGCCCTTCGTGGGTTGTTCCCACCCCAACTCTCAGAACTTGAGTCACTGTTGGTGGATGAGCCCCTCCTTGTGGTGTATGAGCCTTCATCGGAAGAGTTGTTTGTTCCAGGGGGAACAAAGTCTGCTTTAAGGTATGGGTACACCTTTTCTTTGTCAATCTTGTGAATATCTTTCTGTAATTTCGCAATTTTTGCTTCATCAAGTACTCCTTGTGCTCAGCAATCTCATTATTTATCTCGGTCAACTTTGATTTGAAAGCGGTGATTTGAATCGTGATCTTAAGCGCGCCTTCCGCTATTTGGATCCTTATTAGCAGGGCATCGACTATCCTTTTAGCTGTGTTAATTATAAGAATTAACAAATCCCTAGTGCATTTCCATGCCACTAGGGGCCATTCTTTTTTGAAAACGTCATCCTCAAGGAATAGACCTGGGAAGTTTTTTACCAGTAGGCCGTTAGGGGCTATATTAGCCCTTAGATATTCTGTCATCAAGGTGCCGTGTAGTGTGATTTTTACCCATTCACGTTTCATGGATGTCAGGGATTACCAGTCTTCCGACTGACTGCCTGTCGCTGCACCACTTTCTGCTCCTAGAAGTGAAGGTGCTCTTAAAATTTCTGCAACTATTTCATCCCCAAAGCTAAGACCTTGGTTCTCCTCCATGGTATAAAGGTCAAGGACCCCGGGATCAGGAGAATATCGGTCGTAGTAAGGGTAGGCAAGACCGGCAATTGCCGGGGTGCCAAGTGAGGTGTAAGAGGAAGGTGAAAGTACCTGCCCTCAATTACACAAGGAAAGTCCCACGGGGGTTGCCCGTGCTTATAACCAATCACAAAGGAGGGACTCTGGGCTTTTTGGACAGGTCCAGCATATGTGCCCAAACTTAGTAAAGATACAGTAAGTATGCTGTTCCTAATTATGAGACAAGGGAAAACTAGGGGAACCGGTTTTGCGTGGTCATGAGAAGTAGGACGACGGGGATTCCTCCTCTTGGAATTTGGGGCCCTCACACACCCGGCTGGGTGTCATGCTTCATCATAGGGCTGCTCCTCTTCAGGTCGGGCGCTGCAATACCTGACGGGCTCCCATGAGGGCTCTTTGGCGGAGATCTTTATTCCAAATTGCCGTTTGGTGCCGTGTGGGTGAGGGGCCTAACCAGTGTAGATCAGTGAGTGGAGGTGTGTAACCTGGAAGGAAGTTTAAAACAGGTTTGGAAGTACCAACGAAAACAATTTTAATCAATAGGTTTCCCAACCTGATTAAAAGAAACAAAGGCGCATGTCTGAGGTTATGTCTCAGGTAGGGCGCTCTATTGTGTGGTCAACATATTTCTCTCCTGGCAGTCAATCAATCTGGTGGCGATTCGTCAGGACCTTCTAAAATCAAATCTATCTACACACGGGTGGTTGTATGGTGTAATCTACCTCTTTAAACCAGCCTAACACATACTATGTATAGTACCTGATAGACCATGACCAACCTGGTGAAGGAATAAAAACAAATATTAAGATCTGAGACTTCAGTATAAACAAAGTGTTGCACAAATACTTTACACATTGCCTCCTAAATTAAGCCTGCCTGCTCTGTGCCAAGCTACCGGGGGTGAGCACAGGTGTGCAACTGAATTACCCTGGCTAGGCGTGTGGTTCCTGCTTGGACAGGGTGCATATCTCTGCCAACCAGAACCCCAATTTCTAACACTGGTGATAAGCAATGAGGATAGGACTTGTGTTTGTGCAGTGCCATACAGTGACTTGGTGTACACTACTACTCCATATCTAGACCAATTTGAGTAAATTCTCCCTAATTTGACATTTTTGATTTTTCCAAAAGTTTCTCCTATTCCCATTTTTTTCTTCTGTGTCTGCGACCTTACCTGACAGGATGGAGTTTGATCTCTCCAACCTGGAGAGATACACTGGGGCCTAGCTCAAAGAACTCTGCCAAGAGAAGTGGGTGTTTCGCAAAGAAAGCTCTCAGAAAGTAGACCTCCAGTAAGCTTTGAGAGCATGGGCAGAAGCTCACCAGAACAACACAGATAATGAGGAAGGATTCAGATCTGAGGAAGAATCAGAGCCAGACTAGGAGGGTCTGGTCATGCGACCTGTTGTCAAGGGAGGGAACATCCTCCCAGGAATGGAAGTCCATCCACGTGCAGGGAGCAGTTTGTCATCCAGGAACCTGTCCACAGAGGAGTTGGAGGGAGGCGAGGAGATTGAAGCTGGAGCTTGCAAAATTGGAGAAGGAGCAAGCTCTAGAGGACAGGAGGCTAGCCATGGAGGAGAGGAATCTGGACCTTGAGCTAAGCCTCAGAAAGCTGGATATTAAAGTCATGCAAGTGGAGTCCAGCAGTAGTGGTGGCAGCGTACCTGCAGTGTCGCTGGTGAAGGAAGGGTCCGCATCCCAAAAGATTTGTTGCCCAGTTATGTGGTGGGGGTTGACGCAGATAAGTGGTTTGCAGGCTAAGAAGTGGCTCTAAGGTGGCACAAGATTCCTGAGAAATCCTGTGGGTTAGCTTGTGGAGGTACATGCCTTCAGTGGAGAGGGACATACTCTTAACACTGGAGGTAGAGGAACAAACACACTAAACAACAATGAAGGCCATTCTTGTCAGCCTAAGAAGTATAGGCTGAGATTTAGTGGCAGCCACAAAATCTCATTAAAAACCTGAGTGGATTTCCTTGATTATGCCAGTAAGGCACTAAAGGGCTGGGTGAGGGGCAGCAAGGTTGATGATTATTCAGAGCTGTACATCTTCATTTTGAAGAAGCATATGCTTGATATTTGTTTTCCAGAGCTGCACCAACACCTGGTTGATAGCAAGCTGACTGATCCCAGGAAGCTTGCTGAGGAGGCGGGCATCTGGGTCAGCATGAGAGTGTCCAAGAAAGTATCTGGGGGGATTCCCAAAAGGGTGGTCAGGGTTCCCAACAGAAGAAAGAGGGGGGGAATAAAAATAAGGAGTTCTTTCAAGGCCCCCAAAATGGTTCACAAGGGAAAGGGTCCCATTTCCAATCTGACCACCAGAAAAAGAGCTTTCCTGACAAGAGTCAGACAAAAACTCCCAAATTCTATGAGTGTTTTGAGTATGGGCACTACAAGGGGCACCCGATGTACCTAAAAAGATCACCACCTCCCACTGGAGTAAAGACACCAGAGGTGGTAGGTGTAGTGCTTGGGGAGGATTTGTTCCTGTTAGTGGGGGGCTCAGAGAGATTACCCTAGTGTCCCTGGGTGAGGTAGAGATAGTTCCTAAAATCCATGTGCCATCCAATACTGCAAAGATTGGGGAATGGGTTACCATTAATGGGTAAGCTGTTGAGACTCGGAGGGACACAGGAGCGACCACACGGGTGGTCACAAGAATTCTTGATGCATGATGCGGAATGTTTTTGTTCTCATAAAGCTGTTTCCTGTGTATTTTCGGCTGACCCCCTTATCCCCTTAGAGAAGGGTGGACAGCACGACTGAATTAGTTTTATTCACCCTTAACTAGTTGCGTAGCACAAAATGATTCCCCTCCCTCCTTAAAATTAGATGAGGCCTACGTTACACCCATGACTCTATCTTGTATATAAAGAGAATCAAAGACAGCACACGTTGTAACAAATCTAGCAAGCATTGGCGAAGCAAATAGCTCTTGATTAGTTGACCTATTGTCTTTGTCAGTGCTTTTTGCCGATGAAGCTCAGAGCCTGGAAATATGTTTTTACCAATGTTGTGCAAGATCGTGAAAAAAAAAATTTCTTTGATGATGCATCTGCAGCATGATGCTGACGTAAACATATAATGATGTATGGCAAGGATCTCCAACATTTTCTGTAGTAAGAGCTACTTGTTTTCAAAGAAACTTCTCCTGAGCTACTGCTATTATTAGAGATGCAGTGGTAACTACATTTGACAAGCTCATGTTAGTGGCCACCATATGCAAGATTACTAGCAGTGATCACCTCGGTGCTTCAGGGACGGTTTCCCACCGTAATGTAAAAAATGCTTTACATTGGTAAAACATAACAGCCAAAGCTGAAGTGCTCTTAGCCCAAGTTAATATTAGTAATAGTCTCCCCAACATCGTTTGACATTTATCAGCTTTAAATTTATTTTGGAAAATCAGCTGTTTTTTTCCAAACATCAGTTTAATGATTCTGAAAATGCACACATTTGTGTTTCAAGTGCATGCTTTTTCATTTTGGCAAACATATTCATTCAGCCAAGCAAAAGCTTCTTATTTAATTAATTGTGGTGAACAAAAGACAGCTACTTGCAGTTAGCTGGAGAGCAACCAGTATCTCATGAGCTACTCGTTGGAGAACCCTGCTATGTGCTTCTGCGTCACCATGCATGTGTAAGAGCGTTTTTACTAATTAGAAAATAATGACTAATTTAGATATTTTTTAGTTAGCATGACTAGGCCCCAGACAGTTTGCACTGACATCGATTCATATTTACAGAAAGAAATGTGCACTTTTATTTTATGTGAACAAGCCTTTCCACATGCATGTCTCTGTCAGATTTTCCATTTCAGAAAATCAGTAAAATAGAAGCCTAGTCATAGTCTCTGTATTAATAAATTGTATTAATGTGTGTTCCTCTCAAAGAAGCCATGCTCAGAATGTTTCAGTCTTTGTAACTTTCAAGGTCCTTTGCTCGAGTCTTTCTGTGGATCACTCATTAGCTGAACTGTCTATTGTATTTCTATATTACATCAAGTCATGCCATTTCTTTCATTTCCTATGAACGGCTTATTCGTTAACATGCAGTAGAAGTAGGTGTTTCTAGATGTATCTTATTGAAAACATCTAATGTATTTGAATGTTTATTGACTTACATTACTAGTTTAACTCTATTGCATCATATTTCATGACAAAGTGTGTGGCTTATCTTTCTAAAACTCCATAAAAGATCATGTTTTTGGATTTGTGCCAGCTCTTTCTGGGCTTTCTTAGAAGGCAGACTCTGTGCTAGTTTGTCATTTGATTTATACTTAAGAATTTAGTGGGCTCTTAAACTGAGCAGATACTGTGCCAGTCTGTCATTTGATTAAGACCAAGGGGCCAATTTATAGCTTGTAAGACGGAGGTTTGGCAGTCAGGGCGATGGGGTTATTTACCCTTTTTTACCTTTCTACCTTTCAACTTTAATTCCTTCTTCTTCTGCCTTTTTTCTCTTCATCGTTCTATCTGTTTCTCCCCTCTTTACTTTTTCCTTCTCAAGTATATCTCTCATGCACGCTCTTTACATTTGCCTCTCTTTCTTTCCTTTTTTTGTCTGTTTTCTCCCTTTTTCTATAATTTGAAGCCTTTAGTGCTGCCATGGTATTCCCTTATATTCATGACATTATTCCTGCAGACGTGCAGATAGAAATTAATACACTTTTCAGTATGACTCCGTTTAGCAGCCCATCAGGCCCAGTGGAAACACCTGCTTCAGCTGACGTCACTGCATCACAAGGAACTTTGGGCCACTGAAGTTTCCTGTGGGTAACTATTGAAAAATTGGTTTCAGAAATGGTCTTTTCCTTCCAGGGTCTTTAATGGTTTATATGTGAACACAGAGATTACATGTTTTGCTTTGCTACCCATGCATTCAATCACCACATTCTGGAGTTAGTGGCCTCCTTTAGTCTAGAGAAATAAAGTATTGTACCTTGGGACCTCCTTAGAGAAATAAAGGAAGGGGATATAAAGACTCGATCCCTGTTTGCGCTACAACTGCTCTGCAACTGGGAGATAAGCCTTAAATTCGGTTTGTGGACATCTTTAGCCCACTATTTATTGGCAAATTGAGTTTTAGCTGTGCCCCCCTTTGATGAACCCAGTCTATTCCTTACTTCTCATGACTGAAGTAATGACGGTTCACAAGATGCTGTCCTTCCTGATGTCTGGGAAGTCCTTCTGACACAAATTCATCCAGCTTTCCTGAAACCGAAGGCAAGTGCACGCGGAGAAAGGGCCTGATGGTTTGGGGCCGGACAAACCAGGATTAGTGTTTCTGCTCTCTGAAGGGTTCTGTGGATACTTAGAATGGAGAACTCCTGCCCTAACAACACATATCACACTACTGTGCAGAGGTTGCCAAAGAACACTATACATCATCTAGACTGGGCCGTAGCCATCATTGCAGTTGCACCTGCGGATGGGTGAGGATGGATGATAGGTGCTTCTGCATGATGTACCTCTTAATGACGTGAGTACTTCGGAAATTACTCCAGAACTAGGGGTTACCCCTACTGGGCATATTGCCCTTCTTTTACCATATATGGTTACTTTAACCTTTTGTTACCTCCCCATAGCAGACATCTACCTTAGGCATTATGAGGTTATTTTATATGGGGTCAGTACCGCACTATAGTTTGGCAGATTGTGAGTTAACCATTTTTCCTCTTTTTGAAACCCAGAGCACCAGGATAGCTTTATATGTGACGTATGAAATTGCAGGCTTTGATGTACAGGCAAGTCAGTAAGTACTGATGATTGTCTCATATGACATTAGTGTGTGACTACAGAGGGCATCATCCCTCCTCAGACTAGATCGCTGGTATCCCCATAGTGAGGGTAAGATTTGGGACCAATCAAGCAATTGTGCATGTTTCTTTGTCACTTTTACACGTGTGCTCATGTGTGTTCTGTTTTTTGCAGTGTCTTTTCACGTCCTTGACCTTTGCATGTAACATGTGTCTCTATTTGACGACACCTGGCTGATAAAAAATCCCGATTTTTGTTTGTGTATTGTTTTAGGTTTACTAGCACTAAGATGAGGTACGAGTCATTCTGGTCATTCTAGTGCATGGTTTTAACTTTTTGCTATTGACTATTTGTTAGTCTAGGTCTTACGAATGCCCCCGACTGATATAGGCGACTTAGACTAGGGCAGAAACATGTTCGCGATAAGATGATTGTCTGAGCCATTGTGCTCTCATTCTATTGCGTAGCGGGTTTTAGATTCACCAGAGGTCACCACTAATAAACGTGAAAACCTGGTTACCACTATCTACTTTTAACTTTATCTGGGGCCCGCTGTTTTGTCCAGGAAATTATCTTGTTTAAGAACTCCATCCATCGGGTTTACTAGGTCGAGTCTGCCCTGGTGGTATTGCCCTACCAGGGTGGGGGGAGGTTGCCTATGATGAAGCATTTCACATTATGTGAGTGAGGCTTCCTCTTCCAATAAGATTGGTCTTTCTTCTCCTCTTGGGCTTAGCCCTATCCATGCCAGAATCTTGGGAATTTAGGAATCAGTGATTTGTACCTTAACACTGATAAAAGTAGCATTGCAGAAGCCACTATTCCTTTATGTGTTTTGAGTCATTTAAGGAAACATGCTTCTTTGAATGTTACGCTTACCTCCAACTTCCCAACACCCGTAATATTACCATACCCAAACAAAACTTGCCGCGATTGGTTCCCACAATGATTAAGCACAGAGCTCTAAACCAGGGCCCAGATTTACAAAAAATTAACTCAGCATTGCATAAAAGGGAGAGAGGTGAAGAGCACAATATCTAATAAAATATGGTCCTCTACTCCTCTCTCCCTTAGCTGGTGCACTTTAGGCTGCCCTGCACCACTCACCTTTCCTGAGTTGGATAGTAAATTCCACCATAACAGTTTGCGTCAAGTTTGTGTTACAAAAGTAACGCAAACCTTGTGCAAATCGTTAGTAAATCTGGGCCGTAGTATTTATTCACTTCAGCGTTATGTGCATCATTCTTGCAGATGCTCCAAGTCACCAGCTAACTTTGAGTAGGATGTCTGAGGGATCCATATGTCTTGTGGTCTAGTAGCTGCCATGCCAAATCTTCAACAAAAATGTCTCTTTCAGGTCATTGCACCTCGTAAAGTATACCAGCCGTTCCTTCAAGATAAACATCTTGGAGCGTCACCAATTCAGTGATTTTTTTTTAAACAGATTTTATTGCATTTAATAATCCCACAATGTTTACATTGGTCAGGAGTCAATTCCTGCTTAGTCAGTGAGCAAAGAACATGTACATTGTGACGGTCAACATGTATCAATAACATCTGTTCCGATACAGCTGAGTTAATCCCACCATTACATCAGGTCCATCCTCAGTCTTAGTCCCTCCCCTCCGGGTCTTACAGGTCGTCTGCCCTTTGTTCAGCTGGTTCCCCTCCCTATGCCTTCTTCCCAGGATCATGAATTGTTGGACTCCCAGGTGGAGACTGTATCCGCGGAGAAGATTCTCCCGATTCCGGCCTAGGGTCTTTCATGCTATCAACCAGCGACCCCCAGGCTCTGGCTCTCTCAATCGAGCCGATCCCCCTACGGGCATTCGTAAGCAGGACTCTCCCCTCGCACCCTGTCCATCTCTCTGGTTCTTTTTTCCTTATTTCTATCCGGGGCACACCTGGTGATTTCCAATGCCTCATTATTTCCCAGTTAGCTAGAATAAAGGCCAGGTCCTGGAACCTGCTTGTGACCCTTGTTTTGGAGATATGGGGGAACAAACTTAGGCGGCAAAGGGCCAGCGAGCAGGGAACAGTCCTCTCAGTGATACCCGCTACTGTTTTCACATCTTCATCCCAATAACTGTGCAGTGTTGGACATGCCCAAATCATGTGCATCATTGGTGCTCTGAGTTCCCCACATCCCTGTGGAAGTATTTGTTAATGCGCCCAGGGGTGAGATCTGCCCTGTGTAGGATGTAGACATTAATTAGCCTGAAGCGGGTGTTTCTCGATACTTTAGGGTTCCTGGCTAGGGAACTCTCCCAGTCCTTGTCGTCAATGGGGGTACCTAGGTCCGCTGTCCAGCGGTCCTTCATTGCAATCAGCGGCTGTAGAGTATGGCCTCCTATCGCTCTGTAGAGGCATGTAACCGCTTTGATTTTACCTCCTGCTGTGCCAATATATCTGCAAGCATTGTGATGTTTGGGTTCGGAGGTTCCCGTCCACCATTTGTGTCGGAGGGCCGCAGTCACTGCCCTATGAAGTAAAAAGTGGCCTTGGGAAATGTCCAATCCCGCCCTGAAATCCTCAAACGGGAGAAGCTCCCCCTCTCTGTAAAGGTTCCTAGTCGCCCCTGTTCGGATCCAGTCCCCAATGCCCCTCCACTGTCCCCCGTGTGGCAGGATATGTATCACTGTCATAGGGAGGGCCAGTGAATAAGGGACCCGGCTACGCGTTTTTTGGAGACATCTTCTCCAGCAGCGCTTCACCACATGAAGCTCACCGGTGCACTCAGCCGTGATCCCATCTACTTTCAGTAGTATCCGAAGAACTATGTCCAGTTCTGGCACAAATGGTTCAATCTTACTATCCTGGGTCTGTCGCCCCACTAGCCATTGTGTGAATTACTGTAGCTGTCCTGCTAAATAATACGACTCAAAGGCGGGAACCACGAGTCTCCCTTCACATGTCGGGTGCTTCAGCATTGCCAGGGCCACTTGTTTGCAGCCACTTCCCCAGATAAAGGACACCATGAGAGAGTCCAGCTCAGCAAACTGTGTCCTCGGTATCCATATAGGTAGCGTCGTGAAGAAATACAGCAGCTGTGGGAGTGCCACCATTTTTAGAAGCGCCACCCTACCCGCCACTGACAGTGGCAGGGTTTTCTAGAAGTCCACACTAGCTTTCAGGGATCTTATTGTGGCCGTATGTTCCCTTCCTGTAAGTCAGGTTGGGAGTGATTGATCTTTACTCCTAAGTATCCCAGACAGTAAGGCTTCCACTGGAGAGTGCTTAACGGTTCAGGTGGGCCTCTACCCTCTGTCAGTGGAAAGAGCCTAGACTTTTGCCAGTTGACCTTGAGCTCTGACAGCACCCCGAATTTGGCCATCAGCCCCTTGGCTCCCTCCACATTGTCCAGGAACATTAATACATTATCAGCGTATAGTGCTATACAGTGGTTATGTCTTCCTATTTGTATACCCTGATATCTAATGCCTGTCCGAGCGAGACTGGCCAGTGGCTCCATGGCCAGGGCAAACAGCAATGGGGAGCGGGGGCACCTCTGTCATGTCTCCCTTCCCACACCATCTGCTTTGAGATTGTTCTGCCCGTCCGGACTCTGTCCAGGGGGTCTGTATTTAGCAACTTGACCCATTCATGAAACGCTGTCCCAACTGCATACGCTCTATGACCGCAACGCAAGAACCCCCACTCGAGGCTATCGAAGGCCTTTTCTATATCAATCGAGAAGAAGGCCCCCTCTGCCCCCCCATTCTCTTGTGCCTCCATTATGGACAGGAGGCGTCATATATTGAGCGCCGTATTGCGTCCCGGGATGAAACCTGCTTGGTTCGGGTGAATGAGGGTAGTCATAAATATTAGGATTCGCTCTGCTAATATTCTACTCAGTATTTTAAAGTCCAGGTTAAGCATGGATAAGGGCCTATAGACTTTACAGTCTGATGGTATTTTACCAGGTTTGAGAAGGGGAACGACTAATGCCTCCTGCGTGGTATGGGGGAGGGAGCCCTCCGCTCCAGCCGTCTCAAACATGTCCACCAGCTTAGAGGCTAGCTCTTCTATGTAAGTGGCATAGAACTTGACAGGGAGCCCGTCTGTTCCCACAGTTTTACCCCTGGCCTGCCCCTTAATGGCCATTCTAACCTCTTGTATGTTAATGGTAGCCCACAGTGTCTCCGCGTCTTCTGCCATCAGGGTGGGGAGGGGGAGCTGTGCAAGGAATATTTTGATCACTCCTCCTCTTTGTCCTGTTACACTCTTGTACAGAGTGGCATAAAACCCTAGGAACCTCCGGTTCATCTCATCCTGCCTATACAGTCGGTGTCCATCATTGTCTTCAATTTCTGCTATTGGCGAGCCCCTACGGTCCGGGTTGGCTAACCAGGCCAGCAGGGAGCCCGACCACTCCATTTTTGTGTGGGTCCATTCCATGTACTTTTTGTAATCAAAACACCTCAGCCGCTCAACCTGGGCAGCCACCATCTCCTTGGCGTCTAATAACACGTCGTAGCTCAGGGTGCCCCAGTCTCTGTCTTTCTAAGGCCTTCAGTTCCCGGTCAGCTTCCTCCACCTCCGCCACCAGGGTGCATCGGACCCCTATAGACTGCCATGCACCAACCCCTTATTACCGCCTTAAAGGCCTCCCACTCTATCAGTCTAGATGAGGCTGTGTTGGCATTGTTTGTGAAGTATTCTATTATATGTTTCCTAATGTCTTCCAGGAATACCTGGTCTTCCAATGCGTCAGGTTTGAGCCGCCAAGTAGGTATTATCTGGCAAGGGTCCCCCACTGCAGCTGCAGAAGGACCGGGTTGTGGTCCGACACATACGTGTCAGGTATTCCACGCCTTGGGTGAGGTTATGGACGTCCAGGGAACACAAAAAAGTGTCCAGTCTGACATGTAGGTTGTGCACATGCTAAAAATAGAAGTAGTCATGTATCATTGGGTGCAGTCGTCTCCATGTATCTATTAGCCCCCATCTGCTTTGTCAGTTTGTGAAGGCTCTCGCTATGCGATGAACAGGTGTGTCTCTAAGCGGGGATGCGATCGGTCCATTAACGGGTCAGCTATGCAATTAAAGTCTCCTCCCAAGATCGTGGAATAGATTAGGTAAGGCACCAAAGTGCACTATAGACTGGACACAAAAGCGCCCTGCTCTATATTAGGCCCATAAACATTCATTATCACCACATCTCGGCCATCTAGTCTACCCCTTACCACCACGTATTGTCTACCAGATCCCCTGTGTGTTGGAAGGGAACCCCAGCCCTGATCCAGATCAACACCCCTCTGGCAAATGCCGAGTAAGAGGCAAAATCTGCCTGGCCCCGCCACCTGTGTTTTAGGGCCGCCCCCTCCGGAGCCAGTAGGTGGGTTTCTTGCAGAAGGGCAATGTGGACCCTCCGCCTGTAGTAGGAGAATATTTGATAGTTTTTGGCCATAGTATGCATCCCCCTAATGTTCCATGTGAGAATCTTATATGTCATGAAGGTAGCCATTGGTGTTCGCCGGCTAAGGCCCGGCATGTCCCCTCCAGTTGCGTGTAGGCTGCCCAGGAAGGTTGCAACCCGCCATCAGTCCACAGCATATTGGTCCCCGGTATGCGTTTCCTGCAAATCCCCTAACTAATAAACCTGTAACATCCCAACTCCCGCACCCCCGGACAAGTGAGTGGTCTCCTTCATCCAAACTTATGTAAACTGTGCAACAAAGAAATACTTTTGGAGATCCTTGCAAGCCTCTTATGCAGGGGGTAAGCTAATCACCCCTAGCCCCTCAGGGATTTCCACCCACCCACCCAGTGCACATTATTCCTATAGCAGGTGCCGGCCTCTGGGACCCAGCTTAGTTATTTAGTCACAGCTCTGCATCATATATATATAATATATATATATATATATATATTATTATTTTTTTTCCACAAGCGGCGCAATGAAAGCCACAGAAGGACGCACTCGCGGGTCAATTCCTCACGTTTTCTTTATTGTGCGGACTCTCTCCCCCGCACCGACAGACGCGTTTCGGCGTACAACGCCTTTCTCAATGTCGGTGTCCTCAAGCCAGGAAATGACTCAAGTACAAACCCATTGGTGCATGTGATACTGAGATAGAATAGAAACAAAAAACAGTATTGACGGCTCAAACTCATGGCGGCCATCGTGGAACGTGCAAAAATTAATAATCAGTGATAATAGTGAGAAACGTAAATAATTACATTGTATAGGGGATAAAATGCACATTAATCATGTTTTATACAGCTATTTCAATAAAAAGTGCATAAAAATTTCAATTCTCAAGAGAATTTTTGAAAATAAAACAAATTGCACTAAGGAAGTGGAGTTGGTTCTTGTTTTGTTCCGTGTGGCAAGGGAACTCCAAAAACAAGGTTGTGAGTGATATATATATATATATATTTATGTATATACCCATTTCCCCACCTCCCCCCAATACTTGCGTTCCAAGGTAGTGGTCAGATGATTTCCTCGGCTGTCCCGGGGGTCACTGTTGGAAGATCCTGGCTGGGCCCCCCCAGCATACTGGATCTATGGTCTGAGTGTTTGGTGTTGTGCTCAGTCAATGAGGACGTCTCGCCAGTTCCAGAGGCACTTAACGAAGCAAAACCTGCTACCACTCTGTCTCTTTCCTGCTGTGTTTCAGCTCGAGGACCTGACCCCCCTTCATGTTGCTGGCCAGTCTTCCTCATGTGTCACTCCCATGAGATCTGATCAGGATTCCGGGGTGTCTGTTGATAAATCCAGTTCCACACCTCCTGCCGTGTGTTGAAGAATCGTGCACAGGTCGGAGTCTCCACTCTGAGTCATGCGGGGAACATCATCGCATATTGGCTCTCCATTTTGCGTAGCTTCTTCTTTGCCGCCAGGTAAGTCGAACGCTGCTGTTGGACCTCTCTTGAGAAGTCTGGAAATATTTTGACCCAGCTGTTGTCGACCACTAGCTGGCCTTTCTGTCGAGCTTGCAGAGCACATTGTCGCGATCTTTGTAGAACAGCAACCTTGCCACCACCGGACGCGGCGGTCCCCCCTGGGGAGGGGGTCTCGTGGGCACTCTGTGGGATCGCTCTAGTGCATAGTACGAGGATAGGCCCTCCTCTTCCACCTCCTCCCAGATCCATTTCTTCAGGTATTTGACCATGTCGTTACCTTCCACTTTCTCCGGGAGTCCAACTATTCTCAAGTTGTTGAGGCGCATAGTTGGAGTGTGCGGACCTGCACCTCCACTACTGCTGGTCTGTCCGTTGCGGAAGTCAAGATCGGCCCCAGATGCGCTATATCGTTCTCAGTTGTGGGGACCCGTTCCGCCAAGCGGTGGTGGCCCTCTCTGAGGAGCCCCATATCTTCTCTGAGGGTGTCTATTTTGGTCTCTACGGCGGTCCTGGATGCCGCTATTGTCTGGAGAATATCTTGGAGCATTGGTGCGTCGGGAGGGTCCTGTTGTGATGGGCGACTAAGTTCTGCCATTGCGGCCTCCCCAGTGCCTGTAGGTCCTGTTTTTGGGTAGTTTTCCCTATTATTTCACAAGACATGGGTGGGATCTCCCCTCTGCTGCAATCCAGGCCACCCTGCTGTCTTTTGCGCTAAGCAGCCGTTTCCACCTCTGACAGTCCTCAAGTATGTAGGATCCACTGTGGGGGCACCCCCAGTCAGCCGCCAGGGCTTTGCCTCATTTTCATACTCCACTGCTGGGCCCTCAGGGTGTCCCAGAGGCAGCGAGTCTCTCACGCCCCCATTTGTGCAACAAGGCCAGGCAATCATGTCCCACCACTGCCCCGGTTGAGTATAGCATCTCATCGGGTCAAGGTAATCCCTTATTCACAATAGTCATGTGTTCCGGCAAGAGTTTACCCCCCATGCCACTTTCGCTGGAGTCGGTGGCCCCATTGTGGTGGCTCCCGTGTTTTCTCTCCTGGCCTATCTCCACCACTCACCTTGTCGCACAGCACAGGCCTCTCCGTCCAGGTGTCCCCCCTACGGTCCCTTCTACAGGGCCGAGATTGTCCAAGGGCTGTGCAGGCCGCTTCTGTCTCAGTTCCACGGGGGAATGGGGTTCCCCGCACTCAGCAAATAAGAAGCCGCTCGCCTCCGGGCCTTACAATGCGGGGCCTTTCCACTCTTGCCACCCCCTCTTCTTCGGCCCCCACAAGCACAATTTATTCCAGTACTAGTGTTTGGGCCCAGTTTCCGTCGTCAGTGCTACCTTCCGTGGGCCTCAGCATCTCACTCCTGCTTTTGGTGTGTCACCGACTCTCGTTGCTAGGGTGAGGTAATCAAGGGGGCGGGGAGGAAGATCTAGGTGGTATGCCTCATGACCGTCAGGGTGGTGGGCTCTCCTTAAATCCCCCTCGCTCGCGGATCTTCGCGTCTAGGGGCAGCCACAGGCCTCCCGCACAGCTTCCGCTTTCTGCCCCCAGGCTGCAATCGTTGGCCGCCTTCTTCTGGTGTGAGCCCCCCGGCTCTCCTCTGGGCGATCACTGCCCCCTCCATTGTAGCCCAGTGTGCCACCAAGCGTATCTTTTTCTGGCCCGCAGCCCTGCTCCAGGCTGCCAGTCAGCCGGGGCCTCTGCCAGTCTTTGGCCCCAGACGCCACGGTACTAAGCCCCTCAGCTCCGGGCAGATCGGGTCCCACTTGGGCTCTCCCCGACCAGCCGCGGCACCTAGGCGGCTCCACTCAGCAGGCTCCCCTGGCGCAGCGCGGTCTACAGCCTATGCGGTAGCCACAGCCGCCATCTTCCCACCAGCACCACTCTGCGCCTCAGTCAGTCATCTGCCTCCCTAGGCCTGTTCAACAGCCAGATTTCGACATTGCAGCAGCCGCGCCTGTTCCCAGGGCCTAACGGGACATGTTAGGGCCCCCGGCTCTTTGTTATAGTTCAGGATGCTACTGGATGGGGGTCCGCCACCGGGAGCGCAGTTCGACGCTGCCTACTTCATCGGCATCAGGCCACGCCCCTCTCATCAATCCAATGATGTACACCGATTCGCCAAACTCAATTGAAAGCTTGCTCGCTTTAGGAGCTGAGAATGTGAGTTCAGGTACCATGAATAGTGGTGCCCTGCGAATGTGCCAGCCAGTCAATGTTCAACCGCATCCCTTACTTCTTGCCAATGAGGCATCTATCAAAATTTAAGTGTTCAAATATTAGCTCATAGTGTCTATAATATTGAGGTACAAAAGTAGTAGAGTGAAAAAGGGTGCCTGGTAGAATGAAATAATGATCTGCCTCCAATTAATGTGAACTTTTATCTGTGTGTATGTAAATACCTTACATGCATACCTTTGAGAGGACCCCGTTTTTCAGTTTCCTGTAAAGCCATTGGTAGGGTTCAAAAGCTACACATTTGGTAAATGGTTTCACACTTGGGTGCATATTTTAGCATCTGTCGGATCCATTCATGCTTTGAGAGCAGATACTCACAATGCTGGTCCACAACCCTCACAAACCGTCGAGTGTGAGGAGACACCATGATCTTAGCAGCTAAGCTATGGCTACATCACACAGGATCTCCTGCACTCCGACATGGCGGGGTTCATGGGAAAGTTGGAAATCTTTGTAAGAGACTTTTCAAAACCTCCCGGAGTCTTTAAAAACAACACCAGGGATGTGATTTGCATGGATGTACTTTCAATACTGGTAAAACAAATTTGAGTGGAATTTCTGTAAAATGCCAGAAATCAGTTCAGTGGTACCATTGCGTATTTGGCACACTATTCCGTAACCAATCACTCCCTGTGTTTACATTTGTCATAATCAAAAGGTTTCACCCTTTTTCATACAAGCTATCGTTTCAATTATATTTTATTGAGTTTTAGAAACGTTTTATATAGATTTCTATAATTTTACACATAAGTGGTGTCTTTGTCCCTTCCTCCATGCACTCTATAACCTTTCAGACCCCGCACTGTCCAATTATAATAAAACATTTTCAATCATTCATATTCAATAGATTTATAGAGATTTGTGCTCTTAATGGGTTATGCACAAGTTCACGCCTCCCCATTTCAACATACAGCAACATATATGTTCCTCCTTCTTCTGTATGATATCTGATGCTTGAGAATCAGTATTATAAACATAAGCCAGTACTTTAAACTAACATAGCTGTTCCCTAAGCACCTATGTTAGCAGCCTAGACTACTGTCAGACACGTCCATACATTGGGGCGGATGATACTTTACAAGTTAGTAGAAGCCTATTGCCTTTGACTACATAGTCTATCAGAAGCAGATGATTGGTGTTGCCTCCGAGAGCTGGGCAGGCATGGGAGTTTCTCAGCTCTATATACTTTCTGGAGTTGAGTGGCCAAAAGTGTCTTGTGTAAATGTTTCCAGAGGAGTGTGCAGAGTTTCCCACATAGATGTGTAGATGAACGCAGTTGAGTGCCCTCTCCAGGGCTTTAGAGGTACAGTAATGGGCACGTAGACAGCTCTGGATGGGCCAGAAACATGGAGCAGGGAGATAAAACAAAACCTGACCTCAGAAAAATACCAGAAGCAATAAACGTACTTCGCACAGAGAAGCAATAGAGGATAGATTTATTTTCAGTACTGCAAAGGTGCCATGACCAGCTCATTCTTCCATCCTTCCAAGGTTGGTAAATCAAGTACTACTACAGAGGTGCTAATTCACACAGGGCCATATTTATAGGAAAGTGGTTCAGCAAGTCACCTTGCTACGCTACTCTGCGTCACAGGGAAAGAGCAGGAATGCCCGTATTTATGCCAGTATGGCACATTCCTGTCCTTTCACCAGCACTGGCGCACAATGGGCTGCCTAGCGCCACACAGGCACCCTTGCACCATGGTGCAAGGGTGCCTCCATTGCATGCAGGATTGTTTTTGTGTAGGAAGGGCCACCTTCCGACACACAAACAATCCCTTGAGGTATATTCTTCTATCTATATGTGCTGCAGAATGCAGGACACATAGAAAGAGGAAGTAAAGAGAAATAAAGATATTTCGTCTCGTTACACCTCTCCTGGGAAGGCATAGCATTTTGGGGCATTCCTAGGTTTACCAGTCCTGGTAAATCTGGGAATGCATCAAAATCCATGGGAGTTGCATGGGAACACCCACGCAACGTCCATGGAACACCTTCCCAGAGCAGA
Organism: Calotriton arnoldi; assembly: GCA_963921515.1. Classification (NCBI taxonomy): domain Eukaryota; kingdom Metazoa; phylum Chordata; class Amphibia; order Caudata; family Salamandridae; genus Calotriton; species Calotriton arnoldi. Next base: position 3,442,010 of record CAWUFW010000445.1, read on the forward strand.
GTAACGGAGTAACGGAGCGATTTGCACTGCATTGCATTACTCCTGCAAAGTGGCCTTGCGTGGCTTCATAAATCACATTTTTTAGTTGCGTTGCGCATGTACCACATTGCGTGGTGCAAGCGCAATGCAACTGGGCTCATAAATATGGTCCTTATTATTTACATCACCTACAGATGGCAAAACTGGGTATAAAGTGCTATATAAAAACAAGTTCTTTTATATAGTTGCTACTTGGAAGAAATGGGTTAAGCCATAAACAACTGTAGACATTGTATATATAGAGGTGCCAAGCAAAAAGACAATCCCTCATTTAGTTTTGCCCAAAAGTTCACAATTATCCTCAGAATTAGGTCTGTTGGCACAAATGAAGCTGTGAGGTCATGGGTCGCTGATGGTGGTAAAAGGCTTTGACTCCTACAGCGACTAGAAAGAAGGTGGGCTGGGGAGCTGCTTCCCTGTCGCTAATAGTGGGTGGTGAACCAGCCTAAGCCCTTATCACTAAAGGATTTTTGGCAGAGATGGTTAGGAACAAAGTTTATTTATTTACATTGTTTACAGGAGGTATAACATAAGTGGGAAGGAAAAAGTAATACAATATAAGACAGGAAGGAGGTAAACAGGGGTAATTTACAGGAGATAGATACAAGTAGGATGCATATATTAATACAGTATATGGTAGGGGTGGAGTATACAGAGGGGGGTGGGAATAGAGGTCGGAGTGAGCAGTGTGTTTCTTAGATGTGGTTTTTGGTAGGTCAAACAAAATAATTTAGGTGAAGTGAAGGTAGGATTGGTTGTTACGAAGTTCCTTAAGAAGGGAGTTCCAAATTCTTGGGGCGTTCCCAGAGAAGGCTCGAATAAGAGATTTGGTTGTCTTGAATTTGGGAAAGATGAGGAGAAGAATGCTTGTGCTTCCTAAAGGTATTTTCTGGCCTCCTTTTGTGAGTTTATTGGCGAGATAGTTTGGTTTTCCAGAGTAGAGGGCTTTGTGAGTTATGCAAGCTGCTTTGAATATACTTCTTGCTTAAATTGGTAGCTAGTTTAGTTTCTTGAGTGGATGGTTGAATCGTCTCTCTCTAGAAAGCAGTCTAGCCACTGCATTGAGTGTGGACTTCATTGGCAGAAGGTGGATTTTTGGGGTGCCAGTGATCATTGCGTTGCTGTAGTCCAGCTTGGAGAGGACAAGGGATTGGATTACGGTCTTCAGAGGGAATAAAAGGTTTGATTTTTTTAATGTGTTTTAGCGTGTAGAAGGCACTTTTTGCTGAGGCGTTGATATGTTCTCTGATGTTCAGGCTTTTATCGAGAGCAATCCCAAGAAATTTGACAGAGTTGGATATAGATAGTTTACAGTTTAGTGCAGTTAAACAGTCAAGCCAGTTGTGGATGGGGTAGGGATTTCTTTTGGGCTGCTTGAGGAGGAGTTCAGTTATTTAAAATGTAGTTTTAGGTGGTTGTTGTTGAGCCAGGTGTGTATCAAGGAGAGAGTGTTGTTGAGGTGCTGGATGTCTTTATGTTACGCAGTTTTGATATAGATTTGGGTGTCATCTGCATAAAGATGAAAGTCAATCCTGGCTTGTTTCAGGATCAGTGCAAGGGGTTTCTATGTACAGGTTGAAGAGGGCAGGGGATAGGTTTGAGCCTGGGGGACTCCTTAGTTGACTAATGTTGCTATCGATGTGGACTTATTTAGTTTGATTAGGTTAGATCTTTCATTCAGGTATGGTGAGAACCATTGTAGGACAGTGTCGCTGATGCAAGCACATTGTGAGAGGCTGTTAAGAAGAATGTTGTGGTTGACTGTATCAAAGGCCACTGAGAAGTCCAGGAGGATTAGGAGACAGGTATCCCCCTCGTCGAGGGATCTGTGTAGGTCATCAGTGATGTTCAGGATTGCAGTCTCTGTACTGCAGCCTTTCCTAAATCCGGATTGGAATGCGTCATGTAAGTTGTATTTCTCAATGTGATTGTTTAATTGAGAGAGGGCACATTTTTTGATGGTTTTAGCAAGTAGAGTGAGGTTGGTAATGGGTCTGTAATTATTGAGATCATTTAGGTCAGCTTCAGGCTTCTTGATGAGAGGGGTGATTTGGCCATGTTTAAGAGAGGCTGGCATAGAGCTGCTGGATAGGGAGGAGTTGATGATAGTAGTCCGGGTTGGAGCGATGATGTGTCTGAAATTTTTGACAAGAGAGGGTCAGAGAGGTCGGCTTCATACATGACAGTATTTCACAAACTTCGGGGCATATTTACAACAACTTGCGATAAATATCGCAAAGCGCGCTTAGCACTATTATTTTTATCGCCGGCTATCGCTGGATTTCAACGCCGAGATAGCGCATTATTATCAATGATTATCTCCGAGGCAATATGAAATCCATCAATAGCGGCGAAAAGCGCCAATATCGCTTGAAAACCAGAGATAAATTGTGGGAGATAATGAAATCCTTGCTGATACGCCCCTGTGACCTTAACCCTGCAATCCACCTCCCATTATGTAGATGGCTTAGTCAACTTTTAAGCAGGTGTTAAAATCCTGCGATAAGGGGGCCTAGCGCGATTATTCTTGTCGCTAAGCAGGTCTGCTGCAGGCTTGTAAATACCGCGAAGCCTTGTTAACGACTATTTCCATGTGGTTTTGCTCCGGAACGCCTACTTTGCATGTCATTAGCGATGGCATGCAGGGCGATCACAAACGGGAGCAAACTCACGGAAACTAGCGCTAACAAGGCTTAGCGCGAGCTTGTTAATAGTGCGATGTGAATATCGCCGCTTTTCTGGCTGTTAAAGCCAGAAAAGCGGCGATATGGCCCTTGATGATATGCCCCTTCCTTTTCAGATATATTTTTTAATTTGGACGAGGTTGTGTTGTTTTTTGGATGAAGGTGATTGATGGTGGAGTTCTGGTATTCTGAGGATGTGGAATTGTAGAGATCGTCATCAGTTGATGGGGGAGTTAGTGGGGGGCCATCGTTAGAGGAGGGGCCATCTTTATTGGGAGGAGAGGAGGGGAGTGGGTACAAGGAGAGTTCAATGTTTATTATTTTATCTGAGAAGAATTTAGCAAACTCTTCATGACGTTTGGTGGAGACATCTATAGGATGTTGAGGCATGGAAGAGGTTTGGTTTTTGATGATCTTGAAAAGGTCTTTGGGAAGGTTTCTGGAATTGGTTGCAGTTGGGTTCTAAAAGAAAGCTGATTTTTCTCTGTAGATGTGTTTTTATATTTTAGGCGTTCTGTTTGGAGGAGAGAGAGATGGGCTAGAGAGGGTTGATTTCTCCAGTTTCTTTCCGTCAGTCTGAGTTGTCGCCTCTCATTGTTAAGGTCTGTGTTGAACCATGACCTGGAGGAGGAACTTCTTAATTTTTTTTAGTTTTAAGGGGGCGATAGTGTCAAGAAGTGTTAGAAATGGGGTTTCTGGTTGACTAGGGTATGCACCTAACCCAAGCAGAACCCACCACTCTAGTCAGGGCAAGGGAGTTACACGCTGAAGATAACCCCTGCTCACCCCCTTGGTAGCTTGGCAGAGCAGTCAGGCGTATCCCAGAGGCAATCTGTAAAGCATTTGCGCAACACACTCACACAGCAGCGACACACTAGGCACACCACAAAAGAAACTGCACACAAGGTTATATAAAAATATCCTTTGTATTAGTAACTACTGGTAAGATTGCCTTTAGCATAACACCTTATGAGCATACATCATCAGCAGTGCACTATGGTAGAAACATGTAAAGGGTACACATTAGAAACACTTCCCCACTGGGAATATCCCTTCAATAGGCAACATTACATTAGGGCATAACACAGCACAGTAGGGCACATGTACCACAAGCATGGCAATGGGGTAACTACCCCTAGATTGCACACACTACATAAGTCCCTGGGGCCACGAGGCACTTATCATAAAGAAAAATGCAGAGGTCATGGTGCCCCTAGGCCCGTATTTTCAACAACTCTTGTGCTTCTCTTAGGCACCTCCACCCCCTTAGGCAGTTATCCGTGAGCTCGCGGTTTAGGTGCCACCCCAAAATGCAGGAAAAACAAAGGTTCAGAGCCGGCCTCTTCTGGCTAGGATGCCAGGTATGGCGGGTCACTCACCCACCAGCCTGGGAATGCACGGCTCTTTCCAGCTCGGTCCTCGCGCAGCTGTAACCAGTCACCACCGCTTTCTGCCGGTTAGGAGCAGGACCTGGAGCGAAGTCTCCATCGGCTCTGCTTAGCTCAATCCTGCTGCAGCCCCGGCTTCCTCAGGGAGGGCGGGGCCCGCAGCGTCACTGCCGGCCGCATGGGGATTGGCTCTTCTTCTCCGGCAGTCTGGCTCCCTCGGCAGCTTCCAACGTTGTGCTGCCTCGAGGGGGAGCCGAACAGGGTTGCGGGGACCACAACGTGACACCCGTTTAACTCCAGTCGTGTGCCTACGAGGCTCCAGCCCCTTCTTTGCTTGCCGATCACCCCCGGCAGCCACGTACCAAACTTCCTCCCCCGGGCTCGGGTCTCAGCACCCAGCCCGCAGGATTCCGTGGGGCATCCTCGTGGGCTTCTGGGGGGCGTTGCTGGGCCCCGCCCTCTTCCGACGTCAGCAGGCACGTCCGGGCCGGGATTCCTTGCTGCTTGGGTGACGTCTCGCAGCTCGGGCTGCGTAGCTGAGCCCTGGCTGTTGATTCCTCAGAACCGATGCAGGCACAAGGCAGGGGGAGGGAGAGTGCTTTGTTGGCCTCAGATCTCCCCTCCCATTACTCAGGCCAATGAGGAGAGTGCGGCGCTGCCCACGCTGCAGGACAAAAAGCGCTTCTCTCCAGTTTTAGCACAGAATTTAAGGCGCCCTGAGAATTACGAGGGAAGCACCCTCCAGCGCTCCATGCACGCTGTTAAAAGAGATCACAGGGTGAAAAGCACATCGCTCACCACGCGCTGTTTCACATCACACAGGGCAAGCCACTCAGCCCTGGGAGATCACCGGGGGTACCAACAACAGGGCGCAGGCAGGCCAGCACAAGGGTCTAAACAACAGTGGCAGTCCTTCCCTCCACCCAGCAGGCAGCAGGTCAGTCTTCTGAGTAATCAAGTCCAATGGCAGTTCCTTCTCGCACACAGCAGTCCATGCTGTGTCTTCTCTTCAGTTCTGTTCCAGTACCCCTTTACATGGGGGTCACAGCCCCAGTACTTATAGTCCAAAGTGTCTTTGTTCTCCCCTGGCACAGGGCTCTGAGCCCAGTCCACACCAGTTCTAGGGGTACTTTACAATTACATTCGCAAGTGCACAACAACTTCCATTGTTAGTGTAAGCGTTGGGTCCCAGACACACCACAGGGGGCGGGGTTATCATTGTGGAAGGCAGGCACATCCCAATTCAGGTGCAGATGCTACTCCTCCCACCACTCCAAATGAAGACCAGGCCTATTCAGCCTAGCGCTGAGTCACCCAGGCAGGGCAAGACACACCTCAACCCCCCCAGGGACTGGCTGGAGTGAATGCACCTCCCCTCTCTCCTGTCAGTCAGAACCAGATGGTCAATACACATCAGGCAGGCACAAAGACACATAGCACACAGAAATGCCCACTTCTAAAAGTGGCATTTCTAAAATAGTAATAATAAATCCGCTTTCTCCAATAAGCAGGATTTATCATACTATTCCAAACATACCAAACTTGATCAAGCTACCCCTCTCATGTCAGGAATTACCACTGAAGCACATATCAGGGAATCCCCAATGCAAACCTATGAGAGGGCAGCCTCACAGCAGTGAGAAACCAAATAGGCTGTTTGTCACTACCAGGACATGCCACACAGTTAAGGCACATGTCCTACCTTTTACCTATTCCGCACCCTGCCCATAGGGCTAGCTAGGGCCTACCTTAGGGTGACTGATATGTAGTAAAAGGGGATTCACAGACGTGGTAACCATTTTATGCGCCACGTCACAGCAGCAGTAAACTGCGTGTGCAGGCCCTGCAGTGGCAGAGGCCTAAGACAGGTTTGAAAGGCTACTTTGGTGGGTGGCGCAAGCAGCGCTGCAAGCCCACCAGTAGCATTTAATTTACTGGCCCTGGGTATATGGGATACCACAGTACAAGGGACTGATAGGTAAATTAAATACGCCAAACAGGTGTAGACCAATCTTACCAAGTTTACAATAGAGAGCACATGCACTTTAGCACTGATCAGCAGTGATAAAGTGCCCAGTCATAAAACCACCACCAACAGGTCAGAAAAAATACAGGAGGAAGGCAAAAAGTTCTGGGAGGACCCTGCAAAAAGGGCCAAGTCCAACAAGAAGTTATGTCTTTTTTGTGTTGTAGTGGGAGGGGAGTTCATTGGTGGTAGGCAGTTTGGGTGAGGGAATAATTTGGGAGCGGATTGGGGAGTCAAACTCTAATTAATAGATTTGGTGGATGTTTCTTGTCCGGTGCTTCGGCAGGTGGGTTTGGGTGGGGAGCTTAGGTTGTTTGATGTTGAGGTCGAAAAGAATTAGGTAATGGTCCGACCAGTCGATGGGAAGGATGGAGTGGAGGGATATGGCATCGTAGTTAGAGATAATAGCGTCATGGGCAGTACCTTTGTTTTTACAGTGTTGAGTGAGAGCTTTCGATTCCAGAATGGAGTCTAGTGCTTGTACGGTAGTGTAATTGGCATCATTCAGGTTTAAGTTTAGATCTCCTAGCACAATGAATGTCTGTGGAATCCTTCAAGGAGTTATGTGTTATAAGGTCTGTTATTTCTTCTAGAAATTTACGTTTTTCACCTGGAGGGTGATAGATGGTGTGGAGGGGTTTGGGCCTTTAGAAGAAGGTTAACTCCTAGGTATTCAAAGGTTAAGTTTTTGACTGTGTGGAAGGGTGTAGGTGGAGGTCATTATCATGTATATTCGCTAGTCAACTACCGGAACGATCTTTGCAGTCGCAACAAATGATTGAGAAACCTGGTGGGGCAAAGAGATCCATGATGGCTGATGAGTGGTCGTTTACCCAGGTTTCCGTCAGAAAGCATAGGTCAATTTTATGAAGTAGGATAGTTTCTGCTATTTCAGTGGTGTGCTTTGCTGCTGACTGACAGTTTAGGAGCATGCAATTTAATATGGTTGCCGTTTTTGATTCAGATTGTGTGAGGTGGATGGAGGTGAGTTGGGCTGGTAGTCAGGTAGGGCGATTGGTGTGAGGGATCCTGCTTGTCCCAAGGATGACCGGGATTTTGGGGTAAGAGGATTGGCTGGTGGCAGGGGCATATGAGTTGACCAAGGCTTCCACTTCATTTTGTGACATTTCAGGTGTAGCAGGTGTGGGTTTGAGATGGTACTGTTTGAGAGGGATAGTTGACCAGGAAGTAGAGTGTGAGGTGTCCGAGGATGTTATGTTATGTTAATGACATTTTTAAAGCGCAGCGGTTACCCGGAGGTGTCCTGGCGCTAGCTACATCTCCAATTAGGCAAGAGCGGGAGGAAGGAGTTATTGGGTAAAGAGCCCTTCCAAAAGGATAAAAGATCCAGTTAGGCAAGAGCGGGAGGAAGGATTTATTGGGTAAAGAGCCAAGTTTTTAAGCCCTTCCTAAAGGATAAAAGATCCGTGGCATTTCTCAAGTGGAACGGCAAGTCGTTCCAGGCTTTTGCCGCGCAGTGAGCAAAACTTCTGCCACTCCACTGGGCTTTTTTTGTGCGTGGCACTAAGACCAGCTTGGCCCCCAGTGAACGCAATGTTCTTTTCGGAGTGTACCAATGGAACTGCCGTTTTAAATAGTCTGGTCCTGTACCTTGGAGCGCTTTAAAAACCGAACAAAGGGCCTTAAAACGCACTCGACTCCTTACCGGAAGCCAGTGCACTTTTTTGATTTCCTTGGATATAGGGGAAAACCTCGACGTGCCAGTAAGCAGTCTAGCCGCTGCATTCTGCAGTAGTTGGAGTTTGTTCAGGAATCTTTGTTGAACATTTAAATAAAGACTGTTACAGTAGTCCAGCCTCGCCATTACAAGAGCTGTGACCACTGTTTGCCGGCTACCCGGAGGCAAGAACGGCAGTATTTTCCTGAGCATTCTCATCACATAAACTGTTTTTGATGCCACTGAATTTACTTGGTGACCAAAGGTGAGACTCTCATCCACTATTACTCCCAGGTTTTTGACCTTTTTTGAGGGCATAGGGAGAGTAGCCATCGAGTCCGGCCACCAGTTCGGTGTCCAAAAGTTAGTGTCATTGCCAAACAGTATGACCTCGGTTTTACCCGTATTAAGTTTTAGGCAGTTCTCTGCCATCCAACTTCCAACTGATATCATGCAGTCTTGAAAGCGTTCTTCCATTCCCACCTCCTTGCCTGGTAGCAGAGATACCACAATTTGGGTATCATCCGCATACGAGGTCAGGCCGAATTCAAATGCACTAATAATGGGGGCCAGAGAAGAAACATACACATTAAAAAGCGTCGGACTGAGAGAGGACCCCTGTGGAACCCCACAGGGCAGTGCAAAGGGTTTAGACTGGTAATCTCCCAGAGTAACAATTTGTCCTCTATCAGAAAGAAAAGATCTTAAAAGTTCCCAGGCTTTCCCATGGATTCCTCATGCCTTTAGACGGTCCATCAAGATGTCATGATGGACCGTATCGAAGGCGGCGGACAGATCTAATAAGATCAGAGCTGCCCTGCCACCCCGATCAACGGCTTCCCTGATCTCCTCTGTGGCTTTAATGAGCGCGGACTCGGTACTATGTCCCTCTCTAAAGCCATATTGAGAGGGATCCGAAGCTTGTGTCTCAGCTAGGAAGGTACTTAGTTGTCTATTCATGATTTTTTCAATCAATTTTGCTGGGAGTGGGTTTGTGGTAGACATATCAGGAAGCAAGCTGGGGTTGGACTTGAAGTCCTTCCGTAATGAGGTGATTTCGTCCAGTATGGTGTTGGTTTTAAATTCCAGCTGGGTGATTGTGGAGATCATTTGGGCTGTGGTTGGTTCAGAGGGAGAGGGTGTGGTGGGGTAGATTGGAGGTTGTCGTAAGCTAGAGTGGGGGTTGAGGTTGGGTCTAGTCTGATGTTGTGGGTGTGAGAATCCTGTGTGGTTGTTATTAGTGTTTCAGGGGTCTTGAGAGGAGTAGAGTACCAATTGCAGAAGTATAGGGAGGGGAGGTTGACAAGATGATCTAGCAGGATCCCTAGGAGTCAGAGGGGGCCTTGAGCGCTGAAAAGTGCCAATGGGTATGCTGACCTTTCAGGGTCCTTAAAGGTCATAGGATCTGGGTGCCAGGTGGTATTGATGGAATGTATTGGCTGGTCTGTGAAGAATCCTTTGTGGTCAGGGCAGACAGGGGTCTAGTGCTTATGGAGGTTCTAGTTTTTTTAAGAGTTTTATATAGAGCGAACTCGACCCGAAGATATCAGGTATCAGAGCGCTTTACATGAGCACCAGTTTCGTTAGAGATGGACACATTCATTTTTGTTAGGCGCGGGGAGATTAAGGGATTTGCCCAGAATCACAGGATGTTGAGCGTCCCTGCCGAGACTCGAACCCAGTTCACCATCTTCGAGATTGAGCGCTCTAGCCGTAAGGCTACATCCTCTCCCCTAGTTGGTCAGTTGAGAGAGGTTTCCACAGCAAGCTTTGCAGCACATGGGTTTTTGGGCCTTCGGTTAGTCATACATATAAAAACAAAGTGAAAAGTGCCAGCTGGAGCCAGTGGATAGTGGGCTATTCATTTACACAGAAACAAGGTATCTGATGGTCACATAAACAGAATAAGTAAAATATCAATATAAACATTAATAGAAACAAGGTATTTAGGGTTCAAGGAAAATAAAGTAGGCAAAATATCAATATAAGCCTAAACCAGTGTACATCAATATCTATTAGCAAACAGTTTCAGATACATCTGTAGATGACTGAAGCTACTTTACAAGAGTGCAATTGTTGTTTAGGATGGTTTTATCTTCTGACCTGCAGGCCCTGGTCATCTTTCGTTCAAGATGGGGGCTGGCCCGACGGGAATGCTAGCAGTTGCCCAGGTAGAACACAGAGGATTCCAATTGTCTGATGGGGGTGGGGTTAAGCTTGGGTCAGCTGCTAAGTATCAAACCGAGAGGCCACAGAGTTTAAGGCCCTCAGGCCCACCCCGAGTTGTGACCTACCCTGTGTTGTCTGTGTTGTGCTGCCCCAGCACTCCTCACAAGGGGGTCAGTAGACTTTCGGCCCTTGAGACCTGGCTGGAGATACAGATGGGTCTCCTCCTCATGATCAGCTCTATTAGGGCTATTTGGGCCTGGTTGTGCTCAACAGCTGAAGCCCAGTGTGAGATGCAGACGGGTTCAGCACAAGGATCCTATCCCCAGACCAAGAGAAGATAAGGGCCTGTAGCCCACAGGCTGGGGTGGGTAGAGTAGTCGCCGGGTGGTCAGGGGGGTAAAGGGCCTTCCCTGGAATAGTAATGTGGGTGTCTTACCTCCAATTGTGAAGACTGCTGCAGGCGGTGGCAATTCTTCTTGTGGGGGCCTGCGCCGGATGCAGTTAAAGCTGGCAGGCTGTGCAAGGTCTCCAGATGTCGGAAAAGAATGCAGGCCGGTTGCCCAACTCAAAGGGCGAGCAGAATGGGCAGCACGCTGCAGGCGGGTAATGGGCCCTTCTTCTGGTGATCACGAGGTCTGCGTGAGGCGAGGGACCTGGCAAATTGGCAACCATACCTGGCCTCATTTTGAGTTTTTGGACAATTATCGTTAATACCACAGTACAGTAATTGGCTTACAGCAAGTGCTAATTGAATGGTACAGCTTACTCAGTTTTAATTGGGAATAACAGGCAGAAACAGTGCAAAATTACCACCACTTTTTTTCTGGTACTAATGGACTTGGGTTTTCAATGCTGCTGTGTGGTATTTACACATTACTCAAAATAGCAAAATCATTTATGCGTGAAAACAGCTTACCATACATTTAACACTATATTTCTCCCTCCGCGGCCTGCTCTAAAGGAGGCCCTCAGTGTCTCTGCACTGGGACCACTTGCAGTGTGTTAAATGGCCAGAGGGAGTAAGAGCACAAAGGTGGGGAATGCAGCAATAGCAAACCTGGTGCAATGATTCCTCCAAACAACTATTCTGCAACATCTCTAGCATCAGAGTCTCCTTCTGTGACTGGTCTTCCCTCTGGAAGTGGGGTGCAGTCCCTCCCATGCTGGATGGCCTGTTATTTCCACACCTCCCACTGCCTCTCTTCGGCAGAAGTTTGTTTTTCCCCTGGGCACTCTCTTGTACAGATGGACTGAAACACTGACACTCCTGAGAGCTTCTGAGCTGTGGTGGATGAAGATGCATGGGAGCATGCATCGACACTCTAGGCTGCGGGGACAGGTTGTCACCCCTCTCCAGACTGATGGAGAGTGAAGGTGCGACACGCCACTGTTCTGGCATCCCTAGGCAGAGCCACCAGCAGCTCTAGCTCCTGACTCTTGCCAGCTGATTCCTCTTTTCTGTATTTATTTTTTCACCTCTCACCCACAAGGCCCTTCTGTTGGTGGCCAGTAGGTGAGTGCTGTGCGGCTTGTGATCATTATATATATATATATATATATATATATATATATATATATATAGCACACAAGATTGACACTAGCCCTCTCCTCAGCTCCCCACAGTTGGTGCCTCCTCTCTTGAGCAGGCAGCTTCGGAGTCCCGCTTCTTCAGGGGATGCGCACCCCCAGTTCACTGCCCCTGCACTGCAGGTATGCTCTTGCCAAGACTCTTTCTGCCATCACCTCACCTGGACATTGGTGTTCATCATCTCCTGCTTCAGGACTCTGTACAACTCCTTCTGCTAATGGACACACCTTCCCCCACAGGGCACATTGCTGCAATGTGGCCTCTGTTCACCTGCTGGTGTATTTCAGAACTTTGCATTGCCAATCTGCATCCTTTCTCTTGGAGTCCACCACCTTCTGCACGTTCTTCAGTGCCAATTTTGGCACAGTAATTGGGAGTTTTTAGTTTTCGGTTTTCTGCCATGCCAGAAAGTTACATCCACTGGGAGCAGAGCTGCAGTACTCTCTCTTGTCAGCAGACTACACAGCCACCCCTTCATCCAATGGTCTGTGGATGCTGAGGGGTAAAACAGCATCTTCCCCTTTGCTGTTCACGCTGGTGGTATCTGGCCCGCTGAGAGTGTAGGTAACCTGATTACAGCATGCAAGGAATCAATAAATGTCCCCACGGAAGGTTGTACAGAGTTCTTAGAATCGGGTGAAAATCTTTAAAAAGTGAGAAAAGCAAGAAAATGCAAACAAAAGTGAAGAAACACAAAAGCAAGAAATGCATTTATTTAAAAAAATATTTAGACACAAAACGACCTCGAATTTTTTTAATTAACAGGCAAAGCAAAAAAAAAGCATCGTTAATAAGTGGAAGTAGATGAACCGTTTTTGGGCCACAATGTGGAGCGGAGACTTAAAGTAAGGTGGTGTGTCGGTGTACAGAGCTAATCCCCGTTTTACATGAATTGAAATAAAACATTGTTTTAGGACCATGGGTCAGCGGGAGGTGGGCACGGAGGCATGGGCTACCCCCTCACAAATATTCAGAATTTATTTTAGAGTCCTTTAAAAAGTGGAGTATCTGCCTTTCCATGTCACGTGTCCACCAGTGGTTCAAGATACCTTGGAATTTAAAAATTTCTTTTATTTCAAAAGGATGTTACTCATTCGAGTTTTGCTTTTTAAGAAGCACGTGCAAGCATAATATAGTAACGATGTACTGATTTACATTTTCGAATTTTGGGATATTTCAAATGCATGTATTCTTCCCGTCTCACTTCCCAATACTAGCAATCCATTTTAAGTGTTTCCTTTCAGATGCATGTCTCACTTTTGCATTCACATCTCACTTAGATCCGAGTTCGAGACACTGCATTTAAAACCAGTAGATACTGTCTTCCGCTTTCAGGGCTGGTGAATTTCCCATGGTGAGTGCCATCTCTAATATTAATTTAAATCACAATCAATTGGAAAATGTATTCCACAAATCACTTCTTCATGCAGTTTTCCATGATTTCTATCCCATATACTTGTATCCTTTTTAGAATGCCACAAATAACAAAAAGGAACAACTTTCAACATTCATAAGTCATACTTAGGTGCCTAAGATCTGGTCTATATCACGTCTTTCATTCAAAGGTTGGAGGGCTGTGCTGCTGAACATCAATCCCCAGAATCTCGATGTGCAAGAATATCGTGAACAGTGTATCGAGGGACAAAGTATCGCGAGGTAAGTGCACATAGGGAAGTATAGATTTACTAGTCCTAACTCCACACTATATATATATATATATATATATATATATATATATATATATATATATATATGTGTGATCAAGGCCTCGTTGGAGGCTGAAACGCGTAATGGCGGAGGTGCGGGAGTTTACCAAATAAACCGACTATTGCACTGATCTTGGGTCTGCATTTTCGTCTTTCCAAGTGGCATGGTGGCGGAATCCTTTGGATATATATATATATATATATATATATATATATATATATATCGCCAAGCTACATATATGTGGAGTTAGGTATAGAAAATCTATACTTACCTGTTGATATATCGGCGTTGATATTCTATGCTATCTATATTGCGGTTTCGATGTTCAGGCTGCACAGCATTGGGGATAAGCACGTCACAGTGGGGCCTTGTAAAGTTAGTTCTTGTTTCAGTCCAGCAGGCAGGAAATGCATAAGCCGGATAGGCCGGCACGACCGTAATCGTTGTCAAAAGGCATGTTTCTATTTCCCAGCATGTTGGTGGATGCCTCTGCCCTCGAAAGAGCCCTCCCAGTTCCCTGTATGTTTTTAAGAGCTCTAGCTGCTTGTGTTCTTTCAGTCATTGTTTACCAGCGTGCAGAAGCTGCAAGTTTTCCATGGCGATTATTTATAGAAAAGATACAGTTGTCCTTGCTCGAGGCAAAGGTCATTGGGTGTCACTTTCTGTGTTGGCATCAGTGGCTAAAGGAGAAGCAAAGTTACTTCTGCAAGCCCCTATGATTTTGTCAGATTACACTACTACCAGAAGGAAGCTGAGCAGCTACAGCTGAAAGAGAGATTAATCCAAAGACGGGAGGAGAAGTTTCTGAGAAGAGAAGAAACATGTGATGCTTTCGGGCAGGGCACTTCAAACTGTGGGGTCAGCCGTGGGCTGGGCCCTGATCAGATGTGCGGCGTGGCAGGCTTTGGCTAAGAGGTGCATTTAGTACGACCCTAGGGGAATACACAGGCAAACATCATGCTGAAAGCAATGCTTTGATTTTAATGGAAAAAAAACTGTGGTTTTGAACCACTCTGTAACTCATCACATCACCTCCCCCGCAGGATCGCACTAGGGACACTTGTGAGGTGACAGTCTGCCAATAGCATGCTGACATCTCTGTATTTGAGTGTGCGTTTAAAAGGTATCGATAACTGCGCAAAACAGCAGTGTTCTTTTTGTTGAGTATGTAGAGAGCTGCCAAGTGGCCCGAGTCTTATGGAGCACGTCAGCCAGGCCTTTAATTTTTAGCCAACAGCACAGTGCATTTTGAAACGTATAGTTTCGCCTTTAACACTGGAAGGATGGGCTCAAACATTCCAAAATGCAAAGTGCTTGTAGCTAACGTGCCAGGAAAGACTGAACACGCGACACAACTATGGCGCCAACTGGCAACTGGGTATGATAGTGTGGCAAAATAACATGCAACAGCATAAATTGTTATCAACATTTCTGTGACACCCTCTGAAGTTTCTTTAACATTTTGGATCCTTTGCTTACAATATATTTTTAATCCCACATATGTATTTATGTTAAGAAAAAAGTAAGTAAGAGCACTATTTTGGGCAATTCTTTTGATATACACCTTTACCTCGTCATCACAGACGAATTGTTTGGCTAGCCTGTAATGTTTTACGTGACATATTATTTAGTGTGATAAGTTGAAAAGCACTACTGCAAAAGAGCTTTGTGTGTGTTTGTTAGATGGTGTATCTTCAGGGCCCAATAATAGCCTTTAACTTGCTTGCAGGACTTCACATTTATCAGAATAATTGTGAGAAATTTGTTTGGGTGTCTGGATGAAATATTTTACAAGAGTAAGTGGCGCTGCATTAAAAAGTTTGAAGACAATAGCATTGGGTTGTTATGGAGCGCTCCTGGGGTTTTCAGAATTGGCGCTGCCAGAGACAATGAATCGAGAAAAACACACATTCTCAGAAGAGTCTGCACCCATCCCAATGTTGACATACAAACAAATGACGTCCTATGTTACTCAAGTAAGCCCATAAGCTTTGAGCATTGAGGTCACCTGCCTACTAAGCTTCACAGCTTTAGTAACACCTCCTTGTCTGTCCTGTTGTCCACAGAAACAGCCATTGATTACAGGGTGGTGCTTCTAGGGGATAAAGAATTCATGAAACAATTAACTGAGCAGAGTTTCCAGGAATGAATAATGAATACGCTAAGCGATTAAATGGCGTCGCAAGGAAGAGAGCCTCTATCCCCACCTGAAATATCATTGCCTGAGAAAGACCCTACAGGATTGGTACAAATCCATTCAGTGTTGTTGAGGTGAGCTAGAAAGCAGAGTACACCCTATCCTCTAAGGCAAGTAACTTTTGCTGTAAACACCACTGAATGTGGCACTGTGACAGGAACGTTTCACGAATCGTGCTGCAAAAACAGAAAATAACCTACCCATTGCAATGTGCAGCAGAAATCACACTATCGGGTTGGGAAAACCAAGAGAAGACAGATTGATTTCGCCTCAGAATCAAGATCCATATATAGCTGAAGGGATGCCTATTCTCTCTCTGGTTTGGATTCAGATTTCCTACGCTAGTGAAATATGTTAGGTTTGCCCAAATAAGCTCGGACATCAAGTAGCCATCATGCTTCACAGTGGCCGCATTTTCATTACTCAGCATTGTTTATAAGGAATGGCAAAATTACGATTTCTTTTATACGTAAAATCTCATGAAACATGACACTTACCTTGCTTTATGTATCATACTGGCAGGCAACTGTTTTGGAGAGAAAACGTCTCCCTCAACATATTCCTTGAGCTAATCTTCCATAAGCAAAAATAACACAAAATGATGCAACTGCCAAATAGCATTACTTTTAAGCCGCCTCTCACTAATCAGTGCGAATTCCACACCAGCAATCACCCTTTCTATAGGCCCCTAGCCTGTTGGCTTGCATGCATTCCTCCACTTGCTCAGGATTTTCCCCATTCTCAAAGAAGCAGGACTTCTGGCCAAGGACTTCTCAGAGAGTTTACCATTCCACAATCTGGCCCGCTAGTTGACAGGAGCTCAAAGAATGCAAGACCTGTTAAGGAGCTACCAGAAGTTGCTGACAGGAAATTAGTCCTGGAGCTGTAGTTGGAATGGTTGACATGCCCCTTTGAGGCTTAATGATTGGCTCCATGGTGATGGTTGTTCAGTTACAGCGCTTTTCATAAGGTGGTGGACATGGGCGGCAGGTATGGAAGGGGGCCCTGCTCGTCTAGTCAGACATTAAGTCAGCATTTCACTCGCTACTTGTCCAACTTGCTCGTTTTCACTTCCTGAGTGTCGAAATGGGTTAGTAGGTTCTACTTAGACAAATGCCCATGGGTTGTCGTGTGCTAAAATGGAGACCTTTAGCACCTTCCGAAGTGAGAATTATTGAGAGCTCACCCGTTGAGGTGGAGGAACCGTCACTTGAACAACTTCGTCTTCATAGGCAGTGTAGGCAGCCAGGATTGTGACACAGCCCTACAGGCTAGTGACTTCAGTTCCTCTGTGCCCTGGAAAAACAGAGGGCACTGGCCACATGTTTACTCCTCGGCTAGTATTAGATTAAGGGTCTGTCTAAGGTCCCATGCGAAAAGGTGGAGGTTTTTATTTCAGACATTGAGGGAGCTCTTGCTAAGGAGAACTCATCATTGACAAACGTCCAAAGCCTTCCTATTAAGCTAAATTTTGAATCATCCCTGCAAGCAGAGTCGTGCCAGAAGGCTTGTAATGTTAACCTTCAAGGTCACCATTAACAACCATTTAGTGAGGCTGATCAAGAGGTTGAAGGAGGACCAACGAACGTGGACAATGCTCATGTAACAGTTCAATTGACCCATCACGAGGAGATCACCATGGACATCAAGCCCGTATCTGTGCCTTTTCACTGATGCATCAGGCCGGGTAGGTTTTGCAGTAATACTGAGGAAGAAGTGGTGTGCTTACAAGGGGCCAAACACAGACTAAAAAGAACGTCACTGTGAACATCAAAGTTGAAGCTGCTCCCCATAGCCCTTACCTTTCATCTCTGGTCTCATACATTATCTGACATTAGGACCCTCTTATGGTTAGATACATGGCAGTGGCCACGCCATCAACTCGAAATCTCCTGTATGCCCCACTGTGCTAAAAGAGGTTTTAAACATTATGAAGGAACAGATGTCCAAAGATTGATTCCTTTGGAACAATTTCGGGGGGGAAACTGTATAATTTATTTTTAAATAAAATAAAACTAATCAGAGACAGCCTTCCTACTAATCCAAAACCTGATATGAATCCTTCTGATCGATCTGCCTTTCACCTGATAGACAGGGAGTTGCTTACAAAAAATGATAAAAGTTTATTCAGGTTCATCATTAGATCCCTTCCCTCCAGCAATCATGAATACAATGAAACAATGCCATCAGCAATAAAGGTCCCGCTGTTGCCCTTATTGAATAAATCACTGAAACAGGGCATACTCCTAAACCAACAGTAATGCCTTGTGTTAGAGATGGGGGTCTCTAGTTGGCAAGGGCTTGCACCTCTGTCCAAATAGGGACCCTTCTTCCTAATCAGGGTAAGGGAGTTACACTCCTAAAATAACCCCTGCTCACCCCCTTGGTAGCTTGGCAAGAGCAGTCAGGCTTATCTTAGAGGCAGTGTGTAAAGCATTTGCACATAACCAACAATAATACAGTGTAGGCACTACAAAAGGACACCACACCAGTTTAGAAAAATATCCAATATTTTTATAAACTTAAGACAAGACCAAAAACGATAAAAATCCACAATACAGTACTTAAAAATCTTCAGTTATCAAAATATGCTTTAAAAACAGTTCCTTGATGTCGATAGCTCCGTCCGGGGCTATCACGGCGTCGTGAACAAACAAATCCAAACAGTTCTGGCTGACCGCGGCGTCGCGGGCCAGCTACGGTGTCGGGAAGACCCGCAAACAGTACCTTTTAGAAATGCAGGGCGTCGATGACCTCTCGTTGAGTTTCCGAAAACACGGCGTCCGCAGGCGTCGGTTCCGGAGGTCGGTGCAGGAGTCGTCGGGGCCCTCGAAGTCACACGCGTTGCAGGTGGATATCCTCTCTGATGGAGTCAGGAGCGCTGGCGTCGGCGGCGTGTGCTGCGGTGCGAAGTGCGGTGCCCTCAGGTCGCGGTGCGAGCAGCGGCTCGGTGGCGGCGTCAGATGGCATAGTCGGTGAGACCAGGGTCACGGTGCGAGATGAAGGCGGTGCTCTTCACGGTGCTGGCAGGTCATGGTGCAAGCAGCGGCGTCGTCGTTGCTGAAGCGCTGTCGTCGGCTGACGAACTGGAGTCAATGGCGCAGTCGTCGGTAGGCCAAGGCTGCGGAGCGGGATGAGGGCTGTGCGTCGTGTAACTTTACGAGCGGTGCCCTCGAACCACGGTGCAAGCAGCAGCGTAGATTTCGGCGTGGAGCGGCGTCGTCGGGGATACCAGGGCGTCGTCGTGAAGCGAGGCGGTGCGGAGTACGGTGACCACAGGTCACGGTGCGAGCAGTGGCTCGGTGGCGGCGTCAGCAGGCGTCATCGGTGAGACCAGGGTCGCGGTGCGGCGTTGCGGCAGTGCCCTCTGCGGTGCCAAGGCGTCGTCGTGAAGCAAAGCGGTGCGGAGCCCACAGGTCGCGGTGCGAGCAGCGGCTCGGTGGCGGCGTCACCGGTGAGACCAGGGTCGCGTTGCGGCGGTGCCCTCGGGACACGGAGTCGGCAGCGTTGTCGTCGTAGAGTTGCTTTTCTTCTGTTGCAGTACAAAACAGTGTCAGGGCACACAGAGCGTAAACGCACTGACTACGGCAGCGGAGACGAACGGGACAAGAAACTACTATTCCCGTCATCCGCCAGTGCAGTTCACGTGCGCGCTGACGTAGCACGCAGCGAGACGTGCCTTCAGCTGATCAGGATAAGAGGAGATGGCGCCTTCACGAAGACGCCGATTATCCTATGGTTCCCCGAGTACTGAGAAGTGCGGTCGGGTAAGGTTTCGAACTCGCACCAACTATTGTTCTTGTGTTCATTTGATCTTTATTTCGGAAAACCTTCCGGAGAGCATACTCTTTGTTCCTCCCGTTGGAGAGACGCGTCTTATCCTACGGTCTCATGCGGGAGGAAATACGGTAATTCTGATTGTGTGAGATCAGTGATTGGGCATAAACAACGCTCTCGCTTTGAGGCAGGAGCGCATGAATACTCATACGTTATACATATTATAGCAATGGCTGAAGTACATTCTATCACTGGTTTGTGATAAGGGCTTCCCACTCATAGGAAACTGTCTTCTTCACTGGTAGTGGAAGGGAATCGCCGACTACCTCGTGGAACAATTGAATGTTAAACCAGAAACGCTACACTCATGGTTGTGTGTCGTTAACTCTGGCTCTTTGTGTTATATTTCCGTTCTTTAGGGGAGATCTGTTGGGGGTGTCCAGTACTGATCTGAAACAGTCCGGTGGGGGCCAAGCACGTTCTATGCAAAGGTATTAGCCTTTCCCTTAGAAGACCTTGAGTACAACAGAGGGTGCATTTCTCCTTTCACTGTGTGACACGTTGTTGATTAATCCTGTTCCTTTTATTAGAATAGGACTGTGCTGTTACCTTGTACTCACCCTCACATCTCGCCCGGCAAAAGGCACTCCTTGTTTCCTTACAGGTAGAGCAAGTTCTCCTTTTGAAGGGTTATTTGGAACATCGTGGGTAAAGTGAAAACATTGATCTTTATAGTAAAGCTGTTTCTCTCTTTGTTTGTTCTCAGGTCTCCCTCCCCGCTGTTCCTACCCTTTCCTTCCCCCGCTTGACCATCTCACTAGTCCGAGGGGATTTATTCTATCCGGACTTGGGGCTGTCGAGAGGTGGACCCCTTTTGCTTCAATCCGATCCTGAGGATAACCTGGTGACCGTGACAGAATAATCGGCCCACGTTTACTTATCCTCCTGGTCGGGTGGAATCTGGGATGGCGACGCTTGAGGACGTCTTAACTGCACTAGTATTGGTGCAGTCAGAGCTGGCGGCCTCACGTACTGAGACCGCCGCTTTACAAGCAAGGGTAGAGCGCATGCAGAGGAATCCTTTCGATGCTAGCAGTCCTTCCCTTCCCCAGACTAGTGCAGTGATAGTGGAAGTACCCTCACAAATCCCGTTGGCCCCTCCTGAGAGATATTATGGGGATGTGCAAAAGTGCAGGTATTCCTAACCCAGGTGATGCTCCATTTCCATTGCAAACCCAAGATGTTTGCGACTAACCAAGCACGAGTCGCCTTCCTGATCTCTTACTTAGCAGGAGACGCAGCACAATGGGCAGTCCCTATAGTCCGACGAAACGACCCTCTCCTCCATGACTGGGATACTTTCAAGGAGGAGTTTGAGAAAATATTCGATCGCAGGGCTGAAACCTTTTCGGCAGACAAGGAGTTGCTTGAATTAAAGCAAGGTAGCAAGGATCTGTTGGTATACCTGAACTCCTTCCGACGATTGGTGGCTGAGACGGAGTGGCCAGAGTCGAAACAAGCCGCGCTGTTCTATCAAGGGCTTCGGGACGATTTAAAGGATGTTATAGCGCAAGTGGACCCTCAACCCAGAACCTGTCCTGCGCTAATTGAACTGACTTTACGTTTGGATCATCGCTTGAAGGAACGCAGAGGCGACCACCGAAGAAGGGAACGGATCCCTCAGCGCTTTGACCAGCCAAAGACCTCCGAGCCAGGATCGACTCCTTCCGAACCTATGGAGATAGGGGCGATCCGAGCCTCTCTCACCCCTAACGAGCGATAATACCCGCGGAAACAGGGACTATGCTTATACTGCGGGAAGAAAGGACATTACCTCCGAGAGTGCCCCGTTAAGCCGAGAAACAGCCGTCCTAGGATTGGACAAGTGGCCACTGTTGCAGCCGACAAGTCGTCGGAAAACTGATATGCTTGAGGAGTAAAGAAGGGGAACCCTTGAGCTTCAGTGAAATCCCTTCAGTGAAGAATGATCCTAGTGACAGCCCAGAACACTTCTTCATTAACATGGATATTGTTGTGGGTCAAGAAAAGAAACACATCCAGGTCATGGTGGATTCTGGGGCCACTGGCTGCTTTATGGACGAAGAGACAGCCCTCAAATTAGGAGTGGAATTGGTTACGAAGAGCACTCCTGAACGTGTGTTTGCAGTGGATGGCAAACCATTGGAATCCGGTCCCATTCGGTTACATACGAAGGAGCTCGAGGTGTGGTACAAGGATGACCACTGCGAGTTCATTTTCTTCAACGTCATCCAAGCACCCAAATACGGGGTGATTTTGGGGTTACCCTGGCTCCAGAAACATGACCCATCTATTGATTGGCCTCGCTTGACGATGAAGATGGATTCCGGGTACTGCTGCACCCACTGCATATATCCCCCTACGGTTCCATCCAAGGCTTTAGCGTTACGCCACCACATTGCTACGGCCGCGGAGAAAGAAGTGGATCTACCCGAATGCTATCAGGAGTACGCTACGGTGTTTTGTGACAGCATGGCTGAGGTATTACCCCCACACAGGATCTACGACTGCCAGATCGATCTTATACCGGGTGCAGTGATTCCTTGCAGCAGAATATACGCCTTGACAGAACCCGAGAATCTACATCTACGGCAGTACTTAGAGAAATACCTTTCTTTGGGTTTTATCCGTCACTCTCGGTCTCCTGCAGCTTCCCCCCTTTTTTTTATACCGAAGGCTAATGGGGAGCTCAGGACCTGCATCGACTTCAGAGCGTTGAATGCCATCACGGTGAAGAACCAGTACCCTCTCCCCCTTGTGTCGGTATTGTTAGAACAAGTTAAGGGGGCTACGATCTACACAAAACTCGACCTCCGAGGAGCCTACCATCTGGTACGGATGCGAGAGGGAGACGAGTGGAAGACGGCGTTCAAGACTCGGTATGGGCTTTACGAGTATCTTGTTATGCCTTTCGGCCTCTGTAACGCCCCAGCCGCCTTCCAGTTTTTCCTGAACGATGTTCTCCGGGAGTATCTGGATCGATTCGTGGTTGTCTATATAGACGACATTCTTGTCTTCTCTATGAACCCTGAGGAGCATCAGGAACATGTCAGGACTGTCTTACAGGTCTTGCAAAGAAACCATCTCTTTTGTAAGATCTGTAAGTGTGAGTTTCATGTCACCACTGTGGAGTTCTTGGGAGTTATGCTCACCCCGGCAGGCCAAATCATGGCTGAGAGGAAGGTGACAGCCGTTATTGAATGGCCCAGTCCAACAAATGTACGTGACGTACAATGCTTTTTGGGCTTCGCCAATTTTTATAGGCGTTTTATTCACCACTTCTCTACAATGGTGGCCCCAGTTACACGCCTGTTAAGGAAGAACGTGTCCTTCCGATGGGACGAAGAAGCTCAAACCGCCTTTGATGCGCTGAAGGCAGCCTTTTCCTCCGCTCCTATCTTGGCCCACGCTAATCCCGAATTGCCATTCGTCATAGAAGCCGATGCCTCCGATGTAGCGGTAGGGGCCGTCCTTTCCCAGAGACATCCTTCCACAGGGCAGTTGCATCCAGTCGTCTTCATGTCGCGGAAGCTGAACAGTGCGGAGAGAAACTATACGGTCACCGAAAAAGAGCTATTGGCCATTAAGGACGCCTTTGTGGAATGGAGGCATTGGATAAAAGGAGCAAAACACCAAGTCACCGTTTACACAGATCACCGCAATCTGCAGTTCATGAGATCTTCCAGGCAGCTTACTCCCCGTCAGTTAAGGTGGAAGATGTTCTTCGCCGAATACCATTTTGTCATCACCTTTAGGCCTGGCAGAGACAACAAGAAAGCAGATGCCCTGACCCGACAGACCACTTAAACCGAAGGTATGATGAACCCAGAAAAAGCAATCATCGCACCTGATCAAGTAGTCTGTGCAACCCGTACAAATGACTTCCTACAGAAGATAAAGAGAGGAGTACAAACTGCCACTTGGAGAGACTGGCTCAAACATCATCCCGAATGGAGAATGCGACAAGGCATTCCCATGAAAGGAAATCAAGTTTTAGTACCCACCAAGGAAGTAAGACAACAAGTCTTTCGCTGGTGCCATACCCTCCCGTGTGCTGGACATTGCGGTGGCCGAAAAACCATGGAACACACGCTACGTCAATTCTGGTGGCCCTCTCTTCGCAGGGACATAATACTGTGGGTCAAGGGGTGTGATGTCTGCGCTCAAATGAAGACCGATAAACGCAGATCTCAAGGCCTGTTACAGCCTTTGCACACTCCGGAAAACCCATGGGAACAATGGTCGGTGGACTTCATAGTCGGGTTACCTAGAGACCAAGGACACACAGTCATCTTGGTGGTCGTGGACTACTTGACCAAAATGGGACACTTTATAGCCTGCAAACAGCTCCCCACCGCAGGGCAACTAGCTACCCTTCTGTTAGTCAACGTAGTTAGGTTACATGGGCTACCGCGTACTATCGTGTCAGACAGGGGCTCACAATTTACAGCACGTTTCTGGAAGGTTTGGTGTTCTAGGTTGAACATTTCGTCCGCTCTGTCCACCAGTTTCCATCCGCAAACTGATGGCCAGACGGAACGGTTGAACCAGACCCTTAAACAATTCCTGCGATGCTACATAGACACAAACACGGAAGCTTGGGTGGACTGGTTATGGATAGCCGAGATCGCCTATAATAATGCGATACACAGCTCCACAAGACACTCACCTTTTTACAGTTCTTATGGCTTCCACCCTCGTTTTATCCCTTTCGTATCACCCAGTCTCACACTTAAACTCCCCGAAGTACAACAGAGGCTAAGGCACATCAAACAAACACTGCTTGACACCACCCACTATCTTCAGCATGCTAAAGTACTGTACAAAAGACAGGCAGATAAGCATGGGAGACTCGCTCCGGAATACAAGAAAGAGGACTTGGTCTGGCTCTCAACGAGAAACATAAGATTCAAGAGGCATAGCTTCCTAAATCCCAAGTTCATTGGCCCCTACAGGGTCCTCAAACAGGTAGGGCCAGTGGCTGTAAAACTGCGTTTGCCAGCGCACTTTCGGATACATCCTGTCTTTCACGTCTCCCTCCTGAAGCCCTCCTTCAGCCCGGTTAAACGGCGGCCTGTTCCGTTATGGGTGGATCATGACAAGGAATATGAGGTCAAGGGTGTTGTGAATTCCAGGATCACCCGGGGGAAACTGTGGTACTTGGTGTCCTGGAAAGGTTATGGTTCCGAGGAGGACACTTGGGAACCGGCCTCCTCTGTACATGCTCCCCGGCTGGTAGCAGCATTCCATAGGAAGTACCCGGATAGTCCTTGCTCCTGTCAGTGCTCGCCGAAGGGGGGTTGTACTGTCAGGGCACACAGAGCGTAAACGCACTGACTACGGCAGCGGAGACGAACGGGACAAGAAACTACTATTCCCGTCATCCGCCAGTGCAGTTCACGTACGCGCTGACATAGCACCCAGCGAGACGTGCCTTCAGCTGATCAGGATAAGAGGAGATGGCGCCTTCACGAAGACGCCGATTATCCTGTGGTTCCCCGAGTACTGAGAAGTGCGGTCGGGTAAGGGTGCAAACTCGCACCAACTATTGTTCTTGTGTTCATTTGATCTTTATTTCGGAAAACCTTCCGGAGAGCATACTCTTTGTTCCTCCCGTTGGAGAGACGCGTCTTATCCTACGGTCTCATGCGGGAGGAAATACGGTAATTCTGATTGTGTGAGATCAGTGATTGGGCATAAACAACGCTCTCGCTTTGAGGCAAAAAGCAGGAGCGCATGAATACTCATACGTTATACATATTATAGCAATGGCTGAAGTACATTCTATCACTGGTTTGTGATAAGGGCTTCCCACTCATAGGAAACTGTCTTCTTCACTGGTAGTGGAAGGGAATCGCCGACTACCTCGTGGAACGATTGAATGTTAAACCAGAAACGCTACACTCATGGTTGTGTGTCGTTAACTCTGGCTCTTTGTGTTATATTTCCGTTCTTTAGGGGAGATCTGTTGGGGGTGTCCAGTACTGATCTGAAACAGTCCGGTGGGGGCCAAGCACGTTCTATGCAAAGGTATTAGCCTTTCCCTTAGAAGACCTTGAGTACAACAGAGGGTGCATTTCTCCTTTCACTGTGTGACACGTTGTTGATTAATCCTGTTCCTTTTATTAGAATAGGACTGTGCTGT
Source organism: Calotriton arnoldi (assembly GCA_963921515.1). Lineage (NCBI taxonomy): Eukaryota > Metazoa > Chordata > Amphibia > Caudata > Salamandridae > Calotriton > Calotriton arnoldi. The sequence continues at coordinate 3,467,447 of CAWUFW010000445.1, forward strand.
TACCTTGTACTCACCCTCACATCTCGCCCGGCAAAAGGCACTCCTTGTTTCCTTACAGGTAGAGCAAGTTCTCCTTTTGAAGGGTTATTTGGAACATCGTGGGTAAAGTGAAAACATTGATCTTTATAGTAAAGCTGTTTCTCTCTTTGTTTGTTCTCAGGTCTCCCTCCCCGCTGTTCCTACCCTTTCCTTCCCCCGCTTGACCATCTCACTAGTCCGAGGGGATTTATTCTATCCGGACTTGGGGCTGTCGAGAGGTGGACCCCTTTTTGCTTCAATTCGATCCTGAGGATAACCTGGTGACCGTGACACACAGTCCCCAGTGCTGAGGGCAGAAGAATTTGAAGTCTTTGCTGTCCCTGAGACTTCTTGAACAGGGGGCAAGCTCTACCTCAAGCCCTTGGAGAAACTCACAAAAGTAGATTGCAGAAAGTCCAGTCCAGGCCTTTCACTGCCCAAGACAGAAGCAGCCACTGCAGGCCAACACAGCAAAGCACACAGCAAAGTGGTAGTTCCTCCTCACAGCTTCCCCGGCTCTTCTTCTTGACAGTCTTCTTGATCCAAAAGAGTTCTAAAGTTCAGGGCCCCAATATTTATATCCCAAAATCCTTTGATCTCTTAGGCAGAGAGTGTCTGTGCCCAGCCAGAACCAGTTCTGCCTTCGCTGGTGTGATTTCCTGGCAGGAGGTGGAGACGGCATTGTCAGAGGCAGACCAGGCCCTTTGAGGTGCAAGGAAATCTCCTCCCCTTTCCCCCATTGCAGCCCAGGTCTATTCAGCCCTTTCCTGGCCCACCTAGACTATCTGGAGCCCTCCTGCTCCCCAGCCTTCTGTCATCCAAAACCCAGACAGGCAATCCACATTTCAGCAGAGGCACACGGGATGACTGAGCAAGAAAATACCTACTTTCTAAAAGTGGTATTTTCAAACACAGAATGTAAAAATCACCCTCACTAAAAGATGCATCTTTAGATTCTGAGTTCAGGCATACTAAACTTTATTTTCTTACCTAATTCCCCGGGCCAGTTTTGTCTATAAGATGTTATAAACAAACTTCCCATTCTGTCCTATGGGGAACAGGTATCCTTGCAATAGTGAAAAACGAATTTGGCTGTAATCCACTATTAGGACATGCCACACACACCAGGGCATGTCCTACCTTTCACCTACACTGCACCCTGCCCACATGGGTACCTTGGGCCTACCTTAGGGGTGCCTGACATGTAAGAAAAGGGAAGGTTAGGGACTGGCAAGTGTGTGCACTGGCCAAGTCGACATGGCAGTTACAAACTGCGCGCAGACTCTGCAATGGCAGGTCTGAGGTACCTTTTCAGGGCTACTCACGTGGGAGGCACAATCAGTGCTGCAGGCCCACTAGTAGCATTCGATTTACAGGCCCTGGCACACTCCGTGCACTTTACTGGGGACTAACAAGTAAATCAAATATCCAATCATGGAAACACCAATCCATAACACCTTTTACCACAGGAGCACTTGCACTTTACCTCTGATCAGCAGTGAGAAAAGTGCGCAGAAACACTAAGCCAGCACATACAGAGTCAAAAACCGGAAGGTCAGAAAGCAAAAACTCAGGGGAAACACACCAAAAGATGCCAAGTCTAACGCATTGTGATTCCACTATTAAACAAGCATTTGCAATGCAATAGGTCTCGCATTTACGCGAGTTTGAGCTATTGACATTGCAAATAACAGTGCCTTTTATTTTTGTTTTCGTTTTTAAAACATAAATAAAAGGCATTGTCATTTATAATGCCAATAGCTTAAACTCGCGTAAATGCTAGACCTATTGCATTGCAAATGCTTGTTTTAAAGCGAGGGGCTGGTTCTAGGGAAGGAAACAGCTGTGCGGTTTTAACGGGGTATGTTCTTTGACCTGCCATCCACTCTGGGAAGTGATGGGGACGAGGGCCCGGGTGAGTGAGGAGCATCAGAGGTAGGGCGACCAGAATTTTAAAGCCAAAAACCGGGACATTTCACAAAAATAGAAGAAGGACTACAGTTTTACTTCAGGTGAGCGCACCGAATGACAGCGCTCCTCACCAGAGAATTACAGAACAGGCAGTAAGAACATACATAAAATGCAATTTTTAAACCCAGTAGTATGCCTGTTAATTAAATTGCTTACTTGAAACAACTGCTAACCATCCCTGATTTGTAAAACTTAAAGAAGCATGTCCTGCCGTTTTCAGTCGACCCTCTCTAAAAACCGGGACATGAGCTAAATTTCCTGAAATCTGCCAGGACAGCTAGTGAAAAACCAGGACCGTCCTGGCAAATCTGGGATGCCTGGTCACCCTAATCAGAGGGGTCTGAAAGGAGGGAGAGGTGTGGAAAGCAGGAGAGAGAAAAGCAAGAAAGGAGACCACAGAGGTGAGAGCCGTGGAGAGGGGGGATAAATCGACACACAAGATGGAGGTGAGAGATAAGGGAGGCGCAGTTATGTGGAAATGGAAACACGAACAAGAAGGGACGTCCGGCCAATGAAAACGACTCAGAGCGATTTTGGAAAGGGAGGGAAATGCAATTAGAGGTGAGAGAAAGGCAGGGATGAGCCAGAGCGGGCTGCAACGGGAGGGAAGCGATGAGGGAAGAGGCAGTCGGGAACACATGAAGCAGGGGGTTTGCAGGGGAGAGGGTGGGCTTATGAGGCAGAGGTGAGGGGAAATAACGTGGCTGTGATTCTTCCTGAGGGAGGTGGACAGCTGAGCAGTGATGGGGGAGAGGTGTGAGATAGAATGAGCCAGAAGTGAGAGGGAGATTAAGGCAGAGGTCTGAGGTAGAATGAGCCAGAGGTGAGAGGGAGATTGAGGCAGAGGCGAGATCGGGGGAGATTGAGGCTGAGATGAGAGGAAGAAAAATGAGGCAGAGATGAGCGGGAGAATGAGGTAGAGGTATGAGGCAGTTATGCGATATGTGATTGAGGTGGAAGGAAGTGAATCTACATACAAGAGAAGCGAGAGCAGCATACACTGGTGAATGTGAAGGGCGGCGCGGTGGTGAGAGGTAGGAAGGGATGAGGCAAAGGTACGATCGGGTGAGGTAAAGATAAAGTGGCAAAGGCGAGAGGGACAGAGGGTCGGGTGAGGCAGAAATGAATGGGGACAATGTAAAGACAACGCCTTCTTCCCCGGGTCGTATCTGTGAATAGTGCGGAAGGTGCAGTGGCGCCAGGCGCAAGGATGTGAGGGGCCCACTCGACCCCAATTGCTAACATTGATAACTGTTTTTACCACCAAACCAGAGAAGGGGGGGGGGACAGATTCCTGAGCTTCAATTAGTGTCCCTAGGGGCTTTGCTACGCCACTTGACTCGGGTAATGGCGTAACACAAAATGATGTCCAACTCCCCTGCACAATGTGAAGAGGGGCTCCTCAGTCTCCCGTATGTTCTGTGGCCTTCTGCTAATAAGGGGTCCAGAAGTATTCAAGTAACAATAGCCCCTGCAGTCCTGGGGGGGTGTGGAGTGAGCTCCAGTCCCCCCCTCCTTTCCCTCCCCCCGGCACTGTGCACGAGCAAACCTTAGAGCCCCTGACAGGGTCCGGGCGTGGGGGACCCCTTTGTATGCACTTTGCAAAAAAAGGGGGGGGGGGGCTCAAGTTTTATTACTCCACTGCCTGAAGGGGTAGGGCCCCTGGACTCGGGTGGTTACGCTCGCCAGTCTCGTCGCCCTCAGGTTTTTGTGCAGTCAGGGGCCCACACCCGCCCAACCTCCCACCCCCACTTGTTGCCCGCAGCCCTGTCATTCCACGGACGAGCCCGCGGCTTGCGGTATCTGCTGAGCAGGTTCCTGCGCGCTGCGCGAGCGTCGCCTGCACACCTGAGCCCGAGCACTGGGAAGTGTGGGGGGAGGGGAGGCCCTGCACCTTTAGTGGAGGGGGAGGAGAGTTCCAACGTTCACTCTGGCGTGGTGTTGGCCCTCTTCAAACTGTTGAGCTGCAGGGCCGGTGTGTGCGCTTTATACCCTGAAAACTACACGCTGCACAGGTAACACGTTATGAATAACTGTTGCAAAGAGGGGTGGAGGGTTAGAAAACAACGATAGCGCAATGAAGCTGCAGTCCACGCAGCGCTTTACAAAACCGTGAACAAATACATGTTTAAAAAGGTGTGGCGATGAGCGCTTACACAGTTGTCTCACGCAAATATCAGACATATGTTTTGCATACAAGTAATGCAACGTTCCTTTCACACATGTATTAGATAAACCACAAATTTCAGCAGAGCTAAATTATCACACACCATATGCGCACATGAACAGCTGTACGATCTTTGTGTCCAACACGGGCGTACAATGGCAGCATACGAGGTTTACTAAGTAGGTACAAAACAAACAAACGCCTTTGATACTAGCACTCCCGGCGCGGCTAATGGCATTGTAGCCTAGCGGCTCGCTGCAAGTAGTGGAAAAAAGAAAACAGGGCCGTGACACCATGGGAGGCGTCACCAGTAGCCGCTAAAAGCCCTACAGCCAAACCCCGTTTGTTGCACACTCATGCAACACTTGAAGAAAATAAAATAAAAAATAAAACTTGTAGAAAGAAACAAAGACGGAGGTCCAATTTTTACAAACCCCAGACAACGAGCGCACCTCCGGCCAGTGTGTGTGTGTGACCACCAATGTAAGAAGCAGTCCGGATGGGCCGCCCGAAAACAAAACAGGGCGGTAACAAAAAAAACCACAAAATCCAATCACAAGCCAGTAAACAAGATAGCAGCACGCCCTCCTACGTCACGGGAAAAAAAGATGGCGTTGGCCTGTCCAGATGGGCCGTCCTAAAATTGGACAGGGCGGTAACAAAAAAGCCCGATTTCCAATCATGCGCCAGCGTTTAACATAAACGATGACGCAAGCCAATGGAAAAGAGGGGCGGGGCTTCAAGTCCCCTTCTGAAATCGTATCGATTCCAAGAAGCCCTCGCAGAGCGAGCAGCGCATGCGCACTGCAACGCCAGGCGAGACCTAAAAAGTGAAGGATGATCCTACAGTTTTAAAAAACTATTGTGCAATATCCTTGCTTCCTTATGCCGCAAAAAGTTTAGAAGCCCATGTTGCCCAGGAAATCTGTAACTATCTTCAGACTTCCGAGTATCTCGACTCTTTACAAGCGAATTTCCATCCAGCACACAGCAATAGAAGACCTAAGGCTGAGGGCGACAAAGGTGTCCTCAGTAATAGTGCTATTGGAACTGTCCGCCGCCTTTGAAATGGTTGACTATAATATTTTGGTTGACCGTGTGGTAGCAGCAGGGCTCCAGGGACCCCCGCTGAACTGGATGAAATCCTTTTTGAAAGGTGATCTACGAGTGGTTCAATTACCACCTGTTTTGGCAACAGCAATACCTGTAAACTGTGGAGTACCTCAGGAGTTCTCTTTATCACTCCATCTTTTTAACGTATGTTAGAACCCTGATAAAGGAGCTAGCTGCAAGAGGTTGCAGATAGTACAACTATGCAAATGACTCTCAATTACTACTCCACCTAGATGGTACAACTTCCACATAGGAACATTTCCAGAACACCATGCGTTTCATGTGGGACTGGATGGGCAATAACCATCTGAAACTAAATGCAGACAAAGTGAAATAGTTATTGCACATTACAGAGAGGACCTATGGAACCATCTATACTTGCTTCCAGAGACGGGTGCTTCTCCAACACCAAGCGCATTTGCAAAAGTTATTGGAGTACTTGTGGATAGAAGCCTTACCATGAAATCTCAGATCAGGGCAGTGGTCTCTGAATGTATATATCTGTGAAAATGATTAGGAAGCTAGTCCCCATTCTTTTTTGGAAGCCCTAAAAATTGTAATTTATTTATTTATTTTATTTATTCACTTATAAAGCGCACGAATCACCCCATAAGGGTATCTCAGCGCTATAGGCACCTAAGTGAGCATAAGGAGACTAAGTTAGAAGAGTGAAGTTTTCAATAATTTCCTGAATCTCAAGTAGTCTGTACATTGTCGTAAATAGATGGGGAGATTATTCCAAAGGCGTGGGGCCAGATGATAGAAGGCCTTACCACCTTGACGAGACTTATAAATGCGTGGGACCATAATCAGGGCTTTGTCTCCTGAACGGAGAGTTCTAGAAGGCACATATTTAATGAATTTGTCATTAAGATAACTCGGGCCTAAACTGTATACGGCTTTGTAAGCCATACAACAAATTTTAAAATTGATCCTCTTCCGAATGGGCAGCCAATGAAGTTCTTGCAGCAGAGGTAAGGAGGGTGTTCTTGAGGGGGCATTACTTACCAAAGCGAGCTGCAGTATTTTGGACAACCTGTAGTCTATTTATGTCTCTTTCATTGGCAGAAATCAGCAATGCGTTGCAATAATCCAAGCGGCTAAGGATCAATGCCTGAATCAAGGTTTTTCTTGTGGAAAGTGGAAGAAAAGGGAAGACTCTTCTGAGCATGCTCAGATTATGGAAACATGCACCAATAGTAGAGGAAACGTGTTCTCTCAGATTGAGTTTTTGGTCCAATCGAACTCCCAGGTTTTTCACAACTTGTTTAGGACAAGGGGTGGGACCCAATTCCTCTGGCCACCAACTAGGCAACCACTTCACGGAAGCTTCACCAAATAGCATAATCTCCGATTTAGTTGCGTTCAGCTGGAGAAAATTCAATTTCATCCATTCTGCTATGGATTTCATGCCATCAGCAAAGGTGGTATGAATATTAAGGTTAGATTTGTCAAACGAAAGTAGTAGTTGGGTGTCATCAGCATATGATATGGGGATGAAACCCAAGTTTCTCAACAAACTCGCCAGGGGAGCAACATAAATGTTAAACAGAGTAGGGCTCAAACACGGGCCCTGTGGTACTCCCTTGGTCACCTTGGTGGTCTTAGAATGGTATGGACCTAGGTTAATGGTCTGAGTTCTTTCAGCCAGAAAGTTAGTTAACCACTTCAGAGCTAATCCTGTATGCCTATACCCCTCAGTCTACTGAGTAGAATTTGGTGGGATATGGTGTCAAATGCAGCGGATAGGTCAAGCAGCACCAAAAGTACCGCCTGACCTTTATCCAATTATGGCCTTAATTACCTCCAGGTTGGGTTATGCAAATTCTATCTCCTTGGATCTCCTTAACAAAACTGTACATAGGCTGTAAGTGCTTCAAAATGAGGCTGCACGTCTTATATATAAACTTCTTTGGAGCACCCATGTGAACTCACCATTAAAACAGCTTCACTGGATGCCTGTGAAACAAAGAATTCAATTTAAAACTTGCTGCCTAACTTTTAAGGCACCGCCTGAAATGGCTCCTCGTTTTGCGGCAAGGAGGATAAAGCAATACACTCTGCCATACCAAGATATTCCAAACAAATTATGGGAGGGCGCAGTTTCTCTGTGCAGGCACCCATACAGAAGAACTACCTCCCAGATCATTTACACCTCATCAGAATACAGACTTTTCAGGAAAAACGTGAAAACTTGGTTGTTCAGACAAGCTTACCACTGCTGCCACTGATATCACTTACTGACTTATTATCATAGTACTCAATCAAATCCAATCCAGGGAAACTCTCGGGAGAGGGCCCGGAGTGTAAAATGGAGAGCTGTGCAGTCTTCCTGCTGCGTACCATTCAGTGCAGGGCATTTCACCACCTACACACCACCATGGAAAAGTACAGCCCAGCCATGGCAGATGGGTAAATGCCTGCAGGATGAAGCTGGATCCCGCAACCAGCAGTGGTAAGGAGGGGAACCCTCCCTCCATAAAGAAAAGAACAAAAAGGGGTACATAGGAACCCACATATATAAAAAAACACAAAGTCAAAAGATGAGGGAGATGAGCTGCAGAAGCAACAAAAACAGCCAGGTCGCAGCCCGCCCCTTCTCAAAACACTGTGCTGTGCATCATGTCAGCACCAACCTAGTCCAAAAAAAAAAAAAAACAACCAGAGAGGAAACAGGCAATGCAGGTCAGAGTGGCACGTTGAAAAACGTTTAAAAAAAATTAAAAACAATTGTGCGGAGCCTACTGCCAACACAAAGTAGGCAATGGTGAGTGTTGAGCAGTGAAATATCCTAGAAACAATTTGAGCTATTATGAAAACGTTTTGAACCTTGTTGAATCCAGATGCCATATAATTTCCAGTTTCGTAATGCAAACGAGAATTTCTGAGTGACAGGTATAAAGTCTACATTTTCCCCGTTATAGGCATGTGTTTTTGTATTCATATTTTCAATTTAATTTGCAAATGTATTGTTCATTTTGTGCTGATACGAAAGCCCTCAGGCTGAAAGTGTTCAAAGTAAACTCACCCACCATCAGTTTGTACAGATAAGGGTGTCCTGCTTGAGGTATTTGAGGCACACAGACAGGCATTACTCCCTCCATTCATTTAAGATTGGACCAGCGACCACAGCTTAAAAAATGGTTCATCTCATCACCTGAAATATTCAAAAGGGTAGGTAGATGGGACTACAATATACAAAAGACATATACATGTCAGAACGTGAGTTGTGGTAATTGCTACCGACCTGGAGTAGTTCTTAATGATTAGCTATGTAAATAGGCCTGTTACAGTTTGCTGGTATATTACTTTGTGAAGGTTAATTGTCTATAAAGGTTAGTTTGCATTGTTTAAAGCATCTAATTTTACATTTTTGTGGAGTGACTGAGTATTTCCAAATGACAGGTTAGCTATTATTAATAATTTTACTAAATTTGTCCCCATGCCCTATTTCTTACTAGAGCCCAGAGCATGGGTTATCGCTATTCCTTCATTGCAAAGGTAGCTCTGCGGACAAAGTCAAGAAACAGGAATTGTGGTTTCACGAATACTTCTTTGTTTCAGTTGGGTTTTCCAGGCATGTGGTGGGCATTGAAACACACAAAAGGTGATGGGAGGCACCCATTGTTCCTTTGCTCACCATGCCACCTCAGTTTGTACTCAGCCATATGCACATCAGCCTTGACGCTGCTCCTCATGGGAACAGTCCAGGTCCTAGAAAAACACGTAAGAGAGGAAAGAGGATGAGTCCCTGGCCACCCTCCTCTAGACTATGAAAACACACAACATAGACCAGGAACTAATGGAATTATAAATCGTGACGGGTAATAGGTACAGAGGTTGAAAAGTATAAGATAGGGCACGAACAATGTGTGTAAAACTGCCCTCACACACAGCAAGCTGTGTCATGCTTCATCATAGGGCCTGCTAAACACACCCCGCGCTAGCCAACGCTGGGGGTGGAGCAATAGGGAGGGGAAGACAAACACAACACAAAAAAGTGAACAATTAGTGTGGGACCTCAGAGGTGAAAAAATGTGTGGCAGAGAATAATTAAAAACTGGTAACAGTGTATCCCTATACTATCTTTAATGGTGGGCACACTGTCCAAATGTAGAAGATGGTCCCTGTCGGACCAGTGGGTGAAGGTAATGGCTACTATATACCAGAGCCCTACCCCCACTCTGCTAAAATGTCGACATGTTTCAGCCGGATCAAACTACTACCCCGGCTTTCTTCAGGACTTTCACCTGAGCAATCCCAGCATGGATAAAAACCCTACCTCCTTATAATCCAGGGGTAAGGAAACACAGGTACCTTGTTTAGATGCATACTCTGATAAAGAGAGTGAAGGAGCCCATTGCTCTTAATAAGGAACCTGTGGAAGATAAAATTAAAAGAAAGCACAAAAGGAAAATAGTGAAGTGCAGGGTGCAAAAGTACAATGCCCTATCTCATAACCCAAACAATCAATGTGAAGGGTGACCCTCCCACACACTGGACATATACGTACATAGACCATAAGTTATATACAATACCCACAGTCACGTTAGAATTTATCATGATCCTAAATGTGTCTAGCTAGTAGGCTAAACATAAGTAGCAAAACCCCTATACAATCCTAGGTGGTTGTGCCTTGGTGAATGGATCAAGAAAACGTAAACACATAACATTATGAAATAACATAATGTGCAAAGGTAGTCAAACGTCTAAGTGCTGTGCACCATACTCCCCATGACTATATCCAAATTAAAAACACACTCCTTCAAAATGAGACACCTACCCTCATATTCCATAACTGGAATCTTACCGAGTTTATCAATAGGTCAAACTCGAACTGGCGGGGGATATGTGCAAGTAGCTCCCTGTTGTCACACTCTAAGTTTCGACAGGGAAAGAAATTGAAAAGTAGAGGATCGGAACAAGTTTTACACTGAAACACAGGAAGGGAGATCTAATGTATGTTAGCGAAAATGGAAAAACCAAGGTACGGTACTCTGGAAAAAGCCCCATAGATCCATGTGATTGCAGGGGGCTTAAAAGACCGGAAACCCGGCACAATAGAGCTGCCATGAGAAACCCAACTAGTAAACTCGGGTGCCCAAGGAGTAGCAATCTATATGATATCTGTTGTGCATGGAGCAGAATCAAAGCGAGCAAATATGTGTTCAGCTCGGCTGCCCAGTGACACACAGTTAGAGGGAATATCACGTAGGCATTAAAGAGAGTCGCGTGCTACATAGAGTTACCCAGCAACCCAGCTCATCCCTACTCACTTCGTCAAGGTGAGCCCGCAACCGCCCCCTGCAATCACATGGATCTATGGGGCTTTTTCCAGAGTACCGTACCTTGGTTTTTCCATTTTCGCTAACATACATTAGATCTCCCTTCCTGTGTTTCAGTGTAAAACTTGTTCCGATCCTCTACTTTTCAATTTCTTTCCCTGTCGAAACTTAGAGTGTGACAACAGGGAGCTACTTGCACATATCCCCCCGCCAGTTCGAGTTTGACCTATTGATAAACTCGGTAAGATTCCAGTTATGGAATATGAGGGTAGGTGTCTCATTTTGAAGGAGTGTGTTTTTAATTTGGATATAGTCATGGGGAGTATGGTGCACAGCACTTAGACGTTTGACTACCTTTGCACATTATGTTATTTCATATTGTTATGTGTTTACGTTTTCTTGATCCATTCACCAAGGCACAACCACCTAGGATTGTATAGGGGTTTTGCTACTTATGTTTAGCCTACTAGCTAGACACATTTAGGATCATGATAAATTCTAACGTGACTGTGGGTATTGTATATAACTTATGGTCTATGTACGTATATGTCCAGTGTGTGGGAGGGTCACCCTTCACATTGATTGTTTGGGTTATGAGATAGGGCATTGTACTTTTTCACCCTGCACTTCACTATTTTCCTTTTGTGCTTCCTTTTAATTTTATCTTCCACAGGTTCCTTATTAAGAGCAATGGGCTCCGTCACTCTCTTTATCAGAGTATGCATCTAAACAAGGTACCTGTGTTTCCTTACCCCTGGATTATAAGGAGGTAGGGTTTTTATCCATGCTGGGATTGCTCAGGTGAAAGTCCTGAAGAAAGCCGGGGTAGTAGTTTGATCCGGCTGAAACATGTCGACATTTTAGCAGAGTGGGGGGTAGGGCTCTGGTATATAGTAGCCATTACCTTCACCCACTGGTCCGACAGGGACCATCTTCTACATTTGGACAGTGTGCCCACCATTAAAGATAGTATAGGGATACACTGTTACCAGTTTTTAATTATTCTCTGCCACATTTTTCACCTCTGAGGTCCCACACTAATTGTTCACTTTTTGTGTTATGTTTGTCTTCCCCTCCCTATTGCTCCACCCCCAGCGTTGGCTAGCGCGGGGGTGTGTTTAGCAGGCCCTATGATGAAGCATGACACAGCTTGCTGTGTGTGAGGGCAGTTTTACACACATTGTTCGTGCCCTATCTTATACTTTTCAACCTCTGTACCTATTACCCGTCACGATTTATAATTCCATTAGTTCCTGGTCTATGTTGTGTGTTTTAACAGTCCAGGTCCTCCCTGAACCAGAACACAAGCAACCCAGGACCAATTTCGCCCTAGTTATGGGCTCATCAGCCGGGTACAGCTTGGTTCCAGTAACCCAGTAAGCACGAGACCCACGTCTGGGCATACCTATGCCACTTAAGGCTGTGCATGAAACACATAAAAGGTGATGGGAGGCTGCTTGCAATAAGTCTAACCACTAACAATAGCTCTGGGTAGCACTCCAACCCATAGTTCTTTTGCTCACCTCAGTTTGGATTCAACTATATGCAAATCAGTTTTGACTGCGCTCCTCATGGGAACCACTGGCAATATCTTGGGGTATCATTAACATGATGCAGCAAAGCCTATTTAAAGACCCCAGACAGCCTCATATTTTGGTAATCCACTCATGGGGAAGGACTTCACCTCTGTGGGAAGTGGCCAGTTATTTGTGACAATGAAGGAGACACTCGTTGGAATCAAAAGGTTGAAGTGATGTTGAGATAACATGGTCAGAGATCACACCCTGTAAGCTTTGGCATGCGGTCAGGCCACAGTTGGCTAGTGAGCTGTTGCACATGTGAGTAAACCTTACCATGCACATATTAACATCTAGCAAGTGTTTTGGTTTCATAAGCCACAGCCTGATAAACTTGCATATAGAATGGCATTTTGCAGATGATGGGGTTCAACAATCAGACATGGGCCCAGACATATTCCTGTTGAATTTACTGGCGTTGGCAGGTTGGAAATCAAAGGAAGCTGTAAAACTGCAAAGGTAATTGTTAGGGCCCCCAGTACCAGTAGTTGCCACCACATTAAGCTTGATAGTTATAGGGTGATCCAAAATATTTTGATTCAGAAAACAACCTCAATAACCCAATGGGGACTTGAAGTCAATACCCCAGAACCTCTTACAGCCAGGCCCCAATTAAAAGCAACGGCGTTCCATTATTCCTTAGGGTAGTTGGAAGCCTGAACAATGGGGAGCTGGCCTGGCATTGCTCCACCCTGCTCAGGAGCTCATTTTCCTTAGCAATGGGGTCCAGAAGTGAGGCAAACGCCATAATATTTCAGAACCTGTGCTGCCTACCAAGGCTTTTCTCTTTTTGTGGATTCTTTGCAAACTCGACCATACAGCTATCCTTTATCAAATCTGTTTTTCAATGTTATGCAATGCAAATGATATATGTTGCGATGTTTTTGTGTATGATTTTCTGAGAGCTGCAAAGCACAGTTACAGGCAGTACAAAGGGTGTCAGTGCAAAAAGCATTTACAAGAAAGAGACCAAATGGAGATGGTAGCCAATACCCCAAGACGAAAGTGACAGTACCCCATTAATCCTTAGGACCACATGGGTTGCCTGAACTCCTTTTAGGTCTTGCCTTAGACAGTACATGCGCTGTCACTTGGGAGACACTGTAAGCTTGCAGGGAGCTTAAAGCCCACCTGTTATTTACCATTGATTGGCTTTATCATCACTCATTTCTTTGTTTCTCATTGGTCAGCGTGTGCAGGCTTCACTTCCTTTTCATGTGTTTGTCCCTCCCCAGGAGCATGGCCCAAGTAGTGCTTCTGTGACCAGTGTGTGTCCTTCCACTGCTTGTGCTAGGATTAAAGTACTTTTTTTTTATTGTTGCTTCCCCTGTCATTGATTCTCCAGTTGTTGTTGCTTGTTCTGCCATTGTTGTTACTTGTTCTTCCGTTCTTGCTTGCCCCATGTTTGTTGCTTGTTTTTTTATGTTGTCTTCCTCCTTCACCCCTCCCACATTCTTGCTTGCCCTGAACAAAGTTTTTAATAGACACTCTCTGAGCTGAGTTCTCTTACAGGCGCTCTCTTATCAGGGGTCCTTTACAGATGATCTCTGAGGTGGGTTCTCCAACAGGTGCAGCAGTGTATGGATTTCACTGCTGTGTGCCCATGTCTCTAATGGACCTCAGATCTTACAACCGTTAACGTCAGTGGCGGCTCCTCCACTGTGGCGGAGAAGCCTCACCCCACTGCTTTCAAGCAGTGCGAGAAGAGGAAACATAACATGATAATAACTTTCAGCTTACGGAGCAGGGCAGGGGCGGAGTCGTTTGCCCACTCAAGTGCGCAATGACTGTTTGGTCGGTCCTCTTGGGCCACCCAAACCAGTCATGCGCACTTTCCCCTTCTCCATGCAGGCTGTATTACAGCCTGATTGGAGAACAAGCCCAGGCTCCCAATACCTGGTTGAGCGTCCAATCAGGATGCTCACAACCAATCACAACACTGCATTGCAGCGTTGTGATTGGTCAGTGGGGCCTGGCTGTGCTTCCGGAGAAGAGCGGGAACGCGGGACCCGGCGGGAAGGTAAGTTAATTTAATTTTTTTATTAATTATGCACGCTCAACCGCCCCCCCCCGCGCGAGCCGCCCACCCCGCCACTTATGCCGGCCGCCGCTGGTTAACTCTAGGCTGGCTTTGCATGTGCAAGCATTCATCTGTGCGGGGTAAGATTTTAGTGATAAAGTTGGACGATCTTTTACACAGCACTGAATAGGAGTAATCCCCGCTCATTGAGAACAGACGAGTATAACTGCTGATGCCACTGAAGTGTGTCATTTTGTCGACTCTGGTAGGATGCAAGTGCCAAGTACAAAAAGTACCAGGATTGATAACTTATTACTTGCAGGTTGCTCATAAACCTATGTGTGATGTGCATTTACCCATAGGATATGTTAATAGCTTGATATGGGCCTGATTTAAACAAGCATTGGCAAAGTTAATATATCTTGCCTAGGCAAGATCTATTGGTTTTGTCAATATTTTTTTAGCCATGGTGCAGCGCGGCTGCTGTGCAACATGGCTGAAAGTAAAAATAAAATAAAAATACTACGATGGTATGAAAAGTGCAATAAAAAAAGGTGAGACCGGTTGGCTTTGTCAATGCTTGTTAGCGTATAGTCTTTAATTCATCGTGAACAGGCATTGGTCATTAAATTGAAAACATTCTGCTACCCTTGTCACTGATTTGCAGAGTCGGCGTTATCCACCTTTGTGGGCCAAAAGGCAGGATCAAAGGCTCCGGCCTTCACCAGTAGTGGGCAGAACGAATGAACACCTGACCTAGTGTTAATTTATTTCGTTGGATTGTTTTGTTAATGAGTCGGTTGTCTACAATTTATTATACAAATTGATCAAGTGCTTGGGCTTAACATAAAAGAAGAGTAGGAGAGACGGAATAGGGGACCGTGAAAGCTTTAATGACACTTATTTGATAAGCAGTTTCCAGAGTAGAGACTATAAGGCTACGAAATACTACGGTGCCATCTGGTGGTAAGAAGTGAACACAGCAGCCTTTAAAACACGATGGTCTCCATTCGAGCAACGAAAATACATTCAACATCATAAATAGGAAAATCATGTTTTTGAAAAACAACTCTTCCTTACTAAATGTTTCAAATGTTGGTGCATGAGAGAGAAAGGGGAGGTGATCTTAATCGTGCAAGGACAATTGTTTTCCAAAGCAAAAAGGTCGTGTGGTGCCGCGGCCTCCTTTCCAATAACACTTCCCAAGTAATTTCGGTACCTCCTAACAGCAGAGACGTAGCCAGTGTGTCATGAGCCCCAGAGAAACGAAAGAAATGCCCCCACCCGGCGACTGTGTAAATTATAAGACAAAGCAAGCAATAATCAGGGTAGGACCCCGAGAACACTGGTCCCCGGTGCCACTGTACCCACTGCACCAATGAACCTAGGCCCCTACTTCAGCATCGCCTTCTTAATGCTTCTCACAATAGCTCCTCTCCAAAGCCTCTAACATAAACGTCTCACGAGGTAACACCACCCCAATATCTCTTACTGTGACACCTCCCCCTCACATTAACACTCAATGCTCCAATATAACACATCTCTCACTCCTTCAAAACGACATACACTGGAGTAACAAGTTCTCTCCGGAGTCCAATCAATCATGATGACAGGCGGCAACAATGAAACAACAAACTCCACTGAGCCCAATTTACCGCCCTCTGATGTGGATTCGATAGCAGCGCTGCACTGCTAGTATCTTCTTTAATCACGAGATAACTGAGCCTAGAGCACACTATGTGTCCAAACAAGGAATCTGAGAGTAGACTTCTAGGCAGCAGAGATGAGACGAGTTAAGCCAAGAGTGAAGTGGAGGCTATGCTGAAACCTGAGAATGTTCATTTTTAGGTCTCGCCTAACAGCGTGCAGGCGCTGCAGCTGCGAGGGGTATATACGAAAAAGATTGTAGCCCACCCATTACATATCATTTGCTGGCTTGTCACTCATTTTAGCTGCCTCCTAATTGGCCACCATGTGCCTCACGTCACTTCCTATTATTTTCCCGTAGTATGGGCCAAGTACTAATTGATTCCATTTGATTAGTGTCCTGCTTCTAGCACTGGGATTCAGGGTACTTTTCCCCCTATTTTCTTCTGACCGACTTTTTTTTGTACAGCTTTTTTGCTGGAATTTGGCGAGTCCTACTACAGGAACAAGCAAATGCCACAGACTTTTGAAACAGTTGGTGACTTTGTTTTACAGCTTGTCGCTTCCTTTTACCAACACCTTTGAGTGGCTTTTAATTTATGTCCTGTTCCTTCCAATCCCTATAATCTACCACACTCCAATGTATCCTACTCCAATCGACCCCAATTCACCCCACACCAATCAACCCCAATCTATCCTACTCCAACCTACCCCACTCCATTCCAATCAATCCTACCCCAACTTACCCTATCCCATTCGACCCCACTCCAATCTACTGCACTTCACCCCACTCCAATCTACCCCAGTGTACCCGCCACCTCAATATACCCCACTCCACTCTATTCTTTCCCACTCGTCTCCCCCAATCAATTCCACTCCAATCTACCCCACAGCAATCTACCTCATTCCACCCCTCTTGAAGCAGTTTGTGACTTTGTTTTATAGCTCAGAGCTTCCTTTTACCAACAAATGTGGGATGCTTTTAATTTATGCCCCGTTTCTTCCAATCCGTCCAATCTACCCCATCCCACTCCAGTCTAGCCCAAGCTACTCCACTCCAATCTACCCCACTCAAACCTATGCCTCTCCGCCCCAATATAGCCCACTCCACTCTTCCCCACTCCAATCTACCCCATAACAACCTACCCCAATCTACCTCTCTAAACTACCCCACTCTACCTCACTCCAATCCACCCCAATCTATTTCACCCCATCCACCTCAGTCTACCCCAGTCTACCCTAATCTGCACCACTCCAATCTACCCCACTCCAACCTATCTCAATTTACCACACTCCAATCTAACCCATTCAAATCTATCCCATTCTACCACACTCCAATCTAACCCACTGCAATCCCCCCCAATCTACCTTATTGCACAATGTACCCAATCAACCTCAATGTACCACGCCCCACCCCACCCCACTCCACCCCTAGCCATGCTGAATAGCAGCCACATGGCTAAAACACATTGCCAAAGCCAGTAGCTCTCGCGTAAGTGAGACCTACTGGCTTTACTAATGCTTGTTAGGCTATGTACTTCAATGGCGCTCTGCTGGGAGCACACTTGTCCCTATAGAGTTGATTTCTATAAATGATATCAAGAAATTACATTAGAGTCAAGTATCTCATTAGAGTCAACTATCTCCTTCTTAACGATTCAAGGCTATTTTTGATCTAACGTGCCTGTATACATTTAATTTACCGCTGGCACTAAGTTTCTACGTACATGGCATCACTAGCGAATGCAGGCTGAACAAACTAAGTGAAATATTTGTCATAATATATCTGAATAGTCTAGACCTTTCTCTTTTGCGTATTTTATTGAAGTTCACCACTTAATGGCAGAAGCACGCAGAGAAGCAACGAAGAGGTGACAAACTATTCAGAGGCAAGGATACCCTCAGTGAGCACCATACCTATGCTCGGTAAGCACAACACAGCAGTCAGGGAGAAATGTAGGATGTAGACAACCTTCTTATCTCTGTACCACCCATTCATGCTCCCACCATCACCAAACCAACAACCCGTACCCCCCTTTACCAGTGTCAGGCCGTTGACCATTGTATCATTTGCCTATCACAATTATTCAGTCTCCTAGGGTCTCTTTATGCCTTCTATCCTTCTGCCTCGCATAATGACACCCAACCTTACACTTTAAGCTGCGCAACGGTCCTGTGCTTTTAATGGATTATAGCATTTGAATAGCGGTTGCCTATCTCGAACGAGGCCCCTCAAAGCTCTTTCTTGGTAGTCAACAAGCAGCTGCTCAGTTTGCTATGCATGGTTCGTAGTTTCTGTGCTTCCCAGTGTTGCCTATGTGGGATGCATGCAGTTCGGACATGTGGCTAGCATGGTCTGAAACAGAAACCAGTGAGAGACAATAACATTTGCACAAATCTATTGTACACTTACCTTACCATGCTTAACATCATCATTTGTTATCCTCACCATGTGGGGAGTTATCCCTTTAATTATGCTTGGGGAGGTGTGTATTTGTACTTCAGTCGAAGGAAGGGTGTAATGCAATGGAACAAGCCTCCATTAATGGATGCATCTGTGGAGCTCACCTAGGAGCGGAGAGGCATTGACACAGGAAAACCAAGAGAAGCCGTTCACACATGGGTATATGAGGTCCACCCCAGAGCAGATGTAAAACCCTAAGGAACTGGCAGAGAAAATGTATACATGGGCCTGTGAGGTCCATCCAGATGCAAAATGCAAATCAAAAGAAGTCAGCAGATGCCACTCATTATGTGGTCACCCATGAACAGAATACTATGACTGAGGCAGATCAAGAAACACCATTCCTCCGTGGGTGCACTCAAGAGCAGTAATGCAGCAGCCATAGGAGACCTGGAGATCCTGGAAAAGTCAGCACTACACTATTTGTATCAGGGCCTCTAGGGCCCAGAAGCAGAGGTGTTATGACAATGGAAAGTCAAAGGACCCCAATTGTGTGGTGATGCTGCAATCCAGGAGATAGCGACAAACCAAACGTAAGAGGGTCAATAGGTCCACCCATCAGAAAGAGGATGCTGTGGGGTACCAACCACATTTACAAAGCCTATCCTTGTGCTTCTGTTTATATCTAGTGTCCCTGAGCCTCACACCCTTATTCCTCTGCAGAAGAAATGAGACTCCATCGATTCCCGAGAGCAGAAAGCAGCTCTGGGTTTTGTACCAAAACTTTAGTAAAGTCTGTGAAGCCATCAATTATAAAACACCTGGAAAGCTACAGCAAGATATCAGTGACTTTTTTATTGTAATTTTTTTACCAAGTATAAAAATACAAGAATTTGGTAACAGCTTTTTACGTTTCCCCCAAAACAGTATCACCTTCTGTTGTTGTTCTTGGGGGCGATGAACCAACTTCAACATAGCACACCTGAACAATGACATATACAAATGGAAAAAATAATTCAGAAATGAAAAACAAAACAGTTCCAAGACCATCAGTTGCATCAAGTCCTTTTGTAAGCCAATAAGGAAAGTTAGGTGTGGAGCTTCGAGACGTACAAAATGCACTTCTACAATTGTTTCTGAGGGAACACCTACTACCCAGCTGCTAAGTTAGATTAAGCATTCTCGCTGCTACTAGCAGGCCCAAACTTGTCGTCTGCTCCTCAGCCCATGCCATGCTGCTCTACCACAAGCACGCGTCTGATTAAAAAGATTTGTTTTCTACTCATCTCTTTGAGTCACGTGGCAATAACATAACCCTCCCTGCGACTCTGAAAAAGTACATTGTAAGAAGCTTAAATATTTTACATGCTTGAGCATTGTGTACACGTATGACTTCCAAGGAAAGAGGAGCTGTGATTTCCTAGCAGGTATGGACCAGCTTATAACACAACATATCAAAATAAAGCTCCATCGCTCACTGGACATTTCTCAAATTTCACTGTTATTCAAAGATAGCAATAGTACAGGCTTCAGGATTAAAAATGTAGATTTTGAAATATTCCACTTTAAGCCAAAGTGTCAAGCCTCAGGCCCAGCCTTTTCCAAGTGCAAAGATGACATTAGCCACGTCTTGGATGAACGAAGATGGGGGCTCTACAGGCCGGGCCTCTTCTGGTCTTGGATGCTGCTGTCCTCTTAAGAGATGGATGCTAGACAATAATATTTCTTCTAAGTAAAATCAAGTGGCGTCTAACATAGCTTAGAGGGCATCTATAGAAAGATGAATAAGTGAAAAACAGCAGCAAGAAAGGAAATTTAGAGTTTATCCAAACGAGGTCAACAACTTAAGGAGGTAAATGGGACCAGGAGCAGCATTTAATCGGTCACCAAAAACGTGCGTAGGTTCATCCAAACGTCATGCTAGGATCCTCTACACAAGCCAGCCACTTCCAAGATATCCAACCATTAAATATTACATGGACAAATACCCTCAGTCACGTCTCAAAAAGTGTTTAAATACAATCGGGTGTGAGAACAACCCTTTTTGAAGTGAGGAGTGACACATGACCCTCTTGTAATTTTGGAAGCTCGTTCATGAAGTGGGTTACCAAGACAAGTCAACCACGCGCAGCTAACCCCAAGCCTTTTATGGGGCAGAGTACTTTCTGGTATATTCCTGGAGCAGAAGCAGGCGCTAAAGACACCCCTCTATAAACAAGGGAGCAGAAATCATCCCAGACTACACATAACAGCACCTCGCTGGGAAATGAGCAGCACAACTCTGTTCACATCATAGATCACTGTTTCTGATCTCTTCTCCCCACCAATACAGGAGGAGCAGTGCAGGCGGTGGCTCCATGGCAAATGCACACCAGACACCTACCACCGTGGTGGGCTTGAAGGTTTAATCCAGGGATGTCACCAACACTCAAAGGCGTATCTAGCAGTACAGACATTTTCACTCCTTAGATATCTTATATAAAGCATGTCACACAAGTGTTCATCTGCCAATGCGATGACCGAAAAACTCGATCCTAGCTATGTTTTAGGTCATGTGACAACAGATTTACAAGTGAAACTGCGGTAGAACAAATGTCGCAAACTAGACAAGGACACGTCAGTCAGGAAGTATCTGGTGCTTTTGACCGCTCCATAGGGCCTGACTAGAGACTGTCACAAAAATCTGGGAATCTTGATTTGGCACCGTCATCTGCTGTGATCCTGTAGGGAAATCACACACTTCTTGAACGGTTCTGCACAGGACAGGCATGCTTTATTTTGTTTGTCTATAAAAGGTGGGGATATCACAAGGTTTAGATCTACAAACAAGTGCAACATCACTTCATGGACAACCTTGGTGAATTAGGAAACACCTTGGCAAGGGTAGAGTTAGTCTACTCACTACCTGCTTCCTGGGCCAGACTTCGCTCTCCCAGGTCGTCGCACACTCGAAGCTTCTCCCAGTAAATGTCATGAACACGCAATGGGCAGGGCTTGCTAAACGTTTGAAGGACTTTTCTTACTTTGTAGGCCTTTGAGAAATTGAATTAATCTAAAAAGAAACCGCTCTGTAGTTTGCAGAAATCTCTGACTGTTACGTAACAACCGCGGTACCAATTCCACATTGAGCGTGTTGCTGCTGTTATATTTGTTGGGAGTACCTTCTCTCTAAGTACCAAACAATAATTTCTAAATCAGTTTAAGCTTATTGGGCAATAAATAAATATCTGTCCATGAATTTACTAAAAAAAAATAAAAAAAATGGCATGCCTACAAAACACTTTATCAAGCAAAAGCTTTGTTGTAGTCGTGAGATGTCTGATCTCAGCGCGGTACAGGTTAGGCTGCTGGACTTTATGCTAGAGATTAAACTGATGTAACTTCCTGTATTTTGTAAGAGTTGAGTAAAAAGAAACAAAAACAAAAGACAAAAACCCATCAGGAGTGTGAATACTCCACAAAATGGTGCCAAGTACAACAACATTTTCCAGCTCCCAGGAGAGGAGTAGCTCTGCTAATGAATTTATGATGAAGTCTTCTAGCACTTCCAAGCCGTGTGCTTAAGCCCAGAGACCCGTGTGACCCGCACAACAGCATGTTGCAAAGGTCTGTGGCAATTCTCTGGCCAGTTGATTGTCTCACTGTAACACATCAATTTCCGTACCCATCTCCTGATCACTAAAAGTCTGAGTCAGCGTCCATCAGCTCAGTGTCCACAAGGTTCGCTCTTGAGTGAATAGGGGCCATGCCTGCCCGTCGAACCTGAGTTCTTTCTCCGTAGTGGAAGCTCCCTGATGGCAGGGAGCTTGGCACCAGATCCATGCCTGAGTGTCGGTACGAACCATTGTAATGACTCTGGCGGGGGAGGAATCCAACATTGCTCCGGTGCTCCTCCTCCTCCTGTGGCACCCTATCTGGGGCACATGAGTTTCCAATCAGATTTAATGTTGTGTATCTCTTGTAGCCTGGATCACCGTCTATAGCGGATGGCATATACAGGCCTCTGTGGTCAGAGTAGGAGCCTGGCAGGACCTCCTCCAGCCCCTGAGGATCCCTGTTCTTCGACACCAAGCACTTCTGCTTTGGTAATTTTGGGAGCCGAGGAACAGCTGTAGAAGGCCATGCTGGATTGTAGCTCTTGTCTGCCACCTCATCCATCGCTCCAAGGGGACGGACTTCCTTCTTGCGTCTCCTTTTCTTTTTCTTCTTGAATCCTTGATATTGTAGCTCTGGGGGGATGCTGGAGTCTACAAGCCACATTTTAGCCCTTTCCTCTGGAGGCACTGAACAAACAGAAAAGAGCAATATTAGAGAATGTCAAAATCCAGATCTCGCTCTCACTATTGTGCTCTTAACAAAGAAACAAATACCATTCAATCAGTAAAAAAATGAAATGCTCAGAGTCAACACTTTAATCTTACAGGCAATCACCAAGTACAAACTTCACTGCCATGAAAGCTTCTTGTTTTAACTGTAGGCGCCAGCTGTGCATTCTATTACCCAAAGGACCAGAAAACATTCAGAAAGTGGTAACAACTCACTTCCTCTTTGTGGTCTTTAGCCTCATTATCATTCCCTTATGCATATAGTTCCTATTAAGCCACTCACCCTTGGCCACAGACACATATTTAAAGCCTGCTTAAATCTACAGGTACTATAGCTATTCTTACAGGCCCACAAAGGGAGCATTCTGTGCTACCAGCTCTCAACCTACCTCCGCTATGCTGTGGGCCTTGGAAATGCTAAAGGAGCTGCCTCTTACCTGAAAGATAGGATGACTGTATATGCTGTACCTGGTATATGGGCTTGAAAAACACCCATCTTTTGCATTGGTTACTGTTGCTGTCCTTTAGAAATGCTGGCTTTTCATTGGTAAATACACTTAGGAGTCCCTCCATTTGGAATTTTGTATCCTCCCATTAGGGCTGCCCCTCTTACGTGTGTTCTTACTGTTCATGTTATTTATACTTCGAGAGAACTTTTTTTTTGTTGGACTGCCTCTTTGCTCGTCAACTGCTCTGTTTACTTGTGCAGTGAAACTTCTGTCGCATCATTTGCTCGCCCTTGCTTTATATCCTGTGCCACCCCGTCACACCTCCCACAACACTGCTTCGGTTGCTTCATATCCCTTAATCTCCCTGTGCCTCCCCCTCACACAACACTGCACCAGGCCCCCACCACCCCACCGAGGCCACTGCTGTGTTGTTAATTTTTTTGTTACTTTACAAATGCTTTTATTTAAATAGCGTGGGGAAATTAAACAATATCACAGGACGTTGAGCCTAACAGCAGACTAGAACCGGGATCCCCAGCTCGTCAGTTGGCAGCTCTCACGCTGCGCCATAGCCTTTGCCTAGTCATGTTGCAGGGTGCAGTACCATATGTGGCCAAAAGCGGTCCCAAGGGACACCTAGTATCAGCCTGTGGTACTGCACTCTCACAACACTGCTCGTTTTAAGGTGGAGTCAGAACTGCCATTTTCACTCCAAGTGCTACGGCACCATTGCAGGTGTACTACATAGAAAAAACCCACAACTGAATTCTTTATTTTGGGGAGGGCATCTCTATTGCATAGGTAAAAAAACAGGCATTTATAATGCCAATTGCTCCAACTCCAACAAATGCGAGACCTATTGCATTTCCAATACATGTTTTACTTCCATCCCAGCAACAGCAAGGGAGGAGCCTGGACAGCGAGTCTCAACTGATTGCTTCAGAACTGTCTGAAGTAGCACTGTGGGAGAATGGAGCTGTTTTTCCATCTTATATTTCAAGGTAAGAGGTAGCTCCTGCTCCCATAATTTCCCTATTTATTTTTGTTCCGAGGGGTGTTAATAGCCTTATTGCAATTACCTGCTGGGCAACAATGGCTGTTAATTATCTGCAAAGAAGGTAATTCATAATCGTAAGTGGCGGGCATTAATACAGACAAATCTCGCGTCTGTTCACAATGTCACATAACTATCATGTCAACGGTTTCAGTCAGATGACTTTAGAAAATGCATCACCTCATCTAACACAACTTGACACCATATACCAATGGACTCAGAACTCTGCATAACTGCTTACCATACACTAGCAGAGAAAGCCTGCACCTAATCTGGAATAATGGGGAGTGAGTAATTTTCTCCCTCCAAAAACGTGCAACTATACAAACATGCCCTCTGGTTCTTCTATACAAACAGGCCCTCTGGTGCTTCTCATCACCCTCGGGCACATTCACACAACAGCAGACACATGCACCATGCACACAAGAATTGCACAAGCAGTCAATTGAGCACTCTTCAGCTACACTTTTCAGAAAGCTTAGTGACACTATTCAGAACATAAGACACCTCTACAAAGCAGACTCTGCATGAAATGCCACACCTATGCATAAATGGGAAATCCCAAAAGCCCATAGGACTTACCAATGACCGATATGTGATTTACAAATAAGTAAAACAGAACTACTTATTAGTGCAAGGACAAAAGTCCTTGCATGGCTTGCAAAGGTATGTCAGTCTGCTCTGTGGGCACTGCAGGTAGCAGGCCTGAGTGCCAAGAGAACTGAGGGTAGGGGTACCAACAGGGAACAAAGGTCAAGCCCAGTGCCCTATGGGCAAGTTGTAACAAACCGATACAGTGGGGTGGCGTGTACAGGTCACAGAGTATGGCTGAAGGATATGCCCTCTTCCTATTATTCACTGGCCAGAGCTACAGACCATGCCCAGCCAGATCAAAGGACACATGGCATCACTTAGGAGCGTGCTCTCTGCTCAGTGAACACAGGGCATGGACTCTGGCCATTCCATCTGTGTATGCAGGCCATGTGCACTGAATGAAAGAGATAACTGAATACTGGAGCTTGTATGCAGTACTTGCAAAATAAGGCAAGCCTTGTGGTTAACTGTGTATTTGGGCACTATACACCCCTGCTGGCGGTCCTGGCTTATACATAAGGTTTTCTGGGAATTTACTATGGTTCTTTGGGTCTTACTTTTTAGTGTATGTTAATTGTGGTGTGAATTAAAATATCCTTAATAAAGTAAAGATCTCTGCTAGTTAGCGATATTTACTTTCTTAAGTAGATATATTTTGTAAATCAACAAAGAAATAATGTACAGAATAATACACGCAGGTTCTCATTCCAAGTGGCCTGGTGTTTGAGTGCAATAATAATATCGGGGGAAACACTGATGGCACCGGCTGCTTCATTTCCCTTGTGCTTTAATACTTCAAGTTCTGCAGGTCTGAGTTGTAGATAACGCGGGAATACCATGAATTTTCCGCGTTTGGTGCTGCAAAACATGGAATTTTAATTTCTACCCGGTGCTGATTTTTCCAGGTAATAGCAGCTGAAATTTCTGCGGAAAACATTTCCAGTTGAGTGCAAATTTGAGCGTGAATTGTAATACTGGCTGGAATTCAAAACCCTGTTTGAACCCTAGTTAGTATTACTGGCTAATTCAGACGGAGGGCAACAAAAAAACACACAGTCTCTACCTATAACCGTTTTAGAGTTACGACCCCCGTGATTAGTTGATTCATGGTTTCCAGCTTTAACCCCTCTGTTTGGGATTCATTTCACCTCATAACTGAAAAAAAGCTAGCATCAGACTTCTGGCTGTCTTTATGTGCTCTAGTTTGAGCCCATGCTAGTTTGATTATGTTTGCTTAAAATACGTATCTCTGCATGGCCAGTTAGAGGTCTTTAACTCGCAGAGTTCCTCTATTTTGCACACAAATATTGTACAGTGCAAATAAGACATAAAGAAGAAAACTAGTGGTCTTTAACTGGAAAAGAAAGAGTTATAAATTATAAGATGATCAACATCTATGATAGATCTAAGTTTTCGCTTCCTTTCTGTACTTAATTTTTACTGTTCAGTATTTGTGTAGTAGCCAAAAGCCAGACTATGTGTGCCCAACATACAGGACATTACTTTAGTTCATAGCCTATACGCCATATGCTCCGGTATGTAGCAGGTACATAGCATGGCCATAACGTGTGTGTTTGTGTGTGTGCATGTATGTGTATGTGTGTGTGTGCAACAAACAGGGCAAGGCTTCAGTCCACCATCTCTATGCCCCAAGTCACAGTAGGCAGCAGGCTCAAGGCAAGCGTGAATTCCCCATGCCTGATGTAACCTGTCCGGGACACTGGGTATTGTGGCTACCCATAACTTGTTGGTTTTATACACAAGGTCTTGCCATCAGTCTGTGCCTTGTAAAGCACTCAAGTCATTGGTGCATCATATATGATGTTATCAATGATGTCATGTGTAAGGTCATAACCGGTGCACGAGGGAGAGACTTGGTTGGCTACATAGCCAACCATAATTGGCCAATTTCATTGATTTTCAGGTTTGGGTCATAACCATATAATTTGCTCTATTTAATTATTAAGGCAATTTGTAAGGTCCTTTTCCCAAGTCATAATGTTAGTATTCAACTTTAGCAGATGTCCATATTTTTTTGTGATTTTATGCCCACTTTGCTGTGGGCTCTGCTTTACTGTCTCTGGTCACAGGTTTACCTGGAGTGGCCACAGGTGTGAGTGACAGGTCCTGAGGTAGGATAGCGCCTCTCCGGGCCACCATCTTTGTCACATGCTGGGCCCACGCAGAGGAAACATCAGCCGATGGCTCATTCAGATCGATGTTCAGACCGGCTGGAACAAAAAAACAGATTAATAATTAAAAACATACATTTACACATCAGGAAACAATATCCCAATCTGTTGGTCACTGACATGTCAGGGAAACTGGAAGAGTTCCAGACAGGTGGGTGGGCCGAGCAAATCACAAGGGACATCCTCCAGATTAGCAACAAATATTCACTGTCTAACTGCCTTACTTGTTGGTTTTCTCTAAATGAGTCTTTACAGCAAGAGGGACCCAGATGGGAAATATAACCAGCCCCGCAAACCAGTGTACAAGTATAGCAAGAGAGCCAGATACACTCCCCACTGGGTTTGGAGGGTGGGAGGGATCCAAGCCCCAAAGTTTTGTAAATAATGATCTCAAACGTTGCACATCACAGCATCATTTTTCATATACAGTGGCTAAAAAAAACATTGGGCTTACAAGCAGCTTTGAAGTGAAACAATGAAATAATATAATACTTCAGGTTCGGCTATATTTTCCCAGGAGCAAGAAAAGAACGGGTTACTTACCTTCAGTAATGCTCTTTTTGGTGGATTACTCACCTTTAGAATATTCCCCAGGTGCTGGATTGAATCTGTACATTTTCACAGCTTTAATCCCATGCGATGCTAGGTGGCACCATGGGGCTCCAAGTTGGCCTTGTTCTGCCCTAGAAGTGATGGAGCAGAGCTGTATATTAGTGTCATCCCGGCGCATCAATGTAAATTTCTTGATTGCCTGTTTCCATGGCCTTGGATGCGGAGCACAAAACAATTGGTGGCACAAGTTGCAAATCTCTAATTTGGGGCCCTTTTACATGTTAAAAAGAGGCCACTCAAAACAGCAGGGAGGTTGGAGGGCAGTGAGGAATCTGCGGTTAAAAAGAGTGTCCACCAGAATGAGCATTACTGAAGATAAGTAACTTGTTCTTCTGATGGATACTTCTAACTGCAGATTTCTCACCTTTAGAACAGACACCAAAACAGTACTCCCAAGGTGGAGGGATTGTAGAGTTGAATCAGACCAAAAAGTCCTGCAAGGGGGAATGGGCAAAATGTCCTTACCGTGGGGCTTGACTGTCAGGGCAGTAGTGCTTTGTGAACTTATGCACTGATGCCCACTTGCGGCCTGACAAATGTCAAGAACAGGCACTCTGCGCACAGAGGTAGCAGCCATGGCCCTGTTGGAACGAGCGCTCAACCCTTCTGGAGGCTGTTTCTTGGCGGGTGCGCAGCAGGTCTTAAGGCAGAGGACTACCCACCTTGACAAAGTCCTTTTCTGCACCACCTTACATTTATTTGCCTCAGAGAATCCACAAAAAGCTTATCTTCCACTTGATGGTCTTCGGTGTGATCAATATAAATGCTTAAGGCTCTTTTGGGGTCCAATGCTTGTAGCCACTCCTCCTCTTTTGTGAAATGAGGTGGAGCAAAGAATGTTGAGGGGGTGATGACTTGCCCAATGGAAAAGGAGTCCTGAATTTCAGCAAATAAACGCCCTGGTCTTCATCAACAGCTTGTCTGGGAAAAACGGGGTGTAAGGTGGAGAGAGCCTGGCGCTCACTCACGAGATGAGCTGAAGTGATCGCTATGAGAAAGACATTTTTGAGATCCAGAAGGTGCAATGAGCATGGGCTGTGCATGGGCTTGAAGGGAGTGCAAATGAGGAATGTCAGGACCACATTAAGATTCCACTGTGTCATCACAAACTGTTTGGGAGGGAACATCTGTGTGAAACCTCTAATAAAACACATCACAATAGGTGATTTAAACAAGGACGGCTGGTTCAGCAAACGCAAAAAGGCAGACAAATAACCCTTAACAGTGCCCACTGTAAGACCTTGCTGGCCAAATACAAAACAAGCAGTAAGACATCAGACAGTTTGGTTTGTAAGGGGGCTGTATTGTGGACTCCATGCCATGTCGCACATCTGTCTCAGCCTCAGCACCCAGTATAAATGGACTTTGTAGAGAAACACCAGGTAGTGAGGATGGAATCCGCAATCTCAGGTGGTAGATCGAACAAAGCCAGCTGCTGTTGCTCATTCTCCACACAAAGAGTTGTAGATTGTGCAGGTTTGGGTGCAGATTGCTGCCCTGCTGCTGTGACAGAAGATCCCCAAGTGGTAGCCTGATTGGAGGAAGTGCCTAATTTGTAAAATAATAAGTGCTAGGACCCTGACCAGGAGGCCA
Source organism: Calotriton arnoldi (assembly GCA_963921515.1). Taxonomy (NCBI): domain Eukaryota; kingdom Metazoa; phylum Chordata; class Amphibia; order Caudata; family Salamandridae; genus Calotriton; species Calotriton arnoldi. The sequence continues at coordinate 3,496,468 of CAWUFW010000445.1, forward strand.
CTGCAGCTTGCACCACCCATTGCCCCGTCTTTGTTGCCAATGACGGTACCAAAACAACTACTAACCATCTCTCTCACCTGCAAGTGCGACAGTTCAGATTATTCCAGGTCCCCAAAGATAAAGGAATGGCTGGGGAGGCAGGTATTAATATTTTTTTAATGTATATTGTATTCATAAACAACTGTTGTCCTGCTCATCTCTAAATTAGATGCATAGCGCCACCATGTGGAAGAGTGTCATAAGTGTGGTGATGACAATTAAGTGCTGGTGCCGAGCAGCGGAAAGCAATTAATTGCTGGTACCGACAGCGGAAACCAATTAATTGCTGGTGCCGAGCACGGGAAACCACCGGCTCAAATTAAGCACTGATTGGAGGACATATGTTCATGCCCAGAAGATTGGATGCCACACTCTCCTGGCCCAATTCTGAACCAATAGAATGACTTGGACCCGGTCATTCCCGATCTACTTCAGAACTCACTGCAGGAAAGGCAGGGGCGGAAAGGCCTACAGGACTCCAGTGCTCCCATCAAGCCTGAATGCATCTTCTAGAAAGACCGTTCTGGGAAACTTAAATGTGCAGAAGTTTCGGCACTGCGTATTTTTAAATGTGGCAAAAAAACACAACCAAGGCTTTCTCCATTGTCGGAAGATACCCAGCACCACCTCTGGATGCAACTGCACTGATGACCTGCCAGATGTCACCAGCTAAGCTCATCTGCCATGGCATTCAAAGATCCCGCTAGGTGGCTCATGATCAGAGAGATGGCATGACGCTCCAGCCAACTCCTAAGGCACAGCGCCTTTTGGCACAGGACCCCAATCTGCCCCGCTTGTTGTAGTACCACGTGGAGGTAGTGTTGGTCATGACAACCTGTACCAGCCTTCCCTTCATGGTCAGCAGGAAGGTCTTCAACACCAGGCAGATGACTTGCAGCTCCAATAGATTTATGTGGAGCTGGTTCTCTTCCAAAGTCCAAAGTCCTCTGATCACCTCTCCCAGATGACCTCGCCAGCCTAGCATGGATGCACCTGGATGGGACTGGGAGAGTGGTCTTGCCCCGGTCAGGTTGCAGTTGAGAGGCCATCACTGCAGAACTTGTGCAGTCTCCTCCAAAATCTGGATGATATCTAACAGGTTTCCCTAGTGCTGGGCCCACTGTGACTTAGGTACCACTACTGAGCCTGCATACGCCACCTGGCTAAGAGGGCAAGGAGGATGCATGAGACCAGCAGGACAAGAAGCCTGACAGTGGCTCTCACCGAGATCCAGGACTGAGGCTGAAACACTAGAATCACACCCTGAACGTCTTGTACTTGCTGTGACAGAGGAAAGGCCCTGAACTGCACTGTGTCTAAAGCAGCTTCTGTAAAAAGAAATCTCTGCGAAGGAGTCAGGTGTGACTTTGGGTTGTTGAACGAGAACCCCTATGAAGGCAGGAGATTCACAGCTGTCCGGAGGTGGTCTATGAATGACTGTGGCGAGCCCGTCTTCAACAGCCAATCATCGATGTAGGGGAAAACTGGTATCCTCAACTTCTGAAGATAGGCAGTGACCATTGTCATCAATTTGGCGAACACCCGCGGTGTGCTGGGAAAGCCAAAAGGGAAAATGGCAACTGAAAATGTTCCTGGCTGACCTAGAACCGCAGGTAAAATCTATGGGGCTGCAGTAGCCGAAACCCCGCGCATCCACAGAGCCAGGGCAGGCGGAAGATCCTTCTCTCACATCGCAGCCAGAACCTGGAACGAGCTCCCAGCAAACATCAGAAGCACCCCCTCCCTGAACACCTTCAGGAAGACCCTCAAGACCTGGCTCTTCGGCTAACAGAACTGCGGACCTCCCCACCCCCCCCATAGTGCCTTGAGACCCTTACGGGTGAGTAGCGCGCTTACAATTCACTGATTGATTGATTGGATGGGCATATAGAAATACATGTCCTGCAAGTCAAAGGCAACCATCCAGTCACTCCGATCCAGGGCAGACAGAACTGTTCCAGTGTGAGAATTTTTAAACTGTCAATCTGTAGGAAGGCATCCAGAGGGTGAAGATCCTTCTTCTGTACAAGAAAATAGTAGGAGTAACAACCCGTCCCTGCTTCCGAGGTGTTCACTACTTTTGATGGTCCCTTTTTGCCAGTAGAGCCTGCACGTCTTGCAGCAAGATGAATAGCGGATCTTCTGAAAGCTACTCTGATGTGGGAAGAAGCTGCAGTAGGTTGGAAAGAAACGGGAGAGCAGAACCTTGCTGGACGATCTGGAGGAAACCATCTGTCAGATGTGATGGACTGCCACCCTGGGATAAAATGTCTGATCCTGCCTTGCATAGAGTTGTTGTGCGCTGCTAAAGGCAAACTAAAGCAGTTTCGGGGCTGATGCCGCAGGAGACTGAGAAGAATGGTGTCCCTGGTGACCTGCGCGATGTCTGCTTGATCCCAGTCCCTAGCCACAAAAGGACTGGGTGGCTTCTGTGGTGGTTGCAGGGCCTGGCATACTACCAACAAGGAGAAATCCCACTGCCTGAAAACGGCAGTTGAAGTGCTAATCGTCACTGATATATATACACACACGTACAGGAAACGGACCCTCCACAACGTAGGACACAAAAATATCCAATCAAAAATATCAAATTTATTAAATATATCACAGAAAATAAGAATGTTTAAAGGTTAATACATAATGACAAAAACAATGAATAACCCAGGCGCAACCAACACAGCAGCAACACAACCATTCACACAGACCAGTGCATACTCACACATACACATACGTCCTAAACAATATGTAGGTTCAACAGATTCCCAACATAGACATTCAAATAAAATAATAACCCCCTTTGACAACAAAGTTGATAACACTGGGGAACCCACGATAGCTGGATAGTGGAAATAGTGGTGCCAACACAGTGTCATTACATCACTTGAAAGCAATAGTTGGTACAGATTATTTAACAAAATTAATTTCCCGTTAACATCATTGTTTAAATTAGGGGGAAGCAGATGGAAACAAGAACTCCAGCACGCGTTTCGGTGGGTGACCACGATATTGGGTCTCACCTTCTTCAGGGCGCAATGCTTTAGACAGACAGAGGAGGAAGTGCCTGGATTCCAGCAAAGAAGGGATCACATCCGCGTTAGAGAAAATGGTACTGAGGGTCCGACCTAAAACCTTGGCCGGAAACAGAGACTGGGGGCTGATGCCTATAATTAGCACACTAACTCGTAGAAAAGGAAGGTCACCAAGCGGTCGAGGGTCCGGGTAAGGATGGACCAGGGCCTGGCCTTGGAGCCCCCGTGGTCCGGATGGAGACACGGATGTTCCTGGGAGGATATTTCACATCGGGTAGGGCCGATAAAGAGAACTGTACGTCCAGCTCCCGTGCTTCAGATCCGACGGATACGGAAAGAAAAGTTTGGTGATAACGTCCACGGGGTGCATTGTCTATACACCAATCCTCAGGAGTTGCCTTCGGAAGTGACGAAACTGATGATGAAACTATCAAGTAGGGGAAGAAAGGCCAAAGAAACACATTGTGGCCCTGTTTTCCTTAAAGTATTCGAGGGTGGCTTCTTCATCAAATAGGCAGGATCATCAAAAGGCATATCCATAAGGGATGCCTGCAAGTCACCAGATAAGCCATTTGACCACATCCACGAATAGTGACAGAGCACCACATTAGTGACCACCGCTCACTCCAAGCAATCAGTAGTATTCAGGCCAGTCCTAATTGCATATTTGGCTGCATGCTGGCCATCCTGAATGGTTTCAGCCAAAGAGGCCTGAAACTTCTCTGGGACCACCAGCAAGATCTCATTGCCCATTTCCCAGAGGACATGAGTGCTTCGGCTTAAAAGACAGAACACATTGTCTGACCACAATATCATGCTGACTGAAGAGAACATTCCCTTCTGGAAGAGTGCTAAAAATACCCAGCATGGCCTCCTCAAATCACGGTGTGGCCAATGGCCCGGGAAATTCAGGGCGCAGCAGGACCAGTTGTGGAATCGGCTCTTCGATCAGGGTTTAGGACTGAGATCAATTATCACCTTGATGCCCGTCTGACTTTTCTTTGGACAGAGAGTGGCGAGATGGTGTCAAGTTCCACTTCGACTTCTGATGGTTCTTCTTCGGCTTGAACTTCGACTTACTGGACAACTCCAACTGCAAAGACCTGTTATGGGAAAGGCCTGAAGAGTAGGAACTGGCCCACAGCCTTGACTTGGAGTGGGTCTGGGGCTTATGCTAGGTCCTTGACTTCTTTCTGCATTTTGCAACATACAGGTTTGCTTCATGGTCTCTGATCGCGTGTAGGTCTGTCACTGACATCTGGTTCCGGCAGTCACAGCACAATTTGAACCCTGTTGTCTTCAATGGGAAAACTGTTCCCTTGCACAGTGGGAAAACAAATGTGAAAGAATTTGTCAGGCAACGAAAAAGGAAGCAGAGTTTTGAATCTGCGTTCAAAGGCTCAGATAGAAAGGAGCTGACGTCCATGAGAAGGGGTGGTGCTTATATGTGGCTCTGCTCTGTCACTTTCAGGGTGAAATGAGGCCAATGCAGAGCCCCATGGCGCAACACAGGAACACTGCTGTGAATTTCTGGATCATGTCTGTGCCTGGAGAACATTCTAAACGTGAGGAATCCACAGATATAACTATCCATCAGAAGCAATCTGTGACAGATATAAAGATCTATAAGCAAAGTACACAGACGTCTGTGCCACTGGAGACACAATGGCAGCACCATCTTACTAGATTCCTGCTCAGAAAACCAATCTACATATAACTGGGGCTGCTTCGAGTCAGGTAAACAAGTGGGTCGCTCAGCTGAGTGCAAGCACTTGCAATGGGCTGTTTGAATGGAATTGTGGGCACTTTCAGGATTTTTTTTGACAGCCCATCCAGCCATACAAGCAGTCCACTGAGACAATTCAGAGTGCTTGAATGGCCAGTCCAATAGGGACATCGGGGAACTGCTCCAACGGAAGGAAACCTGCCCTCCCCAATCACATCTCCTTTATTTAAAGGCCACATGAGTTCCTATTCCCTACATTTCTCATTCCCCCTTTTTTGAATTCCTCATCGTCAGCTAGAACTGGAACAAAGAGGCAATGAATAAGCAAGGGTAAGGATGGAGACCAAGTAAGGGATAGGGGTACAGAGCTGGCGGGGAGTGCACAGACTGTGGTGCTCTTCTTCTCCCACCACAGTTTATGCTTCTCCACGCAGGACTCTGCAATAGGGAGTTCCTAGGAAGCTTTATTTTCCCAGGTGATTGGCGTCTCCTTTCTTGAATTACAGCTTCAGACTACCGCTTCCGGCTTGCAATCTTTAGGTACAATGAGTAACGTGACAGAATTACTGCTACCCTTCAAAAGTGGCCTCCTTTTATTCGACCACAGCATGATGAAACCCAGAGTCGTGCGTCAGGATTTAAACTCGTGACCTGCAATTCGTACGCAGATGCCTGTAGAAGGCGTCACCCTGCTGAGCTGGATAGAATTCCTTAGAACCAAAAAAGTATTAAGAGAGAGAAACTAAAATCGTATTATTTTTGGGCTACCACAGACGAGCCTGTCGCTCTAACTGAAGTGCAAAACTAATGACGTTAAACGGCGCTCTACAAAGCAACGATCACTGCCCTTTATCACCGCGAGGGGGTGGCGCGGCAGTACCCCTGGTTCCAGCCCTTGTGTGCAGTAATGCCCTTGACGTATCACTGGGACTCGCAAGAGGCGACCATGCAGAGGGAGCTGCGATGACCCAGCAGGCGGGACTAGCGTTACCATGACAACATCCATTTACGGTAAATGACCTACTCGTGCACCCGACAATGTAAACGCATGCTGTGCTCAATGTGGAAAAACCTAAATCCGGGAGCACAAAGTTCTTCTTGTGAGCCGCCGTCCACACTGCCAAAACGCAGAGTTTACTAAATAAGGAGGCCTACTTTTGATTCCACCCCTTGCCTCTTTCTCTCACCACTATACACTTTCTGTCCCTTTCTCATCCTTGTATGGTTTTTTCATCCCTACTTTACTTTCTCCATTTGTCATCGTTTCCTATGTTTGATTTCCTCCTTCTTTCCGCCTCTCACAAACAGTACAGGCATGCGATGACATCCCACACCGTTGCAGTATGACAATTCCAGTACTGAACTACCACTCCAAAGAACCAAAATCATGCACCTCCCCCCAGCACTACATTACCTCCTCCTCCGCACCACACCTTTCTTTCTCTTGTTCTGGGTCAAACTCTAATGATGATGAAATCAAGTACCGGACCTAAAGGTGAGAGTCGGGAGGGGATGCATGTAGGTGGATTGCGCCAAGTACAGGGACCATTCATTGCCGTAAAATGATACAAACCGCAGAGACTGGAAAACCATTTCAAAAAGGCAGTCATGTGTCTGCTCTGGTTTATGATTCCGACTCTGCCCTTTAAATCTTTCAGAGTTCAGGCAGGTCATGTAGGGACTAGTCGCTACACGCCGCCGAATAAAGCCCCATTCTGCCGTTCATTCACCCGGCCTGCTCACCAAATCGTCATATCTCCTCTGCTGCAGCCACAGAGAAGAGAGGCCTGCGACCCGTCCATGTGGTTCGAGTAACCTCTGAAAATAAACACCGTTTCCACAGCAGCAAGAGATGATCTGGCGTTCCGAAATGACATCATCACTGATGACGTCAGATCTGCGGGGTCCTCTACAATTGGCGCTCTTATGTGACGTCACTGTGGCGGAGTGTTCGCTTGAAAAGATAGAAGGGGGTAGAAACTCTCTGCCCCGGTGTGCTTTATATAGACACATAATTCGAATATGCAATATTTGATGGAGGTACATTATTATTGTCTTAATGAAGCAAGTTTGTACAGCATGCATTGCATTTTACCTTCACTTTAGAGGGTGCACGTGCCACCCAAAGAGCACATAACTAAGTGCATGGCCGCACTTGTGTTATTATATGCAGATGAATAGCTGGGAGGATGGCGTAAATCAGGGCTTCTGTTATAGTCAGAAGCCTGGGAGAGGACCCTTACCGACAATGCAGGCACACTATTATGCCATGACATCCCGCACTACCACAATTCAAATACTGAACTACCACTCCGCTGCACCACCCTCCACCACACAATTACCATACCCAGTACTGCCATTAACGCCCCGCACCACTGCACTACCATATCACACTAACTTCCACCCACGGTACACAAATTGTGCACAACCCTCCAGCACAGAATTACCATATCCAGTAATATATAAGCATCCCCAACCACTGCATTACCATCCCACACCACTGCACTACCATCACGCAGTCACTGACTACTACCCACCATTATGCCCAATCACCACAATCCCTCCCAAGCACCACATAATAATTGCACTTCAACTTCGCAGGACTACAAGCACTGTACTATCCTCTCCACCACTTTCACCCCAATACCAACTCACAGCACTTAACTGCCATTTCCACAGGACACCCTTAGTGACTCCAGTACCACGCTACTCCCCTGCACCGTACTGTCAGCCTCTACTGCTGCACTACACCCCCACCAATGAATAACCATCCCAACAACTACGGCTACATTTCCTTTTCGCTCTACCACTTGTGCACTACAGCTTCTGCCACCAAACTACAACCCATAGGCGCAGTATTGCGTCCCTGGACTGAATTACTACTCCTGCAGTGGTTGCCATCCCTGGATCATCACCAGCACTGCTCCACCACACAGTACCATACCATCAACCGCATTACATTACCACCTTTAGGTGGTACACCTCAATCACAGTACTCTTCTATTCTTCACAGCACCACACTCCCAACACCGTCAAATTACTGCCCCCTCCACACTATGCAGGTAATATCGGCTCTCACCTAGGAAACTACAACACCCCACAATGCACTTCCCACACCCCAATATCACAACACCACCAACCAGGACAGTATTGGCATCCTTCAAGACAAAGTTACCACACTCCAGAACCACAACATCTACTTCAAGAACTGCAGTACTATCCCAAAAGCAATCGTACCCAGTCCGTATAACTACTATCACCCTCCACCCCTGCACCAAACCAAGGCAGTCCAAATATTCCGTCACAGCACTGGCAGTGAACTACAATTTCACACCACAGGCCACTTGTATCACTGCTCTATGTCCCAACAGCATTGTCACCGTTCTCACTACATAGCACGACACTACTACCTTACAGTAACACAATACCAGACCACCACTACCATCCAACAGTGCACTACAACCTTATGACACAGCTGAATCCCCACTACAATTCCACCTTTAAACCCCTTATAACAACCACCATTGTACGACCAAAACCTCAAAGTACCAGGCTATCTTCTGACAGCACTGCACTAGCTCCCACCATCACTGCACTGCTACCCCACCACAACATCAAAAACTGCACTACCATATAGCACCTCTCCGTCTCCCTGCCATCACCTGTGCTGCTGTATTTTACATAAACTGCAGATGCTGTAATAATTGTTTGGCACTCCCCACTAACAAGAGTATTACAATAATCTAGCCCAAAGGGGAGCACATCAAAGCTGATTAGTCTTGGTCTGATGACTGTTACTTTTGTAGAGCAACCTCAACAAATACTGAGCATTATGCACCGTGACTGACTCAAGTACTCCTCCCAATGTTTATGGTTTTAATTCAGTGACTGTCAATCAACCGATTGACAATTTCCCCCCAAATGCCACATGTACAGCTCCAGAGCTTCAATGCAAAATGATGGAGACTTGCAAATTGTGCTGAAGAGCGCCTGAGATTCCTGATAACCAAAGTGCAAATACTGCGTACTCGTTTACGCCACCTCACTGATGGACTTTAGGGCTAGGAGTGTTTTCCCACCAGGGCTGGGATAGAGCCTAGGGGCAGTCAAGGTTGGACCAACCCTGAGCAACTGGAGACTGGCCCCTACCACTCTGATAAACTGGGCATCAAGGGCTACACATGCTTTATGTAATGTAAATGAATGCATTATTACAATAGTCAGTAATCATCAGGAATGCATATACATTGATGACAATGAACTACACAAAACCTTTACAGATGAGCCCATCATAGAAGACAGAACCTCTTTCGGTTTCTCCTCCGTGCTTCTGTTGTATATGTTACGGGGACCGCTTTGATTTTTGCATAGGGTGGGTGCTTTTTAACACTTCTGACATCAGGATGACCTCTAGAGTATGAATTTTCTTTCTCTAACTTGGAATATGAGGAAGGGTGACCAGAGAAATGTATTCACGTGTCCCCTGCACCACTGATTGAGGACTGCAATGACAGGAGAAAGGTAAGAAGGGAGATGAGGCACCCCAAAAACTCACCCACAGGCCCCTCGTGAGACACGGTGTGCATGCTAAAAGACAATTCACGCTGAGGGTCCTTCAGCAGCTCCTTCCTCTTCGAGAAAGCCTTGGCAATCATCTTGCTCTTCTTAATGCGTTTAGGTTCGTCGTCGCTGCGCCCAATGATCCTGAGGAGACGTTACAATTTGTTTAATCCATTGATAGGGCAGACACTTCTACCTTAATTTCCTCAGACAACATTTCACCCTGACAAACTGCAATTCATACATTAACTGGAAAAGATAGGTCAACATGTAACACCTAGAAGTAAAGATCAGGTCAACCAGTGTCCTTCAGGCCTGCTAAGTAATGAGCTCTAAGTAAAGGGAATGTGGTAAGTTCCCATCATTTGAAGTTCACATGAGGAATTTCCCAAGTCTCTACACTTCAGGGAGTGGGGATAGGGCCCATTTGGTACATACACATGCCTCTTACAGGGTTGTGCAAGAAACAAAATGCTTACTTACCAGTAGGAGTAGTTTTGCAGCTTGATGAGTTTTCTGGATTCACATGCTGTGCATTATTCCGCCATCTAGTGGTTGGGTCCGGAATAGTTCTTGTTTTTTTTTCTTTTTCTTGTTTTGGGCGTTGTCAACCACCATTTGGTGTCAGGTACGGGAAACATCCATTACAACGCAGTCATTACAGTGACCTACCTTTACAACGCAACCGTTACAACGCAACTGCCTTTACATCACATGCCATTAGAATGGATGTCATTACAATGCATGTCACTACAACGCATGCCATTACAATGCATACCATTACAACGCATGCCATTACAACGCATTATAAGGTAAGTAATGGAGATTCTTTTAGTATTAGGGTGGGTATGGGTTTTGGGGTACATGCGAATAGTAATTTTTACCCATACACTATTCAACACTTACCCTACTGTTGCACTCACTGGAGTGGGAATAGTCATTTTTACCCCTACACTATCCAACACTTACCCTACTGTTGCACTCAGTGGAGTGGGAATGATAATTTTTACCCCTACACTATCCAACACTTACCCTACTGTTGCCCTAAAAGTATTATGCGTTGTAATGGAATGCGTTGTAAAATCATGCAATGTAATGATAGTTGCGATGTAAAGACTGCGTTGTAAAAGCATGCGTTGTAATTGCATGCGTTGTAACATCATATATTCGCCAGGTACGTCCCTTGTGTGACGTCAGACGGCGCCCTGGAGGTCGTTGTGCGTGGTAGCCATCTTCAGATTCTTTTTTCTTTGTGTTTTTAGTCTATACTCCTTTAGATGGTTTTTTAATTAGTTCTTATAACTTTCTTCCCCACCTGTTTATATTCCTTGTAGGGGAGGCCGGGTGGGTCGCTTGTGAATCCAGAAAACTCATCAAGCTGCAAAACTACTCCTACTGGTAAGTAACCATTTCGTTTTGAGCCATGAATCCTCTTCTGGATTCACATGCTGTGCAGTAGATTACGTAGCGGTTTCTCCCCTGTTGGGGGTGCTGTGGTAAGAGGAAGACTTTGCGAACAGGTGTTGAAGTACTTTCTGTCCTATTTGTGCTTCCTTATTCATTTGTATGTCCACGCAGTAATGTTTGGTAAATGTGTGTGGTAATGCCCATGTGGCTGCTGCACATATAGTGTCAATGGGCACATTGGCCGTAAATGCCAGGGTTGCTCCATTTTTCCTAGTGGAGTGAGCTGTTGGTCGTCCCGTTAATTCTTTGTTAGCGGTGGCATAGCATAGCTGGATTGTTTGGACTATCCATCGTGAGATTGTAGCCTTTGAGACAGGCGTACCTATGTTGGTATGCAAGTGGGCAACAAACAATTGTTTGGATTTGCGTGTTTGTTCTGTACTCTGTAGGTAATACAGCAGTGCTCTCCTTACATCCAGGGTATGGAGGCTTCTTTCTCCTTTAGTTTTTGGGTTTTTAAAGAAAACCGGGAGGAGAATATTTTGATCCAAGTGATATTTGGATACCACGTTTGGCAGGAATTGTGGGTTTGTTTTTAAAATAACCTTGTCCTTGTGGATTTGCATGCATGGTTCCTGTATGGTTGATGCTTGTAACTCACTTACTCTCCTTAAGGATGTAATAGCGATTAGAAATGCTGTTTTTAAAGCAATGTGTTTGAGTTCTGCTTTATGCATGGGCTCAAAGGGTTTTGCCATTAGTTGTGCGAGTACTGTGTTCAGACTCCATACGGGCACTGGAGCTGTTCTAGGAGGAGCAATTCTTTTAGATCCTTCTAGGAATCGTTTTATGACAGGTCTTGTGAAGAAGCTCTTGCATGTTTTTCCCCTAGTGTATGCTACGATGGCAGTGAGGTGCACCTTTATGCTTGAGTAGTTGATGTGACTGTCTAGGAGATGAGTCAGGTATATAATTACTGTTTCTTGTGTGTTGATTGAGTTCATTTGATTGTTAGCTGTGCACCAGGTGGTGTATCGCTTCCATTTTGCGGCATAGCATTTTCTTGTAGTTTGTTTCCTTGCCTCCTTTAGAATTTCCATAGTTCGTGGAGGTGACCAAACTCTATGCATTCAGGCGCAAAGCAGCTAGGTGTAGCGTCGTTGGTTCTGGATGAAAGATTTGGCCCTGTTGCATTGTCACTAGGTCTTTCTCCGTTTTGATTTAGATTATTTGTCCCTTTACAGTTCTAGCAGCTGGAGTACCATGTCTGCCTTGGCCATTGTGGAGCAATGAGAATTAGGTTTGTTCCTGGTTGCCTTGCCTTTTCCAGTACTTTTTGTATCAGGGGTATTGGTGGAAAAGCGTATGCAAATGTCCCTGACCAGTTGAGCGACAGGGCATTCCCTTTTGACAGGTGGTGAGGATACCTCGAGGCAAAGCACTGGCATTTCTTGTTCTGTATTGTTACAAAAAGGTCTATCGCTGGTGTTCCCCAGAGATTGAAGATGTACTGTACTGTTCTGTGTTTCAACTCCCATTCGTGGGAGCAGTTGTTTGTCTGCTCAGTTGATCTGCTGTAGTGTTGTATATTCCTGGTAGGTGAACTGTTTGCAGATTGATTGTTTGAGATACTGCCCATTGCCAGATCTCCTGTGCTAGTTTGCTGAGTGGAAATGATTTCGTACCTCCTTGTTTGTTGAGGTAGAACATTGTTGTGGTGTTGTCTGTTTGAATTAAGACAGTTTTCCCCTGAATGTGTTTCTGGAACGCTTTCAGTGCTAGGAGAACAGTTTATTTCCAAGTAGTTGATGTGTTTTATGGAATCATGTTTGTTCCATTGACCACGTACTTTCAGATGTTTGCAGTGCGCTCCCCATCCGTTGAGGGATGCGTCTTTAGTAATTGTCACAGAAGGAGTTGGGTTCCTGAAAGGTCTGCCTTGTGTTATGTTGTTGGATGTCCACCATAGAATCTCTGCTTGCAGCTTGTGTGTAACAACCACTAGATCCTCCCAACTCCCTGTGGCTTGAGACCAGTTGTTGGTTAGCCATTCCTGGAATGGGCGCATATGTAGACGAGCATGAGGGATGAGTGGGATGCATGATGCCATCATGCCCCTAAGTTGCATAACTCTCCTCACTGTCAGAGATTGACCCTTCTGGTAGAGGATGGTTTCTTGTGTTATTGCTTGTATCCTTATTAGCGCTGGGTATGCTCGCGCGTTCTTTGAGTCCAGTCTTGCACCTAGGAAAGTCTTTTCTTTCTCTGGATGATTTCTTGTGGTTTATTGAAAACCCTAGTTCTTGTAGCGTGTAGATAGTTGTCTGAATGTGATTGAGACATCTTTGTTTTGTGTTTGCGCTTATGAGCCGGTCATCCAGGTAGGGGTAGACGTGTATTCCCTCCTTTCTCAGGTGTGCCGCCACAGCGGCTAGGCACTTGGTGAAGACGCGTGGTGCTGACTTTATTCCGAAAGGGAGTACTTTGAACTGATAGTGTGTTCCTTTGTGTAGGACCCGTAGGTACTTTCTGTGTTTCTTGTTCATTGGGATGTGTAAGTAGGCGTCTTTGAGGTCTATTGTTGCCATGTAGTCTCCTTTTTGAATTTGAGGAATTATCTCTTGGAGAGTAGACATTTTGAAATGTTGTGTTAGAATGAACTTGTTTATGAACCTTAGGTCTAGGATTGGCCTTAGTGATAGGTCCTGTTTGGGCACTAGGAAATATGGTGAGTAGTTGCCTTTGAAATACTCTTGTTTTGGGACCAATTCTATTGTTCGTTTTTGGAGTAGGTCCTTGATCTCCGAATTTAACTGTGTGAGTTCAGACTTTTGAAATTTCCTTATTCTTGGTAGGTTTGCAGGCCATGTACTTGTGAGCTCTATGCAATATCCGTATTGTACTGTATTTAAAATCCAATTGTCCGTTGTGATGTTTTTCCATTGTCGTAAAAATTGAGATATTCTTCCCCCCACTGGTGTTTTGTGTGGGTCTTTCTCCGTGTGGGAGTCAATTTGTGCGGTTTCCTCTTCCTGTAGAGGGTTGGCCTCTGCCCTGCCCCTTCCTCAAAAGGGCTGCTTCGGCTGTTGCTGCCAACCTTGGTATCCAGTTTGTTGGCTAGTCTGTTGTATGTTACTTTGGCCTTGTTGCTGTTGTGACATTTGTTGTCCTTGGCCAAATGTACCTCTTCCTGTGGGTTTTCTGTTGTTGAAGCCACCTCTCTTGAAGGTACCCCTTTGCTGCAGGGCTACCATTGCTCTCGCAGTCTCATTATCTTTCTTGATTTGCTGGAGGGATTCGTCCACCTCCTTTCCAAAAGTGCCTTCCCTGTGAAAGACCTGTTGATGATGGAGGTTTGAACCTCTTGTTTGAACCCTGATATTCTGAGCCAGGCATGTCTTCTTAGGGTGGTGCCTGTGCACATCTGTCTGCTGGCGGTGTCTGTTGCATCTAGTGCAGATTTAAGGCATGTATTTGCTATGTTTCTGCCCTCTTGGACAATAGATTTTGCTCTTTTCTTGTCTTGTCCTCTTTGGGGAGTTTGTTAATGAGCTCCTCTATGTCGTCCCACTGCTGGTGACCGTATCTGTTCAATAGGGCATTAGAATTTGCGATGCACCAGTGTCGCCACTTCTTTTTCCATTTTTCTTCCCACCATATCCATTCTCTTGCTTTCTTTTTCTTGTGGTGGCCCAGTGTTAGAGGGTGCATTAGCTCTTCGCCTGGCTGTGGTGACGATGATGGAGTCTGGCACAGTGTTCCCCTGAATATATTGAGGGTCTTTGGAGGAGGCTTTGTACTTTTTCTTGACCCTTGGAGTTACCCCCTTACTCGAGGCTGGTTCCTTAAAGGCTTCCTTGCCCGGGTCCAGGATGCTTGATAGCATTGGTAAGTATTGTGTCCCCTTGTTGGCTGGGGCTAGTGTTTCTAGAAGGAAACATGTGTCTCCCCTTTCCTCCTCGAGGGGCACCGAAAGTATCTGCTGTGCTCTTAACTAGTCCATTGTAGAAGGCGATATCATCTGGCGGAGATACCTTCGACGGATAGCAGCATATCACTTCTTCGGGACTTTCGGTGTCTCAATATATTCAGCTTCCTTGCCCGGGTCCAGGATGCTTGGTAGCATTGGTAAGTATTGTGTCCCCTTGTTGGCTGGGGCTAGTGTTTCTAGAAGGAAACATGCGTCTCCCCTTTCCTCCTCGAGGGGGACCCCGAAAGTATCTGCTGTGCCCTTAACTAGTCCATTGTAGAAGGCGATATCATCTGGCGGAGATACCTTCGACGGATAGCAGCATATCTCTTCTTCGGGACTTTCGGTGTCTCAATATATTCAGTTGTCCTTGAAATTTTCAGAGGCTTCCTCCTCTTCAAGAGCGTCTATATATTCCTTGAGATCTTCCTCACGAGGTTCAGGAGTTGGGGGAGATTCGAGGACATCCTCTTCTTCCCCTTCGGCGTCGACGTTGTACAGTTCGGTGAGTGGTGCTTTCGGAATCCGGAAGTCTTTTAGTGATGCGTCGACCTCCCTCTTTTTCTGGAGGAGTGCCGCCATCTCAGACTCGAGTCGTTTCCTCTTCTTTTCGACTTCGAGGCTTCTCTCGGCTTCGGAGACTTTCTCTTTTGGGCGCGCCTGTCTCTGGTTTCGACGGCGGTGCGCCTACCTTTGGGGTTTCGTGCTGGACCCTTGTTTTTGGTGTCTTCTGCGGTTTTTCCTCCTCTGTGACCCTTGGCAGGTTTCCGTGGCGTTCCTTAGATCGCGGCTGACCCTCGCTCGCCTTTTTCTTCGGCGTCGGGGCTGCTTTAGGTGCGCCTTGTTTTCGTGGCCCTTCGGTTCCGACGGATGTGTATGGTGTCTTACCTTATCCGTCTTCTTCCCTGTGTCGCTCGCCTTCTTGTGGGCGTGTCGTTTTTCGGAGTCCCCCTCCAGAATTTCGACATCCGACCCCTCGTGCGTCAATTCTGCTGGCACCCCCTGGTCGTTGTCATCACTGGAAAAACCCAGGTCCTTAAGGGAAGTTTTCTTCGAGGTCTGAGACACTGTGGCGTAGTGGGCCTCGCTCTGTTTTCGGCAAGTCCTGAGTGTCTTCGGCTGGCATGCCGCGCAGGCCTCATAGTCCTTGTCCTTATGGTCCTTGGGCAGGCAGAGGTTGCACGCGCTGTGTTAGTCGTGTTGCGTGAACTTGTGGTGGCACTCGGGGCAGAACTTGAAGGGGGTATTTTCCATGGCCCCTACCTCGCCATTTGTCGATACCGGAGTAGTGTTCTTATCCCTGGTCGCGGTGTCGATGATCGGTGAAGTTCACTGTAACTTTTCGGCTTTTTCTGCCATCTGTGGGCACTAAAGCAAGCATTGTATGTACCAGAAAAAGAACTTGTGGTGTGTGTCTTGCCTCTAATACAAAGCACGATTCATACTTTCTTCTGTTATTAAAGGAAAACCTCTGTTTTCTGTTCAGAACTGTTTGCATTTTTTAACTACAGCGGGACACGGCAGCCAATGTTTTTGGCCATTTGCAAAAACTCTGATGCAGTCCAGTGAACTACTAAGTAGGTTATTAGCTAGATTTGATCAAAGTTATTTAGAGGGTGGGCTTAGAGGAAGTGTGGGAAGGGGAAGTGGAAGAACCCGAGGGTCTTCCAAACTCATAGGTCGCTCTCATGGCTTATATGGAAACAGTCCAGTCCGAAAGTGACTTGAGTAGTGGTGGGTCTGAAGTACTTAAGTAGTGTTG
This sequence comes from Calotriton arnoldi, assembly GCA_963921515.1. NCBI lineage: Eukaryota > Metazoa > Chordata > Amphibia > Caudata > Salamandridae > Calotriton > Calotriton arnoldi. Next base: position 3,512,961 of record CAWUFW010000445.1, read on the forward strand.
GGTGTGAAGGACAAACCTAATATGGAGTAACAACCCCTGATCACGCTTATGTGCAGCCTGGATACATCTCTACAATGTAAAGCCTTGATAAGCCTTTAGACCTTTTAATGTTTTATATACTACAACATGTACATGTTAGATTAGTCTAGAATGTGCATAATGCAACACCCTTTTAAGGCTAAGAAAGGTCTAAAAGGAGTGCAACCTGGTATGGTCTATAACCTGCACAGGCTGAGTAGGCATATACTACGCCTATAATGGCGCTGGTAGACGTCAACCTCCCTGGTGATTTAAGCACAAAGGCAATGAAAGAAGCTCTCTACATAATTCTTAGTACTAGCACATCACCAAACTCCCCTACTACAGAGGCAACACTCTCAACCACATCCTGACAGCCTCACCCCCAGTCCACTGCAAGGCTCGATACCCAGGTTCTGGACAGACCATGTCACCATTTTTCACACAACACCTAAGCAACAAGGACAACCAAAAAGAGAAAAGCACGCAATCTGCTCCTTTAAAGACCTCCTTGTGCATGTCCTCTAAGAGGATATCAGCCTATTTAACCCCTAAGAGCCCACACTAGAAATCAACACTCTCCTTGACTACAAATCAACACTATCCTTGATCAATACAACACAGCCATGAAAAACACAGAACTCAATGTATTAATGCCAACTTGATCATCTAGACTCTCATTTAAATGGTACACTTAAAAACTGTCAAGAGCTCAAGCATGCCATTCACAGAAAAGAAATGAAATCAAGATGGACTAATGTCCTTGATAACCTGTCCCTACTCAAAACACTCCTATCGACAAGCAGACCCCTTGTTACTGAAAAGTTAGCCTCCTTCTAGATGACTCACCCAGGAAGCGAAGGATAGAAGTAAAGTAGTCTGCCAAGGAGCTGCTGCCATAAACCTCAACTCTCAGCCAAAGATCCTTATTTGGTGCTTCCAAGACAAGATACGACAAATCCTACCCTTTTTAGGTAATCTACCTTGGACCCACACCATCTCGCCAACTACTGCCCCAACCTCCACCTTCCTTTCCATCCAACTACAGCAGCAGATACCAATAACAACCTGCTACAGGAACCACACATCTTGCTTCACTGTGCCACAACAGACAGCGACTTTTTAATTAATGGACAATGCCCTCCTTATAAACACCAAAAATGACACCTGCCAATTAGTACTGCTCACCTTTTGCAGCCTTCAACACAGTTGAGCACCATGTACTGATTCACACTTTGGAAACAGGCATGGTTTTCTGTCACACAGGCCTGCAATAGTTCGCGCCTCTTGCTTGGTCCAGCCTCTCACCCACCATCTTCAACTTCTAAATAGAGACCTTTGGATACATTTCCACTGGCAACATCAATATCCATCAATATGGCACTACACACATCTCTACCTCTAAATCTCCTCCACTCACGGTATTCAGAGACTCAAAACCTGCCTTGATTTAATCCAAAAATGGATCGCCATGTACCAACCAAATGCTCAACACACGAAAGCCTGGATTTTTCCTGTTCGCTAACAACAAGAAAAACAGATTAAAATGTGGCTGTTCAATATAAACATAGATCACAGACAAATAAAAATCACTCAAATTCAACCCGGACGCAAGCCTCTCCCTCAAATAACACATTTCAAGGAAAACCAAGACAGCATGGTACCAGATTTCCCTCCTGTAAGAAAATGAAACTCTTCCTACCCGAAACAAACTTAGGAACTTAAGTAAAAACACTGGTCTTCTCCCACCTGGCTGCTGCAATGCTTTGCTCAATGGTTTTCCTTGCACTAGATTGGCATCCCGAAAGGCATCCCACACACTGTGGCATGACTCATCAAGGGACTGAAGTTCAATACCATCATCCCAAAAGCAACCCATCATCCCAAAAGGCCCCTGCAGGCCCACATTATCTCCAAGACAAGCTTCATCACCTGGACCAGTACTACATCAGACTTATACAAGAAGGAAACAATAAGACAACAGACTTTCTCTATTTATGTACTGAGTATGTGGAACAAGGTCAGACCTGCTCTCACCTTTTAACAATTAAGAAACTGAAGACGCATATCTTCAAAAAGAAACAACCACCCTACATGACAAAAACCTTCATGTAGCAGCCTAACTGTAAACAATCTTGAATCACACACTACGGTTCTCACCTGCTGTTCAGCAACCCATACTATCCAGCTAGGTTTATTATATACAAATACCCTCACCTACATACTAACATGTGCACACAGGCGAGGTCAACCCAATTTACACTCTGAATAATTCTTTTGTGCATACACTGCGTAGGTCTACAGTGGTACACCCTGGATATGGTTTAGCATGTGCACACAGGTTAGGACTATACTATGTCAATCCTGAATAAGTCTTTCATGCGTACTTCCTGTATAAGTCTTTTGTGCATACACCATGGATATGTTTAAAGTAAAACACCTAGGATAAATCTATAGTATGTGCGCTCAAAATAGATCTAAAGCAGAGGTTTACAAAGCGCTTTAAATGGGGGTTAGGGCCCTTAGCAGAGTTTTGTGGGCCAACAGATCTTGTGAGAGAGAGAAAGGATTAAACTACTGGGCTCATATTTCAGATTGTGCATTATCAACGCCATTTGTCAGTAAAGGAATAGGTTTTGCTTAAGGGAATTTCTGAAGGGACACTGCAATTGAGAACAGAGGTGGCAAGAAAAAGCTCAGCCATGTGCCAGTATTGATGTAACAGCGGGTACTGGAAAGGTGGCGGATAAAAATAAATTTTTACTTTAGAGCTTTGTGGGTGTCTCAGTTTCTGGTGGTTGGATAGCACTGAATGTTGCAGACCAGCAAAGATGATCATCATTCAAGGTCTGCAAATGTCTCAATACTGCGATATCATTGCATGCATGATGAGGTAGGGAACAGGGGCAGTGCTAAGAGTTCTTTAGCAGTGTCAGCATAGGGGGTGCTTTGTCCGAGTCTCATGAATGGGATATCAATGCATAGTGCTGATCAATACACAGTGCTAATGTGTATTTAGATTACGATATATAAAAACATGAACGTGCAGACTGAGCAAGACTTGAGTTTTCAATTCCACAAATCTGCAGTCAGAAGTGCCCCCTTATCTGCCCAGCTTCCCCAAGGCTCTTCCCTCCAGCCTTTACCCTTGGTTTGGAATTAAAAGCAAAGAACAAGCGTCACTAGCAGTCGTGTGCTGGCTTCATTATACTCATCCCTAAATGACAGATGAGATTTATTGTGGTGTGATCCTTGCCTAGTAAAGGCCATGATGCACACTGGGACGAGTCACGTGCAGCAACAGTGGATCTGGGGGTATTAGGGTAAATTACTGTTCTTAAACGAAAAGAGATGCAGACCCAGGGAAAAGCAGGAAAGAAAGGCAAGCTTGTTTCCCAGTAAATATGCCTGCAGGTTTCTCCCTACAAAAGACCAAGCTGTACATCAATGACCCTCAGAGCCATTTAGTAGGCGCATGAGATATGTTAGGGTTTGCAATCACATTTTTAACCCAGGGCGCTAAAATCGATATCAGGGGGACTGGAATTATGGAACAGTGGATGACCAAATTATGCAGCAGGGTTGACTAAATCATGTGGCAAGAAAATAAAAATGAGACAAAATTTGGCACATTTTGTGAGAACATTACTTCATTGTTTTGTTGTTTTTTCACATCTAATACTGTCTGAACGAAATGGTTACTTACCAGTAGGAGTAGTTTTGCAGCTTGAAAAGTTTTCTGGATTCACATGCTGTGCATTATTCCGCCATCTAGTGGTTGGGTCCGGAATTGTCTCTGTATTTTTTTTCTCTCTTTGGGGAGTCGTCGACCACCACTTGGTGCTAGGCTCATCCCTTGTGTGATGTCAGATGGTGTCCCGGAAGTTCCTGTGCGTGGTAGCCATCTTCGGGTTCTTTTTTCTCCTTTTCCTTACTTGGTAAAATTGGGGCCGTCTTAAATCTTGTTGTCTTTAGTTGTTAGTTCTTTATTTACATGATCTTCTTTCCCCACCTGTTTGCATTCCTCCTCAGAGGGGAGGGGGGTTGCATGTGAACTCAGAAAACTCTTCAAGCTGCAAAATTACTCCTACTGGTAAGTAACCATTTCGCTTTGCAGCAGGAATCCTTTTCTGGATTCACATGCTGTGCATTAGATTATGTAGCGGTTTCCACCTCCTTGGGGTGGTTGTGGTAAGATGAGGAAGATTTTGCAAACAGGTGTTGAAGTACCTTTTGCCCCACTTGAGCTTCCTTAGTCATCTGTATATCCACGAAGTAATGTTTGGCGAAGGTGTGTGGAGATGCCCATGTTGCTGCTGCACATATAGGCATTTTGGCCATGAAGGCCAGGGTTGCCCCTTTTTACTTGTTGAGTGGGCTTTGGGCCATGAGTTTTTCCTGCTGAGGCATAGCATACTTGCATTGCCTCTACAATCCAACATGCAATTGTCCCCTTTGTCATAGTTGCTCCTTTGTTGGACTTGGAATGAAAGACGAACAATTGATTCCCTTTACGGAATGGTCTTGTCTCCTGTGGATAGTATAGTAAAGCCCTTCTTACCTCCAGGGTATGAAGGCTTCTCTCTAGATGTGTTTGTGGGTTTTCGAAGAAGACTGCTAGCTGTATGCTTTGGTTCATGTGGAATTTGCTTACTACCTTAGGTAGGAATTGAGGGTTTGTCCTTATTATTACCTTGTCCTTGTGGATTTGCATGTATGGTTCCTCAATAGTTAATGCCTGTAGTTCACTTACTCTCCGTAGAGATGTAATAGCTATTAAGAAGGCAGTCTTTATAATGATGTATCGGAGTTCTGCTTTGTGCATGGACTCAAATGGTTCTGTCATTAGTTGTGTTAGAACTGTGTTTAAGCTCCACATTGGGGCAGAAGCCTTCCCAAGGGGTGCAATCCTTTTAAACCCTTCCAGGAATCTTTTGATGACTGGTGCTGTGAAGAAACCTTTATATAAATCTTCCCTGGTGTAGGCTACAATTGCTGCCAGGTGCACATTGAGGCTTGAGTAGTTGATATTGCTGTCAAGCAAATGTGTAAGATATATGAGAACTGTTTCCTGTGTGGAAACTGAATTTAGGGTATTGTTTTCTGTACACCATATGGTGTACAATTTCCATTTAGCTGCATAGCATTGTCTTGTGGTTTGTTTTCTTGCCTCCTTTAGTATCTCCATTGTTCTTTGCAGGAAGTTTAAATGTCCGAACTCTATGTATTCAGGCGCCAGGCTGCTAGGCTAAGGGTCGCTGGTTCCAGGTGAAAACTTTGACCCCTTTGCATTGTGAGACTTGAATTTGTTTCTCTGTCCCCTTGTCAGTTCGAGTAGGCTTGAGTACCAGGTTTGCCTTGCTCATTGAGGACTATGAGAATTAGATATGTTCCTGGTAGTCTGGCTTTTTCCAGTACCTTTTGTAGCAGAGGAATCTGAGGAAAGGCGTATGCATATGTCCCTGACCAGCTTAGCAACAGGGCATTTCCATTTGATAGGTGGTGTTGAAACCTGGAGGCGAAGAATTGGCATTTTTTGTTCTCCATTGTTGCGAATAGGTCTATTTCTGGTGTCCCCCAGAGGCTGAAGACCTGTTGCAGGTTCCTTTGCTTTATCTCCGATTCGTGTGAGCTGCAGTTCTGTCTGCTGAGTTGATCCGCTTTGGTGTTGTCCTTTCCTGGCAGGTGAATTGTCTGTAGGCTGATTCTCCTTGAATTGGCCCATTTCCGTATTTCCTGAGCTAGTTTGCTTAGTGTAAATGATTTTGTTCCTCCGTTTGTTGAGGTAAAACATCATCGTTGTATTGTCCGTCTGGATCAATACTTTCTTCCCACCTATGTGGGCTTGGAATGCCTTTAGTGCCAGGAACACCGTCTTCATCTCTAGGAAGTTGATGTGATTTATGGAGTCTGCATAGTTCCATTGACCCCGTACCCTCAGGTTTCCTGAATGTGCTCCCTAACCCTTGTGGGATGCATCTGTTGTGATGGTCACTGAGGGAGTTGGTGATTTGAAAGGTCTGCCTAGTGTTATGTTCTTGGATACCCACCATTGTATCTCCGTCTGAACCTTTTCTGTTACAACCACTAGATCCTCCCAGCTACCTGTGGTTTGTGACCAACTGTTGAATAGCGACTCCTGTAGAGGGCGCATGTGGAGACGTGCATGGGTGATGAGGGGAATGCATGATGCTATCCTGCCCATGAGTTTCATGACTGTCCTTACTGTCAGAGACTGACCCTTATGAGGGGAGTTTCTTGTCTGTTAGCTTGTATCCTCCTTTGGGTCAGGTATGCCCATGCAACCTTGGAGTTTAATCTTGCTCCTAGGAAGGCTTTTTCTTGCTCCGGTTTTGTTGATGACTTTTTGTGGTTTATTGAAAAACCCAATTCTTGCAGCTTTGTAATCACCTGATGAACGTGTGTTTAACATCTGTGCTTTGAATTTGCCTTCACCAGTCAGTCGTCTAGGTAGGGATAGACGTGGATTCCTGTCCTTCTTAAGGATGCTGCTACCACTGCTAGGCACTTTGTGAATAGTCTTGGTGCTGATTTTTCCCCGAAGGGCAAGACCTTGAATTGGTAATGAGTATCCTCGTAGGTGAACACGAGGTATCTCTTATGTGCTTGGTTCATGGGGATGTGCAGATAGGCATCCTTTAGATCTATTGTTGGCATGAAATCTCCTTTTTGTAGTTGTGGGATTACTTCCTGTAGTATTGACATCTTGAAATGCTGTGTGCGAATGAATTTGGTTTTGAATCTGAGATCTGAGATAGGTCTTAGCTTGAGATCTTGTTTTGGTACCAAGAAGTAAGGTGAGTAGTTTCCTTTGTTGTGTTCCCTCTTTGGTACCCTCTCTATTGCTTGTTTTTGTAGGAGTTCCTTTATTTCACGTCTTAATTGTAAGAGTTCTTTTTTTTGGAACCTCTTCTTCCTTGGTGGGGGTTTGTTGTTAGTTCTATACAACAGCCGTGGAGTACCACATTTAAAATCCAACTGTCTGTGGTGATGTTTTCCCATTGAAGTAGGTGATGCGCTATTCTGCCTCCCACTGGTGTTGTGTGGGGGTCTTTCCTTGTGGGCAAGTCACTTTGAGTTTGCTCCTCCCCCTCTTGAGGGTTGTCCCCTGGCTCGTCTGCCACGAAAGGACTGGCATGGTTGCTGCTGCCAGGCTTGGTATCTGGACTGCTGGTTTGATTGCTGTCCGCCACCCTGTGTTTGATGTTGTTGACCTATTGAGAAGACCCACCCCCTTCCCATGGATCTTCTGAGGGTAAAACCTCCTCTTTTGAAGGTGCATCTCTGTTGCAGGGCTCCCATGGACCTGGCCATTTCATTGTACTTTTTTATTTGTTGTAGGGATTTATCTACCTCACTTCCAAACAGGGCATCTCCTGTGAAGGGTTTGTTAATTATGGAGGTTTGGACTTCTTGCCTGAAGCCTGAAATCCTGAGCCAGGCGTGCCTTCTCAACGCTGTGCCTGTGCACATTTTTCTGCTGGCTGTATCGGCAGCATCTAGAGCTGATTTCAGGCAGGTGTTCGCTATATTCTTCCCTCCTGTATGATAGATTTTGCTCTTTTCTTTTCCTTTTCTGGGAGCTTGTTCATCAATTCTTCGATGTCGTCCCATTGTTGGTGCCGAATAGGTCACGTTACATCGCATGCGTTTACAACGCATGCCATTACAATGCGGTCATTATTACGACCGAGTTGTTACATCGCGTACCATTACAACGCAAGTCGGAACAACGACTTGCTGTAGGGGGGGGCGCTGGATTTTGGAATAGTATAATTTACTATTCCAACTCCAGTCTGTGCAACAGTAGGGAAGGTGTTGGATTTTAAATCTAACACCTTCTGCCCCCTACAGCAAGTAATTGTTCCGACTTGCGTTGTAATGGTATGCAATGTAACCACGTGGTCGTTGTAATGACTGCGTTGTAATGGTATGCGCTGTATCGCATGCGTGGTGAACGATATTTACCATTGGTGGCCATACCTATTGAGGCGGGCATTAGAGTTTATAATGCGCTATTGCGTTGCTGCCTCTTTCTCCATCTTTCTCCCCACCATGTCCATTGTTTTACTTTCTCTCTCTGGAGGTGGGCCAGTGGAGGAGTGAGCGTTGCTCCTCCTTCTTGCTGTGGTGACAATGATGGAGTCTGCCACTGTGTTCCCCTGGATGTATTTAGGGTCCTTTGTGGAGGATTTGTATTTCTTCTCACCCCTTAGGGGTTACCCCTTTGCTGAGGCAGGCTCCTTGAAAGCTTCCTTGCCTTGGTCCAGAATGCTTGGCAGCATTGGAAGGTATTGTGTCCCCTTGGTGGATGGTGCTAATGTTTCTAGGAGAAAGCAAGAGTCTCCTTTCTCCTCGTCTAAGGGGACCCCAAAGGTATGAGCTGCTCTCTTGATGAGGCTGTTGTAGAAGGCTATGTCGTCTGGTGGCGAAGCCTTCGAGGGATAGATACAGACCTCTTCTTCTGGGCTTTCTGTGTCGAGGTAATTCCATTCTTCCTCGAAAGCTTCCCCCAGAGCTTCGAGGGGATCCTCCTCTTCCTCGGCGTCTGCGTTAGTGGAGGATTTCGCCGGGATTCTGAATTCCTTCAGTGCCTCGTCGAACTTCTTCCTTCGCTGAAGGAGTGCCGCCATTTCTGCCTCCAGGCGTCTTTTCTTTTTCTCCACCTCGAGGGCCCTTTTGGCGTCTGAAGCCAGGGAGATCCTCTTCTTGGGTGTGGTGGGTTCTGCCTCCGAAGGTGTAGTTTTTCCATTTGCGGCGTCTCGTTCGGCACCTGTCTTCGTCGATTTCGACGATCTTCCCTCGTCGTTATCCGTGGGGTGGGATCTGTGGGTTTCTTTCGGTCTCAGCTGACCCTCGGTTGTTGTTTTCTTTGACCCCTGGGCTGCCTTTTGCGCCTTCTTTTCAGGGCCCTTGGTATTTTCTATGGCCCCTACTTTGCCTTATTTCGATCCATCTGTGTTGTTGCTCCGTCGGGATCCCCCGACAGGGAAAGAAGTGCGGAGGTCTTTTCTCCCTCTCCGGAGTCTTCTCGATCGATGAACGATGATTTTCTCTCTCGAATTCCTTGATTTTTTCAGGGGATTTCATACAAAACTTCGGAGTGTCTCCCTTTGCTTCCAGACCCAACAGCGGAAAACAGAATCTGAAGATGGCTACCACGCACAGGAGCTTCCAGGGTGCCGTCTAACGTCACACAAGGTATGGACCTAGCACCAAATGGTGGTTGACGATGCCCCAAAGAGAGAAAAAAAAACAAAAAAAACCCACAAAGACAATTTCAGACCCAACCACTAGATGGCGGAAAAATGCACAGCATGTGAATCCAGAAAAGGATTCATGCTGCAAAAGGATAATGTTACTTACCCAGTAAGCATCTGTTCTTGGCATGTAGAGCTGTAGATTCACATGCTGTGCATAGCCCGCTATCTAGTGTTGGGTCTGGATGTTTGCACTTTGTTTTTCTTCGGAGAAGTCTTTTCCAGTCATGAGGTAGGTGACTCCTCCTTTCGGTGATAGTGCGCATGGGCATCGACTCCATTGTTAGATTGTTTTCCCGCAGAGGGTGAGAATGGAGTAATAGTAAAGAATAGAGATGTCCATGCGTATGTATGTAAATTAATAGAGAACTACAGCAGCCACAGGTATCCGGGGAGGTGGGTGGGTGCATGTGAATCTACAGCTCTACATGCCAAGAACAGATGCTCACTGGGTAAGTAACATTATCCGTTCGAGGCATGTGAGCTGTAGATCACATGCTGTGCATAGACTATATAGCAGCATCCTCCCAAAGCGGTGGCTTACCTGTAGCTGTTGGAGTTGTCTGAAATAGTGTTTTAAGTACTGCTCGACCCACATTGGCTTGTTGTCTGGCTAACACACACAATAGTGCTTAGTGAATGTGTGCGGTGTAGACCATGTTGTAGCTTTGCAAATGTCAACTATGGGGATGTTTCCCAAGAAAGCCATAGTGGCCCCTAGCTTACGAGTGGAATGTGCCCTAGGGAGTACAGTTAGAGTTCTCTTTGCTTTCGCTTAGCAAGTTTGAATGCACTTAACAATCCACCTTGCAATACCGGATTTGGAGATAGGATTGCCCTTGTGTGGTGGCACAAAAGCAACAAAAAGTTGTTTTGTTTTACGAATAGATTTTGTTCTTCCAATGTAGTACAAAAGTGCTCTTCTGACATCTAAGGTGTGTAGAGCTCGTTCTGCAACTGAATCAGGTTGAAGGAAGAATATAGGTAATTCTACCGACTGATTTATGTGAAATGCAGATACTACCTTAGGTAAAAATTTGGGGTTGGTACGAAGAACCACTTTGTCTGAAAAAAGGGTTCTTGTATGGTTAATGCCTGTAGTTCACTCACTCTCCTTAATGAAGTGATTGCAATGAGGAAAGCGGTTTTCCAAAAGAGGAACTGTGGTTCGCATTTGTGCATGGGCTCAAAAGGTGGGCCCATTAATCTTGTGAGGACTATGTTAAGATTCCACACTAGAGCAGGTGGGAGCCTTGGTGTTATGACTCTTTTTAGTCCTTCCATGAAAGCTTTGATTACAGGTACCCTAAACAACGACAAATGTTGTCTATTTTGTAGATATGCAGCTATTGCCGCCAGGTGTAGTCTAATGGAGGTGTAAGCTAACGCTGACTGTTGCAAGTGTAACAGATAGCAGACGATGTTTTGTATGGAAGCATCAAGAGGGTTGATATGATTGTTACCACAATAAATAACAAATTGCTTCCACTTAGCTGCATAACAGGCTCTTGTGGTAGGCCTTCTAGCCTCTCTAATGATAGTCATACATTCTGGTGGAAAGTTCAAGTAACCGAACTCTAAGACTTCAGGAGCCAGATCGTGAGGTTCAACTGTTTGGGAGCTGGATGTCTGATTCCTCCATGGCTCTGTGTGAGGAGACTGGAGGTTAAATGCAGCTTTTGATGCAGGACCAGAGACAGCTCCAACAGGGTTGTGAACCAAGGTTGACGTGCCCATGTGGGAGCTACCAATATTAGTATGAGAGATGTTTGCCTGAGCTTCTGAACCACTAATGGAATGGAATGAGTGGGAGAGGCGGAAAAGCGTAGGCAAATATCCCTGACCAGTTCATCCATAGTGCGTTTTGGTGTGTGGCGAACAGGTCTATGTGAGGGACTCCCAACTTTGAAGGTATGGGAGGAGAACCTGAGGGTGAAGTTCCCATTTGTGTAGTTGCTGCCTCTGCCTGCTGAGGAGATCTGCAATTTGGTTGTTCACTCCTGGGAGGTGTTCCGCTAGGGGATAAAGTTTGTGGTGAATGGCCCACTTCCAGATGTCCTGGGCTAAGTGGGGCAGTTGGAGAGAGTGTGTCCCCCCCTGTTTTTGTATGTAATACATGGCTGTCATGTTATCTGTACGAACCAAGACAGCATTGCCCTCCAAGTGAGTCTGAAATGCCTTGAGAGCTAGAAAGATTGCAAGCAACTCTAAATGACTGATGTGGAGCAACTTCTGCTGTTGGCTCCACAGGCCTTGCACTGTGTGTTGTTGTAGATGAGCTCCCCAGCCAGTGAGGGACGCGTCCACTGTCAGTACTATCTGTGGAACGGGGTCTATGAAAGGCCGTCCTTTTGACAAATTTTGTGTGTTCCACCACTGCAGAGAGCGATGAGTACGGCCTCTTACCAACACTAGATCGGTTAATAGACACTGTGACTGGTTCCACTGACTGGCTAAGCATTCTTGAAGTGGATGCATGTGCAGCCTTGCATGGGGACGATTATGATGCAAGATGCCATCATTCCCAGTAGTTGTATATAAACCCGAGCTGGAAGCCAATGATTGGGTTGAAACTGGAGAACTAAAGCCTGAATATTGCGAATCCTGGCTGTGCTGGGAAACGGCAGAGCTTTTTGAGTATTTATCGTGGCTCCTAGGTAGTCCTGAGTATTGGCTGGTTGAAGATATGATTTTATCACATTGATTGTGAACCCTAGTTGATGTAGTAACTGAATTGTTCTGAAAGTGTGCCGAAGACATTGCTGGTACGTACTGGCTTTGATGAGCCAGTCGTCCAAGTATGGAAAGACATGGATGCTCTGTCTTCTCAGGTGAGCAGCTACTACCGCCAGAAACTTTGTGAAGACTCTGGGGGCAGTGGTGACTCCGAACGGAAGTACCTTGAACTGGAAGTGTTGACCCGCTTCCACAAACCTGAGGAATTTTTGATGAGCGGGGTGGATTGGAATATGAAAATAGGTGTCTTTTAAATCTAGAGTAGATAGAAAGTCGCCTTTCTGCAGAAGAGGTAGTACTTGTTGAAGTGTTACCATGTGGAAATGATCTGACTAAATGTAAAGATTGAGTTCTCTGAGATCTAATATTGGTCTGAAAGAACCATCTTTTTTGGGTATTAGGAAGTGAAAAGAGTACACGCCCGACCCGTGATGTTGTGGTGGTACGGGCTCTACAGCCCCTTTTAGAAGGAGAGACTGCACCTCTTGTTTGAGGAGGTGTAGGTGATCTGGTGAAAGTTTGTGTGACCTTGTGGAATGTTTGGAGGAGTGTTGATGAACTCCAGGCAGTAACCAGAACGGATAATTTGTAGTACCCAATTGTCTGTTGTTATTGACTGCCAGATTGGTAGAAAATCTGAAAGTCTTTCCCGACAGGTGTTAAGTGGTCGGGGGGAAGTGTAGGCAAGTCACTGTTTTGTTTTGGAGGGGGAGGTGCGTGTGTTTGAACCCCTACCCCTGCCTTTGCCGTTGTTACCTCTGTAACCCCCTCTGAAGTAACCCCTAGAGGGAGAGGGTTGGTTATTGCCCTTGTAAGTGGAGGTGGTCTCCGAGGAGGTATTTTTGTAGCCTCTGCGGTAGAAAGAGAGCCGAAAGGAACCACGGCTTTGTGTTGACTGAAGGGCTCCCATGGATTTGGCCACTTCAGTGTCCTTCTTCATCTTTTCTAGTGAAGAATCTACCACTGGGCCAAATAGGTGTTCCTTATCAAAGGGTGTATTTAATGTGGAGGCTTGAACTTCGGGTTTGAACCCAGATATGCGGAGCCAGGCATGTCTTCTTAAAAGGACGCTGGTGTTTACAGCTCTAGCAGCCGTGTCTGCAGCATCTAATTGCATTGTTAAAAATAAGTTGTCCTTCATGCACCAGTTCTTGTGCTTTAGATCTATGTTCCTGGCGCAAAAATTGGATTAATTGCTCCATCTCGTCCCAGTGCGCACGGTCGTATCGTGCTAGCAACGCCTGTGTTAGAGATACGCCAGAAGTTTGCTGCCTGAGAGGCCACCCTTTTCCCCCGAAGCATCAATAAGTTTAGATTCTTTATCTGGGGGTGGAGCATGTCCTGTTGTTTGGGAGTTGGCTCTTTTACTTGCTTTGGACACAACCATGGAGTCAAATGGTAATTGTCCCCTTATATATACTGGGTCCGATGGTGTTGGCTTGTATTTTTTATCTACTCTGGGGGTAAGAATACGAGCCCTGACAGGGTCGTTGAAGATGTCATCTACATGCCTGATCATCCCTTTGAGCATGGGTAGTGTGTGTGATGACTTTTGCGTGCTACTAAGGGTTTCAAAGAGGAAATCCTATTCTAGGGATTCTTTATGTAGCTGCACCCCATGGTAGTTGGCAGCTCTACCCAGTAATTCAATGTAGCCTACATGGTCATCCGGCGGAGAGGGCTTGTTAGGGTTCAAGTCAGGATCATTGCCTGTGGACGAATTGGTGTTGTAGTCGTCCCATGGGTCTCGTAGTAGCTGATCATCATCCCCATCCCCATTGCCATCATCCTGGTTGTCAGGTGTATGTGGTAGTGAATGCTCAGGTGAAATTGGTTGAAAATGAGGGGAAGGAGGTGATGGAAGAGGAGGAGGGGAAGGGTTAGTTCCAACAGTTCTCTTCTTCAAACGAATGTGATATTCCTCTTCTGTATCAGTCCTTCTTTTGAAAGTCACTTTAGTGGTGATGTGTCCAGGCTGTGGGTGAATATACAACACTTTCTGTTTCGGATCCGGTTTGTCGATCGGAGCTTCGAAACCGTGCTTTTTTGGTGATTTCGGCACATCTGACTGTTTCAGTGCCGAAGGTTTTGGTGCCGGAGTCTTAGGCGTTGGTGTCTTCGTATCCGAAGTGTGTTTCGGTGCCGAATGGTGTGGGTCGGAGCCGGACTTGCGTTTCGACCCCGAAGGTTTGGGCTCGGAGCGAGTCTTTTCGGAGCCGGAAGGCTTTTTAGTAGGCTTCGGTGCCAAGCAAGAAGGCGGGGCGTCGGAAGCGTGGTCTCGGTGCCGACCGGGCCCGAGGGTTGCACCGGAGCCTTCTTTTTACGTGGAGTTGGATCTTGGGATGAGGGGGGATCTGTACTCACAGTACATTGTCCATGTGGGATGTCTACCTCTTGGTCGGAGTCGAGCTCCGAGATGGGGATCGGCTCCTGCCCCTCCTCGTTTCCCATGGCCTCTCGGCCTCTTCGTCCGATTCAAAGATGACCGGAATGGAGCTTGTGTGCTGGCTCTGCATGTCGCGACGCCGAGCCCGACGGTCGCAAAGTGTTTTCTTGGAGCGGAAAGCCTGGCACGCGTCGCAGTCCTGTTCTCTGTGTTCGGGAGACAAACACAGCTTACACACTTCGTGTGAATTGGTGCGCGGGTATTTCGCGTGACACAGAGGGCAGAATTTGAAGGGAGTTCGTTCCATCGACTGCGGGTCAGCCCGACGCGGGTAGGCCCGACGGCCTTACACGAGCTTTCCAATCGAAAGATAGTTTTAATAAGTAAATACGATACGCGATAGAAAGAGAGACGCAATCGGAAACAATACTGTCGAGGGCGAGTGTCTTGCGCACCGAGGGAAACCGGAGGAACGGTGTCGAACCGGAGCGCAGTAATTTACGCCCGAACCCGATGGCGGAAAAAACAATCTAACAATGGAGTCAATGCCCATGCGCACTAGCACCGAAAGGAGGAATCACCTACCTCGTGACTGGAAAAGACTTCTTCAAAGAAAAACGAAGTGCAAACATCCAGACCCAACACTAGATGGCGGGCTATGCACAGCATGTGATCTACAGCTCACATGCCTCGAACCAAAGGTTTCACTTCTTTAGTACCAGTAACATTTAAATACAGAAATGAACAACAAAAAAGTAACCCGTCAATCTTAACACAAAGAGCCTTCCTCTGTGCCTCAACACCTTTTTCTGCGTTTTTGGAAACTTTTGATCTGTTTGATCTAGAAACAACATTTTTGGGGATAAAATCTGCAGATTATGAAGCAGATGATGGACTAAGTGCCAAATGTGACAAATTCATAATTATGTAAAAAAAATTAGCTGCTACAAAATTATGTAATTTCAGTGGCCCCTTATATATGTTACAGCATGGATAGTTTTATAGCATACACACCCTGAATAGGCTTGAAGTATGCACACTGTGGAGATGTCTAGGTATGCACACCCTGGAAAAGCCTTTATTGACTACACCACTGACTGGTATGAATTCCTAGATCGGTCGGAGCTATTTAGAGACACTCGCTTTTTCGGGGGGCAAAAGGCAATATTATCTAAACCAGTACTGCCTCCATAACTGCCACAAGAACATGAAAGGACTGGAATGCTCTGGCTTGGTGACAGTCAACTTGGATTCTCTCAATGTCCATAGGTTTGGAAATTCATAATGTATTAGTGTGTTAGTTGCAGCCCTATCTGATGCAAGGTTTAAAACAAGAAATGAGTTAGAGAGACTGGGTAGTATTAGGATATCTTCCTTACTATCCTTCTGGGGTCAACATGTTTCAACCCTACCATGGAGACAAGTGCATCCAGGGGCTTTAATTAGGATCATTGGATTCAACCTGTCATTTGGTCATCCATAGTCATTTCGCTAAGTGAAAATCTGGGGGCACAATCTGCACCTTAAATGTAGTATGTGGATTTCCCGGGTATCGCAGGGAAAATAAATAAACCCCAGAAAACAGTTTAAACAATGAAGTAATAAATACACTCCCTCCAATAGACAGTGAGAAAATTCAAGTTGACTCTCACCAGGCCTGTGCTTACATTCCTCTTCCCGATTCACAAAGGGACTTACGACTTGTAAAGTTACGAGTGCGGAATCTCTGCACTGCAGTGTGGAGATTCCGCCATGAGTGCGGAGATTGCGAACTTATGACTTTACGAGTCGTAAGTCCCTTTGTGAATCAGGCCATTAGGAAATATGCATTCACTCAACACATCCTTGATCCTCTGGTGGTGATCAGGGAGGACAGACATGAGTGAAACGTTGAGATACCACAAGATAATGTATGGGTTCCTGTTGTACGGGATAAGGACAATTTAATCTCATAGCCAGCAGGGCAAACATAGCATTCCTAATGAGTTACTTCTTCTTCGCCCAACTTTACCTGGCCGCTGTGTCACTAGAGGATTGACTGGAAATGTGTTAGACCTCTACTGAGGTACACGTTATAAATGAAGGTATTAAGAAGGTATACAAAGTAAGCTATGCTCAATGGTTGTAAAATAAGCAATTATTATAGGAACCTAAACTGGACAGAAGACTGGTGAGATTTGCTCTTCTTTAGAGAGGGCTGGGAAGTGATCTCCTGTTGAAAGATACAAAGTGGTACACTACAATTAAAGAGTGGAAATCCCGGCTGACTTATTCTACTGGATGCACCACTCACTCCAGCAGCATACCCGAGTTAGACAGGACAGCATGCTCCAATTAGGGATACATTTGAAGTAGAGGTGATGGGCACGAACTATGAAACAGACCAGGTGTGAAAGATGCTAAAGGGGTGCTTACCTGCACCAGGTTCGCTTCCAGATAAGAAGAGTGGCCTTCGTCCACACCCACGTACTCATGGCAATGCCAGTGCCAAACATCGCAAAAAGGTTGATCTTTTCCACCAGCAGGCTGGGACGGTTCTTGATCTCACAATCAGGAATTGGCTTGTTGGTCTGGGCGGCAATTGTTACGTTGGCCTCACATCTGGGAAAAGACAACAACAGTTTCACATACGGGCAGGTGGTAAACAATTACAAGGTTGCTGGAAGTTAAAAACATTAATAAAAGAAAAAGATTCTCTGTGTCGTGTTTTTGTTATAGAAATAATCCTCATGATCCTTTGGTGTATTTGATTAATCTCCAAGTTTGCATAATAGCAGTTAAACATTTTTTTTTTTAAATGTTACTTTCTAATAAAAAAAACTTTACAAATAAAATGGTTATTTTTGGTGGAATAAAGTGAACATCGGATTTGCATGGACATAACCCTAATACTAATTTCAAACTACACATTGGATGCAAGACTTCACAAGTAGTTTTATACCGTTTTTAATGGAAATGCCATTTATTTTAAGCTAGATGAACAAAAAAAGATATACTTGGAAATGAAAACTTCCAGTGCCCACTTGTCACAGAGTGAAGTCAATGGACAAATGGAGTGAAAAAGATTGAAATCACAATTCTGTGCTGACAAAAAGAGGGTGAATGAGTGACTGCCCCATGAATACATAAATTCTTGAATCAACAATTTAAATTTCATTAAATCTAGAAATTGCACCGTATATTTTTTTTGCTATTGGCACAAAACTGATTAAAGGGATAGTGGGGATTTTGAAGTTGATATTTTAAAATTCCAATCTCCCTTGAGAACCGAGACAGCGTCTTTAAGAAAAAATAATTTTGCCTCCTGCTATTTGGTAAATACACAAATGTCCTCCTCACCCTTTTCTGAAGAAAGCCATGGGAAGATATGCTTGCCCCCGGTGCAGCCTGGCAGTTGGTCCTACATTTTAGCCAAATGCACCATCAAAATCATCTGATAAGCTCAGACTGCAGTGAACCAACTTTTTGATTATCTTTCTAAAGTTAACTGCTGGATGGAACATAACTATATAAAAATGAGCAAAGATAAAACGGAAATCCTTTGTCCATTAAAACAACCTCTTTTTTGGAAACTACATTTCTGGCCTTCACATCTAGGTCCGAAACCAATGTAAGTGCCAGTGTCAATAGTCTCAGCTTTAACTCTGGTCCCTCATTTAAATGCAGTTGTTAAATCATGCTTTTTTAAACTTCTGTTTGAAAAAATGCATTTATTAATTATTTTCGTTTCCCCATAGGATACGACTGCTTAATACATATGCATCTTCCTTCCTGGATAACTGCACCACAATCTACCTTGACCGCCCAGATTTTTTGGACCATAAATTGCAACTAATCCAGAATTATGTGGCCAGATTGGCTCTTGGTCTCTGCCCAAGGGATCATAATACTGCAGCCTTGGCCTCTTTGCAAGTGGTTGCCTGTAAAAAAACATATTCTTTTCAAGTCTATGTGCCTAATTCATAAAGCAATGTTCAGTTTTCTTCAGTTTCCTCTCCACATGCACTTTTAGTGGTACCAGCCTACTAGAGATCTCCACATTAAGACAAACTCATGATTCCCAAGTTCTGTGTAAGGTCCATGGATGGATGCGCAGTCTCAGTTGCTGCAGCCACATTGTAGAATGAGTTACTGCTCTATCTACGCAAGGAAGACAATTTATTCAAGTTCTGTGAAATGCTCAAAACTTGGCTGTTTCCCTAATATTTGATCTTGGTACATATCTTTTCTTGCAGCAGTTTTTCTTTCAGTTGGATGGTCTTTGTGTTCTTGTGTTAAGCATCAAATTACCCAAAGTGGGTTAACGCATGCGTTTTATAAAATGAAATAAATTATATTGGCGTTTTCACAAAGCCCCTCCCTCTACAAAATGGCTGAGGAGCACTGACTTTTGTGATTGAACTGAAGAAATTGTTTAACAAACGAGGGGATGCCCAGACAAACACCAAAGAATTTTGGGTCCATGGAAGGAATGTTGTGTTTTGTTTGCCAAGGTGCATGTATACAGATGCATTCTCTCAATGCACATTTTATTAGCCACAACAATTGCACCTTATGCAGACCATACACTATGTGTGCTTCCTTCAATGTAACACTGTACTTTATTTATTGAATGGTATTAAATATCTGAAAAGAAATTGCATATAAAAAAAACTAAAAAACGTTGATATCACAATGTCAGCTTCACCAATGGGGTTTAGACAAGATAGGCATAGTGATATATGCATTGTGTCTTTGATGAGGCTTTTTCTTAACATTTTCTTATGTTTCTCCCTGGTATATGTTAGACACCAAGAAGCAAGTCACAATGTCATATAATGATATTGCTTACCTACCCACTTTACAATTCTTTCATTGTACTATTTGAATGTAGTACCTTGCTAGATGGCATTTCGGGCCAGATTCTCAATGTTATTGATAGTGTAATTTTGATTATATCTGTATACCGAGCTGTCTGATATTACATTTGCAAATTAATGTTTATACAGCACTACCCTTTTTACACATTAATAAGAACTTTAAATGTACTACATTTTGTCATACTGAACTGTACATTGCACATTTTGTCTGTCTGACTAACGGTGGCCTCGTTCTGAAAATAGCATAACCAAGCAAGTCAAGTTCTTTCATGGTAGCTTGTCCAACTCTGTTCAAGGCATCTCACATTCTTCCCACGTGAAGAGCTGAGCACCTGCTTGTTACCTGCTTGTTAGTGTTTATCTGAAGTTTCCATCTTGTCACATGTTCTGTCCACCGCTTATTGTAATGAGAAAAATGTATAAATGAAGAGTAGAACTGTAAAGATTTTATGTGCTCCATCTGATCAGACGGATGAGCACTGGTCAGTTGAAATTGCAAAGTACAGTTACAATTTTTAATGCTTACTTGTTATTTATACATTAAACGTGTTACACTTCTATGAACTTTTCTGAGTGTCTGAATTCTTTGACGCTATTTTCATGTGTAAGTTCACTCCATATGTTCAAATTGCCTTTTTATGTCTGGCATTAGCCAAGACCATTTAAGTTTATTAAAATCATATGTATAATATGCTCACTTATAGGGCTTTCAGCCATCCCTCCTCATCCATTTGTCTGCTATTTTGTTGTTCACATTTATCTTTCGTTCACTACAGTCTACAGTCCCGGGTAATGGGTCAGCCCACTTCAGCCATCGGTAACTTCCCCGAGTGCCAGCATCCTGTCCTTTCATAAAGAGCACGTGCACACACAAAGTAGTTTCCTTAACTTCTAGGGACTACTGTGGGGGGGAAAAATATTTTTGCTTTTAGGCAATGTTTTTATTTTTATATTGATGAGGGCCTGGCAGCTTCGCCAACAATAAGGTTTTACAAAAAACATGCTAAAACAAATAAAACAAGGACAAAGCCAAACGGCTGGCAGACAAAGCCAGACCTACTGGCTTTGCTAATGCTTGTTTTAAGAATCTAGCCACTTTGCTATTCACAAAACAGTTTTAAAAATCATAAAAAATATTTACTCTCAATAGCTAGCACACCAGAGATCTGTGTGCTGAGGGCCTTCCCGCATGGGGGTAAAATGAAACACAGAAGTGTGGTGGTAGATTTGATGCTAATACCTACTTACCAAGGGTAAATTGGGTGTGTGTTGGAATCTACTGAGGCTCCTCTATTCAAGCTGTGGAAAATAGATGTGGTGAAGTGCACCACAGCAGAAATAGTGACTCTCAGAATGATAGCTGTGAGGGTGGCCAAAAGAGACCGACTGGAGGCCATGGCGACGGGGCAGGTGTCATTCCTTGGGAATGTGGAGGAGAGACTCCCTTCAGAGAAGAATTTTGCTTTCAAAGTCAAGCTATAAGTACCAAACTAAATAAGATGAAATGAGCTTATATGTGATAAATTATGTGAAGGATTCTGAGGGTGCCACCACAGCGGTATCTGAAGGTTAAAAGTATAGCTCTTTTTAGATCTGGACCTGAACTTGTGTGCTACATTGTGTACAGGATATATGCTTGTGAACAATGATTTATCTGTAGAGGTGTGGAAGAGGGGATTCTGTTTGAATTGTGGGTTGTATGCTGTGAAAATGCCAATAAAATAGGTTTTAAAAAAACCATATTTGTAGCTTTCTTTTATTTAAGCATTTTTGTATTTAATACTACTATGTTAATCCACCCATGATTTAACCTGCTAGGTCTTCCTCTCAAATGTTATGAAAGGCTAGACAAAAACGTGGCTCTCAGATAAGACTCTTTATAGCCATGACTCCTTATTTCATTTCTTCTGGGGTCTACTGCAACTAATCGGAACACATGAAGTATGTTCTTGGCTTTTTCTAATACTTCAGCTTCTTGTATCAGATATCTGAAGGAGGAGTCTAAAACTTACACCTTGTACCACCTGGCATAATGTATTCAGTCATTAAAAACTCCAACCGTCTCATGAGACAGACAATACGAAGTACCGATTTGGGAGACAGAAAAACACAGAGGTGCCCAAAAGAGACAGAAGAAATAATTGGAAGTTCATAAATGAGGACATTGTGGTAATGTTTCCATAGTTGTCAACAGGAAAGCAGAATCCATGGCAATTTAAGAACAAGATGTAATTCACAGCACACTCAAAAAATCGACAATAAGTGAGTCAAGGCTAGGCTCTTGAGGAGAACCTGTCAGATAGTTGTCCTTTCACCAAAACATTTAAGCATTACAGTTTAGGAAGTGAATAGTTTGTTATCAACAAGACAATGCGTGAAGTCCTGCTGTACAATCCAGAAAGATATAGTTTTTTTCGTTTAGGAAAACAAATCATTTCTAAATAAAATACCAAGAATTCAAAAAGGAATGCTGGCCTATACTCTGAGATAAGAGATTTCTTTCTAGAGGGGAACTTATCTCTCTTTTTACTCCACAAATTCAAATGATATTAAAGATCAAAAAAGACACAAGCAGAGTCAAGTGTATCAGAGATTAGAAAGGACACAGGGAGAGTCAAGTGCATCAGAGATAAGAAAAGACACAGGGAGAGTCAAGTGTATCAGAGATCAAAACGGACACAAGCAGAGTCAAGTGTACCAGAGATCAAAAAAGACCTAGGGAGAGTAAAGTGTATCGGAGATCAAAAAACACACAGAGTCAAGTGCATCAGAGATAAAAAAAAAAAAAAGACACAAGCGGAGTCAAGTGTATCAGAGATCAGAAAGAACATAGGGAAGAGTAAAGTGTACCAGATATCAAAAAAGACACATGCAGAGTCAAGTGTACCAGAGATCAGAAAGGACATAGAGAGAGTAAAGAGTACCAGAGATCAGAAAAGACATAGGGAGAGTAAAGTGTACCAGAGATCAGAAAAGACATAGGGCGAGTAAAGCGTACCAGAGATCAGAAAGGACATAAGGAGAGTCAAGTGTACCAGAGATCAGAAAAGACACAGGGAAAGTCCTTTAGTACTCCGCCAAAGGAGTGCCAGAGGCCGAGTATATAAAGCTTGTGACGGTAAGCGGTGACTTCCCAGAGCTATCCCACAATCACCATGTATACATAGAATTTTGTCAGTGTCAACGAAGGCGTGGCTGTTACTTATTATGGAGTTCTGGCACTTAACACAATAAAAATAAAAGTATAGATTGCCTAGAGAGAATAAAAAAGGTTCCAAATATTTTGTCACTGTAGGTGATTGGAGAGCATCTGATTCATAAAGGGGAGCAGATTCCTGTGTTAAGTGACCAAACAGGAAAAATGAATGAACCCCAAGTTGAACCTTCTTCACCTTAGACAGGCGAGGGAGGTGTAGATGTGCAGATCGGTGATGTTGAGCAGGCATTCAAGGAAGGAACATACACTGGAAGTAGACAGGGCCAGTTTTGTAATAGGCTCAATGAAAAAAACATGCAACACCGCCATTAATAACGTGGACACTGCAAAATCTCACTGACGATTTCTAACAACTCTTGTTCCACCTGCTCTTTGGTTTGGTTAATAATCCGCAGTAGTGCGCATACTCCAACCACCCCACTTACAGAACATATTCCCGGAAGCTGCGCTCCCACTCAGCCTGGTTGAAGAAGTCGTAGAAGTGGCAGCCGAATGTGATCAGCACAAAGCCAAAGGCGAGGAATCCAAAAATACCTGCAGGAGAGGAGGACAGCAGGTAAGCAGAAACCAACGCAAAATGGGGGGTAACTTTATTGGAGAAATTACTGGTACTTTTCAACAGGACACCATTACACATAGTGTGGTACCATCAGCAACTCGCCACACAATTGCAACATATTTAAAAGAACAAAGCCAGCATAACTCAAAAGTAGATGGGATTATACGGTCAGGTGTACCTAGACTACGTTTTCACATATCACAAACGAGTCCTGTAGACAGTTTTTAGTTGGAGTGCACAAGCTACACACTTACCTAACCGTACCATTGTTTCATTAATTTTACTAGCAGCTTTTTCGCTCAGCAGCCCAGGGTGATTACTTTTTATGGAGAACAAAGTCATTACACCTAAAATAAATAAATAAATAAAATGAATGAATACATAAATAAATAAGAAAACAGATAAGTACTCAAATACCGTGTATGTGCTAGCTTCCAAACTGAACAGCACATAAAATATATTATATTTTTATTTTAAAGGGGTCTATTTACTTTCACTTTCTTGATGTGCCGAGTTAAAATGATGGGGCAGTTTATTGAAACATAAAATCTGGTTAACCCCCTCAGCACTGAAAACATTAGCAATGGGCAAACACCCATGGCAACTCTCAGCCCGATTTGCAATTTTTTTCCACAACTGTGCATGTTGGAAAAAAATGTGCAGACATGAATTTACAAAGTACAGAAGCAATTATGTTAATTTCACTGTGCGCAAGCCTCTTATATAGCACACATGCAGAGTGGACTTTCACAAAAACTCGCACAAAGGCACATAATAGAAGCACCCCTCATTCACAAAGGAATATGCCTGCTTCTGTGCTTTCCCCTCTCTCATGACAATAAGCAATTGAGATAATGCACATATGGGACAAACATACTTTATGGCGGAGCAACTCCACCCACAAAATATAACCTTTGACCACGTAATGCTTTATACATTACATGTACTTAATGATTACTGAATAAAGACAATGGTTCAAACAAGAGAAAAAAATTGACTGATTCATTGTGGCCATTTTGGTGGCGATAACAGTCGCTGTAGTCTGCAAATGGTCAGTGATAGGAAAGTAACCGTACCTTTTATTAGGAAATAGCCTCCCACAATCAGCACTACGCCGATAGGAGCCAGAACAAAGCCTGCCCGGTAGCGGTAGTTCTTGTATCCCACGAAGCAGATCCCGCTGACGGAATCCCCATCCACCTGTACACAGCAGAAGCAGGGGTTAGTTTTTTAATACACTGCATCCGGGGTCACTTTCCTGTTGGACCACCAATGCATTTCTTTCCCGCCTGTCATCCACCCTCCCTTACGATCCTTGCCTTCATTGAGCTTGGACTTGAATTCGGGTTTAACGGTGGAGAATGGCTCAGGCATGGTGTTAATTTTCAATTCTATAACGCACGCAAAGCACCAAGACATTATCAAATAGGAACATTATCAGCAAACATCCGTGCAACTTATGTTACAGAATTGTTAAGAGCACACATTCTGTCCATAGTATGCTCAGAGAATTCGTGTATGTACCTTCAGGCCTTGGACTCGAGCATCCTATGACAGACCGGAGTCGAGGCCATCCAATGCACAGTAAAAACACATTTCCTTTTGTCCAGTCTTGCATCACTAACATTCACCAACCAATAGAAAGTTTAGAATGTTGCTTTATTTGATGATGTCAGCTTGAGAAATGAGACGCATTGTGACATCATTCCCTCGATTGTCACTGCAGTACTTCCGGTTATTCAATTCTTGTTTCAATTCATCTTACCATTGGTCATAAAATAGGGACTGTTCATGTTTTTATCTTATCTTTTCCGCTTCATAAAGATACCTTTAAATAAACGAAGAGCAACCTACCCCTAAGAGCTGACTTGGCTTCAAATCTCAATGAGGGCTCAATAGCTTGGCATGTTTTGATCACTAAGGAGCAGATCCAGGAGAGTGCATGCTAATGAAGATGGTTTATATGATGAAACTCTGTACCTGAGCAACAGCGAGGATTGCAACCGTGAGGACGAAAGGGATGGACCAGGTGACAAGATGGAAGTAGGAGGTCCTTCCTGACAACGGCTGGTAGGTGGTGCCAAGCGCCTTGAACGAGGCATGCCAAGCATAGGTCAGCATAACGAACCAGATGACCCCGGACATCAGGGAGTAATAGACGATAACAAAGATGATGACACAAGAGAGTGTCTCGTTGGACCTGTGAACAAATGGAATCATTATTGAACATGGAGGTGACCGATGCCTACATTACAACACACATATGCCGCTCACAAACAAGGTGAGAGCATCCGCATTCACCAGTGCTCCGTCACTTGCATTTAACTGCAGCCTACTTGTGAAAATAACTTTGTAGAATTTCGATTATCCAAGTGTTATCATCTATACTGGTTTTGGCATATACCAACAAACACACATAGGCGCACTGTGCCAGTTTGAGCTCCCAGATACCCCGAGGGGGGACAGTGTGCGCTTTACAAATGCTTGATTGAGCCATGGTGCACCTTTCAAAAGGTGCACCTGGCGCAGACCTGGATAGCGTGCCCTCTTATCATAAATGCATTACCACCAGGCCAACTGCAAACTTGCGGCTGCCCTGGAGCCAGCGCACTCAGGGAAAGACGGAGCAGCTACTTACAAGCTGCTTGTGTTTCACAGTTCGGGTCACAGTGGGGGCGGCAGCTGCCTGCACTTTAAAGAGGCGACAAGAATCCCCCTGCAGGCGAATACAGTGAGTGACTGCACCCGCTTGCAGGGGGATGCCTGGGTCGGTCCATGGGACATCCAGGCCCCCCTCCAGACCACTACCCTCAAGGAGTGCACTGACAGTGCACCACCTTTTTGCAGTGCATCGTCAGTGCACCTCTTAAGGGCCCGTTTGCTTCTATGTCCGCATCCGTATTAGGGCATGGACGCAGAGGAAAAGCGATTCCCTCATTTGCATACAGCCACGCCTTATGCAAATGAGAGAATGCCCTCTCAAGATAGCGCTTGCGCTACATGTGCACCAGCTTTATCAGTATTACAGCAGGGACCACACATCTCTGCGACTCCTTCTGTAACACTACAGTGCCACGATGGAGAAAAAAACAGGCACACATGCCCATGCACTCATGGAGCACTGTATATATACAGCCCCTGAGACCATATTATACATGGGGTGTACGGTCTCTGTGAACTCACAAACTCGCACTGCCCTGGTAGCGGCGCACTCAGTGAAATATGGAGTGTCTACTTCTAAATCGCTCTGTTTCACAGTGCTGGCAGCAACCCGCCACAGGTGTGGTGAGTGATGGCACCCACCTGCAAGGGATGTCTGGGGGGTCCATGGGACCCCTTTCAGCACTCCAGAGGGCTACCTCAGGGGCGCGCTAACAGTGTGCCACCTTTTTGTGGCGTACTGTTCATGCACCTCCTAATGGCCTGTTAGTCTCTATGCCTGTGTTCATATTGGAGCATGGGCGCACAGGCAAAGTGATTCCTTCATGTGCATGGGGCCACACACCCATGCAAATGAGACTCCTCTCTCAAGATAGTGCTGAAGCTACATGTATTTCAGCGCTGTCAGCATTACAGACGGGGCTGCAGAAGCATCTACGGCCCCCTCAGTGCTTAATTTGTAAAAATTAAGTGCCAGGGCCCTCATCAGGAGGCCACTGCAGCCTACACCACCCATTGACCCTGCCAGCGCTGCCAATGACAGTAACAAACCATCTACTGACCATCTCACTTTATGCCAAGTGTGACAATTCAGACTATTCCAGGCCCCCAGAGCTATAAGATTAGCATGGGCGGCAGGTAATAGTCATTTTAGCATGTATTGAATTAGTAAACAATTGTTGTTGTGCTCACTCTAAAATCAGACAAACAGTCCACCATGTGGCAGACTGTCATAAGTGCCGGTGCTGCCAATTAAGTGCCGGTGCCGAGAACCAGAAACCACTGCCTCAAATTAAGCCCTGGGCCCCCTTATGTAATACCATGGTGCCCCGGGGGCGCATAAAAAGGGTGCACAGCCCTGTTGCATCCCCGGGCTACAATGATTAATATGGCTCCTCATCTTCTCACTTGAATTACGATTAGGGCTCCTTGTTTTATGTTTTTTTTTTTTTTTACATTTCTGTCTATTTATTGTTTAATAATTTTGTCTGTATTTATCCATATTTATTTTGGGCTATGTAAAAAAATTAAGCGAAAACTAGTATTTTTGTACATTTATTTAAGTAGTAATTGTACACTCAGACACGAACACCTGACCAGTTTCAATGATATGACTACCCATAAATGATAAACCAATCCACTGGTGTGATATGTGTATATCTACAGCTGTTTAAGCCTCATTACGGAACTTTCTCTTTTTTTTTATTTTTTAACTTCCTTACCTGTGACCTGCATAGCTATTGCTTTTTGAGTGATTGTAAATGCTGTCAGTCATGACTATGACTGACAGCATTTACAATCACTCAAAAGCAACTCAATTTCCGTTTTTATCCGTATTTATAAATAAATACAGAAAGGAAAATAGATAGATTTCCTTCTCTATTTATCTGTAAAGATTAGTAAAAACGGAAAACTGGGAGCCTTAATAATGATTTCTGAAGTGCATATTCTAATCTTGGATGGTTCGGGATCTTAGAACTGCATGAGGTACGTAGGCATGAGCGCCGGACTGAGTCCCATTCATTCAGTTAGTTTCCCTTCTTGAACACTTTGGAGGCCACTAGGATGTACCGGGGTATGTTTTTGGAGACAAAATACTGCGCACGCACCCAAGGTAATGGCTGCACACTACACCACCATCTCAGAGTCCTCACAGTGTCTGCAGAAGCAACATTACCATTGCTTTATGGAGGGACCACAGAACCGGTCATTAGCTGCTCGAAGACCAGAGGACTAGTTCACATGTTGTCAAAAAAGCTACTGAAATCAACAAGTATTCAGGGAGAGCAATGCTGGGGAGACACCAAGGAGAACAACCCAAGCGAGTGCATGCTGCAAGTGAGAGACCTGATTCATAATCAGTGGATGAGACTGCATCAGTCTTGTATGGGACCCTCCCAGGTGGTGGTGCAGTCTGGATGAACCAGAGTTAGCACAATCCTGATGTGATCAAGATGGTTGGCAACAAAAGCACTTAGTAACTAGTCCTAAACCCGAAGAGACGCTCAGACCAGCACTCAGGTGGGAGCTCTGATGCATCCATTTGCTAGCAATAGTGGGATCTCAGCATGTTGGGTCGTCATCACCGGGGCGTCAGATTCTCGATCCTTAAAGTTTGCTGCTTGAAAAACATGTAAGACCAAACCTCGGGATTTAGGTCATTTTTCAAACAACCTACATAAAATAGAGCTCCTTGTTGTTACAGACTATATAGAGGTTGGCCAGCAGGTGGTGCTAGAGTACTGTTCATTGTGACAGTGAAACCAGGTAATATGAAAGTGCCCGTGGTACTCCTTTCCACTCAGCAATTCACCAATGATTACGGCGTGATTCGATTCAGAGTGGGAAAGGATACACTCAAAGAAGGGTTGGGCAAACTACACTTCCTGTCTTATCAGTTTACTTATGGAAGAGGGTTTGTACGTATTCTTTTTATATTAACCTTGAACCATTCATCATCACCAATGTTCTATACACATAACAATGAATGAATAAAAGTTTGTGTCAATTAACAAAAATTGTTACAAAGGAGGTCAAGCAAAATGTCTCCAACTCTTACTTTCTTCAATTGTAGTTGATACATGTTTGACAGATCTGATATACGTCACTAAAGCATAAAAAATAGATCTAAAAGCACAGCACTTAAGATGTGCGAAACAAATAAAATCGGTATAAGAACAGATGTTAAACCCATAAATTAGTTCTAGTCCGTGACTAAGGCTTTGACTAAAATTTCTTTCGCCTTGTGTGCAAATTTCGCTGATCTGTCCAGTTCCATTGGGATCTCCAGGTTAAAAAAGGTTTCAGTGCAAATACATATTCGATGTTTTAAGGGCAGCGGTTTCAGTAAAGTGCGGCGTGCGTGGCTTTGCCTAAAAGTTCTTTCACCGTGTGTGCAAATTTTGCAAATCTGGCCAGTTCCATTGGGATCTCCAAATTAAAAAGAAGTTTCATGGCATCCGTGCAAGTGCGCGTTCCATATTTTAAGAACAAAGGTTTCAGTAAAGTGCGACGTGCATGGGTCAAGCTATGACATGTGCAAACCAGATTAACCATGGATTCCGCATACGGGTGACAAAGTCTACAAGTGGAGACCGCCTCTAAAGCTTTCCAGCGCGTGTTGATATCTTTTATTGGCAATACCATAAGTCTCACTGTTAAGATTTGCTTTAAAATTGACTTTTTTAGGGCGGCGTCAAGATATGACTGCCTTAGTCTATCTTCGTAGGAGCTTACTAATAATCCCGATGTTACTGCTCGAGCGCTCCAGTTCCTTCATGTCATCTTCCTTGGATAGTAGTCTGACTGGTTTCTTTAATATAGATTTTAAAGTACCAGGCTGATGAATAAAATCCTGCCATTTAGTCATATCAAGGTGCAGTTCAGTGCAGGCAGTGTGCAGGCCTTTACTCCACGAGTTGTTACCTTTCATAAAAATTACTTTTAGAATTGCTTTCATTGTGTGCGGAGGGGCGGCACAGGTCCCTCGATAAAACCGAACGATAGATGCCCAATGCTCATGACTTTGTTTGTTTAGCCCGAATTCCAATCGTACCAGGGCATTCCGGGCATGGGCTGGAATCTGGAAGATCTGCTTGAATGCTCGACAGTTGACACGTTCCATGATATTGATAAATGTTGCGGGGAATGCTAATTGGCCGTATGTAACTGAGGGGAGAAGCTTAGCACTTATGACCTTTCTAATGGGTTTGGTTGATGGGCTGCTTAGATTAGAATTCAATTTACATAGGGCATACGTCACTGCCTTGGCTTTTATTTCGATGGATGCAGTGTAGGCTTCCCGTTGCTCATGAGCCAAACCCCCAAGTAGTTATATTTGGTTGTTGTTGCTATTTTCAAGTTGCCCAATCTCCATTGTTGTCTTAGTTTGTTGGCATACTTCCCAAATATTACTACCTTGGTCTTCCCTGCATTTGCTCTTAAATCATTATTGTCGTTATAGCTGCTTAGTGCTTCCAATGATCTTTGCATGCCGGTTTTGGTATGGTCCAGTAGCACCATGTCGTCTGCGTACTGCATTAAAAATAGTCTGGTTGGACCAATTTTAGGGGGTAAAAGGTTGGCATTAGATATTGTTTTGCCGAGGTCTGCCGTGTAAAAATTAAAAAGCAGAGGTGCCAATACGCAGCCTTGTTTTAGCCCTCAGTCTGTTTGGATCTTTTTGGTGGCTGAATTCGTCGCGAGTTTCACCCGTACCCAAGTTCCAGTATAGAGACTAATTATTGCTTTCAGCAGCATTGCCGGTATCCCCCAGTTTTGTAGTTTCCGCCAAAGCCGACTCCGATTAACGCCGTCAAATGCAGCGGAGTAATCCACGAAGCATGCAAAAACTGTGGCTGCTTTTTCTGAGTGGACTGTTCTACCAGGTAAGCGAGGGCTAAGATGTTGTCCACTGTTGACGCTCCTGGCCTGAAGCCGGATTGGTAGGCTGGTAGGATTTCATTCTCGTCAGCCCAATCCTGCAGGTCTTGCAAGAGGAGGCTTGCGTATCCTTTTGCCTCGATGTCCAAGAGGGCAATCAGCCTATAATTCGATGGGTCCCCGGTGTTGCCCTTTTTGTGAATGGGTTGCAGCAGAGAACCTTTCCAGGTCTCCGGAATCGTTGAATTGGCCAGGCAATACTGATAGAGCGGCGTAAGTATGGTTCCCCGGAAGTCACAATCTTCTTTAAAGAGATGTCCTGGTAAGCCGTTGGGGCGCGGTGCCCCGTCCTTTCTGATGTTTTTTAGAATTGTTGTCACACGATTCCCTGCGACCAGAGGTTCAGATGTTACCTCAGTGCTTGGAGGAAAGGTATTGGGCAGACCAGTGGTGATGGAAAGGCATTGGTGGTGCAGTGGAGTCTGATTTGAAGCGCAACAGTACAATGTAGTCACATAGGTGATCCATGTGTGGCTTGCGACCACGTTGCGCCAATCGTGGCCATGCCCTGAGAGCCTGTTGATATATGACCAAAATTCCGCCTGTTTGCTTGGAGTCAACAGGCTGAAAATATACAGCCACTGTGAATCTTGCTGTGGTCTTTTGAAGTCCCATACATTTTTCCTATGTGTTTTCCTTGCTAGGAGTTGATTTTGAAGTGTTTTGTCTTTTCCCTCTCGCTTGTGGATGCGGGTGGCTGTTCTCAAGGCCCGCTTACTTTGTTCCACCTTTCCTCACCGGGGTTGAAGTTGGCAGCAAGCCCTTTCTCCAGAGGCTCGATGGTGTTTTGTTTGTTTGCCTATCAAAAGGTGGTACACCTCTGTCGCCAGTTTGATCGAATTCTCAGAAACATTGCCTGCTGTGAAGTCTTGGGCAAGTCTGGGCCAGTTGCTTTTCCACTTGCGTAGGTCTGATGTGTCTATTTTATTCCATTTTAGTCTCCTCAATAGGGCATGTATTTCCTCCCCATTGGCTTGACCCAAAAGGGCGATGGGCGGAAGACAGGCCTTTTGTAGTGTAATGACTATGGCCAAGGGGAGATGGTCGCTAGTCTGGAGCAAAGGTTTTTGGGATTCTGACACTTGTCCGTACAAGCGATTGCACGTGAAGACATAATCAATCGTGGATTTGTTTTTCCCCTGTAGTTCTTTATTCGAGGCTACCTTGGACGGATGAGGTGTTTGTATTGATTTTAATCTGTACGTTTTTAGAAATGTATTCATTAGCGTTCCAGCCCTGTCCATAGGCGATGCTTCATCTGGTGCAGTCCTTAGGTTTTGGGTGTTAAAGTCCCCAGCCATTATGGTCCCACAGTTTGGCTGACTGCTTAATAACTCTTCAAGTGTGTCCACTAGAGCCCTCATCTCGCTGTATCTAGGAGCCTCCTTGCTGTTGAAATAGACGTTCAGGATCACTATCTCCGTTGGGCAGCCTTTCGATTTCAGGCCTTGCAGAAGAATGGCTTGTACCATGTCCGTGTTTAGTAGAGATTTGGCTTTTATGTTGCTGCTGATTCGTGTGTATATCGATAGGCCCCCAGAAGGTCTTCCGAATATGTTGTACTTTTTTGCTAGCTGCTGAAATTCAGTGAAGCCTGGTATGACCGCTGGGGCAAGCAACCTAGTTTCTTGTAGGCATAGCAGGTCCCCAGACTGTAGGAAATCAAATGCTTCCGTATTTTGTAATGTGGTTTTTAGCCCGTAAACATTCCATGAGATTACTTTCACAGTGTTATTCATTCCGCTGCTGGGGCTGCCGTTTCTTTTTGTGCTAGGAGCAATTTAATCTCGGCGGTGTTCGGGTTATTGCTATTCCCTCTTCGGTGTTTCTATATTGATCCATATTTCCTCTTTCTGTAATTATGCGCCTTGTTTGAGTAGAGTTGGGCGAAAGGTATATTCTTAAATTAGTGTACAGTTTTAAGGCAACCTTTCAATAAGTAATAGATAATTACTGATAAGTGAACAATAAAAACCAGAAAGAACCAAAGACAACAGATTATTTATCAAAAATACAAAAATGAGCATTTATTAAATATTGAAACTGAGAACATTGTAATAATCATACATTCCCTTTCGTATCCATCATACAGACTCACATGCACACTGAATGCAATTTTAAAAACATTGTTGGAATGATGACATTTTGTTCGACAATAGTAAATTGACAGAATATATTATACAGATTCAGTTAGGAACTGAGTGGCACAAATTCAAATGACTGGTGGTATTCTACGCGCGTTTCGGCACTACAGAAGTGCCTTCATCAGGAAGAGGGCCACAGTAGAGAACAATTGACGAATCTGTGAATAAAAGGTGTCTTATCAATAAAGAAGGTTCTTTCTGAATTACATTGGACAATAAATATACAATGAAAGACATTTGCATTGAAATAAGCGAGACTCATGAAAGCAAAAGTAAAGATGACACAAGATAAGACTCTAATAGTACATAGCGTGGTTAGTGAAATGAAAGCAATATGTGAAAATGGTGAAAAGGAAACCCAATGTGAATAAAGGAAAATAAAGCCAAGAATTTTATCTATATACACGGTAGTGACCCCTATTCGTGTCTTAATCACATACTTCGTTTATCGTGACAGAGATAGTGGCTCTAAAATATACCTGCTATCAATTGATATTGAGAGGACCAGTCGTATAGGACAGTACTTGGAGACAAAGACGTTCTTAAAATTGCATTCAGTGTGCATGTGAGTCTGTATGATGGCTACGAAAGGGAATGTATGATTATTACAATGTTCTCAGTTTCAATATTTAATAAATGCTCATTTTTGTATTTTTGATAAATAATCTGTTGTCTTTGGTTCTTTCTGATTTTTATTGTTCACTTATCAGTAATTATCTATTACTTATTGAAAGGTTGCCTTAAAACTGTACATTGATTATATTTGTTTCCCTACTCTAAGGAACCTCATCTGAATTGTAGGGGGCCTCTTCGTTTGCGCTTATATTCTTAAATTAGGAAATGCTGTGGTACGAGCAATGTGTTGTGTCCCTTTTAGGATGGATTTTCGCAGACTCTGTATCTGTTTGGTATTGGCTCCAATTTTTAGCATAAATGGGTATTTCTCCTCTTTAGGGATGTGTACCATGATCCCCCAATTCGCGAATCGATCTCTCTGTCATAATTTTTTGGGGTATGTTTTCCTTTTTCCATTTTAATACTGATGACTCTCTTTTTGTGTTGCTACCCAATACCTTAAATTGTACTTGGATGAGGTCTGCGGTCGTGATGGAGGAGAGCTCTGGAATGTGTTGGAAGATTTGTAAGATGTTGGACCTGTTTAATATGTCGGAGCTTCCCCGTGATGAATATTCAGGTGTAAAAATTGTGATGTTATTCTCAGCTTCCCTATGCCCTTGTGCCCTTTGGTTGGCGGCGGGAGAGTATGTGGCCGGGCTTTGTGTGTTTATCGTGGTTTCTCCGATGTCTTTATGGGCGACTTTGATCCCCCGGGGCTCATTGTTGTTCAGTAATGGGTGGACTGTCATATCTCTGTCCGAGTTGTAGGACCGAAGTTCCAGCTTGTGGCTTTCTTGGTCCTGCTCCGCAGGGAGGCTACCTGTAACGTCGGTTTGTAATGGCACTTCAGGCACTTGGTGGGGCTGCTCTTCCGTCTTGTTAGTCAGCCTCTCCTCAATGAGCGGACTTGTGGTTGATTTGAGTGTTGGTTTATTGTTTGGCTGGCCATTTCCTGGCCTAGCCCTAGATCTTTCCTTTTGAAAAATCGGGAAGAGTTTCTGTGGCTCCAGACTCTTTTGTGTGAGAACCTTCTTTGAGTAAATGTTTTGACTCCGAATGCCATCTAGTTCTCTCAGGCCCAGCTGTTATTCCTTTGCCCGGCTGCGTTGTTTGATGCTTTTAGCCTGTTTTTCCAACCGTTTCTTTGCTCTCCTGGAGAGTGTTTTGCCGGGTTCTATGGTGTGTTCCAGATTAATTGCCCCGCTGATGTTACTATGCAGGGTCTCGCCTGTTACGATTTCCTCATATTTAGATGTGCTTTGGCACATCACTGATGCCAGCTGCGAAGATGATGGAGGTGTATCCGTGCACAAAATTGGTTTGCTGACTTGAGTTTTAGT
This sequence comes from Calotriton arnoldi, assembly GCA_963921515.1. Taxonomy (NCBI): domain Eukaryota; kingdom Metazoa; phylum Chordata; class Amphibia; order Caudata; family Salamandridae; genus Calotriton; species Calotriton arnoldi. The sequence goes on from CAWUFW010000445.1 coordinate 3,547,721, forward strand.
CTGCGTGGAGATCCTTTCTGCTGGGCGTGTGTTACCCGTGAAGTGATTTGCACCCCTCGTTGCGGTTTGCGATGGCACGTTGAGGGGGCTTGCGACGCCCGCTGAGTCATTGGTTCCGTTTTGTTTTGCATCTTTTAAAGTTCTTTCAGGTGTTCTTTGGTAAGGCTGAGCTATGGTGTCATGTTGTCTTTGCTTAAGTTCTGTAATAATGGATGTTAAAACTTCTGGTAGTGAACTAAGCTTCTCCACAATTGGGAGACACGAGCACCTGGCGGTTGGCAGCGACTTCAACATTTCCAGGTTTCCTGCTAAAGTGTCAATTTTGGCTTCGATGTTGATCATCGCTATTGCGATTGCTTGCATTGTGTCCATTTGAATTTCCAATTTTTGTGTTTGCCAGGTAAGCGCATTGATGGCCGTTGTTAATGTAGAGTTAATTGAAGATAACAGAGAATTTTGTTTATGGCATCCGTTCTGAGGTGTGCACTTTGTTTCAGCGGTGGAGTGGAGGAGATTCTGCTCACCCGAGAGGCTATTCTCTCTCCGTTCCTCTCCCATCAAGGGTGAGCTTTTGTTAAAGGTGAAGACTTTAATTGCTGATGGACTCCGTAACTGGGACGGGGACAGGGACAGATCTTGCTGGTTGTTGCTACCCTCTGCCTGCAAGTTCGTCGTGTTCTCCCTGTACATATGTTGGTTGTCTTGGTTTAATGGCTCCAGAGTTGAGGATATTTCTAGAACTTCCAGAGTTCTCAGACCTGATGCATCTTGCCTCTTTCCCTGGGATTCCAAATACTCCGATGCCGATGAGATTTCAAGAACTTCTAGGTCATAACAACAATAAAGAAAAGCTCTTTGGGGTGAAAATAATAAAGATGAAAATTCTTGATTATGTTTGTGTCCATCAATTTTTTTTTTCCTCATAATTTTCAAAACGATCGCCTTGATTATGGTTGCGCAATTCTTCATGCTATTCGCGTTAATCCATACATTGCTTTTGCACTGTGTATGGATTAACACAAATAACATCGACAAGAACTGTGCAACCATAACCAAACCTTTTTGGCGAATACACACTCCTCCATAAGTAAACTTTATAAGCAATTACGCCTTGAATCGCACAGGTGGGGGAGCCCCGCAGGGTTCAGCCGTGAATTCTGTGCAGACTGGGCGGTGTAGCTCGGCTGGTCATTTCTGATGTAAAGACCACTAACGCCTTTGTGCAACGCCAGCGAAATAAATAGATACATGAATGAATAAGTATCCACTAGGGTGGCGGTCCCTAGCTCAGGAGAGCGTTGCCAAGTTACACACCGGGCCACGAATCCCTGCTGCAGTCTGCAAGCACCAGAAAGGTGCCCAAGCAACATCATCATTAGGAGACTTCAATCTACACAAGAGGGAAGGAAGGAGTGGCACGGATTGCGGCACAATTTTTTATGCTCTGCAACTTTGCTAAAGATCTCGCGTTGGCGAAGTCAAACTTCATGCGGCCAAGAGGAAAATTCCATTGCTTTGAAGGGAAGGGTGCCTTTTATTTTTAATTTTCATTCTTTGCTGTGGGCTGGTTGGCCCGTTTCAACCAAGCTGATCAGCTGGCGAATCCCTAAAGGCTTGAGTCGACCTTTTGGCACCCTTCCACCTCGGTGTCCCAAGCTCCCCTCCGCTCCCTTTTGGTGCTCCTTTGAGTGCATTCGGTGTGCTTTGTTCTTCTCTTTGGGCCCCTGTGTGCTTCTGTGTTTTTAGAGTAAGGAGACTTCAGGTGCCATTTGCGCACCTCTGTGCACTTGTGGTTCTGGGACTTTCATCAGTGTAGGGCTCCTGCCCCTTGCTGCTCACGTCACAAGCTGGGCCTTCACACAAGCAAGGGCTGCAGCCCAGCTGCCTGTAAAGGGTGACTCTGGGTCTTGCTTACATCTGAGGTACAGAATAGTGACGTAACATAGGCCCCTGCGATGGGGGAGGGGGCGAGCTCAAAGGGGCCCCCTCCGCACAGTGCCCTGGCCTGAAAGCTCCTGGAGTCCAGAGGGGGCCCCTCCATATACCTTGCAGGGGGGGGCTCAAGTTTCGTTACGCCACTGGTACAGGCCATGGGGTAACTACGGCCTGTACTGCAGGCGGGAGGAGGCCACTGAAACTTAAGTCCGGGTCGGAGGGCTCTGCTTTTGGCAACTTGAGGTGAAATACTATACAGCCCCTTAGGTTGCATGGGAACAGCACAAAACAAAAATAACTTGCTAATTAGCATAATGGCCTTTAGAGCCTTGTGTGTTTGAAGGGGATGCTCTTCTAAATATATATTATTAATGACAAATTAAGGACACTAACTGGAGACGAAGGAAGCAGTCTGATTTGGCTTTTGTGACTCTCTCTCCATAATGAGATATGTTACATGATGGTGGTTTTGCTGCACAGTGATTCCTGAGACAAGATTACCCACTGGTTAATCTACGAAGCCCGAAGGCCCATAGGTAACACTGGTTTGCTGTATGGACAAAGCAGCCTTCATCTATCAGAGGCCACTGAACACCATTGGTTCATAGCATTAGGAAGTGCTGGGAAAGCCAGGCAATGAAAAGGCAGGTTTGTCACGGGATGGGAAATGAGAGGAGTCTGGGGGAACATGGAGGAGAACATGAATAAAAGTCATAAAGAGGCAGCGATGGGAGAATATCTTTGGACTAGACTTTAAACTAAAGCTTGGGGAGCATGGACAACAGAAAATACATTACACCATTAGAACAACTCTGCCACATAATACCTCACTAAACTTTCTTTTCATAGTATTTACTACAGTCGGAGGCAGACTTTATCAAATACATTTCTGAGCCCGATAACTACATTTCGGATTAAAGTATACCAAGCGAATTAACAAGTGGTTCACGCTGCAAAAACATTCTGGCTGGTCTTGGGATTCCACGGGTCTTCCCCATCCCCACCAGTCAAGTAATTAAAGGGGTATCACTTACGTTGGCTCCCCCAGCCTCATGGTCCCGTCCGCCCTGCAGACGATCTCCCCGCGCGCCCCGTCCATGAACTGCGCCAGCCAGCCAATGCTGCCCACGAAGAAGCAGGCGTTGACGTAGAAGAGGATGACGGCTGGATAGCGGTTAGAGTTCTTCCAATCAGAGACAAACGTGGCCTGCAGGAGGAGGGAGGGGAGACGAGAAATTAGAGGAAGGACAAGAATCGAACCGCAGGGCTTGAAAATGCACCTATTCTGACACAGGAACGTGTGCGTAAACAGATACTGTTATTTCCACAGTATAACTCGAATAATCCCTGTGAGCCTTGTGGTCAAAACAGGTTTGCTTCCTTCTCCCAGTACTTCCCACCCCCAAAATATATAAGGACACAGATAGAATAGTCCAGACCTCAGAGTGGAAACTGCCCCCACTACTGGGCTTGTGCACTGGAAGCCGCCCTACAGGAATGACATCTCACTGCAGTCTGCCCCACTGTAGCACCCATCACACTGGGAAATGGGCTTACTGCAGAATCTGGTCAAACTGGAAGCTGGACATATTGCAGTGATCTCACACAGACACTAACTGCAGTGCACCACATTGCCATTTCACCTCAATGCAGTGGGAGCTGCTCTTAATGCAGTGACATTCTGGGAGATCCTTCAGAGCACCGACACTCTGCCCTTTCTACAGCAGTACCATGACGGAAACTGCGGTTATTGCAGTGAGATTCCACCTGGGGGGTTATTGCTACAACAGTATTACACAGCCACCTGCCCTTGCGGCTGTGACGTCACACTGTAAACTGCCCTCAGTGTAGGAACATCACATCCGGACCCAGTGGTAGGCAGAAGCAACCGCATAAAATGAGCTGGCCTTATATAGGGACAATATCAAACAAACAACGAAATGCAAAGGAAACAACAAAAGTCATCTAAACAAACATCCCAGTCAGACACAAAAAACAAGCAATAACTAACATGAACAACAAAACAGGAAAAAGTCAACTGAATCGTGTGTTTATTATGAGTAAAACAAATACATCATTCAAACGAGTCAGGCATTTGAAAGTGACCCCAAGAACAGAGTAGTACGCTCTTGAAAACATTAGGAAACTCTCATCTGCGAGGTCTGGACTCACAAGTTGAAGAGATTTCCATGTCCCACCTATGTACGTTGCAGAAAAACATTTGTCCCAAATAGATAGTGGGAAAAATCATAAGAGTTTAAAAAGAGCAAGCTTTGGCAAAGGCAATAGGTCTCGCCTTCGGAGCTATTGGTTGTGCCAGTGAATTTTAGTCATAGTGTACAGGATCCACAATGATGCGCAGCATGACTAAAAGGAAAGCATATAAACTAAAAAGGTGCTATGACGCAGGTCCTTTTTTTTCTTTTTATTTACTGATCAGAGTTGTATTGGTGAATTTTAAAAAGTACAGTAAAAGCAACCGTCCCCCCAACCCCCCCCAAAAAAAAGCAGATGAGGGAAGCAATACAGAGGTCGTGGGTGCAACACAGAGGGTTAGGTGGGGGGGGGTAACATAGGCTGGGTGGAAACAGCACGGACGGCAAGGGAAAAGTACACAACATGGGCAAGAGAGAGCAACGTGGAGGGTGGTGTGGGGGGGGGGGGCAAATGGACATGAAAGCAACGCTGGCCACGGTGACCATAAGAAGCACACGAGGGCGAGCGCAACAGAGGGGAAAGGAGGAGAAGCACACAAGTGAGAGAGCAACATGACGCGCTGTGGAGGTAGAGGACAAAAGTACATGAGGGAGAAAGCTGAAAACACTTGCACTCTCATGGAGTGCTTAACCCAAAAAAAGTGGTGCTTAAAAAGTAAACAGTAGAAGGATATGGATAATGAAGATAAACTCCAGGGCAGGGACAAACACAAGAAGTAGCCCAGAAGCTTTTTTTTTTTTAAACCAAAAGTAGATGGGGGTGATGCAACTGAAAAGCAGCTAGATCCCTTGATACATATCTAAACCGATTATGAGACCTTTTGAGTAACAAATAAATAAACGTGCACTAATCACACGGTAAAGGGTTATCAAAAATAAAATTTGAGAGAACTTAGTTACTGCATTGTAAAAGCATGCAGATAAATTGTGGGATAGATTAAATCATATACATTAAATAATATAGGTTCATATTTTATTAACCAGCTTTAATTGTTATTTCAACGTGTATTAAAAAGTTAAAGTGACGTACTCATGTGTTAGAAGATTCCTAATCATACTTATTGAAATAATAATGTATGTGAAGAATTAATGAAATCTAACATGATTTAGATAATTGTATGTGTGCTACTGAAGGGGTTCATTCTGAATTTCATCATTGCATATGTGAAAATGTGCACCGAACGTGACGAGAAAATGTGGTGTTGCATAGCCATCTTTAGTGCAATTGTTCTGAAACATTCAGATTATGATCTTCATATATGTACTAATATAAATCATTTGAAATTATATAAATATTTTATGATTTGAAATAATTTTACATGTTGATACTTTGAAATGCAGATAAATGCCATAGCTATCTATATGTGATCTTTACAATACAACTAATAATGTATTCTGAGTGCCTATAAATTGAAAGAACCTTAGAGAATTGTTTTTATTCATGAAATGTACATTTTCATTACTTTATATTTTGCACATCTTTTAAAAGTGAATATAATAGGCCTGGCTTTTTTCCTATTTTGCAATGCCTTACACTTGTGAAAAAGTTTCATAAATTTACAATGTGAAGTGACACTGTGACTTACTAGAACAGTTCTCACTCCTTTACAAGGACTACTTGCAACAAAGTCGATACTTTGGGAACATATGCAATGGGAAACTCATTCATGTGCCTACAGCTAAAGGATCATTGTTTGGAGGTTTGCGTATACCGAATGAGCTGACAACTTATGTGACCAACACCACCTCTCTTCCTATAATATGTTTCTTCCTTTATGCCGTATGACAATCGTCCTACACGAACTGACCAATGGATTGAGTGGTCTGACATGATGAGGTGACTAAGGAGGTATAACCACCGAACTAAAGCATTATAATATACATTACTTTGAAGGAGTTCTGGGGGGCCGGTTCACTTTTCTCCTTCTTGCTGGTTTGCTCTCTGAATTTTTCCATACCAAACCAAACCTGGTCTCAGAGACTGCCTTATGGCAGCTTTGCGGACGCTACATGCTTTCCTTTCGGACTGACGAATACGCTGTGTGTGCCATTTGTGGACTCTTTCTCGATGGGACACTGCCCAAGAGCTGTTATAGCTCATGTCCTTGCTCAACTTTCCAGAGCTTCTTGTCACCTTATGGCAGCCCAAAACTATTTAGATTGGCCAGAACTCTTTAGATCCTAAATGTTTATTAATGATGTAAGATGAGAAAGGGGGGTCATAATAGGCACACAAGGGCAAGTGCAACAGAGGTGGGGATGGAGGAGAGGCACACAGGTGAGAAAGAGCAACACTGTGAAGATGGGTGAAAGAAGTACATGAGGGAGACAGCTGAAAGGCACAAGAACTCCCATGGACTGCTTAACTAAATATAAAAAACAAGTGCTTAAAAAGTGAGGAGCAAAAGGACACAAGTAATGACTCCAGGCGAGGAACAAATTCAAGAAGAAGAAGGAAAGCCTGCACAAGCTAAGTTATTCAAAGCAAGCAATGAGTGACAATAAAGCTAACCAATGGTATGCAATGGGCAGGCTTTAAGCCCACTGGAAGCTGACAATAAGTCTTTTATCAAACAGGCAACTTGCGCGGTCTGGTAAGTGAGACCTAAAAAAGGTCAAATAAAATTAGGTTTACTGCTCCAAAAATAACTATAGTGGGTTCTTATCACAGAGGACCTCAGCCACACTCCCGATCCGAGGTTGGACTCACCAGCGTAAAGAAGGTACAAAATACTGTGATGGAGCTGAACGCAGCGATGTAGCCATGCATCTCGCGGTGCTCGCGCTCGGTGAAGAGGGGGTTTTGGCACTGTATTCCGCAGCCCTCAACATCTTCGTACCAGCTCTTGGGGTTATCCGTTCGCACTAGAGGCGCCTCACACTGGCCTGAGCTGTTAAACTTGATATTTTGCACTTCATTCTGAAGGAAAAAAGGTAAACAGTTATAGGACAATTCTTATACTAGGACACCCACCCACCATCACAGTCATGTGCCTATCTTTCCTTGGTTAGTTTACTTTATACCCATTGCTATGCTTTACAGTTTGTATACCACGGTATCAAGGTCAAGTAAATGAACCTGCACATACATTGACTACCAACTTGTCATTAAGGTAAGCATACGTAGAGAATCAGAGTTACAATTCTTGCTTCCACATCAATTTACCTTGATGCTAAATTCTTATTTGATATTGTGAAGTCGATATAAGGGCAGTTCCATATTTAATCTACAATATTGTGCCGATTCCTTTACTTTTTAGTATTACCTACTCAGGTCCTACTGCCAATTGAACAAATGTGCAATATTGTAATTGACGCAATTGGGTATCCTGCCATTTAAAGTCATAAAAGTCGCTGCATCACCACCCATACAACCAAAAGAAGCTCATTTTGAAAAGATGAACGTGGTGGCCAGCTTCAAGCATCACCACCATTGTGATGGCACCCCTATCTAAAACTGCATCAGACAAAAGATATGTGATACAGTTTTGGAGTTCGACTGTAACTACAAGCAACATTGGCTCATACTGTGTAAAAACCCCACTTTCTGCATTGAAGTCTTACACCACATAAGCTAGTACATTTTTTTTCTTTTTTGGGAGTTTTATATAGTGCGAACTTGACCGAAGGTATCAGAGCGCTTTATCTGAGAACCAGTAAGCTACAGAGAGACAGGTTAATTTTGCTAGGCACAAGGAGATTAAGTGATTTGCCCAGAATCACAGGATGTTGAGGGTCCCTGCCAAGGCGCAAAGCCGGTTCCCCAGCTTCGCGATCGATCACTCTACCAGTTAGGCCACATCCTCTCATTCTGGTAGACTAACCCTCTGAGAAACACCAAGTGCAAACATTGAAAATACCCTCCTACCTATCCCATGCCAATAACTGGGGCTCCAGTGCAGCATCTCCGCCCCAATTCTCTTTACTTTTATCTTGACGATCTCAAACTTTTGGGATATAATAGGGGCACCTCTCCAATCCTGAGCAAATGTAACTGTCCAATCCTGGCATATGCAGATGTCACTATCTTGAATGAAACGCCCCTAACCTGGGCAGATAAATCGCCAGACAAATAACCAAAACCATCTCCAGGCATGCAGCTCCCGGATGGAGCTAAAATGGAACTTCTGTCAGAGATCCATGCCAGGATTTCTGTGGTCTGCTAGCTTTCACTGACACTTCAACGGCTCCAGTTACTCCTAAACAATAGCAAATATACAAGGATAAAACTGCTATTTTGAGAAGGACAAGCTATGAGTCAATAGGCAAAACATCACTGGGGCGTCTTTTTAATTAAAAAAGCACTTAAACATGAAAAGAAGTATTAGAGACTCTAGACAGCGCACTGGGCTTGGGACCGCCAGTAATGGCACTGGTACCTTCTGCTTGGGGAATGTTACTGTAGAAGGACTGAATTTCAATTGGTTCTTCTTTGTAGCGTCTTATTTTGTATATAATCATTAGATGATATGCTCTGGATGGGTCCCTATTATCTTCCTTTTTGTACAAACTATACGTGTGTGTGTTTGATTGAATTCCTTCTACAGGCACAATTAATTTGCCCTCTAAAATAAATGTTTTCTATAATGACCAGAAGAAACCATAAACAGGAGACATGCAGCGCTTTACAAAATTCTAAACAAAAATCTGTATTGATGAGTAGCGCCTGCGGATTTTTGTTTCTAAGAGCCAACATGGCATTGAAGCTACCTTCCATCTGCACTAAGGGATGTGGATAGATGCGTGGAACGTTATCTTGCACTTGCAACAACTGGACGGAGCTGTCGGAGAATATTGTGTGAGTGTACATTGTCCCTCTGCGTTGTAAGTCAAGGAGCGGAGCCCCCCCCCCTTCGTCCTTACCGTGCACCCTTCCGGGAAGCGCGGAGTGCTGCACTTCAGGAAGTCGGGCCAGCCTCGCTCGCGCTCCACAATGGCGCAGGGCCCGCGCGTGGCCTGGCACAGGCCTTGGCTGGGCAGCTCCACCTTGCCGCCCTCACACTTCGGCATATAAACAGCACACAGGAGGGGTTGGATAACATCCCAGCAGCGGGGGGCGTTCCGGAGACCTGCACAGAGACGGAAAAATTGAATTACATGTCGGCCATCAGAGCACTTTGTTAGAACCGTGGGCAGCTACGCTCCAGTTCCTCACAGGCACCTCAGTGCATCGGACAGACTAAGCCCAGCAAGGACAAGGATGCCTGGTCCCACAGGCGACTAAAAGCACCCCTCAAATTACCTCAAAACTGGATAGCTTTGTTCCAAGGCACCCTATTTTCAAATCTATTGATGAGGAGAGCATTTATCTTTTTTTATTCCCATCCCTCATTCCTGTTATGTTTATCTCTGCTTCGATTTTTTTTCTCTACCTAATGTTCCCTCTCCTCTACTTCTCTCCACTTCATCCCACTCTCTTCTTCCAAACATGCCCTAGCACACGGTCGCCCAAATTCTAAAAGAGCTTGGTGAAAACATCATGGAAACTCCCCGCTTATTTAGAAAATGTTGCCTTCTTCTCTCCTGCTTCACAAAAATGCAAGGGCCCGGGCACATGCCACACTGAGATTAAGAATGTGCACAGCAAACCTCCCATGCAAAGTTCCTAAATGCTGTCAAATCTACGTTCACGGCTCACACTCTTAACATCTGATTAATGAGATATATATTCTGGCCAATGATGCATAGTGCTACCGACCTTTTAGTTTTGTGCCAAATTCCCTGCAGGCCGAGCTGTCATGGGGTGACAGGAGCAGCCCCAAACCTCGCCAGGTGGAGGGCGCTCCACAAGCCTGTGCACCCTGGTGCCCCTCGGATACACCTGTTGTCGCCTGGGATTTATGGACCGTACGCCCAGCGAGTCTCCTCGTGAACCCATCCTTAGAAGTAAACAAGCATTGGCATAGCCAATAGGTCTCGCCTTTGGGACCTTATAAGTGTTTAGCCATGCAACAGTTGCATAACTAAATACTTATAAGGTCCCAAAAGCGAGACCTATTGGCTACACCATTTGCTTGTTACTTTGCTATAATCGCGGCACCCGCGCTTTACTTTTAACATTAAAAGTAAAGCGCTTTAACATTAAAAGTAAAGCTCGGGTGCCGCGAATGTAGCAAAAGTAAAGAAATAGAAAAATAATCTATTTCTTTACTTTTGCTATAGTCATGCACCCGCGCTTTACTTTTAACGTTAAAAGTAAAGCGCGGGTGCCGCGATTATAGCAAAAGTAAACAAATAGAAACAAGCATTGGCACGGCCGCACGGCCGCGAAAGTGATCGCGATGCACTTAATGACCCGTGACGGAGGAAATACAGATGGCGGCTGCGCGCGTGAACGCAAGCTGGTCGCCAGCAAAAGCCACTGCTGTTTGCACTTCCAAAACCCGCTTACTAAAACTCTCGCCGAGAGCAGCGCTAAGCGCCGGCTCAGGCGAGACCTAAAAACCTGTGGGGGTCCTAAGAATTTATGGCACGAGCTGGATGGGGTTTCTTCTGAAGGACCACCTAGAGCTCTGGTCAAGCGAGACCACCCAGAAGAGATGCTACAAAGGCCACACCGACCAATGGCTTGCCTTTCAACAGGCACAGGCGTGGTTTTCACAGAGATGCAACCGGCCCCATTTCATCGGCAACACCATCATCCATTCCTAGATTTAAGCCCATCGCTCTTCACACACTGGGGCTTGTAGATTAATGTTTCCCTTAAACCTTTGGGCCCACAAAGCTCATCATGTCAGGACGGAGAAAGGTAAACTTAATGTCATGGTCCTTTCGACTATGCCGGGGCCCAAAGATTTGCTCGGAAGCCTGCAGCCGGCACTGTCCAATTGCAGAGGGTCTCATACCAATACTGTTTCAACTTGATTCCACTTCATGCCTCATTCATCCACCACCAGGCGCTCCCTGGCCCTTTATCTCACTCTTTCAGATTCTTGCTCATCCCCGCTTTCTTTCTTGCTGTATTTCTCTTCCTCATTTCACACTTTTGTCTTTTTCTCTCTCTTGCTCAGTGTCAAAGTCTGATGAGAATAAATAAGGGCCGGTCCCCAAAAATGAGTGCTGATGGGCCCCACCTGCAACCACTGCCTCAAAATAAGCACTGCTAGCAAGACCTGGTCATTTAGTCTTACATTAAGGGTCAGTCCTGTGACCCCTTTTGAGCCAAGCCTACACCACATAAATGATCAAGTCTTATGAAGAGGAATGAGGTTGCCACCTGTGCCGCTCAGGAGTTGGTCATTCTTTCGTTCAGGGCCCGAGGATCCTCACAATGTAACACTGTTACTCTTTTTGCCAACATTAACTGACTGTTTGTGATTTGTATGGATTCGAATTGCCCAATTAAAGAAGACTCATTGTAGTTCTCACACTCCAAGTAGACAGCATTCCCAAAAAAAGCCCAGGATCACGGAGCACTCCGACACCATATGGAGATAGCCTGCGGCATGACACCCACACCTACAGGATTTAGCTTCTGCTTCAGGATTGTTTCTACATGTTACTCTAGGCTTGATGTATGCGTGGGTCAAAAGTTGTAATTGAATTACTTTGAAACGAGGTTGACTGGACACTATCTTAGTGTGCAGACACATTTTACTCCTATCTTTGTAACCAATGGCTCTACAGAGATCCTGCTCATTTATCTCTGTTCTCTCTTCTCCTGGAGTTAGAGCGCAAGGAAGCTTCATGCGAAACAGTTATCGTATCCTCGCACCGTCTTGAATTAAACATTTCGGACATTACCTAATTGTCAAGTTGTTGGGATCAAAAATCTCAGCCATGCCTTTCTAACTGTAGCAGCAAGAATTGACACACTCCAAAGCCCGTGCATCACAGAATTGATCACTTGGCCTAACACATTGATTGAGTTAGAGATCACAAGATACCGAGCATGCTTTAACTACAGTAAGTAACCACTAGAAGAATAAGCTCCAACAAGCTCCACCAAATACTTCCTTCCCCAACAGCGGGATAGTCTCACAATAACCAATTGTATCCACAGATGAGCAGGCCAGCTTACATCCAATCATACTTTACGCTTCTACAAGGGCCAGCAGAATGCTGTATTGACGCACTAATAATCAATGGCACTATTGTGTTGCAGGGTTGCATTGCTGCGCTTCAAATTTTAGGAGCTCCAAGTAGACGTTCTTCATGAGTAAGTTGTAGTGTCTTGCAGGCCACACTGGGTGAGCGCCTGCTGCAATATAGCCTCAGAACTAGCGTATCTAACCTCTTGAACTAGTTCTTAGGCATCAGTATTGGTATCACCTAAAACTGAGTATCCTCGGCAGAAAAATTATTTTGGCCAACACTTTCTTACCATTCCCAGATATCAGGTTTATGGCCCAGAGGCTAATGAAGTCTTCTATTTAAGCAATACGTTTCCTTTTCCATATTTAAGCTATGCATTCATTGGGCCTTGTGTGAATCTGAACTCAAAGAGAGCAAGGACAAGTGGTCGATATTGAATTCCCAGATTCAAGACTGTCTAACCTGAGCATTCTGACAAAAGCAACACAGCTAATTTGTCAGAATCCACTCTTATTCCGGAGACCAGACAAATTCCTTTACTGTTTCCATTGTTTCTTTAGACAACAGGCCCGGTTTACACACCTTTTTAGGTCGAGCCTCGAGTAGCGCGCAAGCGCTGCTCTGCGAGACTTTAAGTTAGGGCTTTCAGAAAGCTGACCACACGCTCGTGCGTCATGGCCTTTTCCCTGCGGTTACGCGCAAGCAAAAGGCCATGGTGCACGAGCGTGTGGTCACGCCTGCTGCTCGCAAGCGCACAAGCGTGCGCGACGTGCACAGCTGCCATCTGGCTTTCTACAGCGCGTGAATACCCTCCCCTACCCCCTCCTCCCACTCCCTCCTCGTCAGCTTCATTTTCCTTTCACTTTCGCGCCGCGCGGCCGTGTCACTTTCACGGCCGCGCGGCTATCAGCTTCATTTTAAAAAATTTTTTTATTAACTTTCAGCGCGAGGCGCGCGCACCACTCGCGTCGCCCACCCTCCTCCCCGCGCGTGCCTTCAAATGCTTGTTGATTCAGCTGCTTCGTGTTGGTCTCTTGCTCAGTTTCATCTGGGGTTCGTCATGCTGCACTCCCCATTGACTCCTGTTGTCTTTTGTCATGGGTTGTGGTCTGGACTGCCCGTCTACCACTGAACTTGGGGTTGGGTTCGGAACTTCACCCGATCCGTCATGCTTTGCTGCCATCTTAGGTAGAAGGTGCTTGCAACCTTTTTTGAAGCGTAAATAGGAGGTGCTGTGAAAGGAGCGCCCCTTGTCTGAGTTCCTGTCCTCTGTTATAAAACAAATGCGCTTAATGCTGGAATAGACCATTCGGAAGGACAAAAGGAGTTTCGCTATATAACAGGAAAGCGCCAAGTAACCAAACTATACTCCTCAGAAGCCCTTTCAAAGCCAGTAGGACATAAAAACGTTATAATTTGCATAGGAATACATATAAACTCTGGAGTTGAAAGATTACATGAAAGTCTTTCTGGAACTGTGCTCCCAGGGCTTGCGGGAACCAGGTTCCCTTTCGGCTGCACCTGGCATGATTTGCTCTCATGTTCCTTACAACATAGCTTATATTAGGACTTACTTAGAGTTTGGCAGACAGGAAAACTGTCAAAATTTGGCGGCCATACACGCTGTATTACAAGGCTATAAGCTATAATGCACTTGCAATGCGTCAGATGGGACATCTGCCACCTTTGTGAGAGAGTATCCTGTCCGCTAAACGCTACATAAGGCCAGTTGTCTTTTATGCCACACCACGTGACTACATAGCATGTGGCGCCACGTGGGCGATGGACTACTGCTTACGCCCATGTAGAGTTATTCAAGGGCTGAAAGGAGTAGCAATCGCTATTCATATCTGACCACTAGCAGACTCTGTGGACAGCTTTGCAATCCCTATGATTCTGGCAACTGATCTCGTCCAAGTACCTTTTTTGTTCAAATTTGTTTTCATTTACAAAAAGTACTTCATTAAACAGTAAAGGCACAGCATAGTTTTCACCAAAAAAGAGCCTTGCGGGGAGTCCAGGTGCGTGGGTTGTTGTGCCTCCGAAACGAAGATGAGATGATTGCCACTGGAGAACGAGTGTACATAACATGAGCACTTAACTCTAAAGGTGGCACGAGCAAGAAGGTAATGACTGCAATTAGCAGATTAGCATCGGATTTGCACACATGATACAGGCCTTCCTGGTAGTAGGGAGTTCTTTCCTCTGCCTTTCAGAGGTAAGGCATGGCTGTTCACTGCTTTGCAATGCTGTTTCTTTCCCTGACGCGTTTTTAGCATGACTTGCATTTTGTTATGATGAAGATTATTCGTTTGAGGGAATCCCTAAAATTTCCTTTTGATCTTCTTTTTAGGCAAAAATTTTCATAGTTGTGTTACGCATTCTAGAGAACACGCAGAATCAGTGTAACGCCTTGTTTTGTCTCATCTTACTCTAGTACGCCCTGATGTAAACGAGTGGAGTGCGTGCATACACCTACGCACACACGTGCACGCTTACTAAACATTCTGCTGTTAAGGAATGAATTCCGTCAATGTTTATGCCTACATGTGGAACACCATACGATCACGTTCTATGTATCAGCTTTTGGCATCCACTGGATCCAGCCGATAAAATGTTCTTTTTTTCTTTTCTGAATTTCTGGTAAGGTTTACAATTTTTAGGAACACCTAAATTGCGTTATACATAGTATAGATTTACTACCTTTAACATATATTTATTGTTAAGTTAAATATATGTGCAGTTAAAAATAGTCAATCAATACTTGCCTATATACTCACCTCCACAATATTGTGATAGTTGGTACTCTGAATACTGTATTTTGGCCAGACGATATTTAAAGCTTAAGATCATGGCAGAAAATCAGATTGTTTGAAAAGTGTCTACATGGACTAGACTTTAGTTGATATGTATGCGATTGGTCGTGACGATGTGTTTCCTCATTTTTAGGTCTCGCCTTAGCCAGCGCATGCGCTGCTCTGCGAGACATTTAGTAAACGGGCTTTAAAAAGTCCGACCACAGCTTTTTGGGTGGCATAGACCGTGCGGTTACGCGCACAATGATGAGCGGAGGCGCCATCTGGCTTTCCTCTCTCGTCATGGTGCGCGCACATCGCACACCACTCGCCAGCCTGCTTTCACTTTTGCCGTCGCGCGCACACAACTCCCGGGCTTGTTCTGTTGCTGCTTTCACTTTTGCTACCGCGCGCACCACTCGAGTGCTTTTTTAAAATTTCCTTTTTGCGCGCGCGCGCACACAACTCCCGGGCTTGTTCTGTTTTTCTGCTACGGACATCTGCAGCTGTCACTCTCCAGAAGCTCGGCTTGCACTGGGACCAGCCAGATAGCTTAATTACCACTGTGCCTCCACGGCACGCGGAAGGGCCGCATCTGCACACCCAGGACATGCTGACTGCAGAAAACTTTACTCACCTCTGAGGCTTTAAACAAGCACACGTGTGCGCTCCGACGCACCCGCAAACAAGTAAAAACACACAGGCACACATATACATACAAGGACACATACACTCAAAAGTAAACACACACGCGCCCCGGTGCAGAGAAACATCAACACATTTATAAATACGTGAACGCACAGCACACCGGCCACATATTCAAAAGAGTGCACACACGTGCTTTCCCTGCGTAGGCACAAAAATATACAATAGACACACATTTACATACACCTATACATGCACACGTATACCCACATGCTAACATGCTCTCATAATCCCAAAGACGGCACACAGCATAACCACACACCATGGACAAAGATGTGCAGGATTGCAGCCTCCTCACATAAGACATCACAATACAAAACATATACAAACGCTAAACTGCAAACCCACGCACTCTAAAAACAAGTACACACACCACATCGTCAAACAACACACCACAGAAATTACACAACCATGCACCCACACCACACACACACACGTGCCACTCTATTTCGAGATATTTAAGAAAATGCGGTGGGTGATGTGTTTGAAAAATATGCACTCACAGGTCTAATGCATTCCAAAACCCATTCCAGAAGCTATCCTTCACAGTTCATCTTCCATTGCTACTTATTAGCATTGCTGACGTACATCCTGTTTCATTTTAATTATTTTCAAAGCCCAAATGTGTTCCCAGTGACTCTCGGTGGGGAATGAAGTGAACAGGTCTCACACTGTACTGCGTAAGTTAAAACGGCCACTAATAGGATATCCTGACTGGATTTTATCATTCAGTGGGTCGATGAGCTCAGCCCTCCTTCAAGGCGTTGTCATTGCCTTCAGGGCCCTACATCGCCAGATGCCAGAACGGACCATACTTGTTTGCTCCCATTTGCATCATCACGTGTTTGATTGTTGCATGAGTGTAGCTTCAGCTTTAAGGATGCAGAGATGGAAGTGGACTAGGTTCTTCCACCGTGGAACACTCCTGAACTATGAACAATGAGTTACCCCCTCCTAGGGCAGGTTTTTGTGCATGAGGCCCCCATGTCTTACCCACTAAGGCATCTTTTGTAGGGAGGCTATCTCCCTGAAGGTCACGCATAAAAGTGTACTCTAACTTCATCTAATAAATGCTGCCTTGATACCCAGAGGGGTAAGCATCAGTGGTTAGGAGGCAGGAGCTTCTCAGGTGGCACTCACACTTTGTTGGACAGAGGAAAGGCAACAGACAGATGAGCCAAAGATTGAGGAGTGCAGTATATATTCATATGGACGACACCAAGTTCTGTCTAAGGCTGTCATCACAGGCTAATGTACATTGCCTGTTGTACTGTGCCCAGTGCTTAATTTGTAAAATAATAAGTGCCAGGGTTCTAACCAGGAGGCCACTACAACTTGCACCACCCATCTCCCTGTCATCGCTGCCACAGCAGCTACTAACCATCTCTCTCGCCTGCAAGTGCGACAGCTCAGATTATTCTAGGTCCCCAAAGCTAAAGTAATGGCTGGAGAGGCAGGTATTAGTAATTTTTAATGTATATTGTATTCATAAACAACCGTTGTTCTGCTCATCTCTAAATTAGATAAGCAGCGCGATCATGTGGCAGACTCTCCTAAGTGCAGCGTTTACAGTTAAGTGCTGGTGCCGAGCACCGGAAACCAATTAAGTGTTGGTGCTGAGCACTGGAAACCCCCAGCTCAAATTAAGCATGTTACAATGGACCATATACCGCGTCACTCCCTCACATTAAATCCAATCACAGCAGCATCTTCACTTCTGGGCCAATAATGTATTTCTTCATTATCAGCACTTGTCATTAAAATATCAAACGAACATCCTTCCATAAAAGCTCTGGAAATCTTTAGGCGTGGCGTTGAGAATCCTTTCTAAAATGGATGTCTTTCGGCTTCTCTTCCGAGGTTAAAAGATGATGTTTGCTCTGCTGCACAATTGGTGGCTGTCGCGCGAATATCCAATGTCTTATTCTTGTTTTGTTTAAACTGGCATCTGCCTTGAATTTGACTTTTAATTCACTTCCTGGGAGAAATATTTTTAGGGATAGCCTTGGAGACGGCAGCAGCCATTTGGACAGACTATTTTTACCCCCTAACAAACTTACATACACAGAAGGGCTTTTGGTATGCAGGTTTCATCCATTGGTCCTTCAAATATTTAATCACAATTTGCTTCCACCCTCCACAGAATGGGGAATTGGTCAGCCCAGTTTACCCATTGGCTATCTTCACTTGGCGTGACTGCACAAAGGCTGCGAATATTGTTCATATACACCCAAAGAAGTTCCATTCTTTTCAGTGACATAGTTGGTTCAAAATGCACTTATTTACCTATTACCTTTAAATAACCGCTATTTACTTTGCCTGCACTTCTGGTGTCTGCCATTTCCGTGATTTATTTCCCATCTCTTTTTAAAAGTCACTTTTATACAGTGTTTTGGTGACATTGTAACATCATAGCTTTCTTTGATTCGAGTGCCTGGTTAAGTCTTTATTCTTGTCTCCTTCACAAATAGTAATAATAAAATGCACGACACAACGAAAAGGCTTACTTTTTAAAACACATCTCTACTAAAAAACAAGCATTGGCACAACCAATAGGTCTCGCCTTTGGGACCTTATAAGTGTTTAGCCATGCAACAGTTGATGTTGTTGCACCAAGGATATTGTGCTGCATAACTAAATACTTATAAGGTCCCAAAAGCGAGACCTATTGGCTATGCCAATGCTTGTTTAATAAGGCTTCATGCAGAGAGATGAGGTGCTAGTTAGAAACACCCAAGTCACCTAGATGCCAAGGCAAAATCCAAAAGCACCAACATTGGCAAAGCCAATAGGTCCCGCCTATGCAAGAGCGATTGTCTTTGACAATGTGTTTTAGCCAGAGGTGGGCGGAACTCACTGAGTTTTTCTCCACGGTTTTCCGCTGAGTTAATTAAAAACTCCATGAGATTCCGCAGATTCCTGAGCTGCACTGAATACCTTTAAGGAGGTGCGTCATACCACTTTATACTTTAAACAAGGCAGCTAACAGCAGCGCCTGTTGCCTTCAGTGAGCAAAAAGTTGGCGCTTTTCGTGGGGTCCATACGGGAGGCACCCGAATGGGCTGCTTCTGGTGGACTATGTTTCAAGGTGCGATGCTGATGGTGTCATGACCTGGGGCCTAAACTTTTCAGTATCGGATTGAATAATGCACATCAGAAGAATACTAGACTTTTCGCAGCTTAATATGCACAGATTTGTAAATCCACTGGGGTTGATCTTACAAAATGAAGGTTCATTCTAAGGCTTTGGATGAAACAGAGCAGCAAAGTATTATAGACATGTGGTATACTAATTCAATAAGGTAGTGCGGTGCAGAATAGTAATTGAGCATGATTGCCCACCGTGCGGGGCCTGCTTTGTTCTGCAGGTTGCTAGCACTGTGCACTCGGCTCATCACTTATACTCATCATGTTTCTCCAACCACACACAGTGCCCCCCTCCAGCCCACCACCCCCCACAGACATCTCTGTTTTGCATAGTTTCTATCTCCCCGACAGCTGTGCCTTCCCCTCCCATACTGTTCACGTACAGAGCACTGCGGTTCACGTGCCTTGACTGCAAAGGGCCCTGAGGTCGTCGACTAACAAGAAAGTAAAGGGCCTACCCCCACTCATGTATGAAGTTGAACCCACTTACTTTCAGGTGTGACACCACGGGGCTCAGCAGCTGTAGCTCCAACACTCTGCCTCTTTCTAAAAACAGTAAACACTCAATCCCACACGAAGACGTGCACTGCCTCATGGTGGGAGGGCTGCTACAGGCGAACACAGTAAAGGAGTGGCCTAGGTCATACATTCTCGGTTGATAAATGCACTGTCAGGTTTCACTATGGCCGTAGCCACAAGTGATGTAGAAAAATGTTTAAAAGAAGTCCAACTTGCCAAATGATGTGGAAACCAATTGAGCAGCAGAGCTCACTGCAGCCCAAGTCACAAACCGGCCTGCAAATTAAAGCAATGCCTGCCACATCTATGAGGCGCATCTATTGGGGACCCCCCTCTGCTACAAATATTTCCTGTATCCCAGTCACAGCAGTAAAACAATGGATCTGCTCGCTGGCAATACAGCGTTTTTGCTTTGGGAAACTACTAGGGGAAACAATAAATCTGCCCACTGTCATGTAATCATGCACTCAAATAACAGTTCAACTCGATGGGAAGAGTAGAAAGACGTCTCCATGTCGTGTTTTGAATGCATCTGGTGCGCATTATTATCGCATTTCAACAGCACCTGTGACCGAAGTAAGGCAAGCACAAGTAAAATATATAATCTCAGCTAAGCAGGACCTGAATGGTACCACATAAATGCATGGATGAATCATTCAAAATTAGGGGTGGGCAGTAAACTCCGCCATGCGGCGGGTAGAAGAGTTTTTGCCGAACTCTGCGCTCTAAGCAGAGCACAGAGTTGGCAAACCTCCCAGAACTCTGTCAGCTGAGCGGAGTTTACCGCCACCCTTAGTTGTAGCAATGTTGTACACCAGCGTAGCTGCTGTTCAGCATGGCTAAAAGTTAATGGCGTACAGGAGAGTGGCGTGGCATAGAGTGTCATGGCGTAAAGTGTCGTAGGGTGGAGTGACATCAAGCGTTGTAGAGTAGAGGCATAAAGCAGAGTGGAATAGAGTCTCAGAGCGGAGTAGATGGCGTAGAGTGGAGTGGCATAGAATGGAGTCATGTAGTAAGGGGAATGGCAGAGTGAAGTAGAGTGTTGTAGAGTGGAGTGGCATCGAGCGTCGTAGAGTGGAGAGGTGTAACGGAGAGTGGAGTTGCGTAGAGTGGAGTAAAGTAAAGTGGAGTGGCATAGAGGGTATTGCGGTGAAAGGAGTAGAGTGGCGTAGAGCACAGTAGACTTTCGTAGAGTGGAGTAGTCTAGTACAGGGGAACGGCATAAAGTGGGGCAGAGTGTCATGGAGTAGAGTAGAGAATTGTGGAGTGGCGGAGAGTGTCATGAAGTGGCATAGAAAGGACTAGAGGAGTGGAGTAGTGTGCTGCAGAACAGAGTGAAGTTAAGTGGAATGGAGTGGTGTAGAGGGAGTTGCGTAGAGCATCGCAGAGTAGAGTGCTGTGAGTGGCACAGGGTGGAATAGAGTGTTTTGTCATAGAGTGGAGTAGAGTTTAATGGAATAGAGTGTTAAAGAGTGGAGTATCATGGAGTGTAATGTTGTAGAGTGGAGTGGTATAGAGCGTCCTAGAGTGAAGCAATGTAGAGTACAGTATTGCAGATTAGAATGGCGAAGAGTGCATTGGTTTTGAGTAAAGTGGTGTAGAGTGCATTGGTTTAGAGTAGAGTACAGTGGCGCAGAGTAGAGTGGGGCAGTGTAGAGTGCAGCTGCACAGTGTGGCAATGAGTGGTGTAGAGTGCAGTGGCGTAGAGTGGAGTGGTGCACGGTAGAGTACAGTGTAGAGTAGAGTTGCATAGAGTGCAGTGGCACAGAGTAGCTTAGAGTGGCATAGAGTGCAGTGGTGTAGAGTGGAGTGATGCACAGTAGAGTGGCATAGAGTGTAATGGTGTAGAGTGCAGTAGAGTGGTGCACAGTAGAGTGCAGAGTGGTGTAGAGTTCAGTGGCAGAGCGTGGAGTGCTGCAAGTAGAGTGTCATAGAGTGCAGTGGTGTAGAGTAGAGTGGCATAGAGTGCATTGGTGTACAGCAGTAGTTCCCAAACTGTGGTCCGCTGACCCCCAGGGGTCCGTGACACATTCCCAGGGGGTCCGCAGGCAGCAGTTTTCAAAGCACTGAAAAGTTCCTTGTGTAACTAGCAGTTTTCGGGCAACAATTAAAGGGTCAAGATAACTCTGGTGATTAATGTAACTGCTGGAGAGAGATGGGAGTTTTGTCTAGTGGCAGCTTCGACTCATCTAAGGTAGCGCATATGCCTGCTGCAAAGAACGTGTACCATGCATTTAAAAAAAAAACTGTATTTCATGCACATAGCTCAGTGGGTTACTGCTTTTGTCACATAGATTCTGTAGTTACTGTGCAGTTCATAAGTTACAATCGTATTCTAGCACAGTGAGTTATGAACTGCCAGCAAAGAGCTGCATGCAAACATCCAGGTAAAAGTTAGTAAGTTATGTTTTTTCCCAGTTTTTCATTATCCTGATGCTGCTAAAAAAAAGGTTTGTTTGGGTAGAAATAAATTCTTATTAAAGTCAACGCTAACCACTTTGGTTTGTTCTTAATCCTGAGTTTGTGCTTCTCCAGACCAAGCACTCTTAGAAAAAAATGCCTACTAGTATGGATGACATGTGAATCCTATACCTTGTAGTCTCCTTTGCCTTATGTAACATTTTCTATACACTGATTTACACAAGTATGATTAATTGTCTCTGTATGTATGTGATGTAAAGTGCTCTGACACCCTACACTGGTATGAGAGGTGCTATAAAACAAAAGAAATACATGTGACAGAGGGGCTATGGAGAGATAAGAGGTACTGTTGGAGGGTGATAGGGAATCATTGAAGAGCACCAACAAACATTGTTGCATCCTGGTGCACAGTAAGGGCACCATTTACTACACTTTAAAAGCTAATACAAAGCAATATATAATGACAAATGTGTTGTAGAATGCACCATTTCCCCCCTAAGCCCCTTTTGTAGTGGTCAGACTCACTCGCTGCACTTGGTGTGCACCGTACAGGAACTGGTCTGACAACATTTGCCAGGGCTGCTTTGGGTTTCCAGTCTGGTCCCTGGCAGGAGCAGGAGCCTCGTACCACGAAATAAAACCAAACATTGAAAATTTAGTCCCCAAGATGCAGCACCCACCTTCCCATTAAACATTTGATTTTTGCAAATCTTTTCAATATAAAATAATAAAATATTTAGTAATTCAAGTATTTGTTTGGTGTACACTTGTTTGTATATTGTTTTGCGAATTACAGTTTTAATGTTTGAAATTTAAATAGTACAAATTGCTTGGGAGTCCTCCGTTTTCCAGTAGTGACTCAATAAGGGTCCTCAGGAGTCAAAAGTTTGGGAACCACTGGTGTAGAATGCAGTGACAGAGTGGAGTAGAGCAGAGTGGCGTAGAGTTGAGTGGTGCAGAGTACAATAGAGTGGCGTAGAGCAGAGAGTTGTTGAGTATGGTGGCATAG
Organism: Calotriton arnoldi; assembly: GCA_963921515.1. Classification (NCBI taxonomy): domain Eukaryota; kingdom Metazoa; phylum Chordata; class Amphibia; order Caudata; family Salamandridae; genus Calotriton; species Calotriton arnoldi. Next base: position 3,570,502 of record CAWUFW010000445.1, read on the forward strand.
AGTTCAGTGGAGCAGAGTAGAGTAGCGTAGTGTTGTGGCAGAGAGTGCACTGGTTCTGAGTAAAGTGGTATAGAGTACATTAGTGTAGAGTGCAGTGGTTTAGAGAAGAGTAGCATGGAGTGCAGTGGTGTAGAGTAGAATGGTGCAGTGGAGTGGTGCAGTGTGGAGTGGGGCAGAATGGAGTTGTGCAGATGCATATAATAGATTGTTTCAGGGCAGAGTGAAGTGGCGTAGAGTGGTGCAGAGTAACATGGAGTGGTTCAGGGTAGAGTGCAGTGGCGTAGAGTGCAGTTAAATAGAGTAGAGTGCAGAGTAGATTAGAGTGGCATAGAGTGCACTGGCATAGAGTGGAGTGATGCAGAGTAGAGTGGCATTAAGTGTAGTAGCGTAGAGTGCATTGGCATAGAGTGCAGTAGAGTGGTGCAGAGTAGTGTAGTAGAATAGAGTGCCGTGGCATGGAGTTCACTGGTGCACAGTATAGTGGTGTAGAGTTCAGTGGCAGAGAGTGCAGTGTTGCAGAGTAGAGGGTCGTTGAATGCATTGGTATAAAGTAGCATAAAGTGCATTGGCATAGAGTAAAGCGGCGTAGAGAGCAGTGGCACAGAGCGTAGTGGCACAGAGTAGAATAGAGTGGCGTACAGTGCAGTGGCATATAGTGCTGTTATGTAGAGTGTTGCAGAGCATAGTGGCGTAGAGTGCAGTGGTGCAGAGCAGATTGGCGTAGAGTGTAGTGGAGCAGTGTGTGTTGCTTTTGAGTGAATTGGCATAGAGTGCAGTGGCGCATAGTAGAGTGGAGTTGCGCAGGCTAGAGTGGAGTGGCACAGGGTAGAGTGGCATAGAGTGTAGTGACGAAGAGTAGACTGTTTCAAAGTAGAGTGGAGTGGTGCAGGGTAGAATGGAGTGATGCAGGGTAAAGTGCTGTGGCATAGAGTAGAGTGGTGTAGAGTGTCGAAGAGTGCAGTGGTGCAGAATAGATTAGACTGTGTAGAGGGCAGTGGCGTACATTTGAGTGATGCAGAGTAGAGTGGGGTCGAGCTTAGTGGCATTCAGTGAATTGGCATAGAGTGCAGTAGAGTGGCATAGAGTAGAGTGGTGCAGAGTAGAGTGCAAGCTCCCTCGAAGACAGAGCCCGACATTCGACCTCTGTCTTTCAATGCACATCAAATGTGACAAGATGAAATGAACAAGATTTAAAGGTTTATTTACAGAAATAGAACACTGGCGGAAGTATACAGTATTCAGGGTATGCTTTACGGGAGAGACAAACTCAAGCTGGACAGACTAAAACAAATAGAAAACAAGCAAATGTGAGTTACAAACCACAGTGCGAATGGTAAGCAATGGGCGGAATGCATTCCCAAGGAAGCTTTCTGAATGTCCCCAAGATGTCTTTAGCAAACAAGACAGCTGTGCTGTCTGGTAGGCTTTGACTTAAAAACGAGCACTCCAGAAAGCTCCCCTCGACTTGGGCCAACTTTATTATATTGCTCTTTGGTTCTAAAGCACGCCTGCAGGCCAGCATATGCCAACTCTGACATTCATAAAGCTGGAGCCTAGCCCAAAGGCTCTCAGCATCTGCTTTATGGGATACAAACTGTCCACCGGGCCAAAGTCCTTCTTATTATCAAGATTCAAAACATCTCAGCCATTGCAGTCAAAGTTGAACGATCCAACACAAATAAATAACCCACATACATACGTTCAAAACAGTATTTTCAGTTATAAAACACCTGGCTCTTTTGCTCCTCTATCTGCATTACTCTCAATCTGGCAGCAAAAATCTTCACCAGGATTGTAGCATCATCCCCAACTATGAAAAGCAGCCAGTAAGATTTACAATCCTGCTGGTCTTTCCCATCATTTAACAAACCCACCACTGCCACTTCTGTCTGTGTGTGTGGAATCTCTCCTCTCTAATGACTCACTGTACACTTCCATCAGTAGGAGACAAGTTGTCAATGTAGGTCACATAGAAGTCCATCTGGGGGCCACATGCTCTAGGAGTCTCTCCCCTACTAGGCGACTGAACGGCAGCCTCTGTCGGGACAACCAGCCGCAAATGATTCTTGGCCACGTCTGAGCTGTTGTGTAAACAATGCTTGACAAAATGTTGCAAATTCTTCATTTAGTGATTCTTGAGGCCTGGTCACCCTACTCAGCTTGTATTATCTAAGTCTTGACATCAACAAGGCAAGACACTTCCTGGCCTTGTCCCCTTTACAACCCGCCTTTTAGAATCAATGAGCTCCGTTTCGTCATTAGTGTGTAAAATCCCAATTTGAAAAAAATACATTTCCAAGCCAGCATGCAGGCCTCCTCGGTTTGTCTCTCCCGAATTCCACTAGTGTCTTGAAACCCCCACCCCATAGCATGCAATTCACGTTCTCAATTACTATTTCTCCAGTGCACAGGAAGAAAAGGGATTCATCCACCATGGAGATTAACAGCCTTCACGGTTGTATAGGGTCCCTCACATGCCACATATCTACCATTATCTGTGTAGTTTGGTTTGTTTGACTGGTACAGTATCCTTGACCCACATCAGTACCCCTCTGGCAGATTAAATAAATGCAAAATAATTAAGTTAACTCTTCCATTTAATCAATGTCTCACTCTACTCTTTATTAAAACGTATCTTCTGCAGCACACGACCTAGAGTACCTCATCAGCACATTTAAGACCACATCCTATGCTTCTTCACCAGCCCATTGATTGCCCAGGATTTCCAGGAAAACGCCACTAGGTAGGCATTGAACCTGACTTAATACCCGCTTTCATGTCTCTTTTAAACCTGGCTCAACTCTAAACAATTTTCAGTGTTCTAGATTACATGCTAGCTAAACAATTCCTTCTCCCCTTCTGCTTGGCCACCCTATCTGTGCTTCTCAACCCTCAACTAAAGATACAACATTACAGCACATCACAACCCCTTGACAGGAGTCCTAATGGGCTATAACCCCTCTACAATAGTAGCTTTTAACTTGGGAGACTACAAGAAAATAACAGTGCTGCACATAGTCCACCTGCAAAGGTGCTCGTGTGACCCCTGATGCCACTTTTAAGACACTCATCAAACAGCCAGCTACACCGCACCTATAGATATTTAGGTCTACATACCCATAGGTATTTCAATATGGTGTCCCTGCCACATAAAAAGTATGGAAATAAGATACCCTTCAAATCTTAGATTTCATGACTATCAAATTTAGTTGAATTCGCTTCACATCTACTACCAGATCAGCAAGGCCATGAGTGAACCATTTCTCATCTCTCAAACCACCCCCTTAGACCTAATGTTTCAATATAGTGCTCAGTGGCTTCGGGATAGTTATAAAAAAAGACCCTATTCCCTTTTCAGCAATTCAATGTCTAGGGAGGAAAAAAGGAAGGGATGCAATGTGCTCTTTGCTCCATCCAAAGATTTTGCACTGTTTCTTTGTTTGTAGACTGTATTCTGGAATACAGGGATATCTGGTTTCCATTGAAATGTCGTCCTCCTTGCTTGTTCACCTCTGACAGCAGTCAAACTTCATCACCGTACTTCTGCAGCTGATGATGAAAGGTAGTGGCCACAGGGCCTGCACCGTTGAGGTGCAGAGGGCTCTGTCCAGCTCCTTCCATCCGCTCTTTGGTATCAATTCTTACACGAATGTATTCGTTGGGTAGCCCTATGCCATGCATGGATTTTAGCGGGAGGGGTCTTTCAAATTTGTCAATTTTCGGGCCTGATGCTACACCTAGCTCTCACTTTATCAAGATTCCATGTGTGATTCCCCACTGTATCTTTTACCTATCCTTCATGCTACCAGCCTCTGAGGTATGACTGCGTAATTTTTCCATGTCTTAGCATGTAATTAAAATATTTTATGCTAATAGTTTAAATCTTTTCACCTATCTGCCTGTTATGGCCCAGTATGCACTTCAAAATATGGTCTTCTGTAGGAGGCACATAACCATGTCCTGTGTCCATTTTTTTGGCTCAACCCTGGACCAGCTTTAGAAAAGCTCTCCTCTATGGTCCTATGTAACCCCTTAGCTCTTCTCCTTCCATGGGCCCTAGGAGTACTCATCACCAGCACTCCCAATCATCACCTGTCAGTGAGCTGCCCCTACCAAGCCCACTGGGAACAAATGCACACATAGGAATATCAATCCCACATTACTCCCATCTAAGTCATAATCTATTTCCATTAGGTCCAGTGCCAGTTGAAATGAAAAACCTACTATTCAACATCAGCAAAAAAACAAAACAAAAAAACAGAAAGAAAGAGAAAATTGTGCAGCCGCTACTGGCGAATGCGCCATTCTGTAGAATATATACACATGCATGCGTCATGCGTGTATGCAGAATGATGTGGGAGCCATTTTCTATTTTTTATTTACCAATCCGAGATGACAGGCGCCACTTAGATCAGCAAATTAAAAAAATATATGTTATTTGTGCAGGTCACTTTTTGGTTAGCAGAGCGTCCCAGCACCAAATGATCGCTTCTGGGCCCTTAAAAAAACAATTTAAATAATAACGAGGGGTGGGGTAGCAATGGAGGAGCAGGCGGGGAGGGCGTGGGTGAAGCAACGTGGAGTGGGAGGGGGGAAGGTAGCAACAAAGACACGCAAAAGTGCTTTTTGAAAAGCTGAATGACCCGGCATCAAATGGCAGCTACCAGGCTCTCCCAAAAAATTAAAATATTTATTTCAAGGACCGTGAGGGATAGGGGAGCAACAGAGGAACTTGTAAGGAGTGGGTTAATGAGAAACAGGAGGGGACAGGAATTTGCGGAAGTGAGTAGCACACGAGAGAGCAAGAAAACTCATGCATTCCCATTGAGTACTTAACAATAAAGGAAAAAGGGAATTTCCCAAATGTGACCAATGGAAGAACACAGGTCAACCAATCAAAAGGATGTCAACGTGGCATTACCCCATGGGGAGGGCCAAACACATCAAGATGAAGGAAAGCCATCGAATTAGAAGCAAGCAAATGAAAGTAACAATAAACTGCCCTATAGCAACCAATGGGCAGGCACCAAGCCCACTGTTCATTTTTGCTTTTTTGTTAGAGGTATTTTTGCAAACAGGTGGCTAAAAACTATATGTAGGCTTGACCTAAAAGGGTCCACCTGGCAGGAACATAGAGCAGCTTCCCATATCTCCTCGCTCTGCTGAAGAGTGCTTCCCTTTGTTTGGATGCATGCCGAACAGAGCATCAATATTAACAAGGCATAGTCATAATGCTTCATGCAAATCAATATGTGGCATGATGAAGGGGGAGGCTTTAGTTCCAGGCAATGGTCTGGAAAGAACACACTGAGCCAGACAGACACACTCAAGCATGAGTGGCTCAGAGAAGGCAGGTTGCATCGAGACCCATGTATACATGTGGGATACAGACACACCAGCTATCGCATACAACTGCCAGTGCATGTTAAGCCTTCCACAAAGCAACGTTTACATGACTAATACAACAGAGAGGAGACGGGGCTCGCAATAGGTTATTTAGTAGAAATGATGGCAGTGTGCACTGAATATGCATGAGAATCAACGTCCAACATCAGTCATGCCGAAAAAAGATGCGGTCACCTATGCGGGTGATGTTGGTTGAGATGCATGAGGTTCAGAGACATGCTCCACAGATGGTGCAGAAAGCGTTGCAGCATTTATGTATGTAGTGCTGGGGAGAGTGAGGATAGATCCAGCAAGGCAAACCTAATCATTCATTTATTTGTGCATATCATACTCTGAAATACATGGATACATTTTAACACAGATGTAATGCAGGATACTCATTCATTTATTTGTGCATATCATACTCTGAAATACATGGATACATTTTAACACAGATGTAATGCAGGATACTCATTCATTTATTTGTGCATATCATACTCTGAAATACATGGATACATTTTAACACAGATGTAATGCAGGATACTCAGAGGCTGCAGCCTCCCCTAAAATTCGGTCCTGTGATACAAAATGCAACCTATTGGGTTTGCCCAATCCAGAGTGTGTTAGTATATTACCACCTGAAGGAGCAGTCGAGGACCTGTGACAAAGGAGAGCCTTTCCAGGGAGCTGTGAGAATTAAGCATCTCACATCAGCCTGGAGGATTGGAGCCAATGGCATGCCATGCCACAGAAACATGGCTGGCATTGCTTCACAACAACAGCGCTTCGCTTCCCAAAGAACTGTTGGCTCCCAGGAGCCTTTGGTGCAGGGAAATTCCATCCGGAATGGCAAGGAAGAGATGGTGCTGAGATTTTACACAGGCATGGCCGGATATGGTGTATCACCGATATACATTGCTGTAATTTTTTTTATAAAACTACAGGTTCATTCAGCCCAGCTGTCACGGTCAGGGTAGGTGCATCAATATAAGCTAGTACACAAGACAAGGTTTGTTTTAACAAGAGCAGGCAAATAGAGCAGAGAATGCACATAGTTCGGTATGCTGCAACCCTCAGATATCTGGGATTGGAGGGTAATCTTCATTTCAGAACAATCTTCAGGTTACTTGGAAAAGTTTCCCTTCTACGCACAGCGTGCCAAACTCTACGTGCTTTTGCATTACAGAATAACACCTACCCACCATGTTGAGATAATACTAACACAGTGGTCTCAACCATGGTGGGAGGGAGATCAGAATATTAGTGTTCTGGTCATAAGTGGGGTGAGGATCTTATTCTAAAACAACCTAAGTGTTAACCCATGAATTTCCTTCATTTTTGGGTACACTCGCATAGTTTATTATTCCTGGAAAAACATACGAATATCGTTCTTGCCATACTAGCTGTGTGATGTGTTTTTATGTGTAGAGGATGTAAGGCAGACAAACCTCTAGCTCCCTCGTGGTGTGATTTAGCTGAAGCTCTACGTGCTGCCTGTTTTGTTCTTCATGGTACTAGATGACAAGTTACAGAACAATATTGTATGGAAGTAGGCATGCCATACTTCCAGTGCTAATTCAGCCTCCCTACACTCACCAATATGGAATTATACAACGCCCCCAATATGCCCACCATGCAAGTATCAGACTTCTTATACTCAGCACACATTAGCATTTAATGCATGCATGACACACCATGGCTGTGAGTCAACAGCCTCAAAATAGCATACTTGTTTAGGTGTTCTCAGTACTTTCTCAGGGTAATGCGCCGTTACCACATCATAGGTAACCGGAAATAAGATTTTCCAGTATTGACATAACTTTTTGTCAAGAGTTACTAATATATGTTTTCAAATACACCTACATATACACATACAGTGGCTTTCAGTCTACCCTCTTCATCCATTGGTCTGTTGAAGTGCCATTCACATTTTGCTTCCACCCACCATAGTATGCAGTATAGGCAATGGGTCACTCATTCCTTCACTGGTAGGCTTCCTCTGAGAGGCGGCATTTGGCCTGCTCACATGTGCACACCCACCCGAAAAGGAGTGACCTTTTGTTCTCGGACTGGCGTTTCTGAGCTGCATGCTCACTCCTTTACTGTTAACTTTGCCAATGATTATTTTTGAAGTATTTGAGACCACCCAGCTCACCTGATTGAATACATAAAAGGACTTTTGGAAGTGGAAAAACTAGCAAGTCTATAACCCTTGTGATTGTGCGAACTGAACACACAGGGCATAAGGCCACCCCACCTTATGGGATACCCAGGGTATAAAGCCCCGACCTTATGCAGAAAACGCTTAAGTCTTCAAGCCGGCCCCTTTCACAACATGCTTATATGTTCCATCTTTTGAACTCTCAAACACTATGATTTTTTTTACCTATGGACTATTTTGGGAACACTTCCTCTCAGACACCACATTGTGTTGAGTCGTTGATTTTACTTGAAAGTATGCAACCCGTTGTTGGTACCCATTCCTAGGCAGGGCCGGCGCTAGGCATGGGCAGTGTGTGCAGCTGCCCAGGGCCTCGCGCTCAGCTAAAAAACAGGGGGCCCGCTTCACTGTGAAAGGCCAAACTTTCACAGTTAGCCCACCTGCTCCTCCAAGGCCCCCTGCCCACACAATCAATCGCATTACAAATGCGAGATGTCTTGACCTAGCTGGTCAGGGCGTGGTGGCATTCCTGGGGGTGCAGGGGTGGGAGGAAGGGCCAAACAGAATGGGGCCGGCACAGACGGGGTGTGGCAGCACCTCTGTTAAGTACCGGCCATTCAAGGCCCCCTTTCTGCATTTTGTTGCTAGGTGACAGAAGGCCCCTTTGTTTCCAGGACCAGCCGGACACAGGTAAGGAGAGGTGGGTGGAGGGAGCAGCCAGATCAACTGGCTTTTGTTAACCTTTGCATCACCCATAGCAAAGATTTTTTTCAATGTGAATGTGCATTTAAAAATGTATGTAGAACTGCAGGTGGTAGGTTTTCCTAAAGGCCTCGTTACTGCTTAGAGGCCATGGGGAGGGGCCCCGAAGCACTGGAGCAAGCTGCAAGGTCCAGGTGTGGGTGGCCCCCTTCCCTGGGCCTTGTAGCCACTACTCCCTCTTTCCTCTCCTTTCGTTTATTTGTTCCTCCGTGAATTGGAGCCAAAAAAGAAAAACACTTTTGCTGGAAATGTCTTTTGTAGAAATTTTTCTATTCCAAAGTGCCGCCTCGGGATGGAGAGAAATAAAAATAACTAACTAAAGTAAGACAGAGTGGGTCGCAAAGTGGGCAGATTGATTTTATTCACACCCAAAACACATTAGCGCCACTTTACAGAGTTTGCCAGTGAAGCACTACTTTTGTTTTCTCGTCTTTCTTTGAACAACATTGTTTTCACCGGGTGGAGAAGTGCACCATTCCTGCATGTACTGCAATACCTGGTTGATGGGTGGATTGGAAAATAAAAGGTGTACCGCAGCTCTGTGTTCACGAATGTAGTCTTTTTAAACCCTACTGCTTACGTTTTGTAAGGATATAAGTAATGGACATTGAAACGGGTCCCTTCTGGGCCCTGTAGTCATGTTCTTAACTTTTCAGGCAAAAGCACTCACTGATTTCTGAATAATAAGTGCAAAAGCGTTAAAGTAACCATGTTCTTCCTTCTAACATTTCACATGCGTTACTTAATCTTGCATTCCCTTGAGTGTTTGCCTTTTCCATTATGTTGTTAGTTTTTTTTTTTTAGGTAGCATATTACTCTTATCAAATACACACAAGACCTGTCACCTCAGGCTCTTGGATTCATAAATGTGGACGTGGAATTTTTTTCATTTATCTACATCGGTCACTCCTCACTTTTTTTCGAGGTAGTGTCCCTCCACTTCATTTGCCTTCTTTTTATAAAATAGTGTTTTTATATCAAATGACAGTCATACCCCATCTATTCTTAAAGACGGGCAAACTGGTACATATACCAAAAATAAACACACCTATAAATATGTTTAATTTTTCAAAAATTGTGAAAAAAGCAAAATGGCACCTCACGTGCGCACCACCAGTCGAGCTTGCCGATTGGTACTCACCAGCTATGCTCACTTTTATCATCATCGGTAACCATTTTGCTAAAACTTATAAGTGTCCCAAAAAAAGGTGATCAAACAATTCAAAAAACACCCTATGTGCTTTGCGACTACCAAACAGACAAGAACCAGTGCAGTATAAAACTGAAGTAAGACACACAGATTACCAATTTTATTCTTTTCTTGTGCGCTTATTCAGAAATTTAAAACCGGCTGCATATATGCAGACCACTTCCTTTCTTAGCCGACATGTTTCATTGCCATTCAATCTTTCAGGCAATTTCGTCAGGGCAGGGTCATTCGTCGCTAGTATCGGACACTGGTGCAATTTTCTTAAAATGACTGTCAAATGACAAAACAACACAATGGCCAGGTTACTATAACACATCCTATCTCTCCACTTTAAAAACATCATATACACATCACTGTAGGGCATTTCATTACCATAAGGGAGCCCAAGTCAGTCGTACCAGCTCTCCTTATTATCAGAGAAAAACTCCAGCCGTAAGTTCCTCTTCTCATAGGCGTATCCTAAATTAGGTTTCTAGATATAAAGGAAATAAATGAATGCATATGTCATTATACACCATTCACTCGCTCTTTCTGTCCTTTAAAAACCCTGTGGGCTACTAGCCCACCTTCTTGTAGGCTAATGACTTTCCGCCTCTACATCCCTTTCTCTATCTCCCATGGGGGACTCTGCAAGCCAATTTCTCACTTTCTTATCCCGTTGTATCTGAAACTCTGTAACTTACACACGCGTCATGGATGCATTACATCCTTTCAATGTACCACTCTCTACCTCGCCTCAGTTTCCCATGTAAAAGCATTTTCTCGCCAGTTTTTTTTTTTAACAATTCTTTTTATTAAACAATTGCTGGTGAATGATACAGTACAAGAAACCAGGTAGTTCACTTTACTCATTACGCATGTATGGGGGAACAAACAGACAGTTCACATGTGAGGAACATCACTAAGGCAGCGGATCATCGTACTCAACAGTACAAGGTGGCGTACAAATCTCTCCTCTATACAAATTCCACGGATTCCAGACTCGACTCCACTTCCTCGGGCACCCCTTGCCAAATACACCGTTTTTCCCTAAACATGCACCAATCAAGGTTTCTCTCCCAGGCCTCCAGCGTCGGTGTGTGTGCCGCCCCCAGAGTTGTGCAATGTTTCTCTTCGCCAACATGAGCCCCAGGGTGATCCATTGTGTCTGGGAAGTGTCCAAGTCTGTTGGCTCCCAGATATTAAGGAGGCATCGCCTAGCCTCGGGGCGGAGGGAAATTCCCATTACCTGGTTGATTGTGTCGTGCACTTGACGCCAGTAAGAGTTGATATGCGGGCATTCCCAAATGATGTGCATGAACGTTCCAATCTGGCCACAGCGTCGCTTGCATTCCCCTGTCTCCGACCACCCCATGTGTATTAATCTAGGGCCCGTTATGTAGATCCTGTGGAGGATCTTCAGCTGAACCAATCGCAAGCGTGCCGGGATTGCCACCTCTTTAGGGGAGGATATTGCTATTTGCCACTCTTCATCGTCTAGTTCTATCCCATCTTGTGCCCACTTATCTCTCAGTGTCCGGAGGGGGCTCGCCATGTGATTAATTAGTTTTTTATAAATTAAGGATATCGTTTTGTCAGGGAGATGACCATCTAAGATTCTGTCCTCCAGAGGGGAAACCTCCGGGGGATCCGCCCCTTTAGGCCATAAAGACTGAAGTGAGTGTGAGACCTGTATATATCGAAAAAATTCGGCATCCGCCAGTTTATATTCGCCCTGAAGCGTGCTGAAGGGTTTGGGCCCCCTCTTCCCCAGACATCTTTAACAGCTGAGATCCCAATAAGGTCCCACCTGTCGAAGCCCTTTGTCTTCCACAGGTCGCCCAACTTCTCCGAGTCCCAGAGAGGGGTAGCCAATGTGGGTTTGTGTTTCCATCCAAGATGATTAGTGGCATCATGCCAGATTTGCACAGAGTGCTTCGTGGGGCCAGTTAGTTTGAACCGGTTAGGTCGGGAGTATAACGCCCTACCGTAAGTGCCCCCGGAAGGAGCCATCTATCCATGGTGTAGCCCGGGTCATCCACCCGGCCGTATGTGCCATGATTAATAGCTGCCAGTTGGGAAGCCCAGTAGTATTTCTTGACATCAGGGAGACTAATGCCTCCATCATACCAAGACAACGTTAGTTTGCTCAAAGCGATCCGAGGCCTGCCATCCCATAATAGGTCTCTTTGCAGGCCCTCCACCTCCCGAAAGTAACGCGCTGGGACTACATCCAAGGTATTTTGTAGGGCGTATAAGAATCGCGGTAAGGCCATCATCTTAAACAGAGTGGCTCTGCCCAGTAGCGAGATAGGGAGCGTCTTCCAGTTATTAATATCACTTTTGAGTCTATGAAGAGGAGGAAGAAGGTTTTGGGCATAGCGAACCGCGGGGTCCAGTGAGATGTATATTCCCAAATATTTGAATCCAACTGCGTTCGTTTGTATTGGACAGTTCCGGGGAGGGACAGGAGGGTCTCCCCTCAGTACAAATAATAAGGATTTTCCCCAGTTGATAGAAAGTCCGGAGAATCGACCGAAAACCGCGAGAATATCCATCACTACTACTAGCGAGCTCCTAGGGGAGGCTAAATAAAGTAAAATGTCATCCGCGTATAAGGATATACGGTCCTCCCATCCGGGGGACCACCGCAGACCCCTTATCCTTGGGTCCCAGCGTATCCATGCGGCCAGGGGCTCCAAGGCCAAAGAAAAAGAAGGGGGGACAGAGGGCATCCCTGTCGAGTACCCCGACTGAGCATGAACGAGGCTGACACCTTGTTGTTCACCACCACCTGAGCCAGAGGTTCAGAGTATAAGAGACGCACCCACTGAATGTATTCTGGCCCAAATCCCAGCTTTGCCATAGCTGCCCATAGGTATGGCCATTCGATAGTATCGAAGGCCATCGTCGCGTCCAGAGACACAATCACCGCCGGCTCGCGAAGGGTGCCAGCCCTGTCTATAACCCCATGCACTCTACGGAGATTCAGAGCTGTATTTCTATGAGGCATAAACCCGGTCTGATCCGGGTGCACCAGGCCTCCAATCACCTTCACCAAGCGATTGGCCAAGAGCTTGGCCAAAATCTTGGGTTCAGCATTTAAAAGAGAGATGGGCCTATATGAGGCACATTCTGCCTTATCCTTCCCTTCCTTGTGGATGGTGACAATAGTAGCCATTCGTTGTTCTCGGGGCAACATTCCCGCCTCCCTAGATTCCAGAAACATAGCGTTCAAGTATGGGGCCAGTTTATCTGGTCTCAACTTGTAGAGCTCGATGGGAAGTCCATTCGGACCCAAAGCTTTTCCAGAGTTCAAGGAACGGATCGCCTGTGCGGTCTCATCGGCCGTAAGGGGGCTATCCATATAGTCTCGATCCTCACGGGAGAGGCAGGGAAGCTTAATATCCCTCAACAGCTCCTGAGAGTCTGCTTCAGCGTGGGGGGAGACCGCCGTATAGACCGACTGGAAATGATCAGCGAACCTATCCGCTATTTCCTGTGGCTCCGTGACCGAGGCGCCTCCCTGCACCTTGAGCTCCGGAACCAGCCGACTCGCCCACTCTTTCTTGTCCAGCCATGCTATGAGCTTCCCGGCCTTATCTCCCTGGTCATAAAGCCTGCCCTGCTGCTCTCTACTCAGGGCCCTGGCCCTATCCGAGACCAACGCTTTATAGTCGTGTTGCTTCATACTCAGCAAGTGGATCTTTTCCGGCGTAATCCCAGATTCCAGTTCCCTTTCTAGATTATATATGTCTGTCTCAAGCTCGAGGACCTCCTTTTGCTTGTCTCTCTTAGAGCTAGATATCAAAGACAGGGCTTGTCCCCGGATTACTGCCTTGAATGCTTCCCATAAGGTCCTGGAAGAGGGCACCGATCCCACATTGTCAGAAAAGTATTCGTCAATCGCTTTGATAAGTTCCTGACGGATCTTGGGGTTACGTAAGTACCAAGGATTAATTGGGGCCAATCTTCCCACTCCTCCCACACCCATTGACAGATGAACCCAGACAGGCGAGTGATCCGAGATACCTCTGGCCAAGTGCTTGATGTCGTGTATGTATGTCGCTTGTGCAGCTGGTACCAGGCAGTAATCTAAACGGGAGAGACTATTGTGTGCCCCGGAGTGAAAGGTGTGTTGCACCTGGCCCGGGTGGTATACTCTCCAGCCGTCAACCAGTCCCATCGCCTCGAGGAAATCAGGCAACCATCGGGCAGACGGTACTATCTCTCGAGGGGGTGTCTATCTAATGTACCCGAAACCACTGCGTTAAAATCTCCTCCCAGGACCAGGAGCCCATCCGGAAGGGCGAGCAGGGCTGCGCCCAAATCAGCAAACGTTGTGCCCTGTAGGCCTGGGGGAACATAGACAGACATAAAGGTAATGTGCCGGCCCTCCCACATCCCGGAAACACCGACGTATCTGCCTCTATCATCATCCCAAGTGGCGCTAACCGCCAGGGGGAAGTTGTTCCGAGTCATAATACCCACACCCCTGGAGCCCGAGGTGAAGCCAGAGTGCGCAATCAGTTTATACCCCCTCTGTGCATTGCCTTACATAAATTCCCAACCAGATGTGTCTCCTGGAGTAAGACTACATCGGGTGCGTGCCTCCTAATGTACTGAAGCACGACACTTCGTTTAATTTTGTCCCCTAACCCGTTAACATTCCAACTCATAAGTTTAACATTTTTATCCCCCATCATGCCTATATCGCAGAAAATAGATCCCGCCGCTCCGGGCTTGTACTTTGTCAGCAACTCTATTGCAAGTGTATATATCCATTGCACCAGTAAACCAAATATAACAATGAACAAGAAAAGAAGTCATCCCACCCCAACAACCCCCCACCCCGCTGCCCTGCACTCTAGGCTTGGAACTGCCCATCGAAAACTTGCAGAGTGCCTGTCGCCCTAGGAAGAAATTCAAAGAAAGAAAGAAGGGGGAAAAGTGAGCTCCGTGTCCCCACCCCTAGTCAGGCCAAGTGTAACACCCCTGGCAGGTAAATGTCAGGAAACATATATGTCATAACCAGTCCCCATAATAATGCGCAGATATCACGCTCCCCCAGCCCATCTCACATCGACGACCCCATTACGTAGTTCAAAGCCGCCTTCCTCAGAGATCCACTTCAAATCGGTGAGATGTCCGCCTGTGTCCCAGCGCCGCGATCCGCCCGGCCCTTCGCTCCGCGATGTTCGATCCAGTCTGCCACTGCTTCGGGCTCGTCGAAAAACCATGCCCGTCCCTCGGCCTCCACCCGGAGACGTGCCGGGAACAGCAGTGAGTACTTCAGACCCCTCTCTCTCAGGTCCCGCTTCACAGCGAGGAAAGACCTCCGCTGCTTTTGTACTCTCTGTGTGAAGTCCGGGAAAAAGGAAATGGCAGCATTTTCATATCGGAGGGGTGTCCCCGCTCTAGAGTTCTGGAGAATAGTGTCTCTGTCCCGATAGTTCAGGACCCGAGCCAGCATGGGCCGCGGGGAGCGCCCGGTTTGGGACGGCCGCCCGGGACCCTGTGAGCTCGTTCGATAACAAAGAATTTGCTGAGGCCTTTAGGCTGCAGGTGTGTAAGAATAAGGTCCTCGACGAATAGGTCCGGGGATTGCCCCTCCGCTTTTTCCGGCACTCCTAGGATACGGAGATTATTGCGCCGGAGTCGACCTTCATAATCATCCAGCTTGAGGTCCATGTACTTGTGTGAGTCCTGGAGTTCGTGCATCTCCCTTTGTAATTGTGTGACATCCCCAACAAGACTGGTGGTCGTTATCTCCACTTGCTTGACTTTTTCGTTAAGTTTCCCCAGATCGGACCTAATGAGGTTAATGTCAATCGCCATGGTATCCATTTTGTGCTCGAGAGAGGTCTTAACTCCAGCAATCGCCCCCATGACATCTGCGAGAGATAGCTCTTGTTCCTCTTCCCCTGGATGTCCCTGATTAGTCTCTGCAGACAGCCGGCTCCTCTGAGGATCCTTAGCGACTGTGTATCTGTCCAATTTGTTAGTCTGCACCTGCTTCGCCCCACGGGATCCGGTCCCTCTGCGATCACCGGCAGTAGCCATCACACCCAGCCAACTGATCTAATGGATGCAGGCGGATGCACCATCCACACGGTGCCCACCAGTGACGTCTAACAGGTAGGACACCGGCAGCTATGGCACAAGCCCCAGGGGTCTGAGAGCAAGTCCAGGGGGAGGCAGGGTCCCTCAAGTCGGATCCGGGCCCAGGCGGGTAATCAAACGCCGTTACGATACCTGTATATAGCGGATCACGGCCCCGCGATCACAGGCGACAGGGGGGGCGCCTCGCCGCCGTTACTCTGCTCCCGGTCGGTGCGCCTCACCCATCGGTCAATGTGGCTGCTGGTATCAACTGTCCCCCCGTAGCTCCGCCTCGATCTCGCACGGCGGCACCTCCGCCACTCAGGTCGGGACTCCCCTCTGGCTCCGCCGTTCACCGTGGGCCCCGGCGCCCAGAGCTCTCGCAGGCCACAGCGCTCCGGTGCTATTATCTCCCCTGTTGGGGCTGCTCAGTGTTCCAGAACAAGCGGGCCGGGGACCGCCAGCACTCCGCTCTCAAGACCCAGGCGGGCAACCAAACGCCGCTATGGTATCTGCGGGCAGTGGATCCCGGCCCCGGGTTCACAAGCGACAGGGGGTCCCCCAGCCGGAGCGCCTCGCCACTATCACTCTGCTCCCGGCCGGCGCGCCTCACCCATCGGTCAATGCGGGGAGCTCCGTCAGCTTCAGGGCCCAGGGGCAGTCACCACCTCCGCTGCTGGTATCAACTGTCCCCCGGTGGCCCCGCCTCGATCTCATACGGCGGCACCTCCGCCACTCAGGTCAGACCTCCCTCCGGCTCTGCCTTTCACTGTGGGCCCCGGCGCCCAGAGTCCCCGCAGGCCGCAACACTTCAGCGCCGTTTTCTCCCCTGTTGGGGCCGCTCGATGTGCCAGACCAAGCGGACCGGGGATCGCTAGCACTCCGCTCTCGGGGGGAGTCAACTGGTGCCACGGATGTGTCCGCAGGATAGACGTGGGGTAGGGACACTCGGCGGAGCTACTGCTCTACGCGGCCATCTTCGATCCGCGCTTGGCCACGCCCCTTTCTCGCCAGTTTTACATGTATTCACAAACTATATCACACTGTCCCACTCTATACAGCACTAACCGCTGTCAGTCACACTAATCTTACCGCCCGTCTTGCCTCAGGGTACCTCTTCTCATCCCTCGGTCCCGGATTCCGTCCCTGCGCGTTTACAAAGGCTACGCGGGCGGCGTCCCACGTGACTACATCCTCATCATGTGGTGTATTGTCAGACCGCGGCGGCCATCTTAAACTCCCATATTTTCTTCAATACCACTGCGAGTCCGGCAAAAAAACACTTTATAGGGGCCGTTTTTTTGATTTCCATCATATTCTTTAATTTGTGGGCCTAAATTCTCAGGTATCTAGGCAGACTCCCTAATTTAGAGCTCCGCACATCTTTGATGGTAATGATGTGGGATAACTTAAAAAAGGGGTTTCATAATTTCAATCGCATCTTCTTGTGCCCCCCACATTCTCAGGGGTATACAAACTACAGCTGGGAGGCTCAATCGCTTACCCCCTTACAACCTCCTTTGTGCCACTCATTATTCATAGTGGCCATATTAAGTTGAGGCCCTGTTTCAATCATCTTTATTGATATACTGTGTCCTCACACTCCAACACCATTCTAGTATATACCTCAAATACATGAGACCTCCTTAGTGCCACTCATTATTCATAATGACCATATTGGATTGAGACCCCGTTTCAATCAACCTTATTGATATACTGTGTCCTCACACTCCAACACCATTCTAGTTTATACCTCAATTCTATGAGACACACAAAGGTCCATCTCACGGACACCAACAGAACTCGCATCTTATGAAAGGAAATGTTGCATTTTCTTAATTTTTCACTTTGTTCCATTCAATAAAGTCGTTTAATCCTGTTTGGTCACATCTCTCTTGGAAAATCCAGCGTGCCTCTTTCATTGCAAGGACCCTCTCTATACTGTAAGGGTCTCCTATCACCTTTTCCAGCACTACCCATGTAAAGGAATGTTTACTTTCTTTGTAGTGTTGTACTAGTTTCGTGGAAAGTTTACCTGCTCTAATAGTGCTCAGATGTTCCTGCACTCTTATTTTAATCTTACGTGTTGTAAGGCCGATGTACTGTAGTCCACATTCACATGTTAATCTGTACACTACATTCATCGTATTGCAGTTACTTAATTGGGTCAGATGCCACACTTTCCCTGAGTTAAGCACCACCTCCATAGTTTTTTTGGTCAACTTACACACTGAACACATACCACACGGGTAGTGCCCAGGCGGAACGGTGGTCTCATTGTGTGGAAGTCTCGGGCGCGAGTGTTCCAGTTTATCTTTCAAATTGCATGATCTTTTAAAAGCAAACCTGGGTGGAGGCATTTTGAACTCAGTCGTCGATAGTATAGCCCAGTGTTTCCTTATAGATTGTCTAATCTGGGTAGCCAATGGATCAAACGTCATCACAACTGGAAGACAATCTTCCTTGATCCTTATATTTTTCTCTAACAGAGCACTGCGAGGAGTATTCAGTGCTCATTTACGTGCCTGACTGACAACTCTATGTGGGTAATCTCTCTTTCTCAATCTTTCACATAGTTCTTCTGATTGTGACAGAAATGATGTCGTTGTGGAGCAATTCCTGCGATATCGCAGGAACTGGCCCACGGGGAGATTATCGCGTAATGCTCTCGGATGGTATGATTTATAATGTATTAAGGAGTTCTTGTCAGTTAACTTTTGATGCACTTTGGTGTTTAGCATGTTGTTCTCCGCCTTGATATCCAGATCAAGGAACACAACTCCCTGGTTACTGTATGACCAAGTAAAGCGCAAACTGGCATCTTGGCCATTCAGCCAGTTCAAAAACTCCACTAGGGACTCCTCTCCACCGGACCAAACACATAGCACATCGTCTATACATCATCTATATATCTCCTCCAGAGGAGAATGTTCCTCTGGAAGGGATTAGACTGAGGGTAAATGCAATTGTCTTCGAACTGGCCTACGTAGATGCATGCCAAGCTCGGTGCCATGGTTGCGCCCATTGATGTACCCGTCGTTTGTAAATAGAGGGCGTCTTTGTAACAAAAATAGTTGCGAGTAAGTGCCACCTCTATGCATTGTAGTACAAAGGACTGTGGTGTATCATAGAACCACTCCTGTTGTCCCAAGGCGCGCGCCGCTGCCACCAGCGCAGCATCCTGGGGTATACAGGTATAAAGTGATTCTATGTCGATTGTTACCAGGAAATTACTGGCGGTATCAAACTCAATGTCCTGTAGTATATTTAAAATATCTGTGGTATCCTGAACAAATGATCTCTGGTTCACCACTGATTCCCTCAAGAAAAAATCTCGAGGACCGAGGGATGAGAAGAGGTACCCGGAGGCAAGACGGGCGGTAAGATTAGTGTGACTGACAGCGGGTAGTGCTGTATAGAGTGGGACAGTGTTATATAGTTTGTGAATACATGTAAAACTGGCGAGAAAATGCTTTTACATGGGAAACTGAGGCGAGGTAGAGAGTGGTACATTGAAAGGATGTAATGCATCCGTGACGCGTGTGTAAGTTACAGAGTTTCAGATACAACGGGATAAGAAAGTGAGAAATTGGCTTGCAGAGTCCCCCATGGGAGATAGAGAAAGGGAGGTAGAGGCGGAAAGTCATTAGCCTACAAGAAGGTGGGCTAGTAGCCCACAGGGTTTTTAAAGGACAGAAAGAGTGAGTGAATGGTGTATAAAGACATATGCATTCATTTATTTCCTTTATATCTAGAAACCTAATTTAGGATACGCCTATGAGAAGAGCAACTTACGGCTGGAGTTATCCTCTGATAATAAGGAGAGCTGGTACGACTGGCTCCCTTATGGTAATGAAATGCCCTACAGTGATGTGTATATGATGTTTTTAAAGTGGAGAGATAAGATGTGTTATAGTAACCTGGCCATTGTGTTGTTTTGTCATTTGACAGTCATTTTAAGAAAATTGCACCAGTGTCCAATACTAGCGACGAATGACCCTGCCCTGACGAAATTGCCTGAAAGATTGAATGGCAATGAAACATGTCGGCTAAGAAAGGAAGTGGTCTGCATATATGGTTTCTGAATAAGCGCACAAGAAAAGAATAAAATTGGTAATCTGTGTGTCTTATTTCAGTTTTATACTGCACTGGGTCTTGTCTGTTTGGTAGTCGCAAAGCACATAGGGTGTTTTTTGAATTGTTTGATCACCTTTTTTTGGGACACTTATAAGTTTTAGCAAAATGGTTACCGATGATGATAAAAGTGAGCATAGCTGGTGAGTACCAATCAGCAAGCTCGACTGGTGGTGCGCACGTGAGGTGCCATTTTGCTATTTTCACAATTTTTGAAAAATTAAACATATTTATAGGTGGTTTTTTTTTGGTATATGTACCAGTTTGCCCGTCTTTAAGAATAGATGGGGTAGGACTGTCATTTGATATAAAAACACTATTTTATAAAAAGAAGGCAAATGAAGTGGAGGGACACTACCTCGAAAAAAAGTGAGGAGTGACCGATGTAGATAAATGAAAAAAATTCCACGTCCACATTTATGAATCTAAGAGCCTGAGGTGACAGGTCTTGTGTGTATTTGATATAAATTGAGAGGAGGGCGACCTGTTCTTTTTGTTCCCTCTACAGCTCCATATTGATAGAGCATATTACTCTTGTCTAGTGCGTAATTTGAACTGAGTCGCATCCAGGTGTTTATAGCGGGGCACAATTGGGTTGTATCTGAAGGCAGTGCGAGTTTCTCTCAGTAGGATGTGGCACTATCGTCAGAGCTGACGAATTTGGGACTGGGGAACCAGGTTCAGCCTTCATGACCAGTCCACTCTCTTGAGGGAGCACATTCCCGTGCTACACTTTAGAAGGCCCGCAAGACTTTAGAAGCCCTGGTGTGTTAGCATCAGCAGGTGGAACCTAGCGGTGGCAAACATGGGTTAACCTTGAAGGTGGGTCCACCACAATCCATACGGAAGTTCACATCCAGTCTTGCGGGCAGGCATACGAAGCAACAAACCTTGGAGCAACAGTGACTCTCTCACTGAGGTCACAGGACCCTTAATCAGGGAGGCTCTAGGGCGGTGCGACTGGTGACATCGCACCAAGCGCTGACTTCGGGTGGGGGTGTCAGGTTTGTAAGTATATTATGTTTTTAAAAGCACTTGCTGCCTCCTTCCTGGCCTCCAGCAATTTTCAGCAACAATAAAAATGTCATGATAACTCCAGTGATTAATGTTCTTCCTAGAGAGAGATAGAGTTTTGTCAGGTGGAAGTTTTGACTCGTGAAAAGGTAGCGCAGAGGGTTAATGTGCCTGCTGCAAAGGACATGTACCATGCAGATCACAAAGTGCACATAATGTAAATAGGTCAGTGGGTTACTGATTTTGTCAGTGAGATCCTTTTGTTACTTGCAGTTTATAAGTCAAAATCGTAACATAGAACAGTAAGCTATTAACTGTCATCTTAGAGCTACATGTAAACTGCAAGGTATAAATTAGAGCATTATGTTTTTTCCCCCAGTCTTTGATTATCCTAATGTTGCAAAAAGGGTTCTTTTAGATAGAAATCAATTCTGGTTATTAAAGAGAACCCCCAACTATGGTATTACGTTCTAAATTCAGAGTTTGTGTTTCTCCATACCAATCACTATTAAACGATACTGCCTACTAGTATGATTGTCATGAGAATCCTACACATTGTAGTCCTTTGTCTTATATAACATTTCCTATACAGTGATTTATACACGTATGATTGACTGTCTCTGTGTAATGTGTGTGATATAAAGTGCTCTGACACCCTACACTGGTATTAGTGATGCTGTAAATCAAATTAAATGCATCTGAGTGAGAATGTGGTTATGGAGACTTGAGGGGCTGTAAAGGGTGGTAGTGAGGGAATCCGTGGCAGAGGGAGCCATTGGGAGGCACCAACAAACATTGTCACACAGGGCTCCACCAGCACTAAAGCCGGCCACTTCCACTTCCTACAGTTCTAACACCAAATCAAAAACGTTGATTTGAAAACCCCTTGAATCTGCAGCATACCTTCAAGTCAATGTATGATTTAGCAGTGGTCTCGGTGGCTCTAAGTCTTTTTTTAAAATTTATGTACAATCTTTATTTGTTTGCAATGGTGTCTTGTATTTTTGTATTATGTGTTGTGTTTTTGCACTTAACATAATTCTGGAGAGTAAAGAGCACACACACAAAAAAGTATGTCCTACGAGTCTTAGCATGTTCGTGTGGAATACTGGTGAGAGGATTACGTTAAAACAAATTACTAAGTATTAATGTCATCCTTAGGTGGCACAGTAATGGCTCAAAAAGATAACGGAACCTTTTGAAATTTGCGATTATATCCATGGAGCGAGGGGTTTTCTCTTGTTTAATTTTATATTTTGAATGATCCCTCCCTCATTACCTCAACAGGATCTCTCCCCTTTATGAGACAGAACTGGAATTTTTATCATGCACTCATCTGGAAACAATCAGTTATCATGGAGTAAAAAATATGCATCTTTGTGAGACCTGTACCAAGCTTTTCCATCCAATGTGACAAATGTAATCCATGTAATACATTTTTAAAATATATGGATTTATTTCATTTGTATATTTATCTTTTTGTGCATGTTACTGATATCCACATTAGGTCTCTTCAGTGATGCCAAATCAGATCAATAGTCCTGCGATGTCACTTTCTCTGATGTCACTTCTTGTGATGTTACATACAAATTAGAGGGGCCTCACCTCTTGACTTTCGCCCGGGGCCCCAGAAGTTCTAGGACCGGCCCTGTTCCTAGGTATTGTTTATATTGTCGTACTACTACTGTGACATGGTATGTAAACAGGGTCGGACTGGGGCATAAAAGTGGCCCTCATACCTGAAAAAGTGGCCCATATTTGCAAATCAGGGCAGGTTTGAACGTGTACTGTATCGGTGTTTTCCAAGTTATGAATGACTTCATGCGTTTGTGCTTGCTTCAGGCAATGTTTGTGGTAATATATCGAAAATCAGCAGTAAAAACCGGACCCCAGACCAGAACACAAGCCCACAAAAAAAAAAAAAAAAAAAAAAAAAGAACGCCCACAGAATGACCTGTGAGAACAGCCCATATGAGACTTCAAGGCTGCCCTATGGGCCAATCCGACCCCGAACGTAAATAGTTCGGGACAGAATGATTTTACATCTTACTTTCGGTATATGGCCTCTTTCTCAAACCTTTTAGTAAGCACAATATTAATATGTCTCAAGTTACCATTTTTTTCATGTGTTTTATTCACGAACTAAAGAAATGCCTTCGTGTTTCTAGGCTGGCACTTATTCGTGATGAACAAAACTTTCCTACACCTAAAGGCTTGAAAAAGTTTGTGCGAACAAAATAGGTGTTGGCTGTTCCTTTGGACCGGTCGCAGCAGTCCTTTAATACTCGTGTTGAATAAAAGAAAGTAAATTAAAAATTGTAAAAGAATCCAGTCTTCTGGACTTAAAGATTTCTGGAGGCTTACAATACTTCAGAACGAATGTAAGATTGGTATGGTACCCTGATCATATAAATTACAACTTAGAGAACACGTTTTCCTCATATTGGACATCTAGGTTTCCCGCACCCATTAACGTATTCCTTTTATGTTATTATGGGGACTTATGAAGTGGAGTGCATACATTCTAAAGACATCATCTCTGGCTTGATTTCTTTTAAAGAACATTTTCCGAACCGCCTTCAGTGGACCACGGGGCAAGCAGGAGCTATTGGGCCTACCCTTGGTGGCTGAGGCCTTTTACTCCCAATGTCTTGGAGCCCGACCTACTACGGATCCTGCTCAACCCTTCTGCACCTGACTCTCAGTTGGGTAGCGCCGGACGAGCAGTCAAGGCTCCTTCGGGATGGAAGCACAGATACAGATCAGTGCACACGACTTATAACTCAATGTGCAAGCGACGGGAACAATAAATGTCCAGTCAAAAACTTGTTTTTATATAAAAATAAGTATTTTAATGCTAATTCTACACATGCAAAAGTACACAACATTTTAAAGCAATAACACAATCCCCCTTGAGGTCGGGGCTCTAGTAGTTGTGAAGTCACTACCTGTCCCATTAACGTTCGTGCAACAGGTTCAATGTTATTCCCCATTCACTGATGGCCACATCCAGGTAATGTAAACTATTAGGTCGTACTCAAGAGTTCTCCCCTCTGACTCCCGTCGGAAGTTCATTTACAAGAGTTTACAGGGTTGCAGTACCGATAGCAGTATGCCCACGTGGGTCCCAAAGGCACAGTTCATGATTTACCCGCTCCGGTGCTATGGAATCCCTCAGCGGCACAGCAAAGTTCTGCTACGGATCGGCAAAGTCAGGCTGCGCACAGTCACAAGCGGCAGCAACCCACAAGCTCTCTCTTCTGAGCCATGCTACCAGCTGGTACCAGCGATTGGGGTTGTTCCCGCTCTGGTGATTGCTCGATAAGTCTCACTTTCCTTCGATGAGGAAAGGTGCGGGGGCTCTGATCTCCTTGCCCCGACGGGGTTTGGAGATGTTGTCTGATCCTCTGGCTTACTTCGGCGTAGTTCGCAGTATGCGGGCCAGACCCACTTTGGTCACAGTAGCAGTTTCCCATTCCTGGGCAACGGCCCGAATCCTTGGCCTAAACGTCTACGCCGGCCCCTCCTGGCATAAGGGGGCACCATCACAGCAATCACAAGTCCGGTCATGCTGGCTTGGTATTTATGTTCATGGTGGCCCCCCTCTCTGGCCCACCCACCACGAGGTTGTGCATGCCTTGTGCCCTCCATCCAACCCTCGCTCCTCGGCTCAGTCCACACTGCCCCTCCTGGCACACGGGAGTCCTCAAATTAATCCAGCACACGAGCCACGCCCTGATCGGTGTAAGAGTGGATTCCTCATACTTCAAGCAGGGAGTCCTCACAACAGGGCTCCCCCCCTGGACCTTACTCTTTCCAACGCTCTCCTCTTCCTCACAGGGCACACTGGTCTTGGCAAGAAGGCAGGAGATGGTGCTCGAGAACAGGTGGTCTTGGTTTCCCCGGGTGATGTCTCTCCCAGCTTACAGGAATGCAGCAATACACAAATCTGTCTGGGGGATTCCTCCACTCCTCATGTTTTCCACCCGGCAGACCTGGGCTTCCCAAAATGGAATGCAAGGTCCCCCCCAAGTAATGTACCAATGCAGGCACACTTGCACTCAGTGTACATCCACAGCACACTTACTGCACAGCAATGTTATCATCATGTATTATGCCACCACAAGCATAACTACAAGCAGCAAAAGCATTCAGCCTGTGCACACTGTTCAGTACTGCAGCCTTTCTGTATTGTACTAGAGTGTGTTATTTTAAAAACACACGCTGTCAGCATGCACACATTTACAATGTGCGAACTGTACCACACTTCACCCCTTGATTAGTGTACTTCTTGCGAGTACACGTGCACTCAGCACACTTCCATCACGCACACCCTTCCACATCTACCTGATGTAGGCCAGGGGTGAGTTAAGAACACAGCAGTGGAACTTTTAAAAAGGGGAGTGAGCCTGTAGGCTTCACTCCAGTGACACAGGGTAAAAAGCATTGGCAACGCCAATAGGTCTCGCCTATGCGAGAGCTATTAGCTATGACAATATGTTTTAGCCGTGTTGTACGCCAGTGTGGCTGCTGTTCAGCATGGCTAAAAGTTAGTGGTGTGGAGTCGGTGGGGTAGAAAGGGGTAGATTGGAGTGGGATAGATTGGGGTACAGTGTAATAGGGTAGATTGGATTAGAGTGGAGTGGGGCAGAGTAGGGTAGAGTGGGGCAGAATGGATAGATTGTAGTGGGGTAGACTGGGGTTAGAGTGGGGCAGATTATAGCAGAGTGGGGTAGATTGGGGAAGAGTGGAATAGGGTAGAATGGAGTGGGGTAGATTGGGTGGATTCGAGTAGGGTAGATTGGAATGAGCGGGGTAGACTGGAGTGGGGTAGAGTGGACTGGGGTAGATTGGAGTGGGATAGATTGGGATGGGGTATTAGAGTGGGGTAGGGTAGAGTGGATGTGGTAGATTGCATGGGGTGGTGTAGAGTGGGGTGGAGTTGAGTATATTGGAGTAGGGTAGAATGGAGTAGATTGCAGTGGGTTAGAATGGATTGGGGTAGATTTGAGTGGAGTGGGTAGATTGGAGTGAAGTGGAGTGCGGTGGAGATGAGTGAGATAGACTGGGGTAGATTGGATTGGAGTTGGATAGATTGGAGTGGGGCAGACTGAAGTAGATTGGAGTGGGGGTAGAGTGATGTCAGATAGAGTGGAGTGGAGACTGAGGTGGAGTGGGGTAAAATGGAATGGACTGGGGTAGATTGGATTGGGGTCTGGGGGCTACACTGTCTGGTAGGCTTCGACCTATAAAATAACATTGTACAGCCCTCGGTCCAGCACATCCCTACTAGTCGGTATGATTGTCACATAAATGCTCTCACTGAAGTCAGAGAAAGAAAAGTAAACACCAAGGTCCCTGGAAGTCAGAGTCTGACATTTGACCTCGGTCTTCTGAATGGATGGACAGCAAATGTGACAAGATAAGAACAATATTTAAAGGCCTGTTTTCAGAAATCGAGCTCTAGTGGAAGGATACCGTAAATAGGATATGGGCTACGGGAGGGATGAACTCAAGCTGGACAGCCTAAAACAAAAAAAGCCAGCAAATAGAAAGCAAGCAAATGTGAGTTACAAACCACAAAGCCAATGGTAAGCAATGGACGGAATGCATTCCCAGGAAAGCTTTCCGAATGTCCCCAAGATTTCGTTAGCAAACCAGACAGCTAAAAAGGTCATGTTCACTACTACTGATCACAACATGGTATGCTGCCACCACATCCCTTGAGCTGTTTAACTCCTGGCTAAGGTGGTAGCCTTCCACCACTATGAGGACAGCTCTTTGGGTGCCCCTCCTGGTCCAATAAGACCGCAATCTGTGAAACAGGCCTATGTCATGGTGCACACGCATGATCCGTATTCACCTATGACAAAAAAAAAAAAATCTGCATTAGGGGATCCAGACAACAGTACAGTTGGGCACTCCGGGCAGGGGTACACGTCTCTTACAATGCAGAGGACTTTTCTGTCCCAAAAACATGCATTGTTGTTAAGTGTCTGTTGGCACTAAGCAGTTCATGTACAACATGGTCAAATTCTGTCTGGGCATCATAACAAAGGTGGAAGGTGCTGCCTGGTGTTCATTTATAAGCAGGTGTTAAGAATGGGAATCCTGACACACCACCACCAATCCCATGTCCAATAAAGTATCATTCTTTTCTTTGTGGCGCGTCTGCCAACAGCCTGGCATGTGTTTCGTGAGCTTTCTTGAAGCTTTGTAGGCATATTTGTAGTGGTTAACCTATACCATTTAGTGGTAGTCATGGTTATAATCATATATCACGATCGGTACACATAATAACCTTGTCATCATTCTGTCTGTCAATGTTCAGGTCAAGTATATTACACCTATAGCAAGTATTCTCTTGGGACTTAACACCCTAGACAGGATAGATGTGACGAGACACAGGATAGGAACATGCTGCAAGTCCCAGACTAAGGTTAGAGGCAGGATAGGTCAATGCTATTGGTGGAAGATAAGACAGACTCTTGTTCTGGGTCACAGGCAGGACTATGACAAGCAGAATTGGCTGATGCTATTACAGGCAGGAAAAACTACAGTACACAGACCGGACTGAGTGACAAGAAGGATAAACTGATCTTGTGACAGGCAAGACAGGAAGGTGCTGTGGGTGACAGGCAGGAATAACGGTTGCTTTGGGTAACAAGCAGCACAAGATGATATTCTGTGCAACAAGCAGGCCTGGTTGATGCTGGAACAGGTGGCATGTGTGATACAGCAGCTGATGGGAAGTATAAGCCACCGTTCTTGATAACATGCACCATTTTATGAGAGGCAGATTAGGATGCCACTATGCCACTGTGAGGGTGACAGGTAGGATTAGCTATCTTCAGCGTGACCAGCATGGTAGGTAAAGGTAGTGTCTGATGAGATGGAATGGCGGATTGTTAGGAGTTGTCATTTTCAAGTAAGAATGAAGCTCACAAAACAAAAACAAGTTTGACAGTATACACACACACACACACCAATTCATAGTCAAAGATACACACTCAAAGAAACTTTGATAATCACCTGGCCAGGCCCAACAGCCAATGAACAGAACACTCAAATCAAAGATACTGAATAGACTCTGTGCTACACTTAAAACAACATTTAATACAGCGGGTTGACAGGTAGGACAGATGGGTGTTCTGGGTAATGAGCTAGAATGACTGATGTGACAGGCAGGAAGATTCAGCGGGTGACAGGCAAGATGGCGGATGCAGCATCCTCCCCCTCCCGGGAGCAAGCAAATGAATACCCCACACACGGAGCTCTGTTACAGACGTCTTTATTCCTTAGCATACGATCATACACTGCACTCTGATTACGTCATAACCATTAATAACCACACCTTAACACCTCCCAGCATGTTACATAATTCCTCTGTTCAGTCAGCCCAGAACCGCAAGGGTCCTAGTGCAGTCTCACGACACTACAGAGGAGACGATGCATTAAATACCATGTTTCCCTTTAAAATTACTGCTTCAGTTTCATAATACATAGTCATCAATTTCCAACTTAACTCCATACACTCCTCCTCACCTCACTTTTTGTTGACAAACTGATCTGGCAACATCTTGTATGATCCTAAATCCACACCATCTTTCATAATATTACAATCAAATCACTGATATACTCAAAAAAGTTATTTCTTCTAGTTATCCCGCTGCATCTTCCATGCAAACAACTAATCTATTTCAACACAACCAACATTTTTAGCTAAGTAAACAACCAACCCCTTCTTATTATCCCTTCACTCCATCATAACATTTCCGTTTAGCTTCTTACATTGTTGGTCGATAGCTGGGCAAGCTTTAGTAAAAGATTTTACTACTACGAATATACCACAACTTACCATCCTTTCTATTGCCCTACGCACCACTTGGAGCCTACGGAGCCACTTGTACCCTCTTCAATGTACCCTCTGTGTCCACCCAATTCTTTACGTGGATGCTGTGATTGGCAGATAGGCTGAAGATGTCAGCAAATTACACAGCCTTTGCTGCTACAGTCTTATGGCTTCACACAACTGAACCCAACAGTTAACATGTAGGTCAAGCACTGGTTCCTATTTGATCGAATTTACCGTAAATGTATCTACATTTGGATACAGTGATTATGCAATTTTTATAAAGTCTGTGGATGCATAAAAGGATGCACCCGAAAGTGCCTTTTAAAAAGACACAGTTAAAAACACACCTCACACATACAACCAAAGTTAGTGCACGGAAATGTTCGGGCAATCCTTCTGGGCCAACAGGAAATGGACGGTTCTGTGCCGATATCAACTTCTGTGTTTCTATGTAACATAAAGGGAAAGAAAGCACGAAATGGGAAGTGCGAACCAGAAGTGGCTGCATAGGGTTAGGGAATCCTAGAATAATTAGCCCACATTTCCTAGTAAGTTTTCGTGAAACTTGCCATTCAAACTCCCACGCACCGGAAGTAGTTCGTAACCAATGGCAACAACCGATTTGATGCGGGTAAAAAAAAAAAAAAACTTAATTCGCCGATATATAACGAAAATAAAATGAACAATGGAAATGTGTTTATCCGTAGCTAAAAAAAGGTGCCAAAAATGAAGAGGTAAGCATGGAAACAATAAGGGTATTGAAGGGGAAAGGTTAGGGTTGAGGTCAAGGTTAAAGCTGAATTACTCGTATTTAGATTTGGGGTCGTATAAGTGGTTAAGATTTAGTACTAGGGATAGATGTACTTACGGAGCATATGGGTAATTGCTGTAGACGTTTTGTTACTGAAGCCCATCCAAATTTAAATACAACTTTCGTTTTGAGGCTTCTTAATAGCAGGTTCTTCAAAGCGGTTTATCTGCATATAAGGATTCTTCATTCCAGCTTGGAAATCAATGCTTCCCAGAACAGCTACCAATTCTTAAAAATTAACTCAAGATTTTCCTTCAACCACCTTTATAGGTGCGCTTTACCTGTCTCACTAGAGGTGTCATGTTTTCCACACAAAAAAAGTTATACAAAATAAAAAACAAATAATAAACACATAATATACATGCATATAAATAAACATACACGGGCTTTCCATCAGCCCTCTTCACCCCATGTTCAAGTACCATTCAGACTTTGCTTCTGCGCACCACAGCATACACAGGGCATGTGCGGATGGGTCCGCCCACTTCAGCGTGTGGCCCTTTGCTACGTGCAACAGCATTTTTCATATGCACATCCGCTTAAAAGTAGCCCATTTCAGTGCCAGGGCTGGGCATATGCATGCCACCTTTAGACAACTGTTGCAAATGTTGGAGAAAAATAACAGCACCGCAGGTTTGCTTAGGCCAGAGCTGTTGGTGCTGTCAATGCTCGTTGCATTCCTAGGTGAGTCACCCTGGGTGACAGATATCCTGATAAGTACCGCCAGAGGGACTTCAGCTGCACCTCAAGGCCCAACAAACATGGCCTTGAAGGTCGGGCTGTAGTCTTTGGAGTGAGGTCATTACTAACGTACATACGTTTGGAATAATAAGCAAAAACGCAAAGTAGCGGAATGCTGGCCACAGAAATTAAAAGTGGCCAATCCTAATACAGGTCCGGCCATCACTTTCTCTATATATGGATGAGCAGAAACAGCCACCCTGTGAGGAGCCTTGTGAGGCATCACAAGTGGTAGGATCCACTTGGGGCTTTGCTATGTTGGGGGTTGTGTGGGGGTCATCAGGGAGCTGTGGGGAGGGTGGCAGCTAGGCGTGCATCTGTTGGCATCTAAGGGGATTATGGCAGCTATGTGAAGGGCAGGTAGAGACTTTGTGGCTGTCAGATGCTATTTCAAGGTATTTCTGGGCAATGTGGAGGTTTGTGGGTGTGCAAGCTTCTTCTTCAGGGCTTGTGGGTGCTTATACGAGCAAGCAACATGAAGCCCTGTGAGTGAGGTTAAAATGAGGGCCTGTGGGGTTGGCTATGCAATGGACAAATTGGGCTACATTAGGGTATATTTGAGAGCCACGTGAAGGGGCACTATACACTACTGTTTTGTAGCACAATGCACCCACAGATACAATTGTTGTTTCGCACAACATTGGTTCGGTTGCCTTTCAGACTGCATACCTCTAATAATGAGTACCTTTATTGACACTGCTCACTCCACAAAATGCATCCCTGGGCATCAACAAAAAGCTGTTGGTATAAGTCAGTGGTTCCCAAACTATGCGCCGTGGCTCCCTGGGGAGCCGTGAAACCTAGCCAGGGGAGCCGCGCACCAAGCATTTTTATGCATTTAATGTTGAAGGGTCTGTTGGCTTCAGTTAAACTAATTAGCATTAAACGCATGATGTCGATGATTTGTAAATGACATGCCTAAAGCTGTAAACGTAGTGCTAAATTGATGGCATGTTGAGGGAGATGACCTCCATATTTCACTGGATCCCCACGTTCCAACACTCCCAAAGTAAGCAGAAGATGCCTGATTTATTTTGTTAGACTCATTAATAGTTTTGTTTTTTTCCAAATGCATTTTACACCAATACAAGTTATCAGGAAAGTACAGTTGTCCTGTCTATTAAACACACTATTATTAAGTATTTAAATTTGTACTTGAATCATAGGTACTTTCAGTACACATTTCTTACAGTAAACACACATTTCCAGACAGGCCTGCTCTCTCCTTGAGCACAGGGAAGTAAAACACCATTTACGGCATAATGCCAACTTTTGGAAGCAAAAAAGAGGGACGTTGAAAGAAAGAAAAAAAAAAAAAAAATCAGAGGAATTTATTTTACTTGCATTGATTTGGAGGCAATTTTAGGGAGTTGACAGCAAACATAAAGCTGTATGTGGTTTAAAAAAATCGTGAGTCACCCTGCTGGGACAGGTGTGTTGGCACGTATGACATGGGTAGAAATGGAAGTGCATGCAAATATTCTTCAAGTGCAGAAACACTTTGGCAATGGGGCCTACATGCAGAGGGTGCTATCTAGCACAGTAAGTGGGATATAAAGATTGAGAGGGTACTCTAAAAAAGGCATGGGCAAAGAAGTATAACTAAGAATATTTTATTAAAGGCGCCGCCTTAGTAATACGAAACACTCTGCGTATATGATTATAAAACCTTCACAGGCTTCAGCCCAATTATTTTCAGGGAGAAAAATGCAAGTACTCCCGAGGCCGGGCTTACACCCACCCCACCCTCCCCAAAAAGTAACAGTGTGGAGCCACGGGCAATGGCTGATGGGTCAAGGGAGCCACAGGTCGAAAAAGTTTGGGAACCACTGGTATAAGTAACTAATCATGGGCAATTCTTTTCTCGATCTCTGAAGAATAGGAGACTAGGCCGGCCAGCAGCGATTCCGACCTGCAACCTTCAGGATGCACACAGTAAGGGCCTACAGGTCCCAGCATGCAAGCTGATGTTGGGTGCAAACCAGGAATTGGCTAAAGGACACACGTGGTATGAGGTCACTCAGCAGTTGTGGCCTTCTTGACAACTCATGCCATGCACTGATGTTGGAGGCTCACCTGACCAGAGAAGTAGCTTATCGTGCGCATCCTCTTGGGAGCTCGAGTCCTCGGCCAGGGCGGTGGAGGTGAGGCCGTACGGCAGGTGGGACCCCAGGCAGGCGTTGTACTTCAGCGCTTCGCAGGTGGCCGTCTTCTTGCACCGGTCAAAGTAGAAAGTCTCGTTGCCAGCTTGGGCATCCGCTGGTCGAGGCAGCAGAAGCACCAACACCCACAGCAGCCAGAACCCCCTCGCCAGGACCTGCTCTCCCTTAGATATTTTGGGGGTCCTTTTCTTCACGTAGGCAAGGCCTCGGGGGTCCACAACTGCAACAGTATTGAGTTTCTGGCTCATCTCAACCAGAAACACAGCAGACCCCCAACATCCCACCTTGTTTCCTGCTGGAAGGTCTGAGGAACCCCGAAATCCAACAAGCTTTTGGGCGCCCTCGTTCCATACTGGAGGACCCGAGAAGGTCTTCACATGACGTCCCACGTTGTTCTTCTGTGGAAGATTCCAGGATCCACCTAACCCAAGGGGTCTCCGAGGCTGTCCCTCCTCGTTTCCCATCGGAGGCTTGATGAACCCACCAAGTCCAGCTGGCCCCACCTCGATACCCATCAGAGGTCCCAGGGAGACCCCTCCAAATCCTTCCGCCTTCTGGTAACGTCACTCTTCTCTCTGGAGCCCAGGGATCCTACCAACCCACCGGGCCCAGTCCGTACCACCTCACTCACCATATGAATCTGTCCAGGGAACCCCAAAAGCCGTCTACAGCCAACTGTGCTTCCATCTCGCTCCCCATCAGCGGACCGATTCTCATCCTCGTGCCAGCCAACGTTTCGAGGGGGGCGAAAAAATCCTCAACAGGCCGGCGTGGGAAATACGGAAAACCTCGGCCTCTCTGAGAATCCTCCCCGCCAGGAGATCCCCTCCAGGGCAGGATGGGGGCCTCCGGCCATCCCCTCACACGTAGGCTCGCCCCCTCCTCCACTTCCAAGCTCAGTGGAACTTCAGGGCCAAACAGAGGTTTCTCTGTGCCATCCTCGCAGGTCCCACCGTAGGCGCTTCCACGGAACGAGACACGGTTTTCAAAAGCCAAATAACGAGCACCCGTTTTTCCCCTTCCTTACCCCAGCATCCAGTAGAAAAATCTTCCACGCCGCCACTGTTTTACCCTTGTACAGAAGGGGACAATGTCCCGCGGTCCGCCTCTCCACGCTCCCTCCTCAGCCTTCCAAAAAACCCTCAGCGCCGCCGTGCAACTTTCTCTTCACGATACAGTCGCTTCTCCTCGGCTTTTTAGTTCGCCCGA
Source organism: Calotriton arnoldi (assembly GCA_963921515.1). Lineage (NCBI taxonomy): Eukaryota > Metazoa > Chordata > Amphibia > Caudata > Salamandridae > Calotriton > Calotriton arnoldi. The sequence goes on from CAWUFW010000445.1 coordinate 3,604,027, forward strand.
TCTTCCGCCTCTGATAAATAAAAAAAGTTAGATATCCAACTTTCTGAAGAGAAGTTTCTTCGTAACGTTTGGAAAGTTAAGTTTCGTCCTCCTCAGCGGCTCTCTTTGTGACTCCTTGTGTTTTATCCCCTCTCCCCTCCCTCGCTCCTTGGCGAGATTCTCTCAGGAATGCAACATGTTGGAGGCAGACTAAAGAAAGACAAAAAAAAACAGTTTTTCCCCTCCCCCTAGCGGCGCTCCTCCCCGTCCCCTTTAGGAGAAGTGGGAGGAATGGAGGGGGACGAGAGGAAAAAAAGCAAAACATTAAGACGAGGGGAGTTCAGCCTCACCGCGTCGAGTACTTTTTTTTTTTTAAACAAGTAAATAAAAACTCATTATGCTAGTTTACAGAGAGGATACCTAAGGGTATCTCTTGTTTATTTTGATTTTTAACTCTGAAGAACACAAAGACGTCTCCAAAGTGATTAAATATCCTATTTTAAATAGATACAGTACATATAGGTAGCGGCACATAGTTTTAAAGGCTGATGCACCGCATTTACACCTCCAGAGCGCCCTAAAGTTATGACATCTTTGTTTTGAACGCAGCCTCTTTTGAAGGTCCACGTGTTTCAAAGCAAAATTCAGGCTCCATGTGTGTGTGTTTTTTTTTTCTTCCCAAATAATTCGTACGTTCCATATTTCTTTACGTGATGGTGTGCACATCTATCCCCTAAACAATTTTTTTATTTTATCCATTATTTCACGTCAAAGTAAATGGCGCTAATTCCAGTAGCCCTGACTCCACAGTCAGGGCTACTGGAATTAAGTGCATGGAGGGCTTAATTATACACAAGATTGGCTAAATTATGCATCAAGAAAATGCAAACAATGTGGAACATCCTGTGGCAGTATGTCCGGCCACAGGATGTGGTGTACTATTCAAGATACATTATTACTGTCTGGGCGAATGCTGCAACTCATTAGCACTAGCTTAACACCCGAATACATCAAATCATTACCGGCAATGATCAATGAATTTCAGCTTTCATGCTCTAACTATGCAGATGACACACAAATACTTCTTAAACTGGAAAGACCCAAAGACATTGGAAACTCAAAAAACTTCAGTTGCCTCAGAGCATTGTTATCAGTGGATGGCATGGGGCCACCTCAAAATGAATGCTTCCAAAACTGAAGCACTCATGTGTGGCGATTGGAAAAATTAAGACCCACTCTATGCCTGGCCTGACGATCAAAGGAAGTAAGAAACCTTGGAATTACCATGGACTCCAAATTATCAAAGAACATCCAAGTGGACAAGTTAGCAAGTTCAAGCTTCATTACCATGAAAACTCTGTTGTGCATCTTCCCACACCTAGGATTTTCCACACAAGGTCCAGGCTACTATCGCTCTTATACTGTCAAAACTTGATAATGCCAATGGCCTCTACCACGGATCGTCTTTATCAACTATGAAAAATCTACAACAAATTCATAACTCTGCTGCCAGACTACTCCTACATGTAAAGCTACAAGCCCACATCTCCCCTGCCTTAATGGCCCAACATTAGTTGTTGGTTGCCAGAAGATCCACATTCAAGTTGCTTTGTATCGCCCACAAAAGAATATATGGCACAGGGCCACTTTTTCGCAGGAATAAAATCACCAAAAACATACAACAAAGGAACCTCTGCTCAAGATTGGCACCTCGCCTCAAAACCCCAACATCCAAAGGGCAGATAAAAATGGATCTCATCTTCCACACAGAAAGCCCCGATAAATGGATCGCCATACTCAGAACACAGCTTCCCATCTCCAAAACTACGACCACTCCCCATAGCTGCAAACTGACGACCTGACTCACTGAACGCTCGATTCGGAGCGGGAACACTTCTGTGACCATCCGCAAGAACGGCACAGTCCTGATACAATCCAACAATGGGAATCTAGAGGCCTTCGACTTCCTCTTCTCATCGCTGCGAATCGCGCCCCTGCACACGCCCTTACCTTCCCTGCCCTACTCCACACCCCCGGCCAGAAGGCCTCGACAAGGGAGTCGATCAACCATTCCCGCGCCTGATGCCAGAACACCTACCCTTTCTCCACAAGCCACCACCCGCTCCTCCGCTCCCATGAATCAGGAGCTCCAACTTCCCGCCGTGTGTCATCCACACCCTCCTCCACCAGATCGCCCCACCCCTCATTCTAGGAATGACCCTCACCGGCAACCACAGACCGCTAACTACCTCACTCCAGACGTAGGCAACAAGTCGGCAAAACCGCGACAGGACCCACTGCACCCCCTGCCTACGGCCCCATACACGGACATCACAACCACCAATAAGCTCCACAACACTGGCATTCCCTCCCCCTCCCGGGACGTCCCTGCCCTCTCATCATTTAACACGGAGCAGCGTCTCGCCCTTCTAGAAAGCCAGTTAGAAATAATAACCTGGGGCCTGAAAGAAATCCTAACCAACCTTGACATGGCCCGAAAGCCCAGGCTAACTCCTCCCCGGTCTCCCACTCTGACAAGCTCCTCCCAACTAAGTACTGACAACATGCCACACCCGAGTGAATTCCTAACCACCCCTGCGACCCCAACACAGAGACCCATAGAACCAGATACAGAGAACCGAACAAAGAGACCCAGAAGAACTAAAGCCGCTATGTCCTTAAAGGAAATGGCTGAGCTTTCTTCAACGTACGACTCTCCCCCACAGCCTCCCCTAAATCCAAAATCCAAGTGATCACCGGTTTCGGCAGGGATCCCCGCCCCCTGAATTCCCCAAGACCCTCGGCCCTCCTCACTTCCATACCCAGGGCTCCCCTCGTAAAAAAACACATTAAAGAGGGGTCCTCTACCAATTGCATGCTCATAAACTGCAGATCAGCCTCCAAACATGCAACAGAATTAGCAGAAACCATCCTCTCGCATGAAATTGACATCGCGTTCATCACCGAGACTTGGCTAAATGAGTTCTCCGCACCAAACCTAGATATGTTGGTGCCCCCAGGCTTTACTATCATCAACAAGGACAGAAAAGAGCAAAGAGGTGGAGGTATAGCAATCATACATAAGAACAACATTGCCATTATGGAAATGAACACCTTCAATTACAGCACCATTGAATGTCTCTCCGCCAACATCAAGACACACAACAATAGAGCAATTCTCTGCCATCTTCTATACCATCCCCCAGGCAACACATCCGCATTCGGGGAACAGTTTTCCGACCTGATTGCGCACTGCTCACTAGGTGACTCAAACAATCTGATCCTCGGAGACCTCAACCTACGTTGGAATGATATAAACAACTCACTAACTCAAACCCTAAACAATATTCTTCAGGACAACAATCTTACCCAATTCTGCTCAGAAGAAACGCACAATAAAGGAGCAACCTTAGATGCCATTATTGCTCAAAGAGACGCAGTTACGATTGATCAGGTCCTCCCCGTGGATTGGTCCGACCACCACAACATACTATTCCACATCAACCAAAAGGCTCTATTCCAGCCCCCCTCGCAAGACCCCCCCAAATGGTCTAGAAATCTAACTCAGATTCCCTAGCCGACCTAGAGGAAAAGATTTGCTCGCTCCTCCCCAGCGCCTCTGATCACTTCACCACAACCGAACTCACCTCGCACTACAACTCAAATATGACGTCCATTCTTGATCAAATAGCCCCCCTGAAACTAAAAAAAACCAGGAATATTCCTTCAAGATCATGGTTTAACACTGACATCAACTCCGAAAGGAGACAACTAAGAGCCACAGAGAGACTCTGGAGAAGCAAACCTTCCGATTTCCTACGCGAGCAACTCAAAGCAGCTCGTAGGAAGTATAAAAAGCACATCCAGAACGAAAAAACCTAGTTTTTCTGCACCACACTTGACAACGCAAAAAACAGGCCCAGGGCGCTCTTTAACATCATTAGACAACAAACCTCCAAGCCCGCTACCTCCTCAGTGCAGGCTTCCAAAGAGCTCTGCAACAACTTCGCCTACTTCTTCGAGGACAAGACCAACAAGATTGAGCTCTCACTGGACATCAACATCACACCCCACTGCAGGAGCATCTCGCCTGAGACTGACAACGCATCCAAGCCCCCTTCAAAATCCTGGAAATCTTTCATCCCTATACAGGAAGCAGAGATAGTCAAACTGATCTCCACATCCAATCCCTCCTCCCACGCCCTAGATCCACTACCCCCACAACTGACCAAAAAGCTGAAACTCTCCCTTGCCCCGCTCTGGTGCAAGATCATTAACAGCTCCCTGAAAACCGGAGTCGTTCCAGACTGCCTCAAAGTCAGTCAAGTCACGCCACTCCTGAAAAAACCTGGCCTAGACACAAAAGATCTGAATAATTTCAGACCAGTTTCTAACTTACCTCTTCTATCCAAAACCTTGGAAAGATGCGTGCTCCTTCAGCTAACTCAGCACATGGATAGCATCAACCTTCTCGACTCCCACCAATCGGGTTTCAGAAAAGGTCGCAGCACTGAAACCGCGATCCTTAATGTCATTGATGACATCCACAAATCACTCGATGCGGACCAATACTGCCTTCTCTTCCTCTTAGACCTATCGGCAGCCTTCGACACGGTCGACCACAAACCTCTCATCAAGGTGCTTCAAGAAAGGGCAGGTCTAGATGAGGTGGTCCTACACTGGTTCTCCTCCTTCCTTCACAACCGCACCCAAAGAATAAAAATCAAAAACTTTGCGTCCGACCTACACCCGGTCAGCAGGGGAGTACCCAAGGTTCAGTGCTCTCCCCGCAACTTTTCAACATTTACATGGAACCCCTCACCAACCTTCTTAGAAAAGCCAACATCCCCTTCCATCTGTATGCTGACGACACTCAGATCTACCTGGAAATCACCTCCATTGAGGACATTCAGAGACTCAATGAAACGCTCAGAGAAGTCCAACACTGGCTTTCAAGTAATCACCTAAAACTCAATCAGGACAAAACTGAAATACTCCTCATCTCTAACAAAGAAGAGAACCCCCAAATCGCGGAATGGCTAAAAGCGGTCAATGCGCTCAAAGGTAACCTCACCCTGGCGAACTCTGTAAAATCACTAGGTATCACCCTGGACCCGAAATTGGACATGAGCATACACATTGAGAACTCCGCAAAAAGCGCCTTTCTTAACTTGAAGCTACTGAACAAAATAAAACCTTTCATCCCGCCCAAAGACCTCAAACAAGCCACCCAAGCATTGGTGTTGTCTAGATTAGACTATGGGATCGCAGCCCTCTCAGGTTCATCAAAATCACACCTGGCTCCCCTCAAAACAACCCTCAACGCAGCAGCCAGAATGGTCGCAGGAGTGAAGAAATTCGACCACATCTCCCCCGCACTCAGAGAACTAAAATGGCTCCCAGTCGAAATGCGTGCTAGTTTTAGAACAGCCTGCCTCACTCACAAAGCCCTGCACACAGGCAAACCGGAATACCTGGCTTCCAAACTCAAAAAAGCCGGTCAGACCAGGTCCCTCAGGAGCTCGAACACACTACTACTCATCCCGCTGAAGGCTCGCAAACAAAAAACCGCGGCCCGGTCCTTCACGGGCAACGCGCCCAAAATCTGGAACTCTATTCCCCCTCACATCAGAACCATCCCCTCCTATGCAAAATTCAAAGGACAGCTCAAAAACCTTTTCCTAGATCGTTCCCTAGCGAAGGGGCAGGAGCCGCAGAAACGCTGAGGACTCTACTCCAGGAAAGAGGAGCTCTGCCCAAGACTATGACACTCGGCGAAGGCTCTCCAATGTCCTCAATGCCCCTTGGTTACACAACCTGCGGAAACTCTCCGGACATGTTCGATACTAGTACTGTATTCTGTGACCATTTGTAGTATGACTGTTGTAAAGCGCTCCGATACCCTCGGGTCTGGCCAGCGCTATATAAAACTTCAGAATAAATAAATAATACAAGAAAAAAAAACCTGGGTGGTACATCTTTCACTGTTCAAGCAGCCAAAATATGGAATTAATTACCCCCAAAACATAAGAGCCACAGAAAACGATCTTATCTTCAGAAGACTACTCAAGAGCTGGCTCTTTCCTACATGACCACCACACTCAAACACAAATGTACAGCATATGCCTGTGCATGTAAAAATTTATAATTTGATTATAGCTATGTATTTAGACATGCATTTCTTTGTATACTGATTGTGGTTTAAAATATATTTAGATATAAAGATATTCTTTAGGTCTGCTTAACAAATGTATATATTACTTATGGTTAAAATATATATATATTTATACATTATTTTTTGCTTGACATGTATATAGGTCACTGCATAGTTTCCATATAAGTTATTTGATTAGACGCTTACAGGTCTCTGTTTATTTTATTTACCTATAACATATATAAATATTATCTTAATTGTATCTATATGTGCTTCACTATTGAAATATTGAGCAAAACATAAAAAAATTAAAGATATAAAAATGCACAAATAAATCAGTTTTTAAGTACAGAAACAATAGAAAGTCTGAATTTCTTTTTAAAAAAAAATCTTTTTTTATTAAAGAATTAACACACAATACAAAAAATACAACCAAAACAGGTGCAGTATAGTGCATCGATCCAAACTTCCAATAATCGCAATGTATAGTACAAGAATAAGTCTAGGCTTGTGGACACACAGGCAGTTTTTTACACCAGTGGTGGGAGTGTCCCATCCTTCAGAGGTACTGGAGAAGGGTGGTTTCTGCCATGTCTCAGATCTGTCACAAAACAATTGAGACCTCCCCACGCCAATGCCTATTAAATATCTGGGAGGCCACGGATTTAACAAGATTTGAGAAACTTTGGGTCACACTAGGATGCATGGTGGCGAAACGTAATATTGCTAGAACGTGGAAGGGCGGGATTGATTTGCGACACACTGATTGGGAATCCGATATGGATTGGTGTATGCAAGCGGAGAGAGCGGTGTATGAAAGCAGGGGATGCCCTGGTAAATGGACTAAAATATGGGGCCCCTGGAATGAGAGTAGAGATTTTATTTGTATTCCATTTAGTGAGCCTTCTGATACAGTGGAGAGCGAGACACTGTAGGGCTTTCTCTATCACATGGGAAGACGATACAATTGCCCTGTTTTTGACCCAATGTAATGCGTTATTTTGAATGTAATTTTTTATTTTTCAGTGATTATTTTAACGATCTGTGACTGCATCTGTTTTGTTTGATATTGATTTGTGTTTATTTTATTTTCAATAAAAAGATTTATAAAAAAAAAAGAAGAAGTCCAGGCACTGGGTCTACAAATCAGCAAGCACGCATCATTTTCCCATTGTTTTTTGATCATTAAATGTCTTCATCGTCAACCACTAGGGAAGGAGGGAGGATCACAGGAGTACATAACAGACCTCTACTTTCATTCCAAGGGCCCCAGATCTTTGTCCATTTGTGCGGGCAACCCCTGCTCTCATAGAAAACCCTCTCCGCCTGCATGCACCAATCCATATCCAGCTCCCAGTCTGTGTATCTGGGCTGGACTCCTCCCTTCCATGTTCTAGCTATATTACGCTTCGCCACCATGCAGCCCAAAGTAACCCACAGCTTCTCAGTGCGTGACAGATCCGTGGCATCCCAGATATTAAGCAGGCACATCCGGGGGGAAACATCTATTGGTGACTTACATATTCGAGACATACCCTTTATAACTTTCCCCCAATACGTCTGAAGGATCGGGCAATGCCACCATTGATGTATGTAGGTACCCACATGGCCACACCCACGGGGACAGTCAGCAGAGTCCAGTACCCCCATCTTGACCAGCACACAGCTAGTATAGTAGGCCCGATGTACCAATTTAAGTAGGATAAGTTTGAATCTGGAGCGAATCGCAACTTCGCGGGGGGAGGCCAGGGCTTCCCGCCAGTCTTCATCATCCAAGTCCCCCAAGTCATCAACCCACTTTGTACGTGTTTTCTCCTGGGCATCTGGAGTATGATTAAGAATTTTACGATAGGTCAGGGAGATGGCTTTCTCCGGGAGATAATCATCTAATAGTCTATCTTCTAGAGGTGAGGAGACCTGCAAGTCTGAGTCTTTTGGAATAACTTTGTATAACGCATTTCTGGCCTAGAGGTAGCGAAAGGTCTCGCGTTCGTGTAGTTGGTAGTCCCTTTGCAGGTCGCTAAATGGAATCACTCTACCCTTCACCCACATGTCTCCAACTTTCGAGAGACCGATCAGGTCCCATTTGTCAAACCCTGGTTGTTTCGATAATATCCCCAAATGGGCAGTTTCCAACAATAGAGTGACTTGCGTTATTTTATCTTTCCATCCCAGAGCGTTTGTAGCCTTGTGCCATAAGGCTACAGTAGAGGACGTAGGAGTAAGTCTAGGTGTATTCCTTGCCCCCCCATAAAGTGCCCTTAAGTAAGTGCCAGGAAGCATGTTATGCCTGTCCATTCTGTAAGCGGGGTCCGATATGGGTCGATGGGCCCAATGATTCAAGACAACTAATTGTGAGGCCCAATAGTAAGATCTGATGGCGGGTAAGGCAATGCTTTTTGTAAGTTTAGTGAGGGCAATACGGGGCGTACCCTGGTTCCACAGCAGGGCACGTACTTCAGAATCGATTAACTGAAAATAATGAGGTGGGACTAAATATGACGTATTTTGTAGGGCATACAAAAAGCGCGGGAGTGCCATCATCTTGTATAGGGCCCCTTTGCCTAAAAGTGTAAGGGGTAACGTTTTCCAATGGTGTATATCTGCTCGAAGGCGGCGCAAGGGGGGCATCAAGTTATGATCGTAAAAAACGGAGGAATCCGGCGTGATATATATTCCCAAGTATTGAAAGCCATCAGTAACTATTTTGGCTTCGCAACCTGTTGGTAAACACGGCGGGTCCCCACTCAATACATAAATTAGGGATTTATCCCAGTTAATGGTGTAGCCGGAATATTTTTGAAAAAGAGTAAAGATGTGTAGCACCCTACGAATAGAAAAGGGGGGTCTAGCCAGATAAAGAAAAATGTCGTCGGCATAGAGGGAGATCTTATCCGTCCACTCCAACGACCAATTGAGGCCCCTAACAAGGGGATCCCCCCTTATCCACACAGCCAAGGGCTCCAGGGCCAGTGCAAAGAGTAGGGGCGAGAGCGGGCAACCCTGCCTCGTACCCTTCCCCAATGCAAAGGTTGCTGAGCGAGCACCGTTCACTGAAATCCGCGCCAGGGGGCCAGAGTAAAGAAGACGCACCCAGGACAGAAACCGACCACCGAAACCATATCTTTCAAGTACAGCAAACAGAAAAGGCCATTCAATCATGTCAAAGGCCATTTTGGCGTCAAGGGACATATTAATGGAGTCCTCCTGTATAGTGGAGGCTCTACCCAGGACACCGTACAGACGGCGGAGATTCAATGCTGTATTCCTGGTAGGCATGAAACCAGATTGGTCAGGATGCACTAGTTTGAGAAGGCACAGGGAGAGACGTCGTGCCAGAACCTTAGCTAAGATTTTAACTTTAGGGTCCAATAAGGAAATAGGTCGATAGGAGCTACATTGCTCGGGGGGTTTACCCTTTTTATAAATGACTACAATATTAGCGAGTCTTTGCGTCTCAGGCAAAATACCCCGCTTCGCACTTTCCTCGTACATCCGTACTAGAAATGGAGCAATAGTTGTGGCATTAGATTTGTACAGTTCTATTGGTAGGCCACTCGGGCCCATGGCCTTACCGGACTGCAAAGCGAGGATCGCTTTGGATATTTCTTCGGTTGTGAAAGCGGCATCGAGATCCTTAACGTCCTGGGGGTCTAAAGCAGGCAGCGGCAGAGTAGAAAGCAGCTCCGCCGCCTCCTCCTGGGTAGGTGAGTGCATGGATGTATATACCCGTTTAAAGTGGTTGGCAAACGCCCCCGCTATCCCAGCTCTATCCTGTATTTTATCCCCCCCTTGATCAATGATCTGAGCCACCCACCTATTGGCCAACTCCCTTTTGTCCAACCATGCCAATAACTTGCTGGCTTTATCCCCTATATCGTAAATACTATGTTGAGTAGCTCGGTACTGGGTCTTAGCTGCCTCTTCAGCAATGTCCCAAAATTCCTTTTGTTTTATAGATAGTTTATGCGCGGTATCAGGCGTGTGTGAGGCCACCAACTCGCCTTCAAGCGTGGCCACCTCTTTCTCTAATTCTTCCAGTTGTTTACGTTTCTCTTTTTTGTGACCCGCAACCTCTGCCACCCCACAGCCTCAGATCACAACCTTGTAAGCCTCCCATAACATTTTGTCTGAAGAAACCGAACCGTCATTCTCAGTAAAGTAATGTTGGGTAGATTCCGCCAATTTGTCTCTTATCGTCGGGACTTTAAGATACAAGGGATTAAGAACCATTTCGTTTCGGGCAGGGGGAGGAAAACCTCCATAGTGCGTCATGATCGGGGAGTGATCTGAGATACCGCTAGGAAGGAAGGAGGTCCTATCGAACATGGGGAGCTGAGAGGCCCCACAGAAGAGATAATCAATACGTGACAAACTCCCATGGACCCCAGAGTGAAAGGTGTATTGTGAGGAGGTAGGATTACAGGTCCTCCAAACATCTATCAAACCCAGTGCCTCAAGAAACTCCGCCAATAACTTCCCGGACGGTTCTCCTCCCCTGGGTGGCAAACGGTCCAGGTCACCGTTGAGAGCGGCATTGCAGTCGCCCCCCACCAGTATGTCACCCTCTGGTAAGCTCAGCATATGTGGCCCTAGGTCAGCAAGTGTGGTGGAGTGAAGTCTGGGGGGCACGTAAAGGGAGGTTACATTAAGGGGCCTCCCCTCCCACTGCCCAGAGACCGTGACGTATCTGCCCAATGGATCCAGAATAACTTTTTGTATTTGAAAAGGGAGGGAAGTGCGTACCAAAATACCCACCCCTCTGGATCCTCTTGCGTAGCCCGCGTGAGCCACCAGTTTATATCCCCATCTATTAAGAGCGCAGTAGGAGGCACCTTGGATATGTGTTTCTTGGAGCAAGACCAGATCAGGGGCCTGAAAGTCTGAATTTCTAACTATCTATCCATACTTGCAAATATGGAACTTTATGCAATACAATGGTATATCTCTTTATTATTTTCCTTCATACATGTATGCACTTTCTATGTAGTTATGTATCTATATATTTTATTACTTTGTTCCTACTGTAGAAAGAAACAACAAACAAACCTCAACTCCTCCCAATGCGCTACTTTGTCTCATCCTATACTTCTCACTCATTCTTGCATTCATTCACTTACCCATCCACAATAAAACACTCATACAAAATTAACAAACACGTGGAATATACATCAAAAGAATAAAAGTAGAAAAAAAGAAAAAAAGGTGCCACATAAACCTGCTGCTCATATGCTTGCTTGTAGAGCAGAAGATCAGCATGTGGGCAGCACATAAGCCCCTCTCTCAGTGTCGGCTAACAGTCAGTTGACCATGGATGATCCTTATACAGGAGATTAACTTTGGCTATAGAAGCATCTAGCCTGAGAAACTTCTCATTCATCCAGCATAGGATGGCAGTTAGATATTCTGAAATCTTATCATGAATCTCCAAGGTGGGCTTATCAGCCTCATAATTAGTTGGGTGATTGGCACGAAAAAGTCTTTGTCCCCAAAGGACCTGATTAGGTTGGCAAGATGCTGGAGATAAATGTTGGAAAGAATAGGGGATAAGGAGAACCTTCGGGGAACCCCATAGTTGTACAGATGGGATTTTGAACGGAGGGGGGGTGCCATTGTATTCTACAGGACAGGAAGATGGTAAACCATTGCCCAGCTTTCTTTCCTCCGCAGACTCGTCCTCTTCAATATGCTGGTCTATGATAGCGTGGTCCACCAGTTCAAAAGCAGCAGACAGATCATGCAAAATGAGGCAAGAGGAAACGTCAAACATGCAAAATGTTGATGGAGGGAATGCTTGTGCATTGTGTAAACCAAGCGCAATCGCTATGGATAGCATTCCCACCCATAGCGTTTCACCCACCTTGCCACTCTAGTAAGAGGCCTACTTCATGCAAATCAGTACTGACCCTGCTTCTCATGAGAACAATCCACCCGAACCACATGGAAACATCATCTTTCAAATCTTTCTTAAGATTATTCAACCTAGCTACCAGGGCCATCTCGACACCTAAGCCTGACATGTAACCTAACTGGCTTTTGTCTAAGAGCTGCCACTCCTCAAGATGCTTAGAGAGCTACAGAGCAGGGAAACTCACACCAATTGTGGAGTACACAGGCAAGAGAGTGATAGACCTGTAATTAGCTTCAACCCCAGAGTTCAAATCAGGCTTTTTTGTTTACCAAAGGCTTAACAACTCCCACCTTTCAGCCATTACAGATGACAGTAGAATAAAAGGAGAAGTTAAGAACAGAGGTGAGTGCAGGTGAGACAACTACAGATAAAGATTTGCGAGTGCTGACTGGACACATATAATTTGGAAAACTGGACTTGAGGGAAGTAAGTGAAGAGGAAACCTCATTTTCAGTCACAGAAGAACTATGAAAGGAGAAAAGTGAATAGCAGGAGGTGTGAGATCATATTTTGTATAGCAAGGCAGCGCAGAAGCCTAAAAAATATTACTATGAACAACCTTGATCTCGGTCTACTCGTAATCTGATTCCCACTCACAAAAAACCAATTCACCCGGCGCAGGCCGACATTTTGAATTTCTTACAACTTTTCCCTCCTTATTCAGATTACTAAGTGTGGAAACATTTTCGAAGTTCTGGACTTCCCATGTTTGTGAGTCTTTTTTGTCAGCTTCGTAACCTGCAAGTCTGGTGATTTTTTTTTCCAGGGGTGGGGGAGTTCTGTACAGTGGTAATGTTACTGCGGCGTTGGAGGGCTGAGAGCATGCTGCTTGGAGCTGCTTTCCCTTTTTTTCAGCTGCACCACACTCCGACTCCTTGCTCTGATGATGGAAGTCCAAGGGTGGTACTCTTGGCAGCAGCGAAAGGAGATAAAGGGCCCCCTAGCAGTGGCTATTTTGCTTCCCCGCTTCCAATCAGATGACAGCGAGGAAACACAATCCCTGCAGGGTGATGTCCAATCCATCCAGGATCTACACAAGACTACATCCAAGTCTAAAACGTTCAACACTCATGATGTACATACAACTACAACCAAGGCTAAAACACGTCAAGAGGTACATAAATATATATTTAAAGATAAAACACCCAATCCTCGAGGCACATGAAACTATATCCAAGGCTTAACCATCCAACCCTCAAAAGCTACATAAACCTATATCCAAGGCTGAGCCTACAACACTCACTCAATTTAGCACCTTCTAAAGGACAGAAGAGATGAGTAAGGCTGAGATAGCATTGCAGGAATTCAAACTCATAAGCCACAGAGGCAATTCGTACCAGAATATAACGTTTTAAATATCGTGCTGCCAAAATATAGCACCAATGTCGACAACCAAAATAATGACAAGGTAAGTATATATATGTAACTGTAGGTTTGTTATATTTAATTCCATATATTCACCTTGACGATATGTATACATTTCTAAAATTCAATATTCTGACATACAAAGCCCACAGATTACACCAAATGTCAGCATTGAGCATTTGATTTACTGACCCATTTTACTGGCATGGCAATTCAAGGTTTTCATCTCTCCACTCTGATGATGAAAATAAGACCCTACATAGGTCTAAAAGAAAACATCAAACTGTGCACAAGATTTGGAGACTAGAGCAACTCGCCTCCATGAGCGATATTCACAAGATACAACACGAAGCTACAACACTCGACCCTGTGATGTAAATAAAACTCATTCTGAGGCAAAAGCAAGCAACCCTGAGAGTGGACATGGGAGTGTGCGACAATCTACCCTGATGATATACATGAGACTCTACCTGAGGCTTCCTTCAAGTTGTACACAAGGCTCTGTCTGAGGTTACAACACTCCACCCTCCTCTTGTTGGAAACACTCCAATTGAGGCTAAAATAGTGTACTTGAACAGTGAACACAAGACTGTGCTAAAGGCCACAACACGTCACCCTTCTGACATACAGGAGATTCCACCTGAAGATGCACGTCAGACTCCACCCTAGCATACAGCTTTCCGCCCACATACAGTATGTGGGGCAGCGTCTAAGGATCCAATACACAAGCATTATGAATTGAATCAGACTCTACCCGAGGCTAAAATACCCTGATTCATGCAATACTGGCCTCACCCACACAACGTGCCCAAACAAAGACGTTGAACTTTGCAACTAAAACTATGGCTGCAGGAAAACGAGGGATACTCTCTTTACATCCTTTCGTGATGTGCAGCATAGAGCCACCACAACCTGATAATGGTGGCATAATCACCCTAAATTTGAAACATTCTCCACCCATGGCAAATGGATCTGTAATTCAGAATCTCATGATTCCCACAGACTGCCACTAGTGGAACAATCAATGGCAAAGCAAGTAGGTCCGAATTTAAAATGCTAATGTATGACAACAGCATTTTTGCATGCCTGTGTTTTCCATGCATTACGACAATAAACCCAGACCTATTGCCTTTGGCAGTGCCTCTCTTGCTTTAAGCAGCTGGATTGGGGTCCTTAAAATGTATGTCTATACATAGACATACATGTATATGTGACTCTAACACAATCTCTTACTAAAATGTTAAAAAAGCTTGCAGCAATGACAAAACCAAACAAAAAAGGTTTGCTTCTGTATATATTTCTGTATATATTGTATGTGTGAGATTAAGAATTTAACGTATGATAATTCTATAAAACTTTCTGCTGTAAAATAGTCCCTTATGCAGGTGCAACGATTCATCAAATAGCCAATAACACGAGGTGAGAGAAAAATACTACTCTGGGTGGAGCCAAATCCCACTCTATCTTTTAACGAATTAGTAACAATAGGTCGTGTAGATAAGTGTGCTGTCAAGCCAGACCTAAGAATCATATCTGACTTGTGTCACAGTTTTCAACATGTCCCTCCGCTCCCCAGTTTTCCAAGGAGCCAGAAATTTCCTTTCACCACCTCCCAATCTCCTTACTTTTACATTAAAGCCTTTGTTGTTTGGGAAAAGCACGACTGCCATCATCCCCTCGTCCACTCCAATTCTGACATATTATTGTTACTTAAGGTGCCATAGGAAGTGCAGATGGAGGACTGCTCTGGACAGTATAGGTTTAATTAGCAGAAAAGTATTTGAACATGTTACTAACCATAGTCACTCCTGTACTCTTAGCACTCAAGCCCCTTCACAAAATGTGAAATTAACTCTTAGTTACTCGAAACTGTATGCATGCGCATCTCTCTCATGACCAGCATCCATGTCCAACAGGATACAGATATAGAAATGCACCAGAGGGATGTTGTGTGGGGTGGAGTGAATGGAGCAGAGAATTATGGACTTAGATGACAGCTGTAGTGAGTAACTATCTCCATGTCCTCTTCCATTAGAGTACATGGCATGATTCCCAAGAATGAACAGCAAAGTATATGAGTCAACTGTGATGACTAAAATGAAAGTAGCCAAAAATATCTTTAAATGTTGTCTAACGAAAACTGAGCATTGCCTCAACGTTTAAGTCAATAGAACAATGCTTACAGAATCTGTGCATAGTAGCCCAAGTGGCTGCTTTGCAGATAATGTAGACATCCTACACTTATAGCTGTACTTGAGGCATACAAGCAGCTATAACATTGCTGTATCACATCTGGGCAGTCCCTTTAAATCTTCTGCACTACATCCTATGTTTTTTTTACTGAGGTCAGACTACAAACCACATGATTCCTACTATACAAAATGATAGGTGTAAGTAATTGGATTATTATTTGGGGGGGGGTCTATCCCCCTCTAAGAATAAGCACCACCCTTATCATAGCAAACCCTCAAAGTCACTAAATTAAACTGAGCCCAACCCCCTGGTAGCTACGGCATAGGGCAGACAGGCTTAACTTAGGAGCAATGTGTAAAGTATTTAGGAAGTACCAAAACAGTAAAAATTTCGAAATGCAACACAATAAAAAATCCTAAACCGAATTAGGAAAAATAGAGTAGTAATCAGGAAAAAAAATGACACCAAAATGACGAAAAAATCCAATTAGGGAGACTAGAGAGATGATTTTATTAATTTTAAGTAGGAATAGACACAAGAAGCATAAAGTATCAATGATAGTCGATCATCGCGGTAGACGGGTGTAGGAGAGTAGGATCTGCTTCACATGGGTACCCCCACTTTTTGCTGATGCTTCACTGTTTTTCGACATTAGTCTGGCTGGGGCCCTGCTAATCAGAACCCCAGCCTAGCTGCTTCCTCTCTAAAATGGTTTCCATGTGCCTTAGGCACATCACTGATTGGAATCTGGAGTGCCCTTATAAGTCCCTAGTATATGGTATACTATGTACCAAGGGCATAGGTACCTCAGAGGCCTACCAGGGGCTGCAGCATGTATTATGCCACCCCTGGAAGGCCATCCAAACTGACACCACAGGTCTGCTACTGCAGCCTGGGTAAGGTGGTGCATGCACCCCTTACTGTGATATAGGTTACCTATATCACTAAATACATACACACATATAAACCTATAAGTCACTCCTATAGCAGGCCTTATCAATCCTGAAGGCAGAGTGCGTGGTTCCTATGTGAGAGGGTGCCCCTGCATGAGCAGGGCCCCTCTGCAGCGTTCGGAGACCCTTCTCTGATGCTGTTTGTAGTGCAGCCTGACCATATACTCTTAAGCGCATTATAACCTCGTGTTAAATGCTAACTTTGGAATGGCTGCACCTAAACATGTCGTGTTTGGTGTCAAACATCTTGGAATACTACCCCCCGCCAATTCTGGCGGCGGGGGTAGCATTCCACCCTTCTAGAGGAGAGACATGTTAACTCTGGCCTGGCCGGTAACTTCTTTCTAAAGCCCTGGCATCACAAAATGGATGCTGCTGCCACAGACACGAGTCTGGCCTCCTGCTGCTGGACGAAACTCCGGCAGGGGAGACCTGGACAATAGTTTTCCTGCCCCAGGGAGGTGTGACCACCTCCCCAGACAGGATAATGTGTATTGGGGCTGGGCGGGAGCACTTTCGGGTGCTTTGAAGTCCTGCACTGGGGGCACACTTGGTGTCCCTGTGCATACCCCAGTTCAAACCGGATCAGGGGCTTGCAGCCCCTGCTTTGGCGCGAACTGGACAAAGGGAAAGGGGTGTAGCCACCCCTCTGCCCTGACCCACCCATAGGTGGGGCCACAGAGTAGTCCAACCCCTAAACTTAGTATAAGTATAGGAACCCAGTCCTTAGGACTTTAGATTATCCCTGGACGAAACTCTGAAACAGAATCCTGGACCTTTGACGCTCTACTAAAGACTAGAGGACAGAAGAATCTCCCTTGGGGTCAAGGAGTGACTCCCCTGCTTGGCAGGCACCAAAGAAGCAATTGTCCGGTCTGCATCGCCTAAGCTCCCGTCGGACGCCGAAGTCTTTGCATCACCAAAGGTGGATTTCCAGACTTCCCGAGGCTGCCCTGAGTCCCCAGCAAAGCTGAGGCCCGTAGCTGTCGTGGGTAACGTGGAACCGTGACCCCTGGACACCGCACGCATTTGCTAGTGCATCCTCTTCTGGGTCTCCCACAAAGTCGTGCTTTGGGCTCAGAGTAGCCCTAGCCTCCAGCACTAACTGCACTGAAGATCACTGGCCTCCACTCCACGAATGTCCTGTGAGCCAGATCCACGTGCGACGTCTTGAGGCTCCTTCGCGGTCACTAGCCCGTTGGCTAGTAGCCCTTCACGAAGGCCAATCCTTTTCTTCTTGGGCACCCTGGTTGCTCCAGGCCTGCCCTCACTTACCCTCGCTGGGTGAGTTCCTCAGACCTTGCTGGTCTGCACCATCGACGATCTTCATCTTCACCGAGACTTGCCGTTGCCAAGGCTTGTTGGGTTCAATCCGGTCGCCGACACCTCAGCACTCAACAGACATCATGTACCAGCCCGAATCCTGCTCCTGGTCGCCGACAACGCCTCCTGGACCTCGTGGCTGAAGAGTCAAGACGACCGTCAACGCACTTGAAGCAAGCGACATCGGTGGGCATTTGTCCATCGCCTTCCTGGTCACTGGCTAGTGACCCAGACTCTGTCCCCTCTGCTTTCAGGTTCTTCAGATCTCCGATCCACTCTTGGATCCACCCGGACACTTCCCACTTGGTCGCCAGCAGCACTTTGCAGCAGATCGCCATTCAAATCGACGACGAAACCCGACCTCGAAAGGCACCTATGCACCCGGCTTCCCTGGGTGAGGTAACACGAGTACTCCGGTGCTCCCGTGGGTAGAGACTCTAGAACGACCTAGTTCTCAAAGGGTTTGCTCCAAGTCCTCCTTTAAGTGTCCCTTTTCTTTAATTTCCTGATCGCGACTTTCTCCATAAAAGTTAACGGCGTATCACGGTTGTGTATTTACACTGCACGCGTCCCCCGTGGGTCCCCTGTGTCACTACCTTGGGTGGTTCCTTGTGGTCCAAGCACTTCTAGAGGCTCTAGGCCTAGTGTCTAGTTCAGTCGTGGTTCTTATACCACTTTATTGGTATATGGTTTGGTACGCCCCTAGGGCCCAAACGTGTATTTGTGCTACTACTGTGTTTAAATAACTTATAACTTGTGTACTTCGAACTCTAGCCTCATAAAGAGACTAGAGTGGTGTGTTTAGCAATAAATACATATATTTTGAATATATACCTGGTGTGGTGCTCTTTCATTTGATCACTCAAGAGATTATAGACTGGTAAAACAAGCTGCTTTACATTCCTTCAAGACTTAGCCTGAAGGCTGCTCTCCATAGCTACCACTAGGATAGCTTTCAATAAGGTTGCCTTTAACCTATCTCCAATAAGGGGTTGTTTGGACTGGTGCAAGGTGCCCACTATAATTAGTGGACAGCATATGCCAGGCCAACTTCTCACATTGGTGTGCAGCGTGTGGGATTCCAGCTTGCTATTGTTTTACCAGATAATCTCAATTGAATTGATCAACTGAAAACCACTAAAGGTACCTAAGGTACATATAATTTAAGCTTAGAATACAGTAAGTTCTACTGAACTTAGAGTTGTGTGTTAAGGGATAGCACACCCTTTCTACAACTCAAGAGAGTTTAGTAGGCCACACTAGAGTAGGTAGTGCATACACCACACCTCACTAGTGATGTCTTCAAAGCCAGGACCCAGTGAGTCCTTGCCAGAAGCCCATGGGCTTCTCCCCTCCAAGTATGATACACTCCCATTCTTGGAATTGAGAGCATTATGTAACTTGAGGAAATTGAAGACAAATGGATCTGTAATTCAGAATCTCATGATTCCCACAGACTGCCACTAGTGGAACAATCAATGGCAAAGCAAGTAGGTCCGAATTTAAAATGCTAATGTATGACAACAGCATTTTTTGCATGCCTGTGTTTTCCATGCATTACGACAATAAACCCAGACCTATTGCCTTTGGCAGTGCCTCTCTTGCTTTAAGCAGCTGGATTGGGGGTCCTTAAAATGTATGTCTATACATATACATACATGTATATGTGACTAACACAATCTCTTACTAAAATGTTAAAAAAGCTTGCAGCAATGACAAAACCAAACAAAAAAGGTTTGCTTCTGTATATATTTCTGTATATATTGTATGTGTGAGATTAAGAATTTAACGTATGATAATTCTATAAAACTTTCTGCTGTAAAATAGTCCCTTATGCAGGTGCAACGATTCATCAAATAGTCCCACCACCCAACATCTTAGAGAGATGTTGGAAGCTTATGATCTCAGTAAGCCCTTGGGGACTGAAGGGGTAGGAGCTGAGGGTGGGGCAGAAGATGAGGATGGGGCCAGGGGTAGAAATACCCCCAGCCCCCTCTGAAACTGGCCAGGAGGGTGACAATGACCCTGACCTGGATAACCCAATCCCTCCTGTGGACGATGAAGAGGAAGATCAGAATGATACCCACTTTGTCCCCCAGGAAGGATTATGAGTGTGCCCAGAAAGTCTAGATCTCCTTCTCAGGAGTCTAACCACTCTGGCACCTCCATAGGGACCTCTGTCTCATCTCATAGGAGGGAATCCTCTCATGAGAGGAGAAAGAGGCTGGTTCAATATGAGGAAGCTCAGCTTGAACTCAGAAAGCAGCAACTGGCTATAGACAGGAGTCCCTAGATCTCTTCAAAGGAGAAGAAAGTTGGGACTAGAGTCCCATGGTGGCAGCCATGTCCCTAGAGATAGGGAAAGGTCCTATGACCATAGGAACCTGAGCAAGATTGTCCCTCCCTACCAGAGTGGGGATGACATCCACAAGTGGATAACTGCTCTAGAGAGGGCCTGTAAAGTACAGAAGGTCCCTCAGGAGCAGTGGGCAGCAATCTTGTGGCTCTCCTTTGCAGACAAAGGTAGAGATAAGCTCCTCACTGTTAGAGAGGAGGATGCTGATAATTACAAGGTCTTGAAGAGTGCTCTTATTGATGGGTTTGGCCTAACCACTGAACAGTACAGGTTGAAGTTCATAGATACCCAAAAGCACAGACTCAAGACTGGGTAGACTATGTGGATTGTTCTGCTAAGGCTCTGGAAGGCTGGTTGATGGGCAGTAAGGTGTGTGACTTCTCAGGATTGTACAATCTGATAATGAGGGAGCAGATTCTTAATAACTGTTAAAATCAGCTGTTGCATCAATACCTGGTGGACTCTGATCTGACCTCTCCCCAAGAATTGGGAAAGAAGGCAGACAAATGGGTCAGAACCAGGGTGAAGCAGAAAGTACAGAACCAAGGTGGGGACCCTAAGAAGCAAGATGCTAAGAACTCTGAAAAGGGTGGGGAGAAGGGTAAAGATCAAAAGTCTTCACCAGGCCCCCAAAAATCTTCTTCAGGTGGGGATTCACAGTCTACAAAAGGGAAAGGCCAAAGAAAACCATGGTGCAAGGTCTGTAAGCAAAAGACCCACTGGACCAGTGATTGCACCAAGTCCAAAGACTCAAGTCCAGCACCCACCAATGCCCCTAAGGCACCTGTTCCCCCTAGTACAGTTACAATTGGTGGGAGTGCTCCAGCCAAGGGTTTAGTAGGGTTCACCCTGGGTACTGAGTTGGGCTCTGACCTAGTCAGAGAACTAACTCAGGCTGTGTTAGTCTGTGATGGAGGCATGGATGTGCCCTCCTCTGTGAGTCCCAGTAATCTGGGCAAGTACAGACAACAGCCTTTAATCAATGGACGAGAGGCTTTGGCATTTAGGGACACAGGGGCAAGTGTCACAATGGTGACACAAGACCTTGTGAATCCTGGGCAAGTTATACTTGGTGAGATGTACCAAGTCACCAATGCTAGCAACGTCAGAACAGACCATACTCTGGCAGTTGTTAACTTCTCCTGGGGAGGGGTAACTGGCCTTAAGAAGGTTGTGGTGAGTGCAAACCTACCAGTCGAATGCTTGCTTGGCAATGACTTAGAGACTTCTGCTTGGGCAGAAGTGGAGCTCAGGACCCATGCAGAAATGCTGGGGATCCCTGCAGATGTGTTTGCTGTGACCAGGTCACAAGCCAAAATGTCTAGCACTGAACAGGCCTTGGATTCTGGAATAATGGACCAAGTGCCTTCCAAGAGGAGGAGTAGTAGGGTTAAGGCAGTGCCTTCCCCTTGGCTCAGGAAGAAGATCAGTCCCTTGAGGGGGATGATCTCAGTCCTGAAGAAGGAACTGTCCCAGAGGAACTTGAACCTGACCAGGTTGAGTTCTTGGGGACAGGGGGACCTTCCAGGGCAGATCTGAGCCAGGAGCAGCAGAGCTGCCCCTCCTTGAACCCCTCAGACAGCAAGCTGCTGCTGAGGCTGCTGGGAAAGCTAGTGGTCCCCATACAGTGTATTGGGATGATGGACTCCTGTACTCAGAGAGTAGAGACCCCAAGCCTGGTGTTACCAGGAGGTTGGTTATACCTCTAAAGTTCAGGGGCTTCCTATTGACCCTAGCCCATGATATTCCCTTGGCAGGTCACCTGGGCCAGAACAAGACTTGGGACAGAATTGTCCCTCACTTTCACTGGCCCCACATGTCTGAAGACACCAAGGAGTTTTGTCGCTCCTGTGTAACCTGCCAGGCCAGTGGCAAGGCAGGTGGCACTACAAAGGCCCCCTGATACCACTACCTGTGGTGGGGGTGCCCTTTGAACGGGTAGGGATTGACATTGTTGGTCCCATGGATCCCCAAACAGCATCTGGGCACAGGTTTATCCTGGTGGTAGTGGATCATGCCACCAGGTACCCAGAAGCTATTCCCCTCAGGACCACTACAGCACCTGTGGTGGCAAGGGCCCTCCTGGGAATTTTCTCAAGAGTGGGCTTTCCTAAGGAGGTAGTATCAGACAGGGGTGCAAACTTCATGTCTGGGTACTTAAAAGCAATGTGGAAGGAGTGTGGAGTACCACACCCTATCACCCACAATGCAATGGTTTAGTTGAGAGATTCAACAAAACCTTGAAGGGCATGATTAAAGGGCTCCCAGAAAAGCTTAGGCGAAGATGGGACATACTCTTGCCCTGCCTTTTATTTGCATATAGGGAGGTGCCTCAGAAGGGGTTGGTTACAGCCCTTTTGAACTTCTGTTTGGCCACCCTGTCAGGGGTCCGCTGTGCTTGGTGAAGGAAGGATGGGAGTTACCTCTCAAGCCCCCAAAGCAAGACATAGTGGACTATGTACTGGTCTCCGCTCCCGGATGGCTGAGTATATGAAAAAGGCAACCAAAAACCTTGAGGCTAGCTAGGAACTTCAAAAGGCCTGGCATGACCAAAAGGCTGTTCTGACTGTTTACCAGCCAGGACAGAAGGTGTGGGTGTTGGAGCCAGTGGCCCCAGCAGCTCTCCAGGACAAATGGAGTGGACCCCACACTATTGTTGAGCAGAAGGGTGAGGTTACCTACTTAGTAGACCTAGGAACACCCAGGAGTCCCCACAGGGTTCTCCATGTCAACAGGTTAAAACCATATGTGGACAGGGCAGACATGGGCTTGCTCATGGCTACTGATGAAGGGCAGGAGGAAGAGAGTGACCCACTCCCTGACCTGCTCTCACAGAACCCGGACGATGGGTCAGTAGATGGTGTAGCCTTGGCAGGCAGCCTCACTACCCAGCAACAAACTGATTGTAGACAGGTGCTCAATCAGTTTAGACACATGTTTTCACTGACACCCAGTCAGACCACCTGGTGCACTCATGAAGTGGACACTGGGGACAGTCTGCCTATTAAAAATAAGATTTATAGGCAACCTGACCATGTCAGGGACTGTATCAGGACTGAAGTCCAGAAAATGTTGGAATTGGGAGTTATTGAACCCTCAGATAGCCCTTGGGCTAGTCCAGTGGTCCTTGTGCCAAAACCTCACACCAGTGGTGGAAAAAGAGAGATGAGGTTTTGTGTGGACTACAGGGGTCTCAATGCAGTCACTAGGACTGATGCCCATCCAATACCAAGGGCAGATGAGCTCATAGATACTTTGGCCTCAGCCAAATATCTCAGAACATTTGACTTGACAGCTGGCTACTGGCAGATCAGACTAGCTGATACTGCAAAGCCCAAAACAGCATTCTCAACCCCTAGTGGGCATTATCAATTTGTGGTGATGCCCTTTGGTCTGAAGAATGCACCTGCCACTTTCCAGAGGTTGGTGAATACAGTTCTCACAGGTCTGGAAGCCTATAGTGCAGCATATCTAGATGATATTGCTGTCTTTAGCTCCACCTGGGAGGATCACCTGGTCCACCTCAGGAATGTTTTACAGGCCCTGCAAAAGGCAGGCCTGACTATCAAGGCCACTAAGTGCCAGATAGGGCAGAGTCAGGTTGTGTACCTGGGCCACCTTGTGGGTGGAGGCCAGGTTCAACCTTTGCAGAGCAAGATCCAGACTATCATGGACTGGACTGCTCCCACTACCCAGACTCAGGTGAGAGCCTTCTTAGACCTGACTGGGTACTATAGGAGATTTGTCAAGGGGTATGGATCAATAGTGACACCCCTGAATGACTTAACTTCTAAGAAAATGCCCAAAAGTTTCAGTGGACAGCTAGCTGTCAAAAGGCATTTGATGACCTGAAGCAGGCCATGTGCACTGCTCCCATTCTACAGAGTCCTGATTACTCCAAGAAGTTCATTGTTCAAACTGAGGCATCTGAATTGGGGGTAGGGGCTGTACTGTCACAATTGAATGAAGAAGGTCAGGATCAGCCAGTAGCTTTCATTAGCAGAAGGCTGACCCCTAGAGAGAAACGTTGGTCAGCCATAGAGAGGGAGGCCTTTGCTGTGGTCTGGGCTCTGAAGAAGTTGAGGCCATACTTGTTTGGTACCCACTTCCTGGTTCAGACAGACCATAAGCCCCTCTTATGGCTAAAACAAATGAAGGGTGAAAACCCCAAACTGCTTAGGTGGTCCATTTCCCTACAGGGGATGGACTTCACAGTGGAACATAGACCTGGGAGTAACCATGCCAATGCAGATGGACTCTCTAGGTACTTCCACTTAGAACATGAAGACTTAACTGGGCAAGGTTAGTTTAATGTCCCTACGTTTGGGGGGGGTTTGTGTAGGAGAGTAGGATCTGCTTCACATGGGTACCCCCACATTTTGCTGATGCTTCACTGTTTTTCGACATTAGTCTGGCTGGGGCCCTGCTAATCAGAACCCCAGCCTAGCTGCTTCCTCTCTAAAATGGTTTCCATGTGCCTTAGGCACATCACTGATTGGAATCTGAGTGCCCTTATAAGTCCCTAGTATATGGTATACTATGTACCAAGGGCATAGGTACCTCAGAGGCCTACCAGGGGCTGCAGCATGTATTATGCCACCCCTGGAAGGCCATCCAAACTGACACCACAGGTCTGCTACTGCAGCCTGGGTAAGGTGGTGCATGCACCCCTTACTGTGATATAGGTTACCTATATCACTAAATACATACACACATATAAACTTATAAGTCACTCCTATGGCAGGCCTTATCAATCCTGAAGGCAGAGTGCGTGGTTCCTATGTGAGAGGGTGCCCCTGCATGAGCAGGGCCCCTCTGCAGCGTTCGGAGACCCTTCTCTGATGCTGTTTGTAGTGCAGCCTGACCATATACTCTTAAGCGCATTATAATCTCGCGTTAAATGCTAACTTTGGAATGGCTGCACCTAAACATGTCGTGTTTGGTGTCAAACATCTTGGAATACTACCCCCCGCCAATTCTGGCGGCGGGGGTAGCATTCCACCCTTCTAGAGGGAGAGACATGTTAACTCTGGCCTGGCCGGTAACTTCTTTCTAAAGCCCTGGCATCACAAAATGGATGCTGCTGCCACAGACACGAGTCTGGCCTCCTGCTGCTGGACGAAACTCCGGCAGGGGAGACCTGGACAATAGGTTTCCTGTCCCAGGGAGGTGTGACCACCTCCCCAGACAGGATAATGTGTATTGGGGCTGGGCGGGAGCACTTTCGGGTGCTTTGAAGTCCTGCACTGGGGGCACACTTGGTGTCCCTGTGCATACCCCAGTTCAAACCGGATCAGGGGCTTGCAGCCCCTGCTTTGGCGCGAACTGGACAAAGGGAAAGGGGTGTAGCCACCCCTCTGCCCTGACCCACCCATAGGTGGGGCCACAGAGTAGTCCAACCCCTAAACTTAGTATAAGTATAGGAACCCAGTCCTTAGGACTTTAGATTATCCCTGGACGAAACTCTGAAACAGAATCCTGGACCTTCGACGCTCTACTAAAGACTAGAGGACAGAAGAATCTCCCTTGGGGTCAAGGAGTGACTCCCCTGCTTGGCAGGCACCAAAGAAGCAATTGTCTGGTCTGCATCGCCTAAGCTCCCGTCGGACGCCGAAGTCTTTGCATCATCAGAGGTAGATTTTCAGACTTCCCCGAGGCTGCGCTGAGTCCCCAGTAAAGCTGAGGCCCGTAGCTGTCGTGGGTAACGTGGAACCGTGACCCCTGGACACCGCACGCATTTGCTAGTGCATCCTCTTCTCGGTCTCCCACAAAGTCGTGCTTTGGGCTCCCAGTAGCCCTAGCCTCCAGCACCAACTGCACCGAAGATCACTGACCTCCACTCCACGAGTGTCCTGTGAGCCAGATCCACGTGCAACGTCTTGAGGCTCCTTCGCGGTCGCTAGCCCGTTGGCTAGTAGCCCTTCACGAAGGCCAATCCTTTTCTTCTTGGGCACCCTAGTTGCTCCAGGCCTGCCCTCACTTACCCTCGCTGGGTGAGTTCCTCAGACCTTGCTGGTCTGCACCATCGACGATCTTCATCTTCACCGAGACTTGCCGTTGCCAAGGCTTGTTGGGTCCAATCCGGTCGCCGACACCTCAGCACTCGACAGACATCGTGTACCAGCCAGAATCCTGCTCCTGGTTGCCGACAACGCCTCCTGGACCTCGTGGCTGAAGAGTCAAGACGACCGTCAATGCACTTGAAGCAAGCGACATCGGTGGGCATCTGTCCATCGCCTTCCTGGTCACTGACTAGTGACCCAGACTCTGTCCCCTCTGCTTTCAGGTTCTTCAGATCTCCGATCCACTCTTGGATCCACCCGGACACTTCCCACTTGGTCGCTAGCAGCACTTTGCAGCAGATCGCCATTCAAATCGACGACGAAACCTGACCCCGAAAGGCACCTATGCACCCGGCTTCCCTGGGTGAGGTAACACGAGTACTCCGGTGCTCACGTGGGTAGAGACTCTAGAACGACCTAGTTCTCAAAGGGTTTGCTCCAAGTCCTCCTTTAAGTGTCCCTTTTCTTTAATTTCCTGATCGCGACTTTCTCCATAGAAGTTAACGGCGTATCGCGGTTGTGTATTTACACTGCACGCGTCCCCCGTGGGTCCCCTGTGTCACTACCTTGGGTGGTTCCTTGTGGTCCAAGCACTTCTAGAGGCTCTAGGCCTAGTGTCTAGTTCAGTCGTGGTTCTTATACCACTTTATTGGTATATGGTTTGGTACGCCCCTAGGGCCCAAACGTGTATTTGTGCTACTACTGTGTTTAAATAACTTATAACTTGTGTACTTTGAACTCTAGCCTCATAAAGAGACTAGAGGGGTGTGTTTAGCAATAAATACATATATTTTGAATATATACCTGGTGTGGTGCTCTTTCATTTGATCACTCAAGAGATTATAGACTGGTAAAACAAGCTGCTTTACATTCCTTCAAGACTTAGCCTGAAGGCTGCTCTCCATAGCTACCACTAGGATAGCTTTCAATAAGGTTGTCTTTAACCTATCTCCAATAAGGGGTTGTTTGGACTGGTGCAAGGTGCCCACTATAATTAGTGGACAGCATATGCCAGGCCAACTTCTCACAACGGGGACCTAGACGCAATTTGACGCTCACCGTAATGGAGCAAAGGTCGGATAGACCAACCAGGTTCATCCTGGGCAAAGATTTTACCTTCTGACTTTAGTCCTTTAAGCCCCAATCTACCATAGCAGTACGCTTCTAAAGCTCCCAGACCTCAATGGGATGCACTTAGAGACTCACATGGTATCAGACAGAGGCCAAATAGCAGGGTTCAGTTGCCACTGGTCGGCAGGGCAGTTACTGGAAAAGCCTCTTATAGCTTGTTGTGTCCCTGTAGCTTTATTAGGAGATCAGCCTTATTACCCTGGAGTCCACTTCTTTGTCCTGGGTACAAGAGAAAGCAGGTCCAGTCCTCCAGAACTCTTTTCAGGTCGAGGGCAGCAGGTTCAGTCCATTTCAGAACTTCCTCAAGTCTAGGTGTGTTCTGAAGTGGGTGCCTAGACATGCCACATTTATGCCTGGCACGAGCTAGTGGGTTTGTATGACTCCTAGACACACCTTAACCCATGGGGTAAAAGTTCCCAGGGCCAATCCTACCCACTTTGGGCATTTTCAAAATGGCTGACATTTTCATCCACTTTAAACTTAGGCTCCGAGGGCTGGGGGTTTGCGTGTGGAATATACTATTGTAGCCCTTGTGTCCTCCCGCATCGAACACTAAAATCCAGTTTGGGACACTCACTGTACCCCCAATAAACCCAGAGACAGGCGTCTGGTAGAACAAAGCAGGGTTTTCCATGAACCAGACAATGGATACACAAGAATTGTTTTGGCATCCTGCTTTCCTGTCTTTTAAAACCCAGAAGACCTGTCAAGCAGGATTTGACACTGTAATGTAAAAAAACAGGCTCACCATGATTGGAGCCTGCCTGGCTGGGGGCAAAGGAAGGCACCTGCCGAAGTGACATCTAACATTTGCCTGTGACAAGGGAGGCTTATTTGAAGTTAATCCAGTTCCTGGGCCCAACCCCACAGGTCATCTTGTAAAAGGAACAACAACACCACACCCAGGCCTTTGTCCTCTGCTCTAGAAGCAGTTTTCACACCTCTTCCAATTCTAATCACTGGCTCGCAGAAATGGAAGAGCAAATTTAGCCTCCAGGAACTTCAGGAAAGGAAAAGGTAACTTTCTAAAAGTTACCTTTCCATAGTATTTATTAAACGTCTGACTTCACCATTAAAAAGGATGTTAAATACTAATAAAAATAGTTCTTTAATTATTTTTCTAGCTAGTCCCATTCCCGAGATACAGTATTAGGATTTTTAATTTGTACTCTGTTTTGCTACACAGGACACCTAGGTCTGCCACATATAAAAATAGCTTTTGGGTGCTAGACAGTGTGAGGACATATTAACATTACATTTCTATATGTGCTACTTTTAAATACCATGATCCTTGCCTTCTGGGCAAAAAGACACACATAGGAGTGACTTATTAATATTTGAAAGGGAGGTTTTAACCTGTCCAATGGGTTTATTGTTTTTACATTGCTACTGCCAAGTTACACTGGTAGGTTTGAAGCCAAGTTTTATACTGTCACTGTAGTGGATTGCACAATAGGTGCTGCAGCCCACTAGTGACATTTGACCTGATAGACCCTGGGTACACCTTGTGTCACATATCAGGGACTTATAGGTAAGTTAAATATACCAATTAGCAGTATGCCAATTCAGCCTTGTTTAAGTGGGGGCACAGGCACTTTACTACTGTTAGCGGGGTAAAATGCACAGAGTGCTAAAACCAGCAAAAATACAGGATCCAGGAAAAGGTGAATAAAACGGGGTGACCACAGAGCAAAACGGATTTCCTACCATAGGGATAGCATCTAACTACACAAAGATGGAACATATGCAGAAATATGACTATCAGCCTGATTTAAGTTCTGGCGGGCGGTCCGCTGTCCGCCAGAGGAGCAGAGGTAATGATCATCGGTGCACATGGAAACTATTGCCTGCCATATTTAGAGATCTCCATCTGCCTGGTGGAGATCCCCATGCTTTCAGAAGAGCTGCTGCCATGATGGCTCCTTTGAAGGCATTAAAAGTTTGCTTATCGGCCACCATGTTCATGTGGTCGCTCTGCAAACTTTTTTGTTTTACAAAAACAAACTGCAAAAGCGGAAGTTTATTTCTGTAAAACAATAAAAGTGACCCTGGGAGTTTTTTCGCTGGATGTGGGGGTAATTTTTCATTTTTTCTCTTCAGAACCTCCAGCCTTGGCGTGGCTTGAGCCGCTTCAAAGATGGCCGCAACCTGCTGAGGCTCCGCTCCGCGACCGGATCTTTTTTGCTTTTTGGAGCTGTCTCGTCGTGTTCTACGCCGCATGAACCTGCCGAATTAGGGGAGCGGGCGCCGGAGCTCAGGTAGCTACGTTTTCAGTCATTTTCTGCGCTGCCTTCAGCATTTTGCTCCGTGCGCCGCGCTCCTCTCATAACTGCCGGCGGCGCCCGCCATTTTGTTCACGGCGGGTCGCGGCCGCTATTTCTCCTCATTCGGAAGTTTCCCGCGTTGCTGCAAGTGCGGCGCGGGTCTTCTGAAACTCGCTCCCCCTCTTTAAAAACGGGCGAATTTTTCTTCTTTTCTGTGCTGGGGACAACTACTGCTTAAAGATGAGACCCTGCATACTTCATTTCGTCCTCTCAAGACTTGTTCTATCTGGTTCTTTTCCTCATGATTAATCTGCTGTTTTTAAACACCGGATTATTCTGCACACTGCCCTTTATGAGCATTAACGCTCCCATGTTTGGCTACCTTCTTGATATATATATTGAGATGGATTAAGATAAGCTGAGCCTGCCATATCTGCCAACAGTCATTTTCAACTGTATGCTTGCCATCATTACAAATGGACACAGTTATTGACTCTGGTTTTCGTTTGGGCATTAGTGGTTTTTGATGTTGCGCCACTGCTGTGTGAGGTGATTTTCAGAGGAGCCATCTTTGTTATTGCCTTTTGCTGCCTTTTTCAAGTGTCTTATTCTGCCTTTATTTTTTGCTCATCCTCTGGACACTTTTTTGCATTTTTATTCCTTGTCACATGGATTCATTTTCTTCTTTTGGCCAGAAAAGCACTGCATCTAGTATGTCTTCTCTCCGCAAGGACTCCAACCCTGCTGCTCCTCCTCCCAAATGACACAAGAAAGAACCTAGTTCGGCTACCAAGTCTCCACTACCCATCACTCTGGAAGATCTCATGGAGGAGATTAAGCTGATTAAACCCTTTGTGATTGAAACCAACGCTACTCTTCAGAGGTTGGATGAGAAATGGTCTAATCTAGATTCTCGAGTATCGGAGATGGAGCAGAGAATTAGTGACACTTAAGATCTGATCCCTCAGGTTGCTGCCATGGCTAAAGAGATTACCCTTCTCAAAACGCAAACGGAGGATTTAGAAAACCGCAATAGGCGCAATAATCTTCGAATTTATGGCATTCCTGAGGGGGAGGAAGGGTCCGATATGATCGCCTTCTTAAAGACACATATTTCCAAAATTGTTGGTCTCAAGGAAGGTGTTAATCTCAATCTGCAACGTGCTCACCGCATTGGTCCTAAATCTGGAGGCTCTTCTTCTTCTTCTTCAATGTCTACCACTCGTCCCAGAGGGATAATCGTCTTATTTCTGGAATATACCGAACTGTTAATGATCCTCTCAACGGCCAAACAAAGAAAACAGATGTTATGGTCTGGTCAGAAGGTCTTCTTTTCTCAAGATGTTGCCCGTCTTACTGCAATTCATCGCAAGGAGTTTCTCTCTCTCCACCCGGCGCTTCGTTCCATGAATGCCAGATACGGTCTGATACATCCTTGCTACTTCAAAGTCACTTACAAAGAGAGGTCCTACTCTTTCGACCGTCCTGAAGATTTAAGACAATTTATTTCTCGTCATAAAGGGGATGAGATGGACTTTGGAGGGTCCTGATCACCTTGTTGTGTATATTATGTCTTATGTTCTCGGAGTTCCTCTCTTTTTTCATATTTGTTTGAATATGTTGAATTTCTCCCAATGTTGCTGGTCTTGGATTTTTGTAGTTTTTTTTTTTTTTAGTCTATGGTAGTTTGTTTGTTATATTGGTCGGTTTTAACTGTTACTGTTTTTCTCTGTCTTTTTCCACAGATGTTCTTACCTCATGTTCAGACCCATTCCCCAGATGTTTCCCTCTTCCCTGCCTCTCCATTTTAATCCTAATGTTCTCAGTTACCCTCACGTATGGTAAGTGTTGAGTAGTTCTTCTCATATGCTGGTTGTTGATGTTTGCCTGCTTAACGTTTATTGATTCAGGTCTGATATGTAGTTATCTCTTTCATCGTCTTGTTCTCATAATTGGTTCCTTATTTTCTTATATGTTTCTCTAGTATTTGGCTTTGGTTGCTCTCGGTTGTCCTGGTGGTGTGGCCGTCTTTCTTTCCTTTGCGGCTTCCCGCTCCCACATGTTATTTTCTTTATTCTGGTCATTTATCCTATCTTTTTTGACTGAGGTCTTCAGGCTTCTTGTCAGCTTTTCCTTGTCTATCATTTACCTCTTCTATCTTTTCTATCTCTTTACTCTCTTCCTTTTGTCCTTTGACAACATTTCTTCCTTTCCTGTAACGCAATATGCATACTTATTTCCATTCTATTCACCTCCCTCTTCTTCATTTTACTATAAACTGTCCTCCTTGCTCTTCAATATGTATTCCTTGATGTTATTTCATATATGCATTTCTGTGTTTATCATGTTTACTCTTTTTTTTTTCTTCTCAGTTTTATCAAAATGTTCCAGATATCTTTAAATGCTATATATTGCTTATCCTGTTGTTTAATTTCGCTTTTCCTGGTTAACATGACTGAAAATGTTTGTATTGTGTCATGGAATGTTAAGGGATTACGCAATCCGTTAAAAAGCAGAGGGTTCTTACCCATTTGTCTAGGTTGCAGTGTAAAATAGCAATGCTTCAAGAGACTCATCTTACAGATAATGAGATTAACTCTCTTAAAAAACAATGGGTTGGATATGTCTTTTGTTCCCCGTCCAAGGATAGAAAAAAATGGAGTGATTACTTTGATTCATAAATCACTTTCCCTTGTTGTGGAAAAGGAAGAGAGGGATGTAGATGGTAGATGGCTTCTTTTACACCTCATTTTAAACGGTCCCCCCATTTCCCTTCTTAATATTTATGGCCCTACTGGTGTTGATGTACAATTTTGGAAGAATATGTCACATACCCTCCATTCCTGTCCCGATCTCAATCTATTAGTGGGTGGGGACTGTAATCAAGTCATGGATCCCTTTACAGATAGGAAATCTAATGCTAGATACATCCCCAACAAAATGCAAAAATCCTTTATGACCACAATTCAATCGAGGGGTTTGGTTGACGCTTGGAGAATATCTCATCCGGACACATTAGAATACTCTTTCTACTCCCCTACTCATAAATCATCCTCTAGAATTGATTATATCTTTTGAGCCCTCCTCTCCTTCCTAATTTAACTCATGCTGATATTGGGTCCATTCTTATTTCCGATCACGCTCCAGTTTTGATCAATCTAGATCTCCCCTCTGAATCCTCCAAGTCACGTAGATGGCGTTTCAATAATTACTTACTCAAGGACCCTAAATTCCTGGAACGTTTCAAAGAGTTCTTGCCAGATTTCTTCTTGAGGAACGCCTCTCCGGATATTCCCTTTTTCACTATTTGGGATGCCTTTATGGCGACGGCCAGAGGTTTTATTATTGACTATGTTGCGACTAAAAAGAAGCAGTGCAGAAAAGACTCTGCTTCTCTATTAGCCTCTATCAAGCGCCTAGAACATGCCTACTTCACGTCCAATAATGAGGACAACCTAAAAAAAATAATTCAAGCTAAGATCTCCTTCAATAAAAAATCGACCGAGGAGGCTTCTGGCACCTTACTTAAGATTAATTCTAAATTTTACGGTGGTCGTAACAGAGCTGGTAAGCTATTAGCTAATTATTTAAAGGTTAAATCTCAACGCTCTAAGGTGGTCAAAATTACCGACACTAGTGGCGTTGATCATTTAAAAAATGATGAAATATTAAGCTGTTTTGCAGATTTTTACAAGACGCTTTACACTCCAGAAACCTCCCCATCTGAAGCAGCGTTGGATTCTTTCTTTGATGCACTTCCCCCGCGTTCCTCTGAGCTTCCTGATTGTTCAATATTAGAAGAGGACCTCTCCCTCCCTGAAATCAAGTCCGCCTTAGCACTACTTCCAAAGGCCAAATCTCCTGTCCCAGACGGCTTCACTGCTGAATTTTATTCCTGCTTTTCCCAATTCTTGCTTCCTCACCTTTTGTCTTTATTTCAATACTTTTTGTCATCCATGGAAGCTCGTGGATCCTTCCTGGAAGCCATGATCTGTCTCATTCCTAAGAAAGGCAAGGATCCTTCTTCCTGCGCTAATTATCGCCCCATTTCTTTAATCAATTTAGACTGCAAAATTTTCGCTAAAGTCCTTGCCCTTCGTATTAATAAGGTTATTCCTGATTTAATTGGTTATGAGCAAACAGGTTTTGTTAAGGGGAGAACGATTGCGGATAATTCCAGGACTTTTTTGAACATCATACATCTTGCTTCCAAAAGTTCTACCCCGATGGCAGCTATCACCTTGGATGTGGAAAAAGCTTTCGATCGTGTTCACTGGCTCTTTATGATGCGTGCTCTTAAGTGGCACGGATTTGGCACTACCATTTTATCACTTATCAGTTTGTTGTATTCTTCTCCCACTACTTCGGTTTTTGTCAATGGCCTTCAATCTCAATATTTTACTATCCTACGAGGTACTCGTCAAGGTTGCCCCTTGTCTCCTTTACTTTTTATTCTTTCCCTTGAGCCTTTTCTTCATTCTCTTCAGAATTCTCCTTGCTTTCGTGGCTTTACTCATAAAGCTATTGAAATTAAGTTCACTGCTTATGCTGATGATATCCTGTTATTTATTTCTAATCCCTCTACATCCTTTCCCGCTTTTGTTGATCTTCTGTCTTCATAAGCTGCCGTTTCTGGATATAAGTTAAATTTTTCCAAGTCCGAGATCCTTCCGCTTAACAAATATTGTCTTAGTAGTATGTTTGATGGGATGGATTTTAAATGGAATACTAACTGCATTACGTGTTTAGGGATAAAATATTCTGCTTCAATTGCTGCTACTGTTCAATTGAACCTGGACGAGGTTTTATCTAAAATTTCTGCCATGGCGGAGAAATGGTCCCCTATATTTCTGTCCTGGTGGGGTAGGCTGGATACCTCCAAGATGATGATGCTTGCGGTGGTTAATTTTGACCTTTCTATGTTACCGATAAGGCTTCCTTTAAAAACTTTTAAGAACCGTAATAGTATATTGAGTAAATTCCTCTGGAACAATCGAAAAGCTCGTATCTCTCTTTCTGCTCTCTCTGCTCCTAAGGATAAAGGTGGTGTTAACTTTCCCAACTTTCGCCAATACCACTCCTCATTCCTACTTCGACAAGCCTTACCCTATTTTTCCTCATCAGACGATCCTCCTTTATCAGTATGGCATAAATTAGAGGAATCGATTATTCATCCATTTCCTTTTTCTTCGCTAAAGTGTCTTCCTCATCCTCCCCATTCTTTTAAATCTCCTACTATTTCATATCTCATTTCTACTCTTTATCCGATTCTTACCAAATCACGTTCTCCTCTGCAGTTATTTTTGGATTCCTCTATTTGGCATAATAAATCCATCAAAGTTTCCAACCGTACTCTTTTTTGGAAAGACTGGATTTTAAAAGGTGTTTTACAGGTTAAACATTTATTACATAATAAGCAATTTCTTTCTTTCCAGGAATTTCAGTCTACATACAACTTATCCGGTTCATCTCTTTCTAAGTTTGATTCTTTAAGACGGATTGTAAATACGCAACTCTCTCTTCTCTCTGATACTTCTTCTTCTCTCCCTGACTCCTCTATTCAACCGTTACCTTCTTCCTCCTTTGTTTGAGCTTCTCACATTTACAAATACCTATTTTTCCCTCTAGCTACTCGTCCCAAAAGCAAGACTGAACTTTTATGGGAAACAGATCTGCAGCACACTTTCTCTATACACACCTGGGACTCTATTTGGGCTCGGATTCACCACATTTCATGCAATGCCAGCACTACTCAAACACTTTACTATTTTTATCAGAGACTATTTTTAACTTCATTGGCTGTTTCTAAATTTAGCCCTTCCCTATCCCCTAACTCCTGGTCTTGCAAAAATACTCCCGGTACATATCTTCATTCCTTTTTTCTTTGCCCTAATATTTTCATTTTTTGGACAAAAGTTTGCAAGACTATTGCCTCTATTTGTTCAACCACTTTCCCTTTTGATATTCCCTCTATATTTTTGGGTAGTTCCTCTATGCGCTGGTTGGGTGCTCGCAAAATAGGCTCATTTATAGATTTATCTATTGCCATTGCATTTCAGGTTATAACATCGAACTGGAAGGATGCCTCCAAAGTCTCCTTTTCTGCCTGGTGGAATATTCTATGTTATCATCACAGGCTAGACAGAGCCTTTGTAACCACCTCCCAGCAACTTATTCGTAAAGAGGCCTTTTGGTCTCCTCTCACTAACTATATTTCTTCCTCTGCATTACATAACAAGGACACTAACTTTGTTTTTCAACCGCCATGATTGCTCTGTTTATACCTTTATTTTACATACTTATTACAGGATTGTTTACTGTTTATTGCGTTTTGGTATTTTATTGTCATTGGACAGATCTACCGGTTTTTAGCATGTGATTGTCGATATCGGATTATGTTTCTTTCTTTCTTTTCCCTTCTTTCTCTTTCTTCCTTCCTTCCTTCTTTCCCTTCCTTTTCCTTTCTATCTCAAAAAGCAAAAAAAAAAAAAAAAAAATGCTATTTTTACTACGGTACTCTTTGACTTTGTTTTCCTTTCATACTAGTTTTAATCTTGCAATTTATGAAGTATTAAGTATTTGTATCTGTTGTTATC
Source organism: Calotriton arnoldi (assembly GCA_963921515.1). Classification (NCBI taxonomy): domain Eukaryota; kingdom Metazoa; phylum Chordata; class Amphibia; order Caudata; family Salamandridae; genus Calotriton; species Calotriton arnoldi. The sequence goes on from CAWUFW010000445.1 coordinate 3,640,314, forward strand.
ATTGGGTTTAGTTATTATTCTCTTTATTATATTTCTGTACCGTGTTTTCTTTATACATTTCAATAAAGCTTTCTAAACTCAAAAAAAAAAAAAAAAAAAAAAAAGAACCTCCAGCCTTTTCTTGGTGGTCCCAAAGAGAAAAAAAGTACATCAGATCGTCTGCTCTAAATAGGTCAGATGGTCTGATGAACTTACAACAAAGTCAGTTCGGCCATTTGCGTAAGGTTTCCACTGGTGGAGCCAGCAGGAGCACCATCAGCGGAAACTGCTTGTGGCACACCATGTCTCCCAAACTGTAAATCAGGCCGTATTCCTTACAGCTTTCCACCTCATTCCATGATTAAGCACAGTCACAGCTACAACATCCCTGTGACACAATTGAGCACCCATTCAAATCTCATACACATCACAGAAACTCTTCATGCATAGGACTCTTTATTAACACACAGTGTACCAACCAAGCACGGCAAACACAACCTCATACTTGAACACAGAATTACTATATGCTTTGTCAGAGGTATGAGATACAATACAGTTGTTACAAAATAATACAATACCATTTAAAGTAGGATGTACGACTGCCTCTTTATTGTGAAGTGAAGATAGACTACAATTTAGGAAGGAAAGTAGTATGAGTTTTAGCACTGCTTTACCATTGTGAAGGACAAAGCTTACAACATCCAGAGGTGCGCAGCAAGATACCCCAGCTAGTGTCTTATCCATTCAAATGTGTCAGAGCTTGCCCTTAGAAGATGGTAAGAGGGCTGAAGAGGCAATAAGAGGTTTGCTTAGCTGCAGAGGGAAGCTGAGCTTGGAAGGTGTGTGCTCCTGGTGGAACAAGTCTGATCTGTCTCATAATTATTAAAGAAGAGTCTGCTTAGAACAACCCTGTACTGGATTACTGAATGTGGTTGCGCAAAGTTGCAAAGTCAGGTGACTTGCAATTTTCCATTTGTTATACTTAGTAAAAATCATGAAGTGCAAAGACAGTTTAGCAGTCCTTCACTGCACAGGAAACTATCCCACTAGAGTGAAGGAATGCTTATTGCAGCAGACGGTTGTTGTTTCTCCTCGTTTTTCCTGCTACATGATTTTGCCTCCTCAACAAGGTAAACTTCATGGAGAGGTTGCAGAGTTGGCTGAATTTTGTCCTCCATTATTTTTCATGGTCATGTGTGGTCAGATTAGAAGGGCGTGCTGACAGGAACGCCACACTGCCATCTTCTTTTCCTTTATGCTTTTTTTTTTATGAGCATTTTTATTTGGAATCAAACATACAATTTGACAGAGCCCAACATTTCAGGATTATAGTAAGTTGCTACGTTTAGCCATACAGTAGGTAACATTGCATATTTGTGGGCTGCATATATACCTCCGCAATCCCCAGCTGTCTTGTAAACTGTTGTGTAAGGAGTAACTTGGAAAACCACAAAAATAGGAAGGAAAAGAAATACGTAAGGATACACATAAGGGCAAAAAGGGGGAGGGAAGGAAAGTAGGAGGGAGGATAAAGAGCAGATTAGAGAGGGCAAAGAGTCCGTGGAAATGGGTAGTGGCACTGTTATGTAATGTGGCCAGGAGGTGTCCATGGGTACCTGCAGCCGAGAGGGCCGTCAACAGAACAGTGTTGCACACCAGTGGTGATTTAACTTCCAGAAGCTGGGGGCAGAGGGGATGGAGCTGGGGTGGATGGCCCTGCGCCTGTGGCTGTGTGGGGGTGAGGGCATCTGGGAGTTGGGTTGCAGTGAGAGCAGGTAGGAGCGGAGAGGTTGCCAGATATCCTTTGGGCGTGACGTGGGTGGTTGAAGTGTAGAGTATATCTAGCTCTGTGTGTCGCAGTATGTCATGCTCCAAAGCCATACTTCCTTAGTGGGGTGGACCCGGCTGCCCCAGTGTATTTCGATTTCTCTCTTAGCCAACAGTAGGGCAATGGCTGTGAATCTGCGGTGGCTGATCAGGATGTCGGAGACATTATCCAACAGGGCGAGCATGGGGATGGCTCTATGGTTGTGGATACCATGAGGGTTAGCGCTTGGAACACTGTGGTCCAATATGTACTGATCCAGGGGCATACCCAGGTCATGTGTTCAAAATCGGCATCCGCCGTGTGACATTTGGGGCATTGCGATGATCTGGAGGTGTCATAATTGGCAATCTCCTGGGGGGTAATGTATGACCAGTGGAGGAATCAGAGGTGGCGGAGCTTGTGGTGATGGTTAGGGGATACACGTTTAATTTGGGCGCAGCTATGTGCCCAGTCCTTGTCCGATAGGGGGTGTCCTAGATCTTCCTCACATTGACGGTGAACCCCCTCTGTCATGTGCACGTTTTAAAGCCATGCATGATCAATATTGTTTTGCGGTCAGGTGGGAGCGGCCTGGGTCTGCTATCAGCAGTGAAAGGGGGGAAATTCCGTGGGTGCTAGGGGATATGACGTTACTACAGTGCGTAGAGTGCAGCGTTATCTAACAAGGATACATTTATCCATATATGATAGCTCTGTGTCGTGCTCCGTGTCAAATTGCATCTTCACATGTCCATCCAGGAATAAATCCCCAAAGGTGTGAAGATGAAGTTTTTGCAAGGTGCGTTGTACCAACTTCTCGGTTGTTAGGGGAAGCCAGGGATTTCGAGACAGGGGAAGCCTAGGGGAGTAAAGATACTCAAAGCCCAGCATTCTGCTGAGTTTACGCCAGGCCCAGCATGTCGTGGACAGCGTTTGGACATCCGTAGAGTCCAAGCGGATGCCACATGGCAATAGTACATTGAGGGTTATGGGGTCTGCTAAGTCTTGCTCTGGTTTATTATACAGGAGGCAGGCATCTGGATGGAACCAGTGGTAGGCGAATTGGGCTTGCGCCACTAGATAGTAAAGGTGGAGATGTGGAACTGCAAACTCGCCCCGTTCATAAAGGAGCGCAAGTGTGTCCCAGGCTATCCGTGGCCAGCGATCCGCCCACACCAATCGCAGCAGCAGATCGCAGAGCTGGAGAAAAAATGTGTTTGTCATAGGGATGGGGATGTTTACAAATAGATAAAGAAAACAAGGGAGGACATTCATCTTGATAAGGGCAATGCGCCCCGCCATGGAATGAGGGAGACGGATCCAGTGGTCTATTTGAGTGGCTAGCTTGTCCATGGCGGGCCGTAGTTAAGGCAGATGACCTGATCTCTGTCTCTATGGAGTGAAATCCCTAAGTATTTAGTGGTGTCAGCAGCCCAGCGAAAGGTATGCCCGCAGGAGGGGGGGGTCGTACAGCCCGTCAGAGGGAATCTTCTTTTCCTTTTTACCATCAGTAAAGATATTTTTACTTTTCTCACCTCATTACTTCGCTACTCTTACTTGTGTATTGGAAGGACTATAATAACATATTGAATATCTCATTTAATATATTTTTATTAACATATAAAGTTTTGGTGGTCTGTCAGAAATATTCTGTCATAATGCATATACTGCTGGTCTTCATATATTTCTGCTACTGTTCAGTGCATCATTGTTGTGTCTACTTTGCTAATCTATGCTGAGAACTCCTTTATGAGAAGGACCAAGAACCTCAAACTTTCACAACCTTACTACACCACCTGTCAAGTCCACTACTAGAGTTCATACCTCTAACTCCTTCGCTGTGCTAGAGAATATGGAAGAGACTGCAGGCATCAACCAGGACTTCTCCGCATCTTCCTCTAATTTATCTCGAGTTACACTGTCCTCTACCACTAAAATGCCCCCTAAACTTCCTTTAACTTCTAATGTCTCTGCAACTAAAAAAATCAAAAAAGATTCTCCCTCCCCATAGAAACTACTACTTTAATATCAATGGAGCTTCTTCTTGGAGAAATTAGGGCTCTTAAGCCACACATGGAAGATACCAACAAACAGCTTCAATGTCTGGATGATAAATGGTCTCAATTAGAGAACAGGGTCAGTCAGGTGGAACGGAGGGTTGTGATTCTTAAGGACACTGTGCAGTCTGTGAAAGTATTGCAATCCGAAGTGAAATATTTAAACAGGCATGTTGAAGACATGAAGAATCATAACAGAAGAAATAATCTACTTATTTATGGTCTGGTTGAAGGAGTGGAAGGTTCAGATCCCACTTCTTTTTCCAATCATTTTTTTCCAAGATCATGGACCTTCCCGCCTTACCTCCTTTAAACATACAATGGGCACACAGACTTGGTCATCCCTCTCGCTTGGCATCAATTTAGCAGAAATCTACAGGAGTTATCATTTGTTTCCTGGAATATCTAGATCTAGTTAAAGTCATCAAAGCAGCCAAAAGACGCATTTCGTGGTCAGGATCTAATCTCTTTTTTTGCGTAGGACTTTGCCAAATCCACAGCGGACAGAAGGAAGAAATGTTTGGATATGCATCTAGCTCTTCGCTCCCTGAAAACCAGATTTGGCCTATTCCACCTGTGCTTATTGAAAATGACTTTCAACAACAAGACTACTACTTAAGACGATCCTTCTCTTCTTCAAAAAATCATTGATAGTTGCAGAGGAGTGATGATGGAAATTTGAAACTCTAATTTCACCTGACTTTTCTGAATTTAAAAAATATGCATTATACTTTAAATTGTTATTTTCCACTATCTGATAGTTATATAATTTGATAATGTTTTAAATGACATCTTTTTCTAATTTGCTGTTAATATGTTTCCCTCCTTTCTTTTGGGCATTTTCCGTGTGTCTGGAAGATCTCATTGATACCCTTTTTATCTGGTCTTATCCTTTCCCTTGTGTTGATTGCTTCGAGGTCTCGGCTGCGTCATCCCCCTTGTGTGGCTTCACCACCCTCATCTATTTGTTTGTTTTATAGGTATGTTATTTTTTGTATTCTATTTGCTATCCTTGTTCTTCTCTTTTTTTTCTCCTTCCTTTTTTCTTGAATCTATCCTACTTTCTCTCTATCCTTCTAAATACTCACAACTTCTCTTATAATATCCTTTAATATTCTTTGCTCACTTTTTCTCTCATGAAATCCAAACTGTGAACAATTTTTGAATGTTATTATTGCAACAAGTTGTAGAGCATTTACTACACTTTAAAAGGCTTTAAGAGTTGTTTGATGGAGTTTTAAAGGTTTGGGTTTTCCTATAAAACATCAAAGGGTATCACCACATCTTTCTAAATTAAAAGGCGACATTGTCTTGTTGCAAGAAACTCATGTGGTACAAACAGTCATTGTTAAACTTAAAAAGCAGTGATTTGGACATATTTCACTTCCCCAGGTACTGGAAAACGTAATGGAGTGGCAACACTTTGTAATAAATCTTTGAACATTCAGGTTACTCAGATTCTAATGGCAGATGGATTGCTGCTTCCATCACTATCAATAAAAATCCTATTACAATTTTCAATGTATATGCTCCCACACAGTTAGATAGATTTTTCTGGCCAAAATATTATCTAACTTAATGATTCTCACTGATTATTACTTGCAACATGGTTCTAGAACCTTTATTGATTGTCATTCCAACTCCAAGTTCATTCCATCATGAATGCATTCACAATTCACTTCCACTATAAAACAAAGAGTATTGATTGATGCTTGGAGAGTTTGTAATCTGGCCCAACAAGAATATACTTTTATTTCTTCTGTTCATTTTTCACAATTGATTATTTGTCTTACAAACTCTTCCACAACACATTTTTACAGTATGAGATTGGCTCCATATTAATTTCTGACCATGCCCCAGTTACGTTGGATTTGGATCTTATTCCATATACCCTTGGAAACTGGAGATGGAGGTTCAATAACTCTCTTCTCATAGATACTGAATTCACTCAACTTTTTGAAAAGTTTTCAAGTAACTTTTTCATTGATAATGTAAGACCTGATATTTCTCCTCAGACTATTTGGGATACTTTCAAAGCTTCGTCTAGAGATTTTATCATCTCCTTTGTGGCCCAAAAGACAAAAAAGTCATCTTCTAAAACATTAATTCAAATTATTAATCAGATTAAACAATTAGAACACAAATAGTATACATCTAAATCAAAGGCATGTTTAGATGAACTAATCTAAGCCAAATTCACATTTTGTAACAATTCAACATAAATCTCTAATTCATATATGTCCTTAAATTCAGAACTAAATATTATGGAGGACAGAAAAGGTCAGGGAAACTACTTGCTAATTATCTTAAAATTAAAAAGGATCGTATCAAAATATAATCTATCCTGTCCTCGACTAATGCCCTTGTTCAGAAAAATGAAGGCATTTTATCTGAATCTACTAATACTTTTAATAATCTATATACTCATGAAACCTAGGCTTCTCAAGAAAATATTCTTCAATATTTAGTTTTGATCAAACCGCCCCAGTCTCCTGATATAAACTTCTCCTCCCTAGATAAATATATACTTATTGAAGATATCCTTTTTGCTTGACGTTCAATCAAAAAAGGTCAGGCACCAGGACCAGATGGCTTCACTATAGGATTGTATTTGCACTTTTCCAAATTTTTAACTCCCAAATTGCGTAATCTTTTTGCTCATTTTATATCCTATAAATCTGCAGGAGGTTCTTTCCAGAATTCTTTAATATGTCTTATTCCCAAAGAAAATAAAGATCTAAAGATGTGAAAAAATTATAGACCCATTTCCCTTGTTAATCTAAATTATAAAATGTTTGCTAAAATCTTTCCCCTCTGTCTTGATCCTTTACTTCCTCAGTTAATAGGTAGAGACTAATCTGGCTTTATTAAAGGAAGAAGCCTCTCGGATAACACTATGCTGTTTTTTAATGTATTAAGTAAACCCAAATCGTATATACATTCTTTGGCAGCTATTGCCTAAAATGCAGAAAAAGCTTTTGATCGAGTTAGTTGGCCCTTTATTTTTCCACTCTTTCTTGGCTTGGTTTTGGTTCTAAATCTATTAATCTTGTTTCTTTATTATACTCCTACCGCAAGGCCTCCATCATTGTAAATGGTCTTATATCCTGACCATTCTCTCTTCATCGAGGTGTTCGACAAGGTTGCCCTCTGTCTCCACTTTTATTTGTTCTCACCCTAGAGCCCTTTCTAATGAAAATTCGTTTGAACCCAGACATTCATGGCTTTCAATATGGGGATACACAGTTAAAAGTTTTTGCTTACGCTGATGATATTTTACTTTTATGTCAAATCCACAAATGTCTTTACTAGCCTTCTTAACGGACGTCACATATTTCGCTTCTATCTCAGGATATAAGTTAAACAGAGATAAATGCAAAATACTCACTTTAAATACATTAAATACATTTTGTTTTCATGCTGATTTCATCTCTTCTCATTTTCACTGGTTCCAAGATAAAATTCAATACATTGGCCTTTGGTTTAACACCTCCATCAAACGAACAGCCTCTACTAACATGAAAAAGGTTCTTTCCACTATCACTTCTCCTCAGTGGTGGCTGGTGACATTTGAAAGTGGTGAGGCGTAAACTTTGTGGAAGAGCACCGTGGCTAGCGAGCGCAGCGAGTGAGCCCGAACAATTAAAGAAGGGTTCGGGGGGGGTTCTCCCCCAGAGAAAAGTTTGAGAAAAGAGTGGGTAAATGGTGCATTTTTAAGCAAATTTGAGAAGCAAGAAGGTTAATAAAGCAATTGTGAAAGTGCAGTTATTACATTAATAAAGGGATGTCATATAACAACAACATGGTAGCTACCTATTCAGTATAACCACAGAGCTTCATAACAGACTTCAAGATACAATGCTGAGAACCTCACAGATTTTTTTTATTTAAACTGCAAACAACTAAACAAACAACTAAACAGGTCACAAACTAGCAGCATTCAAGAAGAAATGTTATGATTAACGTATTGTTCACTTTCTGTAGACAAAATCAGCACGTCTGTCTTTAATAGCAGCAAACTTCTCAATAACTTGAACGTTAAAGTCTGGGATTCTTTTGACAAGGTCTCTCTCTATAGAGAGCATTGCCAAAGCATTCAGTCTTTCCTCAAGCATGGTGTTCCTCAGGAATGTCTTAATTCTGTTTAAAGTGGAAAAACATCGTTCCAACTCTGCTGTTGTCATAGGAGTGGTAATGACTATTTTTAGTAAAGTCACTGTCTCTGTAAGTGACTGTTCCATATTAAGCTTCTGAATTAAAGCCAGCAAAGAAATGGCACCAGTGGCCTGCCGGTATACATGCATTCCGTACAGTACAGTCAACTCAGTTTTCAGATCCTCTTTGTTGAGCATAGGATAAGCTTCCACAGCCTCTTTCAGAGCTTGCTCAGGGAAGGAATGATCATAATTTGCAAACTGATCACTTTGCAGTAATGAGGCACTCACCAAATGTTTTGTAAAAGCAAAACGTTCCCGTGCATGCACAATTATAATGTCACATACCTCCTTTGCAGTTCGGACCAGACTGCTGATGTTTTTCCTGCGGTTTGAGAAAGTTGAATCCTTTGGCAGTCTGCTGTCTAAATTGTCAACCCCATCTCTCACTTTGCTCACGCTGGTGACAAACATACTGGTATCTCTTTGCACAGAGACAGTATCTATGGCTCGTGTTTGTAACTGGTTGTATAATATGTCGACATGAAGCATTATTTCATTAAATAAAAACAGAAAGAACTGAAACTCTCTGTCTTGTAGTGTTCTAGCAAAGCCACGGGCTTCATTCCGACTTTTGTATTCAAAGTCAGGATTGGCTTCTATGGCGTCAAAACATTTCTCCAGATCCTCCCTACATTGGAATATTAGCTTGATTGTACATATGTGAAAGTTCCAACGAGTTGTGGGTCCCCTTGGAAGCCTTTTGGCCACAATTTCCTGAAGTACTTCCGTTCTTTTGGGGGAACGTGAGAAGAATGCTGCCATGCCTCCTACATCGAAAAAGAAAATTTGTGCCTCAGAGATCTTTGATACTGCCTGTTGCATAATAAGATTAAGCTGGTGGGCGTAACAGTGCACATAATGGGCATTAGGGTACACATCTCTAATTCTTTTCTGTACTCCTCCAAAGCTTCCACTCATTACTGACGCACCATCATAGCTTTGTGCAATAAGTTTTTGTTTTTGAGGCTGCTCTGGAAAAATCAAGTTCAGTTCACGAAGTATAGCTGACGTAATGGTTTCTGCACTAGAGTCTCTTAAATGTGTGATACCATAGAACCTCTCCACAACTTTACTGTCGTTGTCAAGGTACCGAAAGACTAATACGGACTGTGTTTTTGTGGCCACATCAGTGGTGTCATCAGCCTGAATAGCCACAAAGTCTGTGTTTTTTATCTGTTGGACAATATGGCTTCTCAAAATTTCAAGCATACACTCAAAGAGTTCATTTTGTATCGTTTTAGAGGTGCCCTCAAAGACTGTAGCACTTTCTAAATGTGCTTCCATTTCATGGTCTATGCTTGCTATTAAATCCACAAGGCCTCTGAATATTCCAGGATTTGATGAACTTTCAGATTCATCATGGCCTCGCAATGCCAGTTCAAAAGCACCACAGAAACTAATGCAATCAATTATTTTTGACAGTATGGGCCATATGTATCAAAATGTACGTTTGCAATTCTCAAATAGCGATTTTTTGCGAATCGCTATTTGAGAATCGCAAAATGCTATGTATGTAGGATTTGCAAATAATTTTGCGAATCCTACATATTCCTTAATTGCGAATTGCAAATTGCGATTCGCAATTAAGGAATACGTCCCCATTCATTCCTATGGGCCTAGAGGCCCATACGAATGAATGGGAAGACATTCTCAATTTGCGATTAGCAATTAGAGAATCGCAAATTGAGAATGCAATTTCAAGATTGCAAGGGTGTCAAAAGGTCACCCTGTTGCACCCCTGAAATAAGCATGGGTGCACATGTAGCGCACATACATGCCCTAAGGGCATGTATGTGCGCCACATTGCCACATGTGGCGCACATACATGCCCTAAGGGCATGTATGTGCGCCACATTGCACTTGAAAAATGCAAAAAGTGCATTTTTCAAAGAAATTGCAAATTACCACCAACTTGAAGTTGGTGGTAATTTGCTATTCCTTAAGGCCAAATTGCACTTTTTTTGTGCTTACATTGCATTTAAGGAATCGCAATTTGCGATTCCTTAATGTAATCGCAAAATAAGGAATCGCAAATTTTGCGATTCCTTATTTTGCGAGGCAGTTTTTCATTCATACATACCACTAAGCTCAATTACGATCGCAAACGCCGAAATTCTGCGAATTTCGGCATTTGCGATCGCAATTTGGAATGATACATATGGCCCTATGTGTCTATTTCTATCAACTGCTTCATTGTACTTCTGTATTGTTTTGCGATACGCGTCGCTTATGTGGGCCTTAATCGGTGTGTCTCCCAACATTCCCAGTCTCGTCAGGTTTTCCATATGGATTCTTGTGTGTGCATGCTTCTTTGTTTTGTCCGACAAATGCTTCAAGTCTATTACTCCTTTTTTTGTCCAAGGAATGTCACCACGAAACAGCAAGCAGGGGAAGCAGAACAGAGAATTTGTCGAAGTACACCCTGTAAGCAAATCAACTTTTGTGTACCAGGTGTTTGAGAATGTACGTTTGTAAGTCTTCCCTCTGTCTTGAGAAATTTGTTGTAGTTGTAGGTCGGGCCGGTCAGGTCCCAATCGTTTTACAGTTAGTTTGTCTTCAAGGCTCAGTCGAACGAATGGCCTTGCAAGAATCTGTTCTACTGTATTCATGGTGTCTTACCAATATTAAAGTTACCGGTCAATAATCAAAGTACAATGTATAAGGTTTGTTGCAAAAACATCATATTTCTCTATAAATACATATCTTGTGCATTATCATAATATATCTCCAACAGCTCCCCTTTGCACAACATGATTTTTAAAAATACACTTATAGCCTGCTGCCTCTGTGTGCCATACTAGTTGCTCAAGGCCCTGAAGCAGACATATCTCGTGTGACAGGTGAGGGCCTCTATAACAAGGCATGGGAGAGGGCCTTTAACAACTGGTATAGCCTGAGGCAGCTGGGCTATAAAGCTATTATTACAGTCCACCCACTGAGGGTTCTACATTAAAAAGGGAGGAATAGAAAAACAAACACTGGGAAGTTGGAGCTGAAAGCTTACACCTGACATTACAATCCCTGAACCACTTCATTGTTTCAGGCAAGCCATTTTGTTTTCAATGGAACTCGTAACATTCCAATCCATCTTTTAATACTATTACTGATTACGCAGTTCCATGCCTCAAATTAATCCTGATGTGCACCCACCCGACCCAGCATGTAGGCCACTTATATAGCCTTTAACTACCATGTAAAAAATATAGCATCAGTTTCCTTACCTTAAACACTGGAGTTGTTGTGTTGTGGGGTTGCAAGAGCAGCAAAGTAGGTTGGGTTCTGTTGTTCTTTGCCCAAAAATTATATAGAGCGCGTCAGCCTTTACCAGATGCTGAAAAGAAGAATATAACATAATTAGTAGTAGTGGTAACAAAATACATTAATTACAAACGCTTATTCTTTGTGATTTTCAAAAACCCTATGATTTCAGTCAGTCATGCAACATTGGCACCACTCTTAAAATTGTTCCAGCAGCACTACAGCCTTCAATCATGGCAGGCAGCCCACATCGCAGACCTTCACCCAATGGCTGCGCATGCACTTTTTCACATGCTGGAAGCGGGCCTAGGGTCAGTGATGATGGTAAGCTTTGAATATATGATCCAGTTTCAGATGTTTAATGCCCTCTTTGATCAGGTCACTGACAGTACTGCACAGCCAATCGTCCAAAATTCTAAATGTGTTTACATCTATAAATATTCATGGATAGTGACATGTGTTTTCATTATTGCAACACAACAGCAGCTCACTAATATTACTGCAAATAATGTCTGTGACGCCCTCCCATTTCTCCTATGTGTGAGGCTGTGAGCCTGAGGTACTGTTTTCCTCTAAAAGAAACTTTTAAGGATGTTGCATGAAACGTAAACTAAGCACAATTCATATATCTGGGCAGTAACTGGACTTTTTTTGGGGTGTGGGGGGCATATTTTAACAGAGAAGTACAGGTGCTTATGAGTTCACATGTTATACATTTGATCTGAGAGGATAGCCACCTCCTTTGGAGTTGCTATGCAGGTAATTCTTGTTTATTCACAGTTTTATATAGCGCAAACTCGACCAGAAGCTATGGGAGCCCTTTACATGAGCATCAGTTACACTAAACAAGGTTATATTCATTTTTTTAGGCACGGGTGAGAATAAGAATAGGTGTAATAAAATTGTCCTACACTTTTTAAACGTAACTATAAAGTTTTGGACACCAAAAAAACTTTTCAGCAGTGCTGCTATAAGTTAAGAAAATTGTACTACTGTACTTTAAATATGACAGCACAACCTTGAACCTCTTAAAATCACTTCCTATAACCTTATGAAACTGCACAACAAGGCGCTGCTCTTCTCCGCTGGAAGCGCGCGCGGCCTCTCTAATCTCAGCCCTCTTATGGGACATTGATTTGTGCAAAATCGTCACATACTGTTGATTGTCTGCCTGTCTCCTGTTTATTTTCTAGCGGGAAAGGATCATTCATTTTCAGAAAGGGAGTTCCCATCACGGTCACAAATTAAGCATTAATAATGCAAACACAGTGCCACGCAAAACTAGATTAAAACTAAAAAAAACAAAACGATCTAGCCTTCATCAACAGACTTTGTTTATCTTGGGTTACACGTCGTCAGCAATGTCATTTTACATGTCTCTAACCTCTTTGTTCAATGTATATTTTACATATCACGTGATGTTTATTCTCTCTTCTGTTCATATACGTGGGAAGCACACAATGTTGAGGTATAGGAAGGAAATGCAACATGCTGTTTCTTTCATCATATTTTGCCAGATGTTTCTGTCTCGTTGTTAAGGTGCTTTCACCTCAGCGTTCTAGAGCACCGACGACAGAGATGAGACTCGGAGTTCGTGTTCCAGAACCTTCTGAAGTCTCACCCCTCTGGCCAGAGCAGTGATGCAAACAGGCGCTGGCTCACCCGAAGAAGGTTTCTCTTTAACCAGACTTTAGTGTAGTTTTTGAGGCGCACAAAACATTTTTCTACAAGAGTGACATACCAGACCAATCTGGACATAAAAACAGGGTAGTATGCTTTCTAATGTTGCTTTGAAAACCTGAATTTATATGTACGAACAGTTCACTTCTGGGTTAACTCTTCCGTCTGCCATATGGCAGGCAATATCACACAAACATTGACAAAGCCAATATAGGTCTCAGTTTAATGTGCTACTACCATCATAAGACAGTGTCGTACTTCTCATCTGATTCGTAGATTTTACTAGAATCTGATTGGATCTCTACTATCATTTTAATAGAACAGCACCTTTGCTTTCTAGCTGAGATGAGGCGCTATTATATTTATAAGTGTGTACCGCGGCGCCTACCGCCAGCTTTCACCAGGACAAAATGCGCATTGCTGGACAGCGCTTACGTCACAAGCACCAAAAAATGCAGCGCTTTGAAAAGGCAGTGTAAGCACTTATCAGGAGCACTTCAGCAGCGTTAGCATTACAGCATTATCACTTGTTAGTAGAAGTAGAAGTGATTATTGAACCCAGGTAAGTGCATCAAAACCGAAGACAGCGCTTCTTAGGCTGAAGAAGGAAAGTGTTGTTGTGAGACAAAGAGTGCTGGCACGTCTTTCTGCCAGTTATAGGCACTGCCGGTGCCGCCTCACAGACTCAGTCAGTAGTCAGAGCTTATTATTTTGTGCTTGCTACTAGTCGCTGAGTACTTTGGACATAAGGAGGACTCGATCTCCTCGCAAGCTTCCCTACAGAAAGCATTTAAGACCGTTGCGGTGTCAGGGGCAGGCCATGTCCTAGTGTGTGTGCTTCTGCTGCGTCACGTCACTGGCAGGCCCAGGCCTGGAGGCCAGGGCCTACCAGTGACGTGACGCAGCAGCAGCACAGCGGCAGCCACATCACTTACAACAAATCAATTTATAATTATTTATATGCATAATAATAATAAATATCAGCTTGTGTAGACTCCGTACGTACACGGTACTCACTACTACACTGTCGAGTGTGTGTCGCAGTACTGTGGTGTGTCCGTGTCGTCGATCCTTTTTCCCCGGGCCCGAGCCGAGTAGTGGCCGAGTCAGAGTCACTGACTGCGCTCAGCGGGCCTCTCAGGTTCGAACCGATGATGATGGCAGTGGCACCGTGGCACGCACTGCTGAGCAGCAGCAGGGGAGGGGGCTTGTGAAGGCTGACTCTCTCTCACTCGCTCACACTACGTCTCCGTTCTGTGTGCAAATGCCAATGGCACGTACGACTACGCACGCACGGAGGGGAGCACCTGGAGCAGAGAGAGCGGGGCTGATGACGATGAGTCATGACTCACGACCATGTCCATGACCAATCACTGCATGGCCTTACAATAAAGCCATGCAGTGATTGGTCAATATGCCCCCATGCTCCTGGACATGCCCCGACTCTGCCCAGTGACTAAAGCAGCCAATCGAGGCGCTGCTTTGCTAAAGCAGCGCTTGGATTGGCCTGGGGCAGGAGACCTTGCCGCTCCTTAGGAGGCCGTGGGGCTGCGGCTTCGACCCACCCCCCCTCCTCAATTGTACAGCTAGAGTGGCAAGACTAGTAAGACTGCGCATGTCGGGCTGGCCAGGGAAAGGCACCCGGCCAACCCGACATGCGCATTTTTGCTGCAATGTCTCAGGGAATGCCGCCGCAAGCCAAATTGCTCCAACAACTCCCCCCCCCCTGTGAGTGACGTCATGAATGGCATGCCCGCCCACGGCTGACAGACAGCTGACTGCTGCCGTGCCGCGGGCGGCTGAAATTTAGTAAAACTTAGTGCTGCTGCTGGTGGACCCCTGGGGGCAAAATAATCAGTGGGGCGACGCCCCAACGCCCATATATAGGAACCGCCACTGCTTCTCCTACATCCAAATGGAATCCTCTAGTTTAATCTTGGTGGGGTAGATTACAGATAATGTTAGTTCCCATCATACTTTTTAACTGATCCAATATTCCTATAAATATTACCTGTTTTTATTTTTAAAAATGTACTCATTATTATCTAACTTCTTGTGGAATAATAAGAAAGCCTGCATATCCCTTCAAAAATTTAAACGCCCCAAACATTTGGGGGTGTACATTTCTCAGATGATTTTTATTCATATCATACTGCTTTCTTTCTTAAACAAACTGTTTTCTCACTAAATGAGGAAAAGCCCCCTCTTTGGGTCGATATTGAACACTTTTTCGCTCCCTATTTTAAAAATGCATGTAAACTTTTACACCCCATTTTTATCCTCCATAATGATGCCAAAGACCAATTTCTCCAGTCCTCAATCTGGCATAATAAATATGTTAAAATCAATAATAAAACTATTTTTTGGAAAGCTTGGCATATGAAAGGTCCAAAATGGATTAATCAACTTTCTTTTTGAAAAGAATTCTTGTCTTTCTTTTACACAAGCTCAACAACTCTTTTCCTTCCCTTTTTGTATTCAGCTAAATAGATTTTATTAATATCGGTCATACACTCTGCTTATGTTCACTTACCAGATGATACCGTTTCCGCTACTCCTTTTTCCCAATTAGGAACTTCTTTACTATCCTTTCCCTCAGCATCACAAATTTACAATAAACTCACCGCTCATCCAGAAAATAGAGATAAGACAGATGTGGAATTACAATGGGAGCATGATTTGGGAGCCTGTTTCCCAATTCCTTTATGGAATAAGAGTTGGCTCAAATTATGGAAATCCTCAAGAGCAGCTAATACTATTCAAACTTTATTTCATATTTATAACAGGCTATTGATTACACCTACCACTTTACAAAAGATAAGCCACACTTCTTCCCCTTCCTGTTGGTCTTGCAACGTCTCTCCCTCTGACCTCAAACACGTTTTCTTTTAATGCACCTCTGCATATCAATTTTGGCTGAGGGCCTGGAAGCAGATAAATACTATTTTTAACACACAAGTCCCTTTTAATTTCAAAAATGTATTTTTACGTAGCCTCTCAGAAGACTGGTCTTTTCACCAGGATAGAATTATTATATTTGATTTACTTCTTACAGTAGAATTTCAGCAGATAACTAAATCATGGGAGGATTCCTCAAGTTTATCTTTTCAAGAATGGTGGTATAGTGTTTGCTATAATCACAGATTAGACAGAGCATATGTCAACCCAATATCGCTTGCCATTAAAAGAGACATTCTTTGGTTACCTGTGACAACTTGTTTGGACTCTTCTGCACAATCAACCACCACACATGATCCTCGGATTGAAGAAGTAACCAAACCCCCATGATTTCTTATCATTATTACTGTCAACTGTTACACATTCTGATATTATTGTATTTTTATCACTTATGTTTTAGCAATGATATTGTATTCAGATAATTATTCAAAGGATATTTTCTCGTTTATCTTCTTCTTCGTTTTCTATTTATAGTTGTTTTAAGGTTTTTCTTCTAATTAAAATGTTTCATTTGATTGTACTTTCATTGATTGTCGTACATCAAATGCTAATAATTTTTTTTTTAACTTAAAAAAACAGTTCAGATAAGTAAAAGAGATAAGTAAAGGAGCCCACTCAATAACTGAGTTGATGATCAAATAAAAGTTAAAGAGTTTTATTACAAAATTAAAAAAATAAGCGGTACAGAGTCAATGCCATGAAGGCTCTCAAATGTAAAATTATACAGAGTATGTAAAAATCAGAAATTATTCTAAGTCCCAAATGAGCAGCAAAATTAGAAGGAATTGGGCAGTGTCCCTAGCAGCATATGAATGTCTTCTCAAAATCTGGCTCACCCTCAAAATCAAGGGGTTCTTATATACAATTCTTACTAATTAGAGCAACTGTGAAAACATTGTGGTGTGAGCAAAAGTATAATTTATTTAGCAAATCAGAACACAAGCAAAATTCAAGTCAATACCTTAACACATAAGCAACATCCCATTTCTAAAACTTATTGAACACCCTCTATGCTAATGCCATCTGGAGATGTTCTAAGCAATATGAAGCATTTAGACAATGAAACTTTCAGTGAATGAATAGACTAGTGTTCACTATGGACGGCAGCAGAAGGGACCATGACAGATGCTACAAGTTATAGGGAACAAGCAAGAATTAATCGAAAGCATTATAATCATAACAGTGGAAATAAACTATTACATGTCAGCTTGACGGGTCTCTGCGGAGCCTGTGGGGAGAAGATGAATGCCATGGGGGAAGCAGGAGTGAGTCTAAAATTGTGTTTTATATGAAAATGTGGCGTAACTAAAACACACTGACAAACACACTTCTATACATCACATCATCGTTTCAACAGCAATTATGTCAATTTAACTTATATACGTATTCATGTATAAAAGAAAATATTAATCATTATAATTAGTACACAAAATAGAAACCCTGAAAAAACATCTAACACATGGGAAACATTTACTGAACAGAGCTGTTTGCTGCTATCCATTTTTCAAATCAATTATATTCTAGTCACTTGAGAATGACCAGGTTTTGTTGTAGATGCTTAGGTGTCTGCAGGTCAGAACCTCAGGAACACAAGGTCTTTCTTCTATGCTCATTACGAGGGGGCAAATAGCTATTACTTTAATTGAGAGATAAAGGACCTCCTTTAAACGGGAGGAACATAGTTTCATTTTG
Source organism: Calotriton arnoldi (assembly GCA_963921515.1). Taxonomy (NCBI): domain Eukaryota; kingdom Metazoa; phylum Chordata; class Amphibia; order Caudata; family Salamandridae; genus Calotriton; species Calotriton arnoldi. The sequence goes on from CAWUFW010000445.1 coordinate 3,657,962, forward strand.
TTATAACTTACTGTCGTGTAAGGTGAAGAAGGAACTACTGAGGCCATGCCACATGGCTGAGAAGCCTTCAGTAATGGCTGCCCCTTAAATGTAATCTGTGCTGAGAATATGAAGATTAGCTTGTCTAGAACCCTCATTTCCAAACTGTGATCAGAGGGAGAGAATTTCTATTTAGATGCTCTTTATCTGTGCCACCCTTGGAATCGGACTCACAGGTTGCATGTAAAATGCCATATTCAACAGCACAGGGGAACGGACTCTGTATCAATTCTCTAAGCCCCTGGGGAGGAAGGGGATCCTTACTGGCGATGAGGCCCTATTAGCTTTGTAGTCCATAGGGCCACTATCAGAGACCAGACTCTCCATTGCTGCTAGCTAGATACTTTTGCTTAGCACTTGGTACTAATGTAAGCACTCTCCTGTTCTTATTCGGCTCTCTGTTTCATTGGCTCGCTTGTAGGTCCTCGGTATATTGTTGCTTTATTAGTACACTTCTTGCGTACCACTGAGGTACTTGCATATATGTGCAGTACTAAGGTGTGTTACTGGAACTTGTGATACCATATCTATATGGAAACTTTTGAAAAGCAGGATTAGGATGGAGGTATTTTAGGAGTGTCTTAGAGGGAATAACATTCAAATCTGCAACATTTTGAGCATTTTCTGGATTCCCGAGGCAACTTGTGGAGGTGTCTGGGGAAAAGCAGATCACTTGGGTTGATAACCTGATGATTTGCCATAGGAGTATAATATTCAACTAGGAAAACCCGTCAGTAAACTCTCCAACACCAAACAGCACCAAGGAGGTAATGGGAAGGGTGCGCAATGGACTTTGCCGAAGCAGAATGCTATAACACACAGGATTACTTAGTTTTAATTTCTAGATAGGGTCCTAAAACTCCCAGGGACCAGACCCCAAAATATGTCTGTCCACCAGTACAATTCTGTGACTTATTCCTAAAAAGGAAGCCCAAATGCTGCAGGCTGTTCGGATTCTCAGTATACCAGGAAATGGTTTTAGGAATCAGATACAGGTCGGCACACCACAGGGATTGTATGTCAGAAAATTGCGGCTGTTAATATCTTTCCAGAAGAATATTGCAGGCAAAGTACGACTACCAAAATATTGTGTTGAACGGTACGTACATATTGTGAAGTATAAATTTACTATCCTTAACTTGACATCTATGAATGTACAATATATATGCATATTTATATATAGATCTCGCTATGAATATATAAATATATGTGTATATTACCTACTGGCGGTCGCCAGTAGGTAGTTATAGTTAGGACCTAGTTTCCATAGGAAAAGCGTTTTTTGTTTTCCCAATAACTTTGGCGTCGTTTGACAAATCTTCGCGAATTTTCAAAACTAGTGGGGCGCTCCGGTCAGCTCCGGTCAGCTCCGGTCTCGAAAGTTTTGGGGTGATTCGACAAGCGGGGGCCTAGAAAAAAGGGGGGTCCCAAAACGCGTTTTCCCCATGTAATTTTCCATAGGAAACTTTAGACAAAGCTACAGCCCGAACTGCTGAATGGAATTACACCAAATTTGGCAAAAAGGTAGGTTCTTGGTTCAGAAAGAGCCTTTCTTGTTAAATGGTGTAAATCCGTTCAGTAGTTCCTGAGAAATTTGAAAAAGAAAAAATATCGATATCTGAGCACCGAGGAGGGTTTGCAAACCCTCCCGGGCACGAGCTTCACTCTGATTGGCTGCCAACACTCTAATCCAGAATATGTTGGCAGCCATCTTGTGACTCGGTAACCGAGTCACAAGAAAAGAGTTAAAAAAAGGTGAAAAACAAGAAAAGGGGGCAGGGTAGAAACACCCTGACCCCCTAGGCCTGCTCAGGGGGTCCCACAAGGACCCCCAGGGCCAAAAAAAGCATTTTTTTTTTTTTTTAAACAGCAGAATTTGCGTTGGGGTTGTGAATCCTGCCGAGAAAATTAAAAAAAAAAACGAAGTGCGGGCTTCCGCGCTTCGTTTTTTAAAGCCTTCGGGTGGGCCAGGTCCCGGGGGCACTCGCAAATTGGGGGTACGAAAAGTTCACCCAAACAAACGAAAAACGTATCCCAGTCATGCTGAAGAGACGTCTGCTGCAAACCCGCCTGCCATTTATCAAAGAACTTCAAGGCATTAAAGCATAAAACAAGCAAGTGATTTCCCTTCAGTGGTGTGTGTTTACCAGCGGGGATCAGATTCCACACAAACAACACAAGATGAAAATAACACGGCCTGCTTCATTATCATTATTCAGAGCGCGCGGAGCTTGACATTATATGCTTGGGTGAGGCCTGCCAGCCCAGCGCGCGCTCATTTACACACACGGGCGATTAATAACAGGCCCCAGTGAGCTGTGATGGACGGCGCACGCTCCTGCGAACCTCGAGGAACCCTCTGCGTGTGCTGCGAGTTAGGGCCAGGGTGCATCAAACTCACGCACCCCCGCACGCCAGGGGCGTAACGCAGGAACCCTGTAGGTCCTGCGGTGGAGGGTGCCCTACACTTGAGGAGGGCCCAACACCTTCAAGGGGCCATCGATAATCGATTGGTAATTGTGACATGAAAGATTCGGTGCCCTCATCATATTATCTGCGAGGGAGCGTTTTAATGGGAGAACACCAACACTTCTCACCAGTGGTTCAATATGATTTGATCGGTGTGTACCAACACTCCTCAGCAGAGGTGTAATATTTGTAATGGGGGTTACCAACATTTATCCAGAGTAAGGAGGTACTCTGGGGTGCAGAGTACCTGCCCTTTTATATTTCAATTTCAAGCACTGGACAACTGGTATAATTACACAAGGAGGGGGGTGGGGTGCTGTGAACCTCGTAGATCGGGCGGATTTGTGTGTTTTGTCCTAGAACAAAAGGATGAGGGCGATTGCAGCTGAGAGCAAAAGTGACAAATTTATGAACAGTGAGTGAGAGGTTTGAGGAGAAAGAATGAAGAAGGAGAGAGACTGATGGAAGAAAAAGTAACAAGAAAGAAGTGAAAAGACAGGTGAGTAATGCTGATTAAATCAGTGACGGTGCAAATAGAAGGCCTGGCTTCTGACCGCAGCTCCGCACTTCACCACAAAAGTGATTATCGGCAAATCAATTACCCCCCCCACACACACACACACACTTAAATTGAGGCAAACCCCGGAATTAAGCACAATCTAAAAATTGATATCAACATTTAGAGGAAGAAAAGAAGGCGATGCGAAAACTCAAACAGAGTGAGGAAATAAAGCAGTGTTTGTAATGAAGCTGGTACAGACGTATGAGTCAAGCAAAAAAGGTAAAGAGCTTGAAAAAATGAAAAGGACAAGCATAAAGAGAATGAAGGAAAGAATGAAAGGAAGAGAAAGAAAAACACCAGAAGGGAAAGAAAAAAACGAATAGTGGAAGAAATAAGTAGATAGGTGAAAGAAATTGCCCTAAAAAACACGCTATTCGTAAAATAATAAAAGCGACGCAGAGACAGAAAAGGGCGGAGTAGAGGTCAGGGTAAAGTAAACGCATAGAAGTGTGAGAATGGCATAAAGAAAGAAATCTAAGAAAGAAGTCCTATAGACTAAAAAGAATGTACGGCTCGCCTCGCAGTCAGAGAGGACAGAGGAGAAAGCTGTGTTTATTGTTTAATAAAGCAGAACGCGATGAAGTGCGGCTGTAAAAGAGAGTAGAGCATGGGCTGGGGGCGCATTAAACGTGATACTGGGGGATTTTGCACACTCCATGCCCCCCAGCTCCATAACCAACCCCTCCGCCAGCCCCCAAATAACACCGGCCGATTACAGACGCCCAGAAGTGTTTCCCTTCCAAGGTTAAAACATCGGGGGCTCCTTTTATCTGCGAGGGAGCTTTTTAATCCCGCTCCCTTTAGGAGAATAAATCACTTTTATAGTTTTAAGTGAATTAATGAGTTCGGTATCTAACGGGAGGGTGCGCGCAGCTTTTTTCCCTCTATTCAAAAGTCGGGTTTTATTTTGCTCCGGGCGATGGTGGTTTCGCCTGGAGTCTGTGCATGTTTTTTGGGGGCATGAAATCATATTTCGTATTTAAAAGGCTGCAGATGCCCTGGCAGGGCGCCCCCTCTGGCAACATGAGTGCCTCCTCTTTCAACGACTTGTAGTGTAAGGAGGGAGCCATTTATCCTCCCCCTCGGAGTGATACACTTGGCATGGTTTGCAGCCTTTTTTGTTCCTTTGTTGCAATTTACAGAAACCAGAATCCCTATGCCCCCCTCCCAACACACACAGCTTTTACTGAAGGAAGAGGCAGAAAAGGCGTTCCCTGCCTTTGATGCGGCCGGAGGACAGACGATGTGGCATGTTACCGTAATGAACACCGAGAAGAAATGGGGTGGGGGGGCTTTAAACACGAAATGTGCTCTCTTGCGAGACGACGTGTGTGTGTGCGCACGTGCGTGTGTGTGTGTGGTGTCCTAGAGACGTGTGTGCCTGCGCACATGCGTGTGTGTTTAGAGAGACACGTGTACTTCTAGTATATATGTGGGGATGTGTGGTGTGCGTGTATTTGTGTGCGGGTAGAGATGTGTGTGTGTGCACGTATGTGTAGAGCCGAATGTATTTTATATCAATGTGTGTGGAGGTGTAAAGACAGAGGTGTGTGTGTGAATTACTGACGCAAACCAGCACGCATTCCTGAAGCCAGTTATACCTCTGACTATAGAGACCTTCGTTAGGTTTAAGAAGCACGTGACACGCTGCGCCGTGCACACTTCTGAACGGGCCCTTCTAGGATGTTCATTCTCACAGGTAAGGAAGGTGATGGGGGTTTCTTGTCTCCACCGGACATTTGCGAAAAGAGTGAGAAACATTCCATCCATCCAAGCTCATTCATCCATCCATCCATCTGCGTACTGCACCTTTTCCATCCATCCATTCATCCAAACACGTGCATTTATCCAGATATTCATGCACCACGTCCATCCATGTGCCTATGCAACTCACCCAGCTGAGTCCACCGATCCACGGTGGCAACCATTCATACAAACCTATGAAAATACTCACCACCTCTACAGTCTATCTACTCATCCAACAAAATCCGACCCTGTCCACCAATCCTTCCTTCCCCGATCCACAAAACCCATGCATTCATCAGTCTACTACCCCACCCTTCCATCCATCTGTGCATCCAACCCACCTGAAAAATCCTCTCAGACCTCTGCATCCAATACCGGGCATTCTTCCATATGTCCACTCCCCAGACCACCCATCCATGATTCACCCATTAATTCAAACCCATGAGCCTAACTCTCTTCAACAGTCCATCTACTCATTCAACCAATCCAACCTAGAACACAAATGCATTCACTCAACAGTTTACTCCCCCACCCTTCCATCCATCTGTGCATCCAACCCACCTGACCCTTCCTCTCAGCCTTGCATCCAATCCCAGCCATTCATCCATCTATCCACTCCCCAGCCCACACAATCCACCCATCCAAGATTCATCCAAACCATGAAACTACTTACCCCTCTACAGTTCAACTACTCATCCAACCAATCTACCTATCCACAGAGCTGCGTTGCTGAGAGGTGTTCCGAGGCCACGCCCCTTTTTATACCACGCTGCAAACGCGGCTTCTGGTGCACTGCTGGTGGGGCTATGAGGTCCTCTTGTGTCCTGAGGACCTCAGGACAAAAGTGGACTTCATCCTCTGAGCAGCAGTGCGCCAGAAGCTGCGTTTGCAGCGTGGTGTAAAAAGGGGCGTGGCCTCAGAACACCTCTCAGCAACGCAGCTCTGTGGTGCTTACTGGAAGTACCTGGTGGGCTAGTTGGCCCCCAGGGACACTCAGGATTCAAGTGGACTTAATAGGGACGTTATAGTTAGAAATTAGCATTTAAAAAACCTTTGAAATTCACTGAAAAAACTGTGAGAGACTTTGCTACTGGCAGAAGAGCCTGGTTTTAACCTTTCATCAAACCCACTGGGGTGAACATTGTTTTAACGGGTGGCGTCCAGCAGCACCCACTTGGATTTATTATTAGCGGGACTTTGTAAACCAGCATGCAACATTGCACACGCCTACTAGGCGAGACCTTAACGCCCCCTTGGGGCGGGATTTTATCAAATAAAAGAGGCATATGTCCCACTACTTGCTGTTGCCCGTCGTCTGTTGCCAGTGATCAAGGACGATAATGTCCGAAACATGTTTGGCGCTTGTTTGGAGGGGGAAGCTGGCTCAACTGCTGTCCTCACGAAGGAGATGTTAACTCCCCGGGTGCGGCCTTTCCTCAGAGGGCAACCTTTTCTTTGTATATATATATATATATATATATATATATATACATACATATGTATATATACATATATATACATACATACATATATATATATATATATATATATAGTTCTGGTGAAATCATAAACATTTGTAATTTTATGGATTTGGAAAATGCATTGTGGCTGCAAAATGTAGTGTCCTGGCTTTCGGATCCAGTCTTGAGAGGAGCTAACAGATGTATAGGGGTGGTAATTAGAAAAGCCAGGTTTTGAGATGTTTCCTGATGCTTCCTTCAGTTGGGCACTTTCGAAGTTGAATTGGCAAGCTGTTCCACAGTTTGAGGGCTAAATATCTGAAGGACACTTTGCTGATTCTGGGGAGCCTGTCCAATAAAGAACTGGAGTAATTAAGAAGTCTTGCAGGCAGTGGAATTAGTTTGGTCCTGTATTTGAGAAAGCCCTTTAGGCAAAACACAAGGCCTTGATTTGGATTCGTTTGCCAGTTGGCAGCCAGTGCAAGTTTCTAAGGTGAGCCATAACAGAGACATGTTTGGGGAAGTTCATAAGCAAGCGGACAGTCTGTAGACATATAAGAAGTATCTGGGATAGACCAAGGTAGAGTACATTACTGTAGTCTAGACTGGTGGTGACCAAAGCCTGGACTATGGTTTTCTGGACCAATGATGGAAGAAACCAGAGAACTTTCTTCAAGCATCTCAGAATCCCAAAGCAACAGCAACTGGCTGATGGGGTCTTGACCACCAGATGGTCAAAGCTCAGATTTGGTCAAGTCACATGCCTAGAATTTTCATCTTTGGTTTCAGGTGGGGAAACATGCCCAAAGAGTCAGGCAACCAAGCGGGGGACCAAACATCGGAGTGGATCCCCACTACCATAACCACATTTTTTCCACTGTTGAGATTGAGGCAATTAAGGCCCATCCACTTTACGACCTCAGAGAGACAGAGTTTCAGCTTCTACACATGATGACCAGAATCTTATGTGAGTGAAATAATAAGTTGTGTGTCATCTGCATATGAGAGTAAGATGCAACCATAAGATTGAAAAATAACTGCTAGTGGGCAGATGTATACACGAAACAAAGCAGGTCTCAGGGAGGAGCCCTAAGGCACCCCCTGAGATAGTGGAAACATTCTAATTAAAAATGCTTCATTGCCTCTTAGAAATAACGATTTTTGAGAAAGGAAGCAAACCGAAACAGTGCACTGCTAGAAATTCCACAGTGACAAAGTCTCTTTACTAGTATATTGTGAAAGACTGTATTGATGGCTGCACTAATGTCACCACAACTCATAGAGGGCAGTATTGGATCATATTACAAGTTACCTTTTATGCATTTTTTACATAGTATTTTTATTTTGGGGTAGTGGGCTTGAAAAAGCTATTTTCTTACACGTACCACTGAAGTGGGCATTGTTTAGAATTAGGAAGGTTAGACTTTATTTACCTTTCATGAATATGTTGTTAATAAAAACAATTGGGCACAAGGAGCCAGAAAGAATGATTTCTTCATAAATGGAAGAAAACTTTCAATTTTTGATCAAAAGAGAACGTTGGTTCACTCTGGACTCCCATCCATTCCCTCAAAGATAGATAGGCACAGCCATCTTAGCTAATAACTTGGTTCTTCACCTGAACACCAAGGAGACTGCACACGCCAAATTTAGACCAAGCATTTACTTGTTCTCAATCACATAAACAAAAAAGTGACAGGTCTAATACTTGAATTAATCTCTGAAACTGGTAATTATATGACTGCTTTATAGTCCATCATTTTTTGCCCACTATGTCACCTGAGATTGAGACAAACTGTATGCAAATCAAACTTGGTCCTGCTTCAATAGGAACGGTCTAGCCCAAGTCGCCAGACCAGATCCACTCTAGATGGGAACACAAACAACCCCAGACCTGTTCCAACCTTGAAAAGTGACCAGTGGAGGGGGACAGGCAAGGAAATAGGAGACAGAAGCCCTGAATGCCACTAACCCTATGGAACATCCTATAATGTTAGGGACTACATGTATATAGGGAACCCCACAAAAGGCTTCCTGTATAGTACAACTATTGATAAGGTGCCAAAAAGAAGAAAACATTTTAGCCCGCTGCAAGAGCACATCAAAGTACCAGAATATCTTTCTCATAATGTCTCATCAGCAGTTAGTCATATTATGACATGGCTAATGGGGCTGTAGTCACGCACCATGAAAGGAACAGCACTTTGGGTGAACATTCTCACACAGGGGGGTCCAACACTATGTTGGTGAGCAACCTCTAGAACATGAGGAGCACTTCTTAGGGTGGTTTGCGACACAAGTCTCCCAAACAGACAAACTTGAGAAATTAGAAAATGATGAGCAATATGACACATTGTTACAGAGTCTGAAATACTCAGCCGTAGAGCCATATTTACCCATACAATTTTCTAGTTCTGTCAGTAGAGGATTAAATGAGCAATAGAGGCCTACAGTCTCAAGCTGATGAAATATTAAAAAATCAAAGAAACGTCAGAAGCCAAGTTCAATCCAATGCCGAATGTTGACTATGAAAGGTACATTTTTAACCAGGCAAGACAGCAGGCTGGTGAAATGATAGATGAGTTTGTCGAAAGACTTGATACCCTCATCAAGCCCTGCAAGTTCAGTGAATTCAATGACGAAGAAGCCATGAGCCTCAGAGTCATCGATGGTTGCCTCTCCGATTCGTTCAAACGACGCATGCTGAGAGAGACAATCAGTCTAGAAAAGGTACTCATGGCTGCGAGAGCGGAGTAACATGCAGATCATCAGGCTGCTGATATGGAACCAGAAACAACTCAGAATGAATCAGCGTTGATCATGAAAAGTAAGCAGAAACACAGAGAGGAGGCCCAGAAAATGATGTCTCCGAAGAAAGAGAAATTGTTTTTCCGATGTAGATTCTCGTTCCACATGAGATACACGAAGGTAAATGTGCCGCCACTGGACAGATATGCAAAGGCTGTGGGAAAGAAAACCATTTCATAACGGCCTGTAAAGCCAAAGAGAAACTAAGTGCGTCATGACGAGAAGAGAAAATGGGTGCCAGAAAGTTCCAGAAGCATTCTAGCTACGCCAACAAGGCGAAATTGCAACATCAATTGAGGCTCGTCAACATCATCATCGAGAGACGGTGAAGAAGATGGATGTGCAATGGTGATGTCGACTGCAGAATGACGCGTACATGTAGGATTGTCTGCTTGCAAAGAGGAACACAAGTCAGAGAGAGATCGCCACGTGAAGTGGCCAAACTCATTTGACCAGTGCCCCAAGATCCCGCTAAAGGTGAATGGCTGCCCTATACTTTTTATTTTAGACAGTGGTGCATCGATCAATATTATGCAGCAGAAAAATACAACAAACTGTCTCCGATACTACGTCTAATGTCATCGAAAACAAAGGTGTACATATAGGCTGCTTCTATGCCGTTGCAAAGTCAAGGGTCATTCGTAGCGACCATGAGGCACAAGAAAACGACAGTACCAGCACTAATTTATGTCTTTCAAGGTACTTCATTGAGTGCATGTCTACCTAGTTTCAGCACTGCTGCTGACATGGGACTGACATTCATCAACTACAACCTCAATGCACATTCTTTTTTTTTAATAAATCTTTTTATTAAACAACAACACAACATTTCCATTCACAGTTTTGTAGAAATGATTCACAAAACATAATCAAAATCGCAATGGTCACCATTCAACAGTCTGTTCCTGTCATTATGAGAAAACAATTTCTAGGGTGTTGCAGGATCTTCCAAAGAGAGAACAACAGGGGGTGCACATATATTCCCACGGTAGTTATTCCATTTGCTCCATATGTCAATGCATTTGGGGGGGCACCCTCTTGAGACAAACAAACTTCTCACGCAACATACACCAGTCCAAGTCTGCTTTCCAGCCTTCGTTCGTGGATGCAGCTGCAGCCCCCCACATCCGTGCCAGGTTCCTTTTTGCGACCATTAGCTCCAACGTCACCCAAGTCCGGTCTTTTCTACCTAAATCTGTAGGCTCCCAGACATTCAAGAGACACCTCTTGATCTCCATCCCAACCACAAGCCCGAGGACATCCCCCAGACAGGCGTGCAGCCCCCTCCAATACCGCTGTATATGCTCACACTCCCACAGGATATGGATGAATGTGCCCTCTTGTCCACACTGTCACCTGCCCTCATCCGCTCTACCCATACTGACAAGCTGAGTCCCCGTAACGTAAATTCTATGTAGGATCATCAGTTGGACCAGACGTAACCTAGATGAAATAGCCACTTCCCTTGGAGAGGCCACTGCCTCCTGCCACTCCTCGTCATCGAATTCCAACCCATCATTCCCCCAGCGGCTACAAAGCACCTGGAGGGGGTCTAGTGTGTTGTTTACCAGTTTCTTGTACGTCAGGGATACCGCCTTAGTTGGTAAGTACCCGTTTAGCAATCTGTCCTCTAACGGTGAAGCCTCTGGAGGGGATGTTCCCCGTTTCAGATTAGTCGTCAATGCATGCCTCACCTGTAAATACCGAAAGTATTCCGAATTAGCTAGGTCGTATCCTTGTTGCAAAGTGGCGAAGGAGAACACGTCTCCTTTTTTCCATAGGTCTCCTATTTTAGTGATCCCGATTAGGTCCCATTTATCGAATCCCTTCGAACGTTTCAGGGTACCCAGTTGTTCCGAGTCCCACAAAGGGGTCGCCATCGTAAGCTTATGGTTCCACCCCAGAGGCCCATTTACCGCATGCCACACCTGCACTGAAAGCCTGGTTGGCCCCGTGAGGGGAACGCTCCTGGGCTTGGAATAAAGGGCCACATTATAATTGCCCCCAGGCAATAATCACCTGTCCATACTATAGCCAGGGTCGTCTCCCCTTCGGTAGGTGCATTGATTTATGGCAGCCAAGTGGGCAGCCCAATAGTACTTCCTGATAACGGGTAGCCCGATCCCCCCGTCGTACCAGCTCAATACTAGCTTAGGAAGGGAAATACGGGGGCGGCCATCCCAGAGCAATTCCCTCTGAAGACTTTCCACCTCCTTAAAGTATTTTGGGGGGGCCAAATCCGGAAAATTCTGGAGCGCATATAGGAACCTCGGAAGGGACATTATTTTAAACAATGCCGCCCTCCCCAGCAGTGAGAGCGATAGGTTCTTCCAAGTGGCTACATCATTTTTCAATCTCTGCAGCGGGGGGAATAGATTCCGATCATATCTAACCTTGGGATCCAATGTAATAAAGATTTCCAAGTACTGAAAGCCGTCCTTCACTTCCTTCATGGGACAGCTTCTAGGCAATGGAGGCACCACACCACTTAGAACAAACATCAGAGATTTTCTCCAGTTAATCGTAAATCCGGAGTACCTACCAAAGTTCGTGAAAATATCCAGAACTCTGTGCAGTGACGACCTGGGGGATGCAAGGTATAGAAGGATGTCGTCCGCGTACAAAGAGATGCGGTCCTCCCAAGCGTCCGCTCACCTTAACCCCCGGATTATTGGGTCTCTACGAATCCAGGCCGCCAATGGTTCTAATGTAAGGACAAAGAGGAGGGGAGACAGCGGACACCCCTCTTGCGTCCCCCTGCTCAGCTCAAAAACCTCTGACTTTTTATTATTCACTACCACTTGCGCCAAGGGCTTTGCATACAGAAGGCGCACCCACCCGATGAAATTGGGCCCAAAACCCATTTTAGTCAGGACAGCAAAGAGATACGGCCACTCTATTGTATCGAAGGCCATCGCTGCGTCCAACGAGACCACGACCGCGTCTTCTTGAATCATGTCACTGCGCCCCAACACACCATGTAGTCTTCTCAAGTTCAAGGCGGTATTCCGGTGGGTGCACCAATTTGTCGATGACCTGGACCAGACGCCTGGCCAGGAGTTTAGCAAGTATTTTAGGTTCAGCATTTAAAAGCGAGAAGGGCCTGTAGGACGAACATGCGGATCTGGGCTTGCCAGGTTTGTGTATAGTGACCAATGTGGCGACCCGTTGATCCGGTGGGAGCAACCCCGTTTCACGACTTTCCTCAAACATTTCACACATGTAAGGGGCAAGTAGATCCGGTTGTAGCTTGTAAAGCTCGATTGGCAGGCCGTTTGGGCCCGACGCCTTACCGGGCTGGAGGCTCCTAATCGCCTGGGCAACCGCGTCATTGGTCAAGTCACTTTCTAACAAGTCATTATCATCGCTCCCCAAGGAGGGCAGCTGTATGTCTCTGATCAGGGCCTGTGATTTCGCTTCCGCGAAGGGAGAGCCCGCACAGTATATGGAACGATAGTAATCAGCAAACTCAGTGGCAATCTCTAGGGGGTCTGATATAACTTCCCCGAAGGACTTCACCAGCTCTGGAACCAGCTTGCTCGCCAACTCTTTTTTATCTAGCCACGCCAATAGTTTCCCGGCCTTGTCACCCAAGTCGTAGATCCTACCCTCTCTGTCCAATGATTTGGCCATGTCGGTCACTATAGCCTTGTATTCAGCTTGTTTAAGCTTCAGGGTGTGAAGCTCGTCTTGTGTCAACGGCTCCCCACTAACGTCTTCAAGTCGGAGAATATCTTCCTCCAGACGCGACAAATCTTTCGTCTTTTCCTTCCTCACCCCACTATTAACAAAAGCGCCTGAACCCGTACCGCCGCTTTGAAGGCCTCCCAAAGGGTTTGGGATGAACTTACTGACTCCCTATTTTCAGGAATATAGGTTTCCATTGCTGCCACTACCTTGTCCCTCACCACAGGGTTCTTGAGGTACCACGGGTTGATGGGTGCCAACCGCCCAACTCTCCTTTCGCCAATGACGACTTCTACCCACAGTGGGGAGTGGTCAGATATACCCCGGGCAAGATGTCTGATTTCTCTAATGTTCCCAACTTGGTGGGCAGGAGTGAGGATATAATCTATCCGGGATAGACTATTGTGAGCCCCAGAGTGGAAGGTATGCTGAATGCGCCTTGGGTGAAACACCCTCCATGCATCTACCAAGCCCATGGCCTCGAGAAAGTCCGGGAGCCAACTCTGTGAGGGGCAGAGGGGCCGGGAGGGACATCGGTCCAAGGAGCCCGATACTACTGAGTTAAAATCTCCTCCTATGACTAAATAACCGTCGGGAAATGACAACACTATTTTACCTAGGTCCCCGAAGGACTGACCCTCCAACCCCGGTGGGCTGTACACTGATACCAACGTAAGTGTCTTACCCTCCCACTGCCCCGAAACCACTACATATCTACCCATCACATCAGTCCATGTGTGCTGTATTGATAGTGGGAATGAGTTTTTAAGTAAGATGCCTGCCCCTCGTGACCCCGTGGTAAAGCCAGAGTGGGCCACCAGCCGGTAGCCCCATCTGTTCAAGGCCTTGCAGGAGTTACCAACCAGGTGTGTCTCCTGGAGAAGCACTACCTCAGGGGCATAGCGTTTGACATACTGCAATACAATACTATGCTTTACTCTGTCCCCAAGCCCGTTCACATTCCAGCATAGGAGCTTAAAGGTCTTTTCCCAGTGTAACCCCATGGATAAACACAAATGACATAGTGAGTCTCTCTATTAGTGATATGCAATGTCGCTCTTACAAACGATACAAAAAACAACCCCTCTCCACCCCAACTCCCCCCCACCCTGCTCCCCTGCACTCTGGGCCTAGAACTGCCCATGTTACAACTATGCAGAGTGCCTGTCGCCCGAACTGGAACTAAAGGTAGAATGCAATAGGAGGTAGCAGCTACGCCACCCCGACCGCCCTCTGCAACCAACATTACTATGCCCTGTTTGAGTGGCCATTTCGACACTGAATGAAAAATATATATACAGAACAAATGATCAATGCAATCAAACCAGTGTCTATTGCGAAAGTTCCATCATTACAGCGGAACAATGCCACCTCCGAGCGAGGCGTCAATACCTGCCACCTGCGTCCATGCACAGCAAGACGAGCCCCCAGGCAAGTCGGTCCGTCACCTAGTGGGCCTTGTGTTCCTTCGCGGCTCTCCATCCATCGAGCCAGTCTGCAGCCGTCTCAGGGGCCTCGAAAAACCAGACCTTACCCTCCGCCTCAACTCGAAGACGGGCCGGAAACAACATAGAATACTTTACGCCTTTGTCGCGGAGTCTCCTCTTCACCTCCAAAAAGGATCGTCGCTGTCGCTGTACATTCACAGTAAAATCAGGGAAAAAGGAGATCACCGAGTTCTCATATTTCAGGGGGGGCCCACACGCGAGGTCTGTAGAATGGTGTCTCTGTCCCTGAAATTTAAAAGTCTCGCCAGCATCGGGCGGGGAGGTGCCCCAGGCTTCGGACGTCCCCCAGGAACTCTGTGTGCCCTTTCGACTACACATTTTTTTTTGACAGTTGTTTGGGCTGTAGATGGTTGAGGATGAGGTCTTCCACGACTAAATCCGCGGCCGGCCCCTGTGCCCGTTCCGGCACACCTATAATCCGAATGTTATTCCGTTGTGTACGCCCTTCATAGTCATCCAATTTGTCCTCAGCGAATTTACGGAAGGCCTGCAGGTCTTTGATGTCTTGCTGTAGTTGTGTTGTGTCCCCCATGAGGCTGGCAGTGGCTATTTCCATCTGTTTCACTTTCTCTCCGGTTTTGGTCAGGTCCGCTCGAATCAGCATCACTTCGGACGTTATGGTGTCCATCCTCTGTTCAAGGGAGGCACGCACACCGGAGATGGCCTCCATTATATCCTTCAATGTCGGGTCCGGCGGGTCCCCCTCCGACCCAGATAGCCTTTTCCCTTTTTCACCGAGTTCAGAATCGGTCTGTCTTGGCTGGGCGAACTTGTCGAGTTTAGTTTGCTGCGACACCTTTGTGCCCTTGGCGGTCGCCATTTTGCGTTGACCGTGATGGGCCAGTCCTTGCTCGAGTCTCTGGGCCTTCACTTCCAAGCTGCGGTGCCTGTTGCCTCACCGCGGCTACTCATGCCACACAGATCCCTGCGGTGACTCCGGAATACGGTTTCGTGGGGTGAGGGGTGTACCGCACACACCCAGGCACACAATATAATACCCCACACGCCCAATGTCCAACGCACCTCAGCCGAACTCTGCCACTGTAAAGGGAGTGGCAGACCCGCGTCGCCAGGACCGGGCGGGCAACCCAGCTTGACTGTCGGTCCCTAGCTCTTCCTATGTGCCCCTGAAAGGGGGGGGGCCCCCGCAGCAAGTCACTGGGCTTCACCGAGCCCTTCCCGGGTCTGTATTTTAAGTCCAAGATGGGCGCTCCACCTCACCATCCCCCATCCGCAGGTCACAGGCAGTTGTTATTTATGCAGCCCGCAATTGTCCCCAGAGGCTTTCCCACCTCCGAGTTGGAGATGGCCAGTGCACTATTGGACCAGGTGGCGCCGGCACACGGGTCCCGGCCGGGACCCTCCCGATGCCGCTCCACACGGCGGGCAATAGGGATTAATTCCACTCCGGTCCGGATGGGCCCCCGCTCATGCAGTCACGGGCAACCGGAGTGTGACTCGCCCCCTCCGTGCGTGGGACTTGAAAACCCCGGGCCGATTCTTCTCGCGGCCCAGGCCCAGGCGTCACGTCCTCCGCGGCCTCGCGTTATCCTGAGGTAGGTCTCCTACACGCCACACCCACCTCTTTGGGATGCCAGCTCCCGGCTCCGGAGTCTACATAGGTCCCAGCCCGGGACCACGATTTCTCCGCTTGTCGGGGGTCGGACGGGTCCGCCGTTCCACAGTGCGGCCCCAGACAGGAGTCCGACAACTTTTCCCCAGCAGGGCAACGGATGGGTTGGACTGATAGAAGGAAGGCGATCGGGTGAGCTGCGGAGCTCACTTAGGTGGCGGCCATCACGCTCCGCGGCAAGCCACGCCCCCCTCAATGCACATTCTTAAGTAGTAAGTCAATTCCCATTGTTGTTTCATGGACTAGGGAAACTCAAGACAACAAAGATGCACCTTCACAATAATTGTTGCTCAGCGACACTGTTGGATTGGTTTTCATTTACGGGAGGCAGTTAAGAAAGAACTAGAAACATTATTAAAGCATGACATCATCGAGCGCTCTACTGGTCTGACGCCATTGATATGCGCCAGGTCAACAAAGCAATTGAGAGGGAAAGACATCCAGGTCCACACATAGCGGACATGATTACACTGCTGAATGGCGCCAAAGTATTCTCCTGTCTTGATTTGAACAAAGGATACCATCAACTTGAGCTGGAAGAGAACTGCAGGTACATTACTACTTTTTCAACTCATTTTGGTTTGTTCAGATACAAAAGACTCCGTTTTGGAGTGTCGTCAGCAGCAGAAATCTTTCAGGATGTAATTCAGTGAGTAGTTCAACCTGTCACACATGCTTTCAACCACAGTGATGATATACTAGTGTTTGGGGTCCCACAAAAGGAGCATGACAAAGCTCTTACACAAGTATGCCATCTGCTCACTGATGCAAGTCTCACTTTAAATGCAGAAAAGTGTGAGTTTCACAAAAACAAACTCAAATTCCTTGGGCATATTTTCTCTGAAGGGGGAATGACTCTTGACTCTGAAAAAGCATTGTCATCCACTTGTCCCCCGCAAGATATGACCATGCAGTGATCCTTCTTAGGCAGGGCCAGCTATTGCTCCAGATAAATTCATGACTTTGCCACAGTGAGTGCCCCATTAAGAGAGTTGACAAAGAATATTCCCTTTAAATGACCCTTTGAATGTGACCGAAGTTTCAAGAAAATCAAAGACGCAATTAAAAATGCAACTGAAATGGCCTATATATTGATCCAGAATTACATACTGAGATCATAGTAGATGCACACCTGGTGGGGTTGGGCACCATCCTTGCTCAATACAATGGACATCCAAATGCTTGGAGACATATTGTGGCCTATGCTGGCAGAAGTCAATCTCAGGCTGAACGTGCCTATTCTCAGCCAGATAAATAGAGCCTGGCTGTAGTGTGGGCTTGTGAACATTTTCATGTGTTTTGTACAGACAGCATTTCACCCTTGTCACTGACCACCAGGCGTTGCTCACCATTTTCGGAAATCCAAAAGCCAAGATGCCTCCTCGCATCAAGAGGTAGGGGTTGAGATTGCAAGAGTATGATTACACTATTGTGCATAAGCTGGGGAAAGGATCTAAACCCCGCAGATTAGTTCTCACGAGTACCATATGTCCACGACCTTACGGCCCACTATAACCACTCAATGCTTAATGTACTTGACTCAGTGGCACCACTACAGCTTAAAAGAATATCCTCTAAACTCTCCAAACCGTGGTTCAATGATAGTCTTAATTCTGAAAGAAGAAATTTAAGACTTGCAGAAAGGAAGTGGCGATCATATCCCTCCCTTGAACATCTCTGTCACTTGAGATCCCTGCGAAGCATATACAATAAACGCATCAGATGCTCGAAGGCCACCTTTTTCAGAACTCAACTAGATCAAGCAAAAAACCGACCTAAAAAACTGTTTGAACTCATCAAGTCCCAAGCTAACAGTCATCCTAACCTCTCGTCAAGGGGTCAAGGGACATTGCCGAACTGTGAAGAATTCGCTGATTTCTTCACGGATAAGACTATTAAGATCGAAACTGAATTACGCTCGGCCCGTGATCACCTCTCGATCAGTCCACTGAACACCCTCCGCCCCTCAGGTTGGGATATCACTGACCCTGCACAGCCCTACCCCCCCAAAAACAATGCATCCTGGAGTCTGTTCCAAACCTTGGATGAATGCACTATACGCAAAATGCTGTTGACTTTGAAACCTTCCAATCACTACAACGACCCTCTGCCATCGAACCTTTTCCCGGAAGTGAAATCCTCCTTACTAACACTTTGGACGATGATCGTCAATGCATCACTTTGGCAAGGTGCTATTCCAGTTTGCCTTAAATCAGGTCAAGTTACCCCGATCCTAAAGAAACCAACTGCTGATCCCACGGACCTTCATAACTTTCGCCCAATCTCTAACCTCCCCACCTTGGCAAAGCTCCTGGAGAAGTGTGTGCTCGCCCAACTCTGTAAACACATCGACCATTTCCAACTCCTGGACCAATGCCAATCTGGTTTCCGCCCGGGCCATAGTACAGAGTCGGCGCTAACGCACATCGTGGATTATGCGCTAACAATGTTGGATCAGAATGAGTCGTGCCTATTGATCCTTCTTGACCTTTCGTCAGCATTCGATACGGTCAAACACGATAACCTAACTGACCTCCTGGAACACAGGATGGGGCTGTCTGGGCCTGTACTAAACTGGTTTTCTTCATTCCTTCAGAACAGATCCCAAAGCGTCAAGGTGAACCAATCCCTGTCCCATCCTGCACCGGTCACCCTGGGGGTTCCCCAAGGCTCAGCATGGTCTCCCACGCTCTTTAACCTGTTCATGGAGCCTCTGACAGAAATTCTGAAATCATCCAGCATTCACTATCACATGTATGCAGACGATACCCAACTATACCTGAAGATCGCCTCCCCCGAAGACATTCAGTCCCTCAACTCAGTCCTGCTGGAAACACAAAGCTGGTTGACCCGTAATCACCTGAAGCTAAATGCTCTAAAAACGGAATTCCTCCTAATCTCACCCCACAAACAATCTCTGGTCATGGAACAATGGTTGAATCAGATGACTGCTCTTAACTGTAGACCTCACCTCGTGGATTCGGCATCCTCTCTGGGTATTATATTAGACAAAAGTCTGAACATGCAGAAGCACATCAGTGCCCTCACCAAAGGAGCTAACTTCCAACTCAGCATCCTTAGGAAACTCAAACCCATTCTCCCCGCTCATGACCTAAAGGTTGCAGTACAAGCATTAGTGATCTCAAAGCTGGACTATGGTACCGCAACACTTTGCGGCTTGCCAAGAGTTAAGACGGCTCCTCTTAGGGTTGCCCTCAATTCCGCTGCTAGGCTCTTAACTGGCACTAAAAATTACCACCATATCTCTCCGGACTTGCGGGACCTGAACTGGCTTCCATATGAAGCTCGGATACAGTTAAAAATTGCATGCATGGCACACAAAGCCATCCACTTCAAGACCCCGCTGTACCTCGCTCAGAAACTGGAGCTCTCTTGTGGTTCGAGAGCCTCCAGAAGCGCCAGCACCCTTTTGCTCAAACCACAAAAATTCAAGAAAAAAAGACCTATAACCGGGCCTTCTCAGGTATGGCTCCGAGGATCTGGAACTCCCTTCCCCCCGAAGTCAGGGTGAACCCCTCCACTGTCTTCTTCAAAAACAGAAGGCAAAGGGCTCCTGATGAAGAAATTTCTGCCTCAGCCTGGCTCCTCCATTTGATTCTGGGTCGATAGCCGTTGACTTTGGCCCAGCTGCCTGGCTCACGAGAATGTCGGACAATTTTAGACTGTGAATTTTTCGCTTTGTTGATTCTGTTGTGTTTTCTTGTACCCTTCTTGTTGCATAATCTGTAAAGCGCTCTGATACCCTCGGTGGTCATGTTCGCGCTATATAAAACTTTCTAAATAAATAAATAAATACCATTACAGCGCAACGTCTAAAGCGGCTGAAGCCTATGTCAATTTTATTTTAAAGTCTAGCACCCTTGCAGCTCTATCCCTTGAGCAGGTCATTGTTGCTACCAACACAGACAGAGACATGCTCACTGTCAAGGATATTATTGCAATGCAATCATGGAGAAAGCATACTCGACCTCTCATAGATGACGTTGAATATCAAAAACTCAAAAATGTGCAGGAACATCTTTCCGTCACTCAAGAAGGTATTATACTAAGAGGTTCGAGAAATGTCATACCTGAGAGCTTTAGGCAACAAGTTATTGAACTGGAACATGTAGGACATCATGGCATTGTCGCCACCAAGTATGCCCTCAGAGACAGAGTGTGGTTTCCTTACCTTGATAACCGAGTCGAGAAGGAACTGAAAGCATTTTACCTGTATAACTGCTTATCGCCCAAGACAACACAGCATTTGCTAAATATGTCTGACCTTCCTAAACAAGCATGGCAGAAAATTGCAGTTGATTTCTTGGGACCCTTAAACAATGGCCATTATCTCATAGTATTTATTGATAAGTACTCACGTTTTTCCTTAGTGGAGGATTTATCATTGACCACCCATGACAAAGTCATTGAGAGGCTGGATGATATTTTCGCAGTGTGGGGTGTTCTCTCCATCCTCAATCTACCAAAAGTCCATCCTTTAATAGCAGAGAGTTTAAGGACTTTCTTAGTCACTTGAACGTCAAACATCAGAAAAGCACACCTCTCTGGCCATAAGCCAATGGCATTGTTGAACGATTTATGGGCACCCTGAAGAAAGTGGTTCAGCGAGCTGTCCACGAAGGAATAAATCTCAAGTCAGCCTTATGTCCAGCCCTTCATGCCTATAAGTCAACTCCCCATTCTACGCAAATGAAAGACTTACCACCCTGCTGTTTGAGAGAGCCACTGGGACAAAGCTACCACAATGGACCACGAGTCGAGTAATAGACACTGATGAAATTTGTGTCACTGACACTCCTCGCAAAAGTAAGATGAAGGCCTATGCAGATAAGCACAGATGCACTCAGGACACAGTTTTCGAAGGAGACCAGGTCCTAGTCAAACAAAAATGGAAATGCATGACCGATGCTTCGTTTGATGCTGATCCATTGAGAGTTGTGACAAGTAAAGGACATATGGTGACCGCTCAACATCCTGGAAAGTCCATTACGAGAGACTCGTCACATTTCAAGCATCTGCCTCGAAGTTCGTCGGCTCCAAGCCTTACAAGTGAGACAAGTCCACCTGAGTGCCCAAGTCAAGCATCTGAGTCTACATCTACAATGCCAGATGACAGTGCAACTCCTTCACCTCGTACGACTCGCTCTGGAGGATTGGTGCTAGCACCTCGACAACTCATTGAGGAACTCTAATGTATATATGTTGTCCATACTTTTTATTTACCAAAGGGGGAGATGTAGTGTTGTGTGCTCATGTTCAGTAGGGCCCTTGTGGTCTACGGCGGACTCCTTACAAAGTTACATAATCATTTGGGAGGTATTTGGGTGTGGTCAATAAAGTTTATGACGTAGCGCGTTCAGTTAACAGTTGCATGCCGAAGAATAAAGACGTGTGTTACAGAGCTCAGTGTATGGCGTGGTCATTTACGTGCTCCAGAGCTGGGGTGGACATGGCAACTCTTACCTCCCTTTACCTCTACCCATCCCTAAACCATCAAGTCACCCTCGCCTCCCTTCACCTCCCTTTACCTCTACATACCCATGAATGCTCAAGTCACCGTTTCCTCCCTTCATCTACCCACCCCTGAACCCTTAAGTCACTCACCTCCCTTTACCTCTTCCCACCCCTGCACCCCTAAGTCACCCTTACCCTCTACCCACTCCTGAACCCTCAAGTCACCCTCACCTCCCTTTATCTCTACCCAAATCTGAACCCTCAAGTCACCCTTACCATTCCTTTACTTCTACCCACCCCTGAGCCCTGAAGCCACCCACATCTCCCTTTACCTTTACCCGCTTGAGCCCTCAAGCCACCCTCACGTCACTTTACCTCTTCCCATCCCTAAACCCGGAAATCACTTTTTTAAAAACATAAAATGTGTTATTTAAAAAAAATATTTACCTGCGTCGTGAACGTAAAAATACTTACCTATGTGGTGCCTATGTAGGTGGAAAAGACTGTGTGGTAAAGGTCCTGTGTGGTAAAGGCAAGATACATCCCTGCCCCTTCCTTAAACACTCTCCTCCCTTCACTCTGGTGCCCCTAAATATTTTGGAGGCACATTCGGTTGTATTATGCCCTTCAGTTTCTTTGTTGGGCAACCTTGCCTCTGACAGTTTGACCCCTCACCCTCCACACTGTATAGTTTAGAACTCCCCTATGATATTTTGTTTACTTACAGGGGCTATGGAGCCAGGCCATTGCTTATCATTGGTTGGCTTCCTTGTCACTCATTTCCATGCTTCTCTTTAGTCAGCGAGTGCCGGCTTCGTATGTTTGATCCTACCCTGGAGCATGGCCATGTACTGCCTCTCTTGCCCAGTGTCCTTCCACTGCTCACCGCCTTCAGAAGCACTTTTTAGATCGCAGCGTACTAGACAAAAGACATCTTGTGGACATTCAGAAAAAGACCTGGGAATACATTCCGCCCGTTGCTTACCATTGGCTTTGCGGTTTGTAACTCACATTTTCTGCTTCCTATTTGCTGGCTTTATTTGCTTTAGGCTGTCCAGCTTGAGTTTGTCCATCCTGTTGTCCAAACCTTGTTTACTATATTCTTCCACAAATTCACTTTTTGTTAACAGGCCTTTAAATCATGTTCTTATCTTGTCACATTTGCTGTGCATTCAAAGACAGAGCTCAAATGTCAAGCTCTCTCTTCCGAGGTAGCTTGGTGGTTACTTTTCTTTCTCTGATTTCAAAGTGAGAGAATTTATGTAACAATCCTGCTTAGTATCCATGTACGAGAAGATGGTGTAGGTTTTTTTTAGCACACAAAAAAAGAACTCTGCTGATGTTTCAGAATATATCAAAATCAGTACAAATTAAGCACATTTTTTTTGTAATTCTGAAGTGTGGTGGAAACAAATATTTGATTACGATCAAAACACATCAATACACTAGGTGATGACATTTGCACACATTATCATTTGTGTGCAGTAAAACCATATTTCGGTGCAAATGTATTGGTAATTTCCATTGAAAATGTGTTGTCTCTGTTGTGAGTGTCCCACTCCACTCCAAAGTACCCCAATCTACCCCACCCCACTTCGCTACAATCTACCCCACTCCAATCTACCTCACTCCAATCCACCGAATATATCCCACTCCACTCCACCCACTCTACTCCAATCTAATCCCACTCCAATCTACCCTATCCCAATTTACCCATTCCACTACACCTCACCCCAGTCTACCCCACCACGTCACTTCAATCTACCCCACTCCACTCCACTCAAATGTACCCCAATCAACTCCACTATGATCCAATCTACCCCACTACACTCCAATCTACCCCACTCCCTTCCACTCAACCCCAATCTATCGCACTCCACTCAATCTAACACATTCAGTACCACCCCACTCCAATATACCCCACTCCAATCTACCCCACTCCACACCAATCTACGGCACTCCACTCAAATCTACCCCACTCTGCTCCAATCTACCCCAGTCTACCCTACTCCAATCCACACCAATCCAGCCCAATCCAAGGTACCCCAATCCAATCCACTCCACTCCAATCCACCCGACTCCACTCTACTGTGCTCTACTGCAAACTACCCCAGTCTAATTTACCCCACTCCACTTCAAACCCCACTGCAATCAATCCAACTCCTCTCCACTCTAATCTACCCCACTCCACTCCAATCCACCCAATCAATCCCACTCCACTCTACCCAAATCTACCCCACTCCACTTCACTCCAATCTAACCCACTCTAATCCAATCTACCCCACGCCAAACTACCCCACTCTAATCATCCTTTTTCAATCTACCCTACTCCAATCTCCCCCACTCCATTCCTATCTACCCTACTCTAGTCCACCCCACTCCACTCTTCTCCAATCTATCTCACTCTACTTCAATGTCGACTCCACTCCAATCTATCCAACTCCACTCCACCCCACTTCACTATACCCCAATCTACCCACTCCAACCCACCCAATCTACCCCACTCCACTCTACCCAAATCTACCACACTCAATTCCACTCTACCCAATCTACCGCACTCCAATCTACCCTACTCCAATTTACCCCAATCTACTCCACTCCAATTTACCCTACCCCATCCCAATCTATCCCACACCACTCTATGTAACTCCACTCCAATCTACCCCAGTCCAAACTACCCCACTTGTATCTCACTCCAATTTACCCCACTCCAATCTAGCCTACCATAATCTACCCAATCTACCCCACTCCACTCTACCCCACTCCACCCTAATCTACCCAACTCCACTCCAATCTCCACATCTCCACTCCTATCTACCCCAATCCATGCTACCCCCCTGCACTCCACTCTTCCCCAATCTACCCACTCCACTCCAATCTAACCCACTACACCCCAATATACTCCACTTCACTCCAATCTACCCCACTCCAGTCTACACTACTCCAATCTACCCCTCAACCCCAATCTACCCCAGCCCATCCCAATCTACCGCACAGCACTAAAATCTACCCCACTCCCCAATCTACCCCACTCTACTCCACCCCAATCTACCCCACTCCAAACTATCCCAATTTACCACCACTCATTCCATTCTACCCTACTACAATCCACCCAATCTACCTCACTCCACTCGTACCCCACTCCAAACTACCCCAATCCACCCCACTCTACCCCAGTTCACTCTACCCCAATAGATCTCACTCGACTCTATCCCAATCTACTCTACTCATATCTACCCCACTCTAATGTACCCCAATCTACTCCACTTCAATTTACCTCACTCCACCACTTCCACCCCAATTGAATCTACCCCACCCCAATGTACCAAGCTAATCTTCCCAACTCGCCCACTCCAATCTACCTTAATCCACCTACTTCACTCCATCCCATTCTACCCCACTCCATTCTATGCCAATCTACCACACTCCACTCTACCCCCCACTCTAATCTACCCTACTCCACTCCAAGCACCAACTTTTAGCCATGCTAAACAGCAGCCACACTGGTGTACATATGGCTAAAACACATTTCCAAAGCCAATAGCTCTGGCATAGGCGAGGCCTATTGGCTTTGCCAATGATTGTTTTTCTTTTACTTGCACCCCTCCAGCATTGTTGTTTGTCCTGCCCCCACCCTCCTCCTGCGTTGTTGCTTGTCCTATCTGCCCTCGCCATCACCTGTTGTTGCTTGCCCCCTTCCAAGCCCTCCTCCCCCTCCTGCCAGGAAAAAAAATCACCCAAAAGTCACATCAACAGGTTTCAAGATTCTACAAAGATGGAGACGGCACCCTACTCCCTGCGCTGCATACCCTTTTTGGTGCTGTCTTCATGCACGGCCAATCTGGTGATCTTCAGTTCAGGCCTACGATAATTAAACTTTTTTTTATGAAGGCAGAGAATAATCCCATACAAAGAAAATGGATCACTGCCCCTCTCGGTCAGCGCTGGCTGCATCATATCACTTTTTTCTAACTTTCAGGCACCCTGCAGTGCAACATGGCTAAAAGAAATTGACAAAGCCAGTAGCTCTCCCATGGGCAAGACTAATTGGCATTGCCAATGCTTGTTTTAACCAATGAGCGAGACCTCCTTTAGTTCAGGGATACCTTTATGGTCTCCAGATCATACCAGCTTGCAGTCTGAGGCTTTCATTTAACAACCCAAATGCATTTGGGTACTTGTAGAGTTCTTTCGACTCAATTGCACTAACAGTCCCAGACCGACCAACCGCCACGGGCCTGTACACACCTCAACCAGATGTTTCCATTTCTGGCACAAAAACAAGATTTTATATTTTATCTATGGTTTCATCTCGATGAGCAAAATGACTGAAGAGAGCGTCTCTTTCTGTTGTAATGTACATAACGCTCACTACCCCTAAGGGGTCGTTGAAGCGCTTAAGGTCGGCCTCTTGCCCATACGGACACCTGGGTAAGTCCTCCAGACCCGTCACTCCGCCCATACCTTAATGTTACACGTCTTGTAAAGCACGTCTTACACCACAAGGCCGCTTGACGCTAAGGGAGTGGGTCGGGGGAGGGCTACTGTAATGTCTGGGGTTAGCTACTAAAAATTGGGCTCTCTTGCTCTACTATTACTTCCCCAGGATAATTCTCTGAGGAGCAGAGCTCTTCAGAAAGCCTACGCCGGTCCTGCTGCTATCCCGAGCCGCCCGCCCAACCTCTCTCCCCGCTGCTGGGGCAGCCGGGGTGGGGCCGGGAAAGGCTGGGCCTCACAAGGGGAGACAGCGTTACACGCAGGAGGACCACACACACCGCTGCACGCCGGCGGCTTCCTGCTTGGATCGGTGCCCGAGGAGGCCTCGACTCCTCCCTGGCTTTCGGGAAGCGTCACGAGGCCCGCGGTAGTACCAGGAGGTCTGCAAGAACGACTTTGAAAAGCCCCAGCCAGGAAATGGGAACACCGGCGATGCTGTATTTTTGGAATAAATTAAGTGGCGCTGTTAACAACACTAGTTTTTAGAACTCATCAGAAGAAAGGATTAAAAAGGCGAGCATCGAGGACGGCCTTTTAAGTAAGCCCTCGGGACAGTATATATAATTTATCAGAATAGTTTACAAAATGTGTAATTTTGAAAGCACCTTTGGCTAACGATATGATGCGTGGATAAAATTGGGATCCTTGGCACCCAGAAATTTTTAGTTTGAAATCTTTCAGTTGACTGCTCCATACACCAATGTGGCAACTTTAAACTTCACTCTCTTATTTGAAGTTTCTATAGAGGGCAAACCTGACCCAGTACCCAGTAGGCATTAAAGCACTTGGCATGAGCTCCAGATGACGTCGCATGAGATCACCCACCATCTTTAGATTGATTAGAAGCTAGCATAGCGTCAGGATTAAATGCATCAGCTCAAACTGGTTTATAACTATTCAAGCATGCATTATCCAAATAAGCACTCATGCTGCGTATTGGGGAGGGGAAAGAAGAGAGCGAGAAGAAAGGTAAGTCGCAGAAACAGAATACAAGCCGCTGCACTCTCGGGATAGACCCCCCCTCCATCGGCCCATTATACCAAGGATAACCCCCCCCCCCGCCGCATCTCGTTTAAGCCACGTGTTATTAGGGTTCGCGTTTCTTTATTTTTTTGGTCCAGCTTGAGAACGGCGGTTGTCCACATAGTTTGTTATCAGTTCTATAAAATGTTCATTGCGTGGGCTGTGGCTCTGTTACAAGAGCGTATTCCTCTCACTTCATGGTATTGGCTGTTTCGTGTATCATTCCGCCTCCCGTAGAGTGCTTTCATTGCAAAACACAAAGGACTGTTTTTTAATATCTCAAAAGTACACTTAATCAAACATTAAGTACTTTGTCTCATGGATGCATTGTATACAGAGAACAAATGTTTTGTATTTTAACCTCAACAGACTTTTAATGCTATTTTAGATCTCAAAACGCAAGCCTGACCTATTATCGTTGCAATGCTTCCTTAACTAGTTAAAAAACATTCTATAGTGTTTGGTACCATGCGAAAAGGGAACTTTCAGCTTATGTAGTATATCTGAAAGAGACACGTTAGTGACAGATTCCTTACCTTAGAATAGCCCCAGGCGTCAGGCTGGATCCGGAAAGTTTTTGCGTAGCAGTACCCTTGCGCGTCGGTAGGCGGCGTCGTGCGGCTCCGCGTCCGTCGTCGGCGTCGTGATCGCCGGGATGACGTCGCGGGCAGTACTTAGACGCCGCCCCTGCACGCTGACGTCAGTTCTTCTTTTTCCGCGCCAGCAAGCGCAGATCCGGGAAGAGCAGTGCCCTAGTCATTTTTTGCCTAACTTTTTTGGTGAATTTTTTCACTGTTTTTCTTCGAATCGACTTCAAGGTGTTGTAGGGATGCCCGGTTTTAAACGTTGCGGCGCCTGTGCTCGGATGATGTCCATCACAGACCCGCATCGGGAGTGTCTCTTCTGCCTCGGCCGAGGCCACGACACGGAGTCGTGTTCCGACTGCCGGGCCCCGAACCCGAAAGCTTTGCGAGAGCGGTCTCGAAAGCTCCTCGAGGCCCGGCATTCGGCTCCCCGCAAGCCCCGGTCGCGTGAGAGGTCCAGGGGTCGATCGCGGAGTCCTCACCGGTCGTCGGCATCGAAGTTTTCTTCGTCCGGTAAGTCCAAGCACAAAAAGTCCAAAAGCATCGTCGCTCTAGGACTTCGCCTCGCCGGTCTCGCGACTCGGCTGAGGCCCCTCCCGGCACCGTCCCCGCGGCCCCGGACATGCCTGTGGAGTCGCCCCCGCAATACCCGTCCTTCCCGGGTTCGGGGGCGGATCCGGCCCAGATACAGGAATTCCTGTCAGCCATGGCCCGCCTCTTCGGGCCTCAAGGTCCCTCCGGTGCGCCTTCGGGCCCCGCGGGCCCTGATGGGGTTGCTCCGGCGTCGCCGACGGCTCCGGCCCCGGCGTCGCCCGTGCCTCCAGCCTCGATCCCGGCCTCGATCCCGGCTCCGCAACCCCCATCGACGCCGGTCGACCTCACGACACCTCCGCCGACGCCGATGTCTCCGGTGCCGTTCTCGACGCCGCCTGGGGCTCCGGGCGGCGTCGTCCCCCAGTTCCTTCCGGCTCCGGACATGGACCCGGACCGACGTCGCTCGACGCCGGTTCCGGCGCCAATGGGACCTTGGGTCCCAAATGTCCCTCCTCCTCCTTATTTTGAACCAGAGGAGGACCAGGAGGACTGGGAGGGGTCTGATGACCCTCTGACGCAACAGTGTCAGTACGATGAGGACTGGACAGAGGGTCTAGGGGATGCCAGTGGTCTGGATACTTCCCCTGACACTGGCATGCTGTCTCCTCCCGTGGCTACGGAGGAGGGAGCCAATTTTGCAACGGTGTTGCGTAGGGCGGCTGGGGCCTTACGTCTCCAACTCCCTACTGTGGCGGTCAAGACTAATATCTTGACAGAGGTGCTTCAGCCGGCAGCCTCCTCTACGGAGACTGTGCTGCCGTTTAACGATGCCCTCACTGACGTTCTTTGGGCGCCTGGTCCAAGCCCAACACAGGGGCTCCTGTGGATAGGAACGTGTCCCGACGCCATCGCCCAGCTCCGGGCGACCCCCTGTTTCTCTCTGTCCACCCCACTCCTGAGAGCTTGGTTGTCCAAGCCTCCGCTTCCCAAACCGCCTTCCCTACCGCCCCTCCGGATAGGTAATCCAAACGCCTGGATCAATTTGGGAAGAAGGTTTTTCTTCCTCCAGTGCTGGCTTGCGGTCCATCAACACCGCTTGTCTTTTGGGCCGATATACCCACTCCTTGTGGGATTCGGTGGCGACTGTTTTGCCCCAGTGTTCTGAGGAGGTCCAGACACTGCTTTCCCGCGCCAATGCGGAAGGAAGGGATGCGGCCAAATACACGATACGATGTGGCCTTGATACCGCCGACTCGCTGGGCAGGTCTATTGCAACGACGGTGGCGCTGCGACGCCACGCCTGGCTGAGAACCACTGGTTTTTCAGGGGATGTCCAGAATACTCTCATGGACATGCCCTTTGATGGAGTCGGTCTTTTTGGGTCCAAAGCAGACCATGCGTTGGAGCGCTTTAAGGACTCACAGGCTACTGCCAAGTCCCTGGGCCTTTCTGCTACACGCCCTCCGCTAACTTCTGCTTTTCGCCCCTATCGTGGCCACGGAAGGGGCGCCCCGTCACGTCAGCAGCCCAGCCACCGGCCCGCGCAGCAGGCGTCTTCGCGTGGCCGAGGACGTGGATTCCGCCGTGGCGGATCGGGCAACCAGCGTGCGGGTCAGGCCACCACCTCCAACCCGTCCGCGGCCTCCAAGCCCTCCTAGTCCCTCCTTTCAGGTGCACAGCACGCCAGTAGGTGGCAGGGTCCGCCATTACCTTCCCCACTGGCGTACCATCACCTCGGACAGGTGGGTCTTGGACATTGTCCGAAGGGGCTACTCCCTCCCCTTCAAGACCACCCCCACAGCCATGCCACCTCAATTCCACCGCATGTCAGGGGATCACTTGGTACTTCTGCAGAAGGAAGTCACGGCCCTCTTGACCAAGAGGGCCATCGAGCGTGTTCCGACCCCAGAAGTAGGGCGTGGTTGCTACTCCCACTACTTTCTGGTGCCCAAAAAGGACAAGGAGGACATGCGTCCTATCTTGGACCTCCGGAACGTCAATCGCTTCCTCCGGAAGGAGAAGTTCAAGATGCTCACCCTAGCTCAGGTCTTGACTGCCCTCGACCCTGGAGACTGGTTGATAGCGTTGGACTTGCAGGACGCATATTTCCACATCCCCGTCCTGCCGGCCCACCGGCGTTACCTTCGGTTCACGGTAGGCCCCGAGCATTTTCAGTTCACCGTGCTCCCCTTTGGCCTTACCAGTGCCCCTCGGGTGTTCACAAAAGTGATGGCGGTGGTCGCAGCTCATCGGCGCCGGGCAGGGGTTTCAGTCTTCCCCTACCTCGACGACTGGCTGCTGAAGGCGGGCTCGTCCCAGGCAGTCGTCTCCCACCTCCAGACTACGGCCGAACTCCTGCACTCGCTGGGGTTCTCCATCAATGTGCCGAAGTCGCATCTGATTCCTTCTCCACAGCTCCTTTTCATCGGAGCAGTTCTGGACACGACGCAGTTTCGGGCCTATCCTCCCGAACGGCGAGTCCGGGATATTCAGGCTATGATTCCGATCTTTCAGCCTTTATCCTGGGTTTCGGTACGGATGACCCTGAGGCTGCTGGGCCTCATGGCCTCCTGCATCCTGCTGGTCAATCATGCCAGATGGCATATGCGGGCTCTGCAGTGGGACCTGAAGTTCCGGTGGGCGCAGCACCAGGGCAACCTGTCCGATCACGTCCAGATCTCGGAGGGGACTGCAAAACAGTTGCAGTGGTGGCTCTCGAACCGGCAATGGGTCATGGGCAGATCCCTCTCCCTTCCCCAGCCAGAGCACACAGTTGTGACGGACGCGTCCCTTCTGGGATGGGGCGGTCACATGGGAGAGGCGGAGATCAGAGGCCTCTGGTCTCCGGCGGAGTCCCGGCTCCATATCAACATTCTGGAGCTCCGGGCGATCCGACTTGCACTCAAGGCATTCCTTCCCTCTGTCAAAGGGAGGGTAGTGCAGGTGTTCACAGACAACACCACCGCCATGTGGTACTGCAACAAACAAGGCGGGGTGGGGTCTTGGACCCTTTGTCAGGAGGCTCTGCGCCTCTGGACATGGCTGGAACATCAGGGCATGTTCCTGATGGTTCAACACCTGGCAGGTTCCCTGAACGCCAGGGCGGACGAACTCAGCCGCAGGTGCATGATGGATCACGAATGGCGTCTTCACTCGGAAGTGGCGCAAGGACCCTTTCTACAGTGGGGAGAGCCTTGGTTAGATCTATTCGCCACCGAAGAGAACGCGCAATGTCATCAGTTCTGCGCGTTGGAATTTCCAAGGCGGCACTCGCTCGGCGACGCTTTTCGTCACGAGTGGAGTTGCGGTCTGTTGTACGCCTTTCCGCCTATACCACTTCTACCCAGAGTGTTGAAGAAGATTCGGCACGACCGGGCCCAAGTCATTCTTGTGGCTCCGGACTGGGCTCGAAGAGTTTGGTATCCCGAGCTACTCAATATGAGCGTAGATCCCCCGATCCGTCTGCCTCTTCGGGAGGATCTTCTGTCGCAGCAGCAGGGGACGGTCCTCCACCCGAACCTGTCCAGTCTACACCTGCTTGCGTGGAGATTGAGCGGCGGCAGTTGATTCCTTTCGACTTGCCTCCCGAAGTTTGTGATGTGATTCTGGCGGCCAGGCGTCCCTCCACTAAGGTGGTATACGCCTGCAGGTGGAACAAATTTGTGGCATGGTGCACAGCAAAGGCTGTGAATCCCCTTTCTGCCCCTCTCTGAGGTCCTTCTGTTCCTTCTTTCTCTGGCCCAACAGGGTTCTGCCCTGGGTACCATCAAGGGTTATCTTTGTGCTATCTCGGCCTTCCTCAGGCTCCCTGATCAGCCCTCCTTTTCAAGTCCCCTGTTGTTAACAGGTTCTTAAAAGGCATTACTCACCTCTTCCCTCCTGTTCCGTTTGTGATGCCTCAGTGGGACTTGAACTTGGTTCTTACCTTTTTAATGTGCGCTCCCTTTGAGCCTCTACATAACTGTCCTCTTCGTCTTCTGACTCTGAAGACAGCCTTTCTGGTGGCCATCACCTCCGCTCGGCGGGTGAGTGAGCTCCAGGCTCTATCTTGCAAACCTCCCTTTCTGTCTGTTCATCCAGACAAGGTTGTTCTTCGGACGCGTCCGTCCTTCTTGCCAAAGGTGGTTACTGCTTTCCACATTGGGCAGACCATCACTTTGCCCACCTTCTTTCCGCCTCCGCATCCTTCCAGAGAGGAAGAGAGGCTCCACCGTCTGGACCCAAAACGTGCGCTCTCCTTCTATATCGACCGCACAAAACACTTCCGGGTGGATGACCAGCTCTTTGTTGGCTACGTGGGCGCCAAAAAGGTCGGGCGGTGCACAAGAGAACCATCTCCCGCTGCGTTACCTTGTGCATCAAGACCTGCTATTCTTTGGCTAAGAAGGAGCCTCCTGTTGGGCTGCGTGCCCATTCCACCAGGGCAACGGCTGCTACCACGGCCTTGGGCCGCGGTGTTCCGCTGCCAGTTATCTGTCAGGCAGCTACGTGGGCCTCGCTGCACACGTTTACAAAGCATTACTGCCTTGACAGTCAGGTCCGGAGGGACGGCTTCTTTGGCCGTTCTGTCCTCCAGGACTTCCTTGTCTGATCTTTGTTCGCAGACCCACCACCGGGGTTGGTATTGCTGGGGTATCTATTCTAAGGTAAGGAATCTGTCACTAACGTGTCTCTTTCAGATGCACAAGTTACTAACTTGTGTAACGATATATCTGTAAGAGACAGTAGTTAGTGACAGATTCCTACCGCCCACCCATCCTCCCCGTTCTGCGAACTGATTTCTAGGGTTAAGGACATCCCTTTCAGGGCCCTAGTATTTTTCAGACACCTATGTCAGCTTCTTGCATGGCTCTGCGTTCCTGGCGCGGAAAGTCGTGTACAGAACTGACGTCAGCGCGCAGGGGCGGCGTCTAAGTACTGCCCGCGACGTCATCCCGGCGATCACGACGCCGACGACGGACGCGGAGCCGCACGACGCCGCCTACCGACGCGCAAGGGTACTGCTACGCAAAAACTTTCCGGATCCAGCCTGACGCCTGGGGATATTCTAAGGTAAGGAATCTGTCACTAACTACTGTCTCTTACAGATATATCGTTACACAAGTTAGTAACTTGTGCGTATAGTACCATATTTCCACAGTACATTATAAAGTGGTGCATGTTTTGAAAAACAGCAACATGGGAGGTATACACACTCTTGATGTTTCCAAAGTGTGCTCGTTGTGCTTAGGGTGGCAATTCTGTAGCCACGCTATACCAGTGCCAACAGCAAAAAAAAAAAAACACTGCAGGAGCACATAAAGTACCAGAATATCTTTTTCATCTAGTTTTAAAGAACATACCCTGCAGTGTGACCCAAATTACAGAACGTGTGTGCCAAAAAACAGCGCGAGCACCATACTACACAAATGCAAAATATTCGGCAGAAACAGCCGGCTGAAAGTTGGTCATTAAAAAGCAGCAAAACACACAGCTGAATCAATACACGGGGAACTTCAGAACAACATTACACACCACACATAGCAGAAGGGAAGTTTCCATGTCTGAACTTTTCTGCAGGAGCACAAGCGGTGCCAAGTGGAAGGCAGAGCCAGACCCTCCCATTTAAGCAGCACTGCGTCAGATTCATCTGCTCTATAGATTTGAAACTGGAATAGTCATGGAGGTCTAGAAACCACCGCAGCCTGCCACAGAGAGGATATACCCACACATTAATCTCCCATGCACATCCTGGCACCAACACATTTCAGACCACAGAGCGACATGCTGCTGGCATCTCAAGCACCATGCACCTCCACCAGGTCATTGCTGTATTGAGAGTCAATCGACCCATGCCTCATGTATCACAAATAAATTGGACCTGGTTTATGTCACACATGGCATGTCGAACCCCTGGTTCAATTAAGTGCACTCACATTGCAGTTAAAGGCTAGCTCCTCGTTCAGTACATGTTTTGGTGGGTCTTGCTTTCTGGTTGAGACTAGAATTACTGCCACATGACCAGCTGTGAAAAACCCAGAGGGATGACTCTGACATCAACACCATAGCATCAACACAACTTGCGTGGGAACATTTAGGTACAGAGGAGTACGGTTTCCCTTTATCTTGTGAAACAGAAAATCCCTTTATTTCCTTTGTTACTTCACAAAGAATATAGCAACTTGTTAGCAAGACGTGTCTCTTCCCTTTTCCAGACAATAGGTGTATAGGCCAGCTTTGCCATTGAGGACTTAATCCAAATTGCAAGGCCTAGCCCTTTGAGTAAGTATATTCAGTTCCAGACTTTCTAGTTCCTTTTGGGAGTCCTCAACTTTCCACTTTGAGTGACCTTAGTCTTTTAGTGTGATAGGGTTCACAGTGGACACATGCTTAGAGAGAAAAAAGAGCAATCAAAGGTCTAGTCCGGCCTCCATTTCTTCCCACCCTCCTTGGGTCTGTCCCATTGCACATCTCCCACTAGTGTCGCGCTTGCCTGGAGTTAAAAAGAGTAATCAAGGGTCTGATCTGGCTTACAGCTGTTCTCCACTGATGGCCTTGTGTCTCTGCTTTATTTAGCGAAATGTTAGGTCCACCTTCCTTCCTTCCCACCAGAACTGACATGGGATTGGCTATGTGTGAGGGAATCCTCACCCTAGGGTCACTCACAATACCCAATTGGGTAGTTTGATTTCCTCCCCTGGATACCCTTTAAGAGGGAAGACTCCTTCTTCGTCTTGATCTTCTGACGAATATGGCAGCTGGTCTTCTACAAAGGGAGCAAATCTTGACCCCGACCTCCATACCTCCACTCCATTCAAGCACTAGTCTCTAACCAAAGTCCCTGCCACCTTATAGCCCCCTGAAGCCTACAAAAAGTGATGGATGGCATGCTTGAATTAATCTCAGTCACTGTTAATTACTCTGGGCTGCATTTCAGTCCATCGTTATTTTGCACACCATGCCACCTCAGTTTGGACCCAACTATATGCAATTCAGTTTTGACCCTGCTCCAATGGGAACAGTCTAGCCTGAAATGCCAGGCCCTCCCTGAACCGAAACACAAGCAAACCAGGACTGGCTTCGCCCTGATCAGAGCTCATCAGCCAGGTATAGATTGGTTCCAAATCACAAACAAGGCCACGGGTCCAAAGGGAACGGGAGGTCAGACAAGTGACTTACACACAAAGGGGAATTCCCTTTTTAAGGACGGTTCCCCTCACACACCAGAGGTGTCATGCTTCATCATAGGGGTGCCTCCACAACTGCTCGGGCGCTCGAGTGCTCGTTCGCCGTCCACTCCCTTCCTTCTTTTTTTCTTTTTCCCCCCCATGCGGTACCCCCACCCGAGTTTGCTCTGCCACGAGCACTGCCGGCGTGAGCTCACACTGCTCCAACGCTTCACCGCCAGCACTGCCAGCGCCGGCGGAGTCCTTTACTTTTCCTTTCCTTACGATGACCCGGGGGTCCACTTTGAGACTCCTCATCACCAACACCGGCAGTTTAGGACCACTTGCTGCTGAAACAAGTTGGTCTTGCACTAACACAGATGCCTCTAATGACGGCACCTGCGTTACTAGCTATTTTATTCTGTTTTTAATCCTGACACCGGGTAGCTGAATAAAGTTGCAGCATAGCTAACCCCGTAGCCAGTTTTAACCACTCACATTACAGCACTGCATTTTTTTCAATACACCAGGCTCACATAGGGTTTTAGTACACCCGCCCCTTCTAATAAAAACATCCTTGAGCTCCTCCCTCGCAGCGAGGGGGTTGAGGCCCGCGTGGAGACTAGGTCTCTCACGCGAGGAGGCAACCCTATGATGAAGCATGACACCTCTGGTGTGTGAGGGAAACCGTCTTTAAAAAGGGGATTCCCCTTTGTGTGTAAGAGTACACCCAGTCACTTGTCTGACCTCCCGTTCCCTTTGGACCCGTGGCCTTGTTTGTGATTTGATTAACGAGTGGGGAGGTGGCCCACGCAGGTCCTAAAATCTCCTCTAGCCCCCTTGTGTGATTACTAGATTGGTTCCAGCCACACACTGTACACAAGAGCCACATCGGGGAACACCCGTCGCGCCCAGGGTGACACACTGAAGCTTAGAAAAATGAATCTCCGCCACTGGTGATTACTCGGGGCAACATCCCAGTCCATCGTTATTTTGCAGAATGTGCCACCTCAGTTTGGACCCAGCATTCGCAAATCAGTCTTGACTCTGCTCCAAATGGGAGCAGTCCAGTCCGAACTGTCAGGCAAGTTCCTCCCAGGACCACATAAAACCATAAAGGAATGCTGATGTAATGTCAGGAA
Source organism: Calotriton arnoldi (assembly GCA_963921515.1). Lineage (NCBI taxonomy): Eukaryota > Metazoa > Chordata > Amphibia > Caudata > Salamandridae > Calotriton > Calotriton arnoldi. Next base: position 3,694,274 of record CAWUFW010000445.1, read on the forward strand.
TGAGCAAAGCGCTTGCTATTTGGTATTCATAATGCGAAAAAATAGTGACCCAGCAGTTTATACCAGAGTGCCTCAAGAGCCCAGTGAAACAATGGTGGTGTAAGCCATTTCATGAACAGGAGTTTGACTGATGAAAAGTACCAGATGAAGATGATCTTGAGAAAGGACAGCATTGAGCCCGGTTTCAGAGGCATTAGTCTGGAGGGTAAAATATCTGGAATAATCAAGGCAGCTGAGAACTGGATTTGAAGGCAAAACCTTCAGGAGGGTAACAAAAGCTTTTACCTGATCAGGGCTCCAGATTATGTTGTTTGGGATAGCGTTTTCAATAGAGACTTAAGTGGAAAGGCTGCAGCTAAAAAAATGTGGTATAGATCTATTACAATCAATCCCATGTAGGATCCTACATTTTTAGTTTGGTGCTTTTGATTATCATCCAGGGCTTCTAACGTCTTGACTTGAAGACCAGTTGTCTATCAGCTGCCGTAAGCATGGGACTTGGGCAGAGCCAAGCTACGTTTGGTAGTGCTCTCAGTCAGTCCGTTGGACTGAGGGGGGTCTCAATACTGCTTCCAAGTGGTGCAGAGGAGAAGGATAGTCATAACTATAAATGACAATATTGTCGAGGTAGAAAGCTGCATAGGTATGATGTGGGGTCAAGATTCTATCCATTAAGTACTGAAAAGTTGCAGCAGCACAAATGGGAGAACCCTAATCTGAAACAGGCCAAAGGGGGTGGAAAAAGGCTAGTTTATGATGATCAGCAGATCGGACCTGCCAGTAACCTTTAGTCAGGTCAAGAGTGTTTATGCATTTAGTAGGCCCCAATCGTTCTATTAGATCACTGACCCTAAACATGGAGTAGGCATCAAAGTAGATGTCATTTACTTGATCGAAATCAATGAGAAAATATATTGACCTATTCTGTTTGGGGCTGATTCAGTGAGGGAGATCACTCTGAGAAGTTTCTATGCAATGTAGGGCCAACATAGTCTCCAGTTTTGTTCTCATTGCTTCCCTAAGGCGTTCACGGAAACAGTAATTGTTTACTCTTTTTTTCTTTGGTGGTGTTTCTATGTGGTATTCAGTAAGAGAGGTATGACCTTGAAGTTCAGAAAAGACCCAGCTGATTTTCTCCAAGGGTGTTGTAGATCTTGTTTCTCAGCTACTGTTATATAAGCCCTATTTAATAAATCATGCCAGATAAAAGGACTTCTGTCCGGGAACATGTCTTCTTGATTAGGTTAGGTTTGTCAGTGATACATCCCTTCTGGCAATGGAGAGCCAGGCTGTGGACTCAGAAGGCAATCTACCAATCTCCCTATAAGGACTTTCCAAGAGGTGGTACAGTTAGAGCAAAGGAGTATTCCTCTGCACAACCTGAGTGGATGGCATTGGAATGAGCGATTTCAGGTTTGGGGCAGAAGGCCTTGTAATGAAAGTGGCACAATGACAATGAATATATATGGGTAATGTAGGAAGCTGGCTCTGTATATACTATACCAAAATGAGGTATAGTGTACACAGAGTCCAGTGGATACCCAGAGGCTTTACAGAGGCTTATGTGGATAATACTAATGCTCTCTTTTGTGGTAGTGTGGGCGAGCATTTAGGCTTATCAGAGGGCAATGCTAAGCATTTGTTGTACACACACAGGCAATAAATGATACACACACTCTGTGACTAAATCTGAGACCAATGATTTGTACAAATAATACTTTTAGTATATTTATTTTATAGAACCAAAGATACTTTGTTGCATGTAAATACGTTTTGCAATATCAATGCTTTTCAATGTAAAAAGTGGACAGTGCATTTTTTAACAATGCAATGCTATCCTATGGGAGGAAACACAATCAGCAATATGCAAGTAAGTAAACGATTTACGATATTGAGTTTCTGGATAAAGAATCAGTACCAGGTAAGATTCAGGTAAGTGACAAAACTGCACCACCAGCGGCACTGGGGCGGCCGGGTGCAGAGGTCAAACTCGGTATCTGGTGCAAATGTTATACAATGGAGAAAGGGGCAATTGAAGTAGTAATACTTACAGGTAAGTAGCATGGTTTGGTAACCCAGTCTCTGAGGGATAAGGTAAGCATGGGGTGGGCGCAAGGCAGCACCAAAGTTACACCTCCAGCGGCACTGGGGCGGCCGGGTGCAGAGTGCCAACACAGCATCGGGTGCCCAATGCAAACCAATGAGGAATCTCGAAGTCTGAAAAAGGCTGCAGGCTCAGCCCAGGAGGTCGATCGAAGGAGAATGACAGCTGCACAGGTAATTTGGGATGTGCTGGAGCGTCGGGACACCTTCGGTTGATCTCCCCAAGGCCCAGGGGCTTGAGGTACAGGGGTGTCCTTTGGCGTCGGAAAACAGCTTACAGGTGCAAGTCGTGGTTGGGGAGTGTCGTTGTGCAGAGGCTGCAGGCTTTGGCGTGGAGTCCAGCAGGGGTCAGCCCATGGTGGACTCTTGCTCAGAAATGCTGGGGAACCTTTGCTGGACCGGTGGGCCACTGGGACTCGGGTCATGGGCGTCAGGTGCAGAGGTAGTGGGTTTCGCGGTTCCACAGGCAGAGCTTTGGTCTTTGAAAGTTGTTTTTCTTTTGTACAGGTCCACTGTCCACGAGAGATTAGGAGTCTTTATGGAAGGCAGGCAGTCCACCCAGGGTTTTGGAGGTCGCTGGTCTGCAGGACGAGTCATGGAAGCTTGCAAAGTTCGAAGTTCGCAGACAGGGTGGCAGGGCTGGGACTAAGTCAGTGGCTGGAGCTTCTTGTTGTGCAGGGATCAGCTCTTCTTTGTCATTTTCTTCGTAGGTCGTCGGTAATCTGAGGATTAGGGTTCAGGGGTGCCCCTAAATACTAACTTTAGGGGCGTTCCAGGGGCCAGAAGATGGTAGACAATGGGCTACTTACCTTTAGGGTGCCAACACCCTTTGTATGTCCACTCTCTCTGGGGAGGGGCATATCCCTAACCCTATTGGCTAGAATCCTCCAAAACAATATGGAGGATTCTGAAAGGAGAGGGTTCACTCAGCTTAGGGCACCTTAGGGGTGGCCCTGGCTGACAGGGGACACATCTCTCTTGCTTACAAATTTTTCCGCTGACCTTGCTGCTAAAAATGGGGCTTGGTCAGGGGGGCGGGCAGTTCCACTAGCTGGAGAGGCCCTGGTCAGCATAACAAAGGACACAAAGCCTTTGGCGCTCACTTGCTTTCTATGCTGTTCCTGCTTGGGGGTAGGTGTGAAGCACCTCCACCAGGAGCAGGGTTTGTTTCTGACCCACAAGAGCAAAAGGCTCCCACCTCACAGGATCAGAAACATGTCTAGAGGTAGCAGGATGGTGGGGACCAGTCAGGCACACTAGCGGGTTGGTAGGATTTCAGGGGGCACCTCTGAAGTGCCCTCTGGGTGCATTTCTTAATACAGCCAACACTGACATCAGTGTGGGTTTATCAAGCTGAGATGTTTGGTACCAAACATCTTGGATTCAGTGAATCCATCATGGAGCTATGAAACTCAAAGTGACAAGCTCCCAGCTCATGTACTCAGTATGGCTTCACTCTGCACTTATAATGTCTAAGAATTAACTTAGACACTATATGGGCATATCTACTCATTCCGTTATGCCCTCAAATGAGGTATAGTGAACCCTGCCTTTGGGCTGTAAGGCCTGTTGTAGGGGTGACTTACGTCTGCCTCTTGCAGCGCTGGTAGGCCTGGAACACAAGGATGTGTGCCAGGTTGACTCTTCACTTTTAACTGCACCAACACATGCAGACTGCTGAGGCAGTATGCCTGTGTTTGGTGAGGGGTCTCTTAGGGTGGCATAATACATGCTGCAGCCCTTAGAGACCCTCTCTGGCCACAAGGCCCTTGGCACCATTGATACCTTTTACAAGGGACTTAAATGTGAACCAGAGGTGTGCCAATTGTGGAAATAAAGGTAACGTTTTGAGAAAGAACACAGGCACTGGTAACTGGTTAGCAGGAACCCAGTGCATACTCAGTCAAAGATGCATCAGAGTCAGGCAAAAAGTGGGTGGTAACAATGCCAAAAAGGGTACTTTCCTACAAGTAATACACATTAAAGCATATGCAGGGAGGGAAGGCAGGTTGGACTCCCTACGGACTTGAGAGGTGATGGCAATATCAAGCCCCAAAGGTACCAGGAAACGCCCAGAAACACCACACAGGGAAATGAAGGTAAAAGCAGCTGTAGTGATGAAACCAATGCATAGAGCGCAAGAACGTAATGGAGGAAAGGTGGTAAGGTACCAATAGATCAGGATTTTTTGTGTTATTCAGACAGAATCGAATAGTCGTGCACCTGTGTCTTTTTCCATGTATGGCTGTCAACGAAATCCTGACAGTACCCCTCTGCACCCCCCACCATAACATTGTTTACCCCTCCTGTTCTTTCCTTGGCTTTTGGGTATGTCTTGCATAAAGGCATGACTAATCTGGGGTCATATACCAAAGCTCCTGGTTTCCACGACGTCTGCAAAGCAATATACCCTTTCCAAGCTATAAGATATTGGAAGTTATTTCGGTGTGTCCTGGAGTCTAAATCCTCTGAACCTCATATTCATGTGATCCATTTACCAGAAATGGTGGTGGGGCCTTAGAAGGTACTGGTAAAGTAACCTTTACTTGAGATATATGTTCTAAAGGATGAATTTGTCATCTATTAAGTAAGGCCAGATATAAGGCAGAAGCCCCCCCACCGCCCCACTGTGTGGTCTGAAAAGAGCCCCCAAATTGGAATTAACACTTGGGATGGGAGCCTGCAATGGAGAGGCCATTTATTGAGAGTTATACTTTATCCTCTATATTGTAATTTGGACTGGTCTCTTATGAGATTCAAAAATCTTTTGTAGTCTGGGTTTGCCTTGTTCAAATGTGAAATAGCTGATCTGTGAGTCTGAAGATGCTTTTTAAGTGATGCTGCAATAAAGGATACTGTAGTATTTGATAATGAGGAAGGCCATAACCCTGGAAGGAACCCATAAGTGCAAAAGAAAAGCATATAACCAAAGGAGCTATGTAGAGAGTTATTACAGGCCAGTTCAGATTTGTCTTTGTATAAGCAAACAGTTTATTAATATTAACCTGAAATTAAAAACCAGCTCTCATCATTCTTTGATTTTAAAACTTCCTCTGTGCCTCCTTAATCTATTGAAAAAAATCTTCCTCACTCAGACCACCAGTTTGTACTGCCAAGATAGTAAACCTCTATCAAGACCTTCTTCTTTGGCTGCTGGACGAGAGCGGGTTGTTCAAGTTTCCCATACCTTTAACCTGGACCAGAGCAGATCTCGTAGTGAAACCTAGAGCAAAACTGTATCCATTGGGCATGAATAACGTTGCTGCACCTCATGGATTTTACGAACCTGAGATTTTCCTGATTAGTCCAGACAGTTACTTAATGTTTAGCCCATTCCAGATAGTGGTGCCATTGACTAAATGCCTCCTTAATGTTCATCTAATCCTGGTCATAGATAAAGTAGTTTCACTCAATGGTGGAGAGCGTTCTTGAGAAAAAGGCAATAGGATGTAACTCTTCTGCCATCAGATATCTCCGGGACAGGATGGCTCCAATGGCATTAGTGAAAGCATCAATCTCTACTATGAATGGGAGTTCATTATCAAGTTACCATAGTATGGGTGCTGATGTAAACAGTTCCTTTAATTGCTGAAATGTTTCTTCTTGTTCATATCCCCAAATGAACTTGACCCCTGCTTTTTTGAGGTGGTTGATGGACAATACAATCTCTGAGAAATTAGGAATGTCTATAAAAACTGGCAAAGGCCAAGAATGTTTGAATCTCTTTTACAGTATTGTCTGCAGCTTGGTCCAGAACTTCCTTGTCCTTTTGGGGGATCAATCTGAATGCCTTGTTCAGAGATCACAAAGCCCACAAAACTGACTTTAGATTCCTCAAATTCCTCTAAGTTTACATACAGCAAGTGCTTCTGGAGTGAAAAAAAAACTTTCTTGACATTCTTCTATAAAATTAAAAGATGATTGCAATAAATTGCTACATATTGTTCCAGAATAACCATAAAAATGTCATTTACTGAATGTTGGTGTGTAGCCTGGGCGTTACATAGACCTAAAGGCATGACCAAACACTCAAAATAGCCATACCTGGTGTTAAAGATGATCTTCCATTCATTGCAATCACTGATCTGTGCCAGATTATATAACCCCTGCAAATCCAACTTAATGAAATTCCTGGCAGATATGATTTGATTTGTTTACACTGAAATCAAAGGTAAAGGATATCCCTTGCGAACACTGATGTTGTTGAGTTCACTGTAATCAATACAAAGACTGAGTCCCATTTGAATCAATAACAAACAAGATGGGTGCTCCAGCAGGAAATGTTGAAACCTGATTAACCCTTTCTTTAGGTTTTCATCAAGATATTCCTTAAGTATTGATAGTGATCTTCCTTGACAGTCAAAAGATTCATCCTTCAATGGAGAACTACTGCCCCAGGAACAAAATCAATGGGATAATAACACTCCCTATGAGGGGACAGAGAGTCAGCTTGAGCTTAATAAATACATCAGCAAAGTCTTCATACACCCCTAGAATGGCAGATAATGATAGATCCTACTGTTGCAATGCCATGCATGTGAGAGTCTGCTGAATCAGATGACCTTTCAAAAAACACTTTTTGTGACAGTGTTTTGAGGAGAATTCAATTACATGAGTCTTCCAGTAAATAGTGGGATTATGAAATTGCATCCAGGAGGTTCCCAGCACAATGGAAAAAAGATGGATGGTCAATCAAATTGAAAGTCACAACTTTAACTTGCCCTTCAGAAATGACCATTAGAAGAATGGTAAAGTAGCTTATTAGATGTCTCCAGAGGTTGAGTTTCCCAACTATGACTTGAATAGGTTCTGAGCAGCTCTTTTTCTATACCAGTATTTCTGACATCTTCTGGAATGTATAATCCATGAAACAACTAGATGCTCCACAGTTGATTAGAGCCAAAATGGCACACTGCCTGTTTGGCATCATAACTTCAACTAGTAATTAATAATGCACCATTAAAGATGTAAACTCTTGACACCGAACGGCCTATCCAGGTTTAGCAATTCAGGAACAGGCTGCAGCTTTCCTGCAACTGGGTACAGTGTCTTACAAAATTCCCCTGTTTTCCACAATAGGGAAAACTGGTCTTCACGAATGTGATCCATTTATTCTTTTTAAATACTCAATCTACATAGGTTCTTCTAATTTTCCTTCCATTAATGGGGGAATTTCTGTTTCTTTGAGAGGGGGTGGATGAATCCACTCTCTTCTTTTATTCTTCCAATGTCATTGCTGGGCTTCAATCTGAAGTGTCAGTTCAGTTCAGTTCAAGCTTCAATCATAGTGTGTGGGTTTACCACTAGTGACAAAGCATCTTTCAGGTCTCCCCGCAAGCCATTGTACAACTCTGCTGCGGTGGCTTTGTCAATCAACCAAGTCTCTGCTTTAATTGATAGAAATTGGTCACATATGAAATAATATCTCGAGTTCCCCGCTTCAACATCAGCAGATTAACCTAAGCACACTGCAACATCTGTTTCCTGGAAAAGATACTGGAGAATTGTTGAAGAAAGTCGGAATAATGCCTTATTAATTGGCTGTCCCCATTAATTAAGGATGTGACCCAGGCTAATGCATCTTGACAAAAGTGGAGAACGATAAATATAATCTTCTGGACTCAGATGAAAAAACAGAAATCTCTCCATAATGACTTTCTGAGCGGTAGTATGGTTAGAGCTTCTCCCGGGTCAGTTCGAAACAGGGAAAGAAGGGTACAGAGGTAAGGGAAGGTGAGAAAGAGAACACACAACACCAGAACTGGTATATCACAGCAGAATCCCTTTGCATGGCCCGAGTGAATGGAGTTAGATTGAGTGATTTCAGGGTCAGGGCAAAGGCTTTGTAATAACAAGTGGCACAATGAAAATTAATACATATGCGTAGCACACATGAAACCATACACAAGGAGGTAAGACAGTTTGTACTCACTGGGTACTTCAGAGAAGAATGCAGCATTGAGCCCCGACTGCACCATGAAACACACAGAGTCCCAGAAGCACCTGAAGGACTGTCAGGCAAAAGCAGCTGGAGCCAATTCACCCAAAGTTCTTGTTGCACAGGACTTTAATTGAGGAAAGGCAAAAATAGACCAGGTGTAAACATGAGCGGGGGAAGGGAACAAAACAGCAAATGTAAAAGGATGCAATTTGGTCACAAGCTAAGTGAGAACGGGAGCCAAACAACAAGCAGAAAGTTGGCAGGCACCATCTTACTAGTTTGCAGCCCTTTTGTAGGAACGCGGGGCTACTGTACTCAATCTACTAGCCCCAACTTGGAACGGTCTGTTCTTGAACCGCTGTCTCTTCATATGAGCCAGCCACCAAGAGCTGGTCCTCCACAGTGTCCAATTCCTCCCTGTATGTTTCTCAGACAGAATCAAACAATCTTGCACTGTAATTCCTTTTCCGATAGTTTCTTTTCATGTATGTCCCATGATGAAATCCAGACAGAGTTCGAATAACTCCCAAAAGCTCTAGTGTCTCTAAAATCCTCCTACTCTTTGAGTAGGTTTATGTGGTATAGTTGTAGAGAGGTATTAAGTGGTGCCGAGCTAAACAACAAATGAGGCTTACTTTCTTTGTCATTTCTTATGGACTGTGCCATTTAGCTAGAAGTATATTTTCAGTAGTTGGTAGCAAAATTATGGCCTCATCCCCTACTTCCAGAGTTTGGATGCCGGCTCCTCGATTGTAATAATATTTCTGTGACTCTTGAGTTATGTGTAGGTGTTCAGTTGCTACTTTCCTAATGGCATGTAACATATCATTCAGGGCTAGAACATAGTACAGAATGAGGTACAAAGTTGGGCTGTAGTTCTGTCTGACTATGAAAAGTCATATCTAGGATGGATTAGAGCAGCCTCCTGTGCAGGAGTTCAAACGGACTAAAACCTTTCAATGCTTTAGGTGTACTTTATAAAGGTTATACCATCTGGGGTAAAGCCTTAACCCAATCTCTCCCCTCTGGACTGACAGCTTGACACAACATCTGTTTTATGGTTTTATTGAATCACTCCAATAGGTCATCAGCCTGTGGATGATATACTGAATTTTAATATGATGGCTCATTTTCTAGTTCTGTTCACACATCTTAAGCCATATCTGGAATGAAGAGGGCTGCCTCCCAAAAAGAAGTTTAAAGGGGCTGGAACATGTCAAACCTTGTGGTGTACTTTGTAAGGCGAATAAAGTCAGGGGTGAAACCTTATCCCAATCTCTCCCATCTGGGCCGACAGCTTTACACAAAAGCTGGTCAATAGTCTTATTGAACTAGTCCACCAGGCTGTCTGTCTGTGGATGGTATTCTGAGGTTTCAATACGATGGGTCTGAAACCTTTTACTCAGTAATGTCTGGAGTTGAAACTAGTTTGTCCCTTGATCAGTTAGAATCTCTTCTGGAATTACTCCTCTCTTGAAAAAAATATAGGAACATCACATAGGCAAGTTGCAGTGATACCTCGTTGGGGAAAAACTTCAGGATACTTTGTGTCCTAATAACATGAATGTATTTATGTTTCCTTCCAGATGATTCTAGAGGTCTGATCATGTCCATGGTTATCCTCGGAAAGGGCACATTTATAATCAAATAGGAAAGTAAATTGACTTTGGTAACATAACCTGGATTCTACAATAGGCAATCAGGACAGGTTTTACAGTAATTGTAGCCATCTGTATAAATTGCAGGCCAAAAAAGCAGTCGACAATAATTGGTTCAATTTTGTCTAAACCCTGATGTTCTCCCATATAGTGAAAGTGGACTCATTGCAGCATGGCCTACCTGAAGGGTTTGGGCACCAAAATCTCTTTTTGTGGTGGTCATCTGGCTTGCGCTGTTTCCCAATACACCAGGGCATTTTCCCATTAAGACAAGGAGCAGGTCGGGGGGGGAGTTGGTTTCTCCCTGTTTCCTGGCTCTTTCTAATACATATTGAGGAGAAGGATACTATGTTTGTTGTTGTCTAAAAGGTGGTCTAGTACCTACATTTGAGTCTACGGGTTCTGGTCAGCTTGTGCAATGATCATAGGGCTTTGCACTGTTTTTCTTGCTGCTTCTTGATGCCTTCATTTAGGGGTTACCTGTTCTATATCTTTGGTATATAAAGGGGCCACCTGGAGGTTTTGAAGCAACAAGATTTACAACAAGTGAGTGTAGGAAACTGGGTTTTTGTAGCAGTACCCTCCACTTTTTGCCTGGTAATTGATGCAACTTTGACTGAAGTGCACTGGGTTCCTGCTAACCAGTTCCCCAGTGCCAGTGTTCTTTCCCCCAAAACTGTACAATTGCTTCCCCCAATTGACAAAACCTCTAGCATCCTTTGTTAGTCCCTAGTAAATGGTATCCTGGTGCCTAGGGCCTGAGTTACTACAGAGGGTCCCTAAGGGCTGCAACACAAATTGTGCCACCCTAAGGGACCCCTCACCAAGCACATGCAAGACTGCCATTTCAGGCTGCCTGTTTTGGTGCAGACAAAAGTGAAAACATGACATGTCACACATCCCTGTGTGCCATGTCCCTAATACTGCATGTAATATTTGTAAGTCACCCCTACAGCAGGCCCGATAGCCCTAAGGCAGGGTTCTGAATATTACATGTGAGGGCATACCTGCATGAACAGATATGCCCCTGTGGTGGTCAGTCCAATACTGCCAGTACAAATGACCAGGGAGGCCATATTAAAAACATGTGCTAGAGCTGGACACTGGTGAAAACGAGTTCCTTAGCTACACGATGGCTTCACTGAAAATAGGGATGTTTGGTATCAAACATCTCATATTGGTAAACCCACACTGATGCCAGTGTTGGATTTATCAATACATGCACCCAGAAGACACCTTAGAGGTGCTCCCTGAAAACCTAGCAGCCTCTGCTATACTTGCTGACTAGTTTCTGCCAGCCTGCTACCCGAGATGCTGTTCTGACCTCCTATGGTGAGATCCTTTGCTCTCCGTAAATCCAGAAGAAAAGCCTGTCCGTGAGGAGAGTGTAATAGCCCCTTCCACAGGAGGACCTGCTGATTAGCCTCCCTGTGCTGGCAAGCTTCAAAGAGCTGCCACCTTTGGAATGCGAATCTGGATCCCATCACAGGAGAGGAAGCCACCCCCCTGTCCAGAGCCCCCTTGGCACCTGGACAGGCGGAATAATTAGCTAGGCATGCCACCTTCAGGCTAGCATCATCACTAAGGCGGGCTACAAAGAGGGGGACATAATTTTCCAGAAGTAGCCATCTTTGTGATGGCATACTTAGGAATTCTGGGACAGAGTTATGCCCACTTCCCACAGGAGGTGGTCATATAGGGGGCGTAGTGACCCCAAAGGTCAGTAACTCATTGGCAACTACCGTACAATCCCCTAATGCCCCTAAATTCAGTATTTAGGGCAGCCCCTGGCACCAGAGAAGCAGATCCTGATGACCTAAGAAGAGAGAAGACACAGAAGAGCCGCAAAAGCAAAGAAGAGAGAAGCAGCTGACCTGGTACCAACCCTGCTGGCCTGTCTGCATCCCTCGTCGAAAACTGCACCAAAGTAAACTCTTCCTGCAGCTGCTGACTCTAGAAACTTGGGAGGAGTGCCTGCCTTCGAAAAATACTTACGAACTCCAGTGAACAGCGGACCTGTTCTAAAGAAAACCCAAAAGAGAAGACTGAGGCCTCCAGAACTGCCAAATCAAGACACCCGAAGCAACCACTGCACCCGTTGCCTCCGGCCCGAGTTGAATTGGGCCACCAGTGTCAACAAGGTCCCCCAGAGCTCTAGTCCATTGTGGTTTCACTCCTCCTGGACTCCCCAAAATTGCCTGCAGCCTCTGCACGATGACCCCCTCTACAGCAACTGCTCTAGTAAGGAAAAACATGATGCCTAAGGGCACCTCTGCAACTGTCGCCCTGGGCCTTAGAGAAGAGGACCAAAGGTGCCCCACTCCCCATCCCCGAGCATCGTAAGGCCTGAGCCAACTTGCTGGTTCAGCCCGACTGGCCAGAGCCTGCAGCCTCTTTTCGTAGTGACAGATCTCCATTGAAATACATTCAGCACCCGACGCTGTTTTGCACCCTGCACCCCTTGTGACGCTGGTGGTGTACTGCTGGTGCTGCCTTGGACCTTGCCCACCACCCAACTTAACTCCTGGAGATTGGTCTTGTAAGTCGCTGTACTATACCTGTTTGCAGAACTTGTCCTTCCTTCAATAGGATAACATTGCAGAACTCAGAAATTTTAAAGTGAAAAGAATTTATACTTGAACTATTTTTCTCTGATGCCTAAACATTATAAAGGTACTTGGTATTTTTATAAATTGGTGTGAATCTCCTTCTTAAGTCGTGTGTATTTGCAAAAGTCTTGCATTCCTCTGTGTTAAGCCTAAGGCTGCTCGACCACACTACTCCCTAATAGAGCTCCTCGGGATTGCATAGCAAGCCCCTGTCCATTCATAAGGGAACCCCTGGACTCTTTACATGGTATATCAGATTTTTGATTTATCACATAAAGAGCCAGCTTCCTACAGTGAGGTATCTTTCTATCCAAAACACCAGTTCAGATAGGTTTGGTAATATCTGAGCCCTTAAAGGAATCCTATGTCTATCAACATTTAAAAATACAAAAAGAGGGTGGGAGTACACTGCCTCCTATCCCAGCACTCAGTTCGCCCCAATGCATCATGGTAAATGCAGTGCATGATAACACTTACTTCAGTGACAGTCTTTAGTTTTTCAACTTTGGTGCGGCACGTGCTGCGTATCGCTAGACACCTGTTTCAGGATAGTTGTTCTTCTTCAGTAGAGAGCAACACATAGTTTTGGGGGTGCTGGGAAGGCTGCCCAAAGTCTTCTCGGGTCTGTGTACCACTCACTGCGCGCAGGTGCATCAACCAGAGCTTGTCAGCTCATTAGCTCAATTGAAGCTTTTCAAATAAAAAGAGGGTGGGAGCACACATCCTAGCACTCAGTGTTCCCAATGCATCATGGTAAATGCAGTGCATGATAACACTTACTTCAGTGACAGTCTTTAGTTTTTCACCCTTGGTGCGGCACGTGCTGCGTATCGCTAGACACCTGTTTCATGATAGTTGTCCTTCAGTAGAGAGCAACACATAGTTTTGGGGGTGCTGGGAAGCCTGCCCAAAGTCTTCTCGGGTCTGTGTACCACTCACTGCGCGCAGGTGCATCAACCAGAGCTTGTCAGCTCATTAGCTCAATTGAAGCTTTTCAAATAAAAAGAGGGTGGGAGCACACATCCTAGCACTCAGTGTTCCCAATGCATCATGGTAAATGCAGTGCATGATAACACTTACTTCAGTGATAGTATTTCATTTTTCACCCTTTTTGGTGCAGCAACTGCTGTGCATCTCTAGATGCACCTGTGCCCAGTGAGTGGTACAGAGACCTGAGAAGACTTTGGGCTGCATTTTTCATGTGTTGCTCTCTACTGAAGAAGGACAACTATCCTGAAACCCGTGTCATACGGTCATTGAGGACCCTTGCCTTAAGAGAAAAAAAGGCATAGTTGCTCTTTCACCTCCCCCAGTTCCCTCCCACTGGACACCCCCCCAACAGCCTGGAGTGAGAGAGAGGAGCAATCAAGAGTCTATTCTGGCCCTCAGTTGCTTACCCCTGAGGGCATTGTCTCTTTGCTTTATGCAGGTAAAGGACCACTTCCTTTCTCTTCCATCGAACAGACATGGGATTGGCTCTTTGTGAGGGAAACCATACCCTAGGTTACTCAGAATATACTGATTGGGTAACTTGCTTTGTTTCCTTTGGTAAACACTGTCCCCTTTTACAGGGAAACTCTACCCTTCACCCAGCTCTTCAGAAGAATATGGCAGCTGGCATTCTATGGAGGTAATTACCCATTTCCATCTCTGCCACACATCGGTGCCGAATGAGCAGCTCTGCAGAGTCCCAGCACCTTCTTCATCATGTGATGTCACATATGCCTGCATCAGACGCATGTAAGGAACAGCTATGTGGCACCCTGTTAAGTGTTGATTGCTTGGAGGTTTGTAGCTGAGGTTAATCTAAGGGAAGTAAAGATGCACTGTTGTCTGGATCCCTAATGCTGATTTTTTTTGTCACAGGGGAACACGAATCCTGCATCTGCACCATGACACAGGCCTGTCTCACGGATTGCAGTCTTGTTGGACTGGGAGGGGCACCCAAAGTGCTACCCTCATAGTGGTGGAAGGCTACCGCCTTCACCAAGAGTTAAGCAGCACAAAAGTGGTGGCAGCATGCAGTGTAATGGTTAGTAGTAGTGAACAGGTCCTTTTTACCCTGTGTCACTGGAGCGAGGCCTAAAGGCTCACTCACATTTTTGAAAGTTCCTCTGTTGTGTGCTTAACTCAGTATAAATAGGAGGGGTGACATTTTCACCCCAAAACCAGTTGCACAGCCAGAAGTGTAAATACACGACGTTTTGAAATTAATCAGTTAATCACCAAATTATCAATCCTTTAAATCCTCTTAGAATGCTTGACCAAGCTTGATCCACACTGGAGTATTATGCAAGTTTCCAAATTTCTTGTGCTCCTGATGTGACCATCCGGACCTCTATCAATAACACGACCAACGCATAATTCATCCCAGGCATGTTCTTTAATAAAACCCAATGCATTTCGGACTACATAAGTCCTTCTTCAGGGGTAACTACAAGGTAAAACATTATACAATTACAGATCAGCTTATACATAACCAAAGTGCATGTTCAATATAAACAAAACTGCTCAAAACCGCTATAGTTACTAAAAGTGCTACTGTACATTAACATGAGGTTACTCCTTGTTTTTAATGTCAGACAAAAACATAATGCCTCACCCTTCAACCCGTGAAACTTCATGACTCATGTTTGAACCCGCTCTCAACTTACACTTTTGTAATTCACCCACCTTAAACACGCTCAGGAGCCATATATCCCATCTACCGCGTTTCCCTTCTAGCACCCAGACACGTTACCTGACACTGTTTGTCATTCTATGGCGTATCTGCCTAGCACCCCAATCAACTATATGGAACACTCCAGTCCCTCTTAACACATCGTGGTTGAACCCCCTGTTGTTAACTCTCGAGTCTCCCAACAACTGCACATACCTGCCAGGATGATTTTTAACCGCTCAGTATTCCCATCACGTTTGAAAGAAGTGTAACCTCCCCACAGTGCTGCTCGTTTTAAATCCAAACACGCTAATTGGAATCACTCCGCATGTGTTCATAGTTTGATCAGTCACCTGATCTAACCCCTCCTACCTGAAACTACCACGAACCCACAACAACTCCAACTCCATGATGCATGAATTTGTATTCTTCCAATTGTGTGCAAAAAAGACGGACATATCGCAAACAGACACAAAGATTCATTTAAAAGCTATAAGACTATCATGAATTGTTTGACATATCACTTAGCACATGCGGTAATACAACAAATGAAAATGCCACCTCGTATTAAATTGTCGTAATGATAACCCCAAAACAAATTTAAAGAACAAGATCTTAACGCCATTAGTGTGGATAATGTCAAAAGAAACCATATAATCGACTTTAGTCCATCTTAATGCTGGTGCTACCCCATGTCGGGCAATGAATCATGTGAATATTGAGAGAGCTGGGATGCACACCATTATTTCTCAGTTTGTTCATTTCCAGAAATCATCAAAGAATGCGTGCATGCTGGTGTGTGCCTTGCCTGGTGGCACATAAATAGTTAGTATAAATAGGAGGGTGACATTTTCACCCCAAAACCAGTTGCACAGCCAGAAGTGTAAATACACGACGTTTTGAAATTAATCCGTTAATCACCAAATTATCAATCCTTTAAATCCTCTTAGAATGCTTGACCAAGCTTGATCATATGATAGAGGTCCGGATGGTCACATCAGGAGCACAAGAAATTTGGAAACTTGCATAATACTCCAGTGTGGATCAAGCTTGGTCAAGCATTCTAAGAGGATTTAAAGGAGTGATAATTTGGTGATTAACGGATTAATTTCAAAACGTCGTGTATTTACACTTCTGGCTGTGCAACTGGTTTTGGGGTGAAAATGTCACCCTCCTATTTATACTAACTATTTATGTGCCACCAGGGCAAGGCACACACCAGCATGCACGCATTCTTTGATGATTTCTGGAAACGAACAAACTGAGAAAATAATGGTGTGCATCCCAGCTCTCTCTAATATTCACATGATTCATTGCCCGACATGGGGTAGCACCCAGCATTAAGATGGACTAAAGTCGATTATATGGTTTCTTTTGACATTATCCACACTAATGGCGTTAAGATCTTGTTCTTTTAAATTTGTTTTGGGGGTTATCGTTACGACAATTTAATACGAGGTGGCATTTTCATTTGTTGTATTACCGCATGTGCTAAGTGATATGTCAAACAATTCATGATATTCTTATAGCTTTTAAATGAATCTTTGTGTCTGTTTACGATATGTCCGTCTTTTTTTGCACACACAATTGGGAGACTACAAATTCATGCATCATGGGAGTTGGAGTTGTTGTGGGTTCGTGGGTAGTTTCAAGGTAGGAGGGGTTAGATCAGGTGACTGATCAAACTATGAACACATGCAGGAGTGATTCCAATTAGCGTGTTTGGATTTAAAAACGGAGCAGCACTGTGGGGGAGGTTACACTTCTTTCAAACGTGATGGGAATACGGAGCGGTTAAAAATCATCCTGGCAGGTATGTGCAGTTGTTGGGAGACTCGAGAGTTAACAACAGGGGGTTCAACCACGATGTGTTAAGAGGGACTGGGGTGTTCCATATAGTTGATTGGGGTGCTAGGCAGATACGCCATAGAATGACAAACAGTGTCAGGTAACGTGTCTGGGTGCGAGAAGGGGAAACGCGGTAGATGGGATATATGGCTCCCGAGCGTGTTTAAGGTGGGTGAATTACAAAAAGTGTAAGTTGAGAGCGGGTTCAAACATGAGTCATGAAGTTTCACGGGGTTGAAGGGTGAGGCATTATGTTTTTGTCTGACATTAAAAACAAGGAGTAACCTCATGTTAATGTACAGTAGCACTTTTAGTAACTATAGCGGTTTTGAGCAGTTTTGTTTATATTGAACATGCACTTTTGGTTATGTATAAGCTGATCTGTAATTGTATAATGTTTTACCTTGTAGTTACCCCTGAAGCAGGACTTATGTAGTCCGAAATGCATTGGGTTTTATTAAAGAACATGCCTGGGATGAATTATGCGTTGGTCGTGTTATTGATAGAGGTCCGGATGGTCATATCAGGAGCACAAGAAATTTGGAAACTTGCATAATACTCCAATGTGGATCAAGCATGGTCAAGCATTCTAAGAGGATTTAAAGGATTGATAATTTGGTGATTAACGGATTAATTTCAAAACGTCGTGTATTTACACTTCTGGCTGTGCAACTGGTTTTGGGGTGAAAATGTCACTCCTCCTATTTATACTAACTATTTATGTGCCACCAGGGCAAGGCACACACCAGCATGCACGCATTCTTTGATGATTTCTGGAAACGAACAAACTGAGAAAATAATGGTGTGCATCCCAGCTCTCTCTAATATTCACATGTGTGCTTAACTCACCCATGCCCTACATCAGGTAGATGTGGAGTGCTGCTCAGTGTAGGAGTAGTGACTCTTTGCTGGATGTATGTGTGCCTGGGAAAGGTAGAGTACAGAGGTGGAGCAGTGCTGTGCAATATATGTGTGGTTATTGCATGTACTGTGTGTATGTATGCCTGCTAGGAATACATTACATGAGAGATGTAGTTCTGTGCAGTGTGTGCGCACTTAAAGCATGTGATGGGTATATTTGTGCTTGCGTGAGGTATGATACATGAAGGGTGAAGTGTTGTGCAGCGCACACATGGTGAAGATGTATGCTGGAAGTGTGTGTGGTTTTGAAAATAGCTCACCCTGGTAAAATGCAGGAAAGCTACAGTAATGAACAGTGCACCCTGACTGAATGTGTGTGCTTAATGTATGTGTGTCTATAATGGCACAGTTCATGGAGGTAACAGTGCTGGACAATAAATGTGCTGTGAAGTACACAGAGTGCAAATATGCCTGCAATGCTATGTTACATGGAGGACCTTGGGTTCCATTCTGGGAAGCATAGCCTGCCTGGTGAAGACATGAGTAGAGGAATCCCCCAGCCAGATTTGTGTATTGCATTACTGTGAGCTGGGTGGGATACACACTGGAGGTAGGGAGGAAGATACTACCCCTTGACACTTCAAAAGGGTGCTCTTTGTTTCAATGATAGATCACAAGGAAGGGGCCTAGACACATCTCAGGAAGGAGATGGGGCTGATAAGGGTATCAAAGTGTAGGGCTGGGAGCTAGGGATTTGCACTGTGATGTAGATATCACTGTGGCTGACATCCAGGTGTGAACTCTGGTCACTCCCATGAACTATGTTGTGGGTCTATCAACTACTGAGTAGTTCCTGCTATGACAGAAAGCCTTTTACGAGGGAAGAAGAAAAGGAAAGAAGTACACTTCAAAGGAAGCAGAACCCCAACAGAAAACTTCAAAGACTCAGACCCTAAACCCCATTTGGTGTCTGGAAATGGACTATAAGAAGGGCAGGTTGAGACCCCAAAATCTGTCATCTGCCAAGCAGACAGATGGGCTATGTGATAAGGGGAAGGTTTGCAAGACTTCTGCCTGTGACTAGAACTGGGGACAAAGGTATGCTAGTCTCTCTGCTGGCTTAGAGGACATCATCCAGAGAAACCAAAATCACCTGCCATGTAGCAACAGTGCCTGCCTGTTTGCCAGGACCAGTGTGCTCTGTTAGGCAGAGGAGAGCATTGGGAGTTGCAAGGTCCAGTGGGGAGCGCTACTGAGAGGACTCTCTGAACGAGGTGTGAGGGAACAGCTGTGCACCGATACGGTTTTTGCCTATGTGCAAGAGTGAGCCAGCATCCCCCATATGCCAGGAGAGGGCCGCCGTGACCTGAACCATGTAGTGAGTGCTGTGTGGGAAGCGTCAGGCCCGCACAGTCTAGTTGCGGTGACCCCGTATGCCATAGGGTGCCACCATTGAACTATTTGTTGTCAGGGCATCAAGACTTGTGTCTGCCTTAGTCGGTGACACCGTATGCCAGGAGGGGCCGCCATGGTGAGGGCGAGTGCACCCAAGGAGTCAGTGCCTCAACTGGAAATACTGCAGCAACCCCTTATGCCTGTAGAAACATTGCCAGAGTTTTGTGTCATTACCAGGATGGAAAACTGCAGCTGGGACCGGCGGGTAAAGCCCGCGCACCAAGACCTGCACCTGACTGATCCCTCTGTGAGTAGGACGCCGCAAGAGACATCGCACCCTCGCTAGGCTCCAGTCGTGAGTCGCAGGATGGAACTCCCCTCTTTCTCTGCAACCCCCTTACTCCCTCAATGAGGGAAATGCGTGATTTAACTCTTTTTCATGGAGCGGAGCAGCTCTGATCACTGGGACAGGCCAGCAGTGCTGCTCGAGGAAGAGAGTCTGCGCCTGTCGGGGGCTGACCCGTGTACTGCGAGCAGCCCGACTTCATCGAACAGGACCAGGACATGTGAGCGACCATGGAGAAGGCACCACTGAAACGCTTCCATACCACCGGAACGGGTAACACTAGAACTGGGCCTGTGGGGCCCCAGGGGACTCGCTACAGATGGTGCTGTGGCACCATAGACACTTTTGACTAAATCCTAAAGAGTCAAAGGGGAACTCTTGAGTATGGCCTATAGGTGAGCATTACCTTGATGCGGCCACCAGTGAATGGGAAATAACCCCAACCACGTTATAAAGAAGAAGATGGGGCAGGGATTTGCCTGACAACTGCCATAGCCCTGACCTCAAGGTGATTGTGCTTTTGCTCATGTACGTCGTTATTGCTTTGAATACATAGAGAAATAAATAAAATACTTCTCTTTCTTATAAAAAAAATAAAAAATAAGTATTTGACTGTACATTGGCTTATTGTTAGTATTGTGTGCACTTTGAGTTTTGATTCATGTTCACTCACCTGTATCTACTCCCCCCACCCTGCCCCTGAGGGAGCCTTTGACTACTTGTCTACAACTACCATTGAGATTCAGATGCAGAACGGGTAGTTGGCCCATTTGTTCAGGATCCATAGTGGGTCAGGCCCCGGGACATCTGCTGTAAAAGGGCTCAAGCACCATGGTTGGGCCCAGTAACCCCTTAGTGCCCGGTGGCCCTCTAAAAGGCGTTCTAACAGGGTCAACCCAAAGGATATAGATGCAAGAAAAGTCTTGTCTACGGGCTGCTCCATTTCCCGATCCGGAACGGGTGACACATGCTTTCTGGGAGATCTTGAGCTTCTTTGCTTACACCAGCCAAAAAATAAATACAATGAGAGCAGACATTTTGGCCCCAATCAATGAAACAGAGAATGAAAATAAAGAATTATTTATAGATGCAAGAAGAACACAAAAGATGTTTAAAACCTCTTTCTACAGTATGGAATATATCTATTCTGCGTACCGAAACTGAACAAATTGACCCAAGGCCATATTAGCTAGGAGTGAAGCACATTTGTTTGGGGTATATCTGTATAATGGTAATCTTACAGAAATTAAATAATTATTTGCACAACAAAAGAAATACAGAAAAATAAAACAAAAAAGTAATAAAAGTAAAATTTACAAAAACCACCTTGGATTCGTGGACCTCTGTTTTCAACTTTATGTTACATGCATATATATTTATATAAACAGGACCCTGTATCTAAAGAGGTGTTATATTCCCCTACTTCTGTTTTTGAACTGTTTGTTATTGACTGTAAAGTTATGCCGGCTCCAAAGGGGCTAAAAAACCTCTAAAATGCTACAATAGAAAGAATTCAACAAAATCGAGGTGCTTTTTAAACACTGCATTTATTAAAGGCCTTATGAACTTTTCAGTTAGTTAACAACGTAATAAGTGGTGGCAAGGATGCCGAGTGGGCAGAAGCACTTGAAGGAGTGCGTGGTATCAATTATATCACAGAAGGTAGAGGTGACCCACACTGAAATGATATGATTCAGGGAAAGGATGATAAACTAAAGGAAGTGTGGTGGTTGCTGGCTTATTTATTTATTTATTTGTGAGTTTTATATAGCGCAAACTAGACCTGAAGGTATCAGAGCAATTTACAGTATAAGCACAGCAACAACAACATGAAGTACATCAAGAATAGATAAAATATATAGTAATGGTAAAAAGGGCAAACGGTATACAATGGGATATGTAGGCAAAGTAGCAGCAAGTGCCCGAGTTACATAAAGCGTAAATAAAAATATACATCAACATTATATAAAAGAACAATCCAATGGACAGAGGGATGTGAGGATGTAAAGTTCTGGGGTAGATATAGTAGGGAGTTGCAAGGGTAGGGAGAGTAGGTGCACAGTATTTCCCCAAAGTAGTGAATGAGCATGGCAACATAGCACTTAAGATCATGAAACTAGCCCTTTACAGAGTAAGCACAACAGCAGAAACTTAAGGTACATAGAGAGCAAATAAAAATAAGTGCACCAGTAAGAAAGGAGTAGACGAAATACAATGGGTTATGTAAGCAAGAAGCGGTCAAAACCAGAGTTACAGAAAGTGTGAGTGAAAGTACATAGCGACAATAAGTCAAAGAAGTATACGAATGAAAAAGTACATAAAAATTCTGAGGTAGTTGAGGAAGGGAGAGGTAAGGATGGGGAGAGTCAAAGCACAGTTTTCCCCGAGGTAGCTATGTATAGATTTACGTGAGGATTGCAGTGTAACATAAGTCCAGGATTCAGGCAAATTACAGAGTGGCAGGAGGCAGCGAACAGATGGAGGGAGGGGTCCAAGCAGAGAGCGGGGTGTGGTCAAGTCCTCAGTGAGAGAGGAATTTGTTGTAGAGAAAAAGTTTTGCTTCTCTCCTGAAGATGGATGTGGATGGGTTGCATCTGATCTCAGTAGGAAGAGAGTTCCAAATATTTGGGGCCATTCCAGAGAAGAAATGGTTGTAGGTTTTCTTTTCCTTGAATTTTTGTGGCTTGAGAAGTAAGGTGCTCGTACTTCTGGAGGATCTGTTTCCACCCGAAAGGGTCAGTTTTTGGGACAGGTAGGAAGGGGTGTTATGGGGCAGCGCTTTATGGGTCATGCAAACAATTTTGAAATACATCCTGGCATCGAATGGTAGCCAATTCAGAGCTTGAAGGTCGGGGTGATGTGATCACTCTTTTTGGAACCCGCGATGAGCCTGGCTGCCGCATTAAGTGTAGCGTTAAGGGGAGCAGGTAAAGTTTTCGGGAGGCCCACTAGGGTAGCGCTACCATAGTCTAGTTTTGAAAGCACAAGTGCATGAGTCGCAGATGTGAGGTATGCCTCGGAGAGGAAAAGTTTTAGTTGCCTAAGAATATGCAGGTGATGGTTAGCTCCTCTAGTGATGGCGCTGATGTGTTCTGCATGGCGAGGTCTTTGTATAGAGTAATACCAGGGGATTAGACGGAGTCAACAACATGTGGGGTGCAATTCAGGGTGGAGAGAAGGGGCACTATTCTTTGACTTAAGACTGACTTAGGCAGAAGGTGCTGACAGAAGGATTTTGCAACTATCACACTACAAGGCTGAAGTTATCTTGCGATGGAACTGTTGTCTGAAGAAGGGACAAGTTGAGGTGGAAGATGGATTTAGAACCAAACGTGTGTAAATATTACATGAGGAGCACATTCCGAGAGAAAGGTGTTAACCACTATCTCCGACCAGGCACTATGGTGACTGACAGCTGTGGCAGTTTGATTTTCTACAGAGGAGTTTTTATTTCTACCCCTCTAAGGAGACTGTCTACAGTGTGTCTTTTGCATTCATAATGTCAGGGATAAGTATAAAGGCTGCCTGTTGGATGTTTGGGTAGATGCAGTTTGTGAATGAAATTGCGAGTGTCCAGGTCCATTGGACCACATGTGTGTGCTGCACAAAATGGAGGTATCCTTTGAGCTGGGTTCATCTCGGACATCTTAGCCTGCACATACACTCTTGCTGTCAATGCAAAAGCGTTGACTGCATTAGCCTGTTGGACAAGGTACAGTCAATGAGGTTTAAAGAAAAATTTCAGATCATTCATACATTTTTCACAATAAAGAAAGATTCCTTCTTTGGGTTCCCAAGTTTCCCCATAAATGTAGTAGTGGTGCTTGGTGGTTGGTCCCTCATTTTTCCTCCCACCGAGGTCAGCATGTAGTCTTAGTTCCTCGAAAAAAAATGCAAGACAAGTATCATGTACTGTGCCTTATTATTTTGGGCCACAAGTATTTTGACTGGTGGTCAGTGACATGTAAATCATAAAATATAAACTCTTTTACGGCTCTCTGTAACCCCCTAACCTCCATTTCCCGTTTTGTGACAATCTCCCTTGGTAAAGTGAGCACAGAGAGCCTACAAACAGAGGTTAATAAACATCACACAAGGCAGAACAGGCTAAGAACAGAATGTTGCTCCAGTATTGGAAGAGCGTGCAAACATTTGAATGTGACAGGCCCTCTAGTTGGATTGAACAGCCCGCCTACACTATTAGAGTGGTATAAGTACTGGATGTTCTCTGGATTCTGAAACCACTTAAATCACTGCTCTATCCTATATAGTTCTGGAGATATCGCCAGTTGAAGCTGCTGTGAACTGTCCAGTGTCTAGGGGTGTCACACTGACTGGCCGTGAGTGTGCTGGTCCCTACAAAAACTGGACCATGACCAGCTGAATCTTAGTTAAAGGCACCTAAACTAACTTTTCAGGCAGTGTTTTGGGACGTGTAGTGGGAACTGTCCCTCTACACTCCATTGTCCTCAACTAAAAGACAGTGGGTTCAGTTTGAGCCCATAGCTTGACCGTGGACACCAGTGAGCGGACTGTATCCTTGAATTGACACCAGTGATCCGTCATTAGGTTGCCAGAATCTCGCAGGGATCACTCTAAGACTTTGTTTGAGAATTGGCATCTTGGTGTAAGTTTTTTGGTGCTAGCTATTTTTTCTATATACTGGACATTTACTCTTATTCTTTGAGGATCCTTTGGGTATGAAGTGCCTCCATCAAAGTTGAGATCACATAAGCTCATGTAAAATTGAGGCAATCTGAACACTTCTTAATTCATTCAAATCAGCTCAAATAATCATCACATAATAACCTTGGGTACACCGGATAGCTTTGCATATGAGTCTCAAGCATAAAAGAAATTAAAATCAAAGGAAAACTGGAGCCTTATTTAAGGGAGCTGTGTGGTTATTTCTCAGCAGCATGTGGTGCTAGTGTCTTCTCGTTTTCATTGGTTATATTCATTTCAAATGTACACTTTATAGACCTCTGAATAAAATCTATTGTTTACATTTCATAAATTAAATGTTTGACTGGACATTTATTTTATTGAGTGTTATATGTGGTGCCACACAGAATATGTGCTTAAAACCCCCTCCATCTTCTGCAGTAAGTCTTTTCTGTTCACTCTTGGTACCCTGAGACAAGTCCTTAGGCCAGGCGGAGGAACTGAAACCACAATAGTAGAAATCAGAGAAGACAACCACTTCGGTTGATGAGGGTGAACGTCAAATATAGATCCTACTTGATCTGTCACCAACATAAACAGTGGACCACAAAAGAGTTTGTTGAACCAATTGACAAAATACATGGTATTAGCAGAGCAGATTCAATTGTGTTAATATTTCTTAACTAATCACAGACAATTAATTAGATTTTTATTGTCATCAGTGAAACTTATCACATCCAGGATCCCAAAGAGATCGATGTTATCACCCCTAGTCTTCAGCATTTATGTGTGACTGCTGGCAGCAAGCATTTCTTAATCCCCTGTCCAATTCCAAATGTAAACTGAGAATATCATGCTAAAAACATTGTCTATCACTTGAAGCTCATATACCTGTGAATGAAAGAGAGCTTTCTCTTTGCCAATGGATCCAGACCAAAATCCTCAGAGCTGGTGCTCACTTAGGGCCAGATGTACGACCCATTTTTGCATGCGCAAACGGGTTAGCGACTAGTTTGCACAAGCAAAAACTAATAGGGCCATGTAAAAACCCTATTTAGTGAGTCGCAATTTATTTGCAACTCGCTAAATAGGATTTGTGACTCGCAATTAGGAAGGGGCGTTCCAAGGGCGTCCCTTCCTAATTGCGACTCGCTACCCTATGTAAGAATGTTTTGCGACCGCAATTGCGGTTGCAAAACACTTGCAATTTACCGCCCTCTTCAAGAGGGTGGTAATGCACTCGCAAATGGGAAGGGGTCCCCAGGGGTCTTCTTCCCCTTTGCAAATGCAGGGGAAAATATTTTTTAGGGGCAGGCAGTGGTCCCAGGGACCACTACCTGCCCTTCAAAAATGAAACAAAAACGTTAAATTTTTTTTTTTTTTAAATGCATTTCGTTTTCCTTTAAGGAAAACGGGCTGCATTTAAAAAAAAATTAAAAAACCTGCTTTATTGAAAAGCAGTCCCAGACATGGAGGTCTGCTGAGCCCAGCAGGCCACCATACCTGGGAGGACTAGCCTTTCCTAATGGGGCAGCAAATTGCGAGTGCCTCATTAATATTGATGAGGAATGCAATTTGCAACCCCATTGGGAATCGCAAACAGTGTCTCTAACACTGTTGTACTTGGCATTTAGCGACTCGCAAATTGTGACTCACAATTGAGCGCAATTTGCAAGTCGCTAAATGCCCCGGTCGTTCATCTGGCCCTTAGAGGACAACATAACTATAGAACTTGGAACCTCCCCAACACTGACACAAGCAGTTAAGCTTCGGGCATGGTTTAACGATAAGTGGTCATTGGGCAGCACATCACCAAGGAGATCAACTAAAAACGATTTCTTCCAGCAGGAGTCAGAATTTAGGGTTCTTCTTCCAGCAGGGCCTTCAGATGGAGTCTTCCCAGGTCCAGTAGTGTTCTGAGGAGGTGGTTTTTGTGGTGCCAGATTTATCTTGTGAGTTAGCCAGCACATTGCAGAACATCTACCTCCTACCATTTTATCACTGTCTACCCACCTCCTTTTGCAGCAGTTCCTCTTTGTCATACTGCAAATTTACCCAGGATCCTCCATTTCAAAATGGCAGGATCCAGCTGCAACCTGGCAGTCCTGTCTCTAGCTTTTTGGCCACCTGACAGGGAAAAACTTGTTTTCTATCCTACTGTGGCCAGAGCCTGACTGTGTAGGCAGGTCTTGGAGATGTATAGAAGAATCCTTCCATGGCGTCTCCAAGTCAAAAGCGATAGTGCTAAAGCTGGCCTTTGATTTGACAACTGTTCCTGTACACTCCTAGGTAGCAAATGCCCATTGGTCTGCAGTTATCACCGAATGGCATTTCCTGGACCCAGAAGCAAGCCATATTCCTCTGAGCCAGAGTTGTTAATTCTCCTAGCCAAGGATGTGTATTCTAGCTCTCTGGAGGTGTGATAGGAGGCAGAACTGGTTTTTCCTCCTGCAGTAATTGGAGACTAGCTGTCTAGTAGGGCTCTGGGAATGAATATGAGAAGCCCTCGCTGGCATTTTATTATTATTATTTTAGAAAATTATAAAGCGCACAGCTACCCCCAGCAAGGGTGTCCCGGCGCTAAGACAGGTGGCAGATGCAAGTACCAGTAGGGGGCTAAGGGCTGGAAAACAGCATCCCTTTTGACTAACCGAGGTGGTACTAAAGCTGCCATCCGTTCTACCAACTGCTCCGGTCCTCTCCCAAATAGATAAACCCTGCTAAATGGACAGCAGCTAACACTAAATGACCTTTCCTGGGCTCAGAAGCAGGCAATTGTTCTCTGACCTCGGTCATTAACTCTCCCAGCCAAGGGTGTGTATTACAGTTCTTGTGCTGTGATGAGTGGCAGAACTGGTTTTAAACCAGTACAGGCTCAGGCAGCATAAACCACATTTTTATGAAATTACTTCTCTGCTTTGGATTCAAAAATCTGATTTCACCATCAAATCAGATTTTTAAAACGAAGCCGGAAAGAACTCTGAAAGATTTTGTAGCTCTTTCTTACTCAGAGGTGGAAAATAAAGATTTTAATCCCACCTAGGCCAATTAGGGAAAAGTCTAGCCAGGCCTACAAATGAAACAGGTTTTGGGTTTTAATTCACTGTGAGGGCACACTAACCCCAATATATAGTTTGCCCTATTATTAGGTCTGGTGTTAGCCGAGACATTTTGATTTTACTGAAAGTTATATGTAGAATATACTTGTATAAAGGGGCTTTCAGCCACCTCTCTTCATCCATTGGCCGGTACTTGTGTCATTCTCATTTTGCTTCCACCCACTACAGAATACAGCAATTGGTCAGCATACTTCAGCCACTGACAAACTTCACTTCGAGTGACTGCATTTAGAGCTTTCACAAGGTGTACATCAGCACACAAGGTAGTTTCCTTCAGTGCCAGTGTTTTTGTTTTTACTTTAGTGTTGCTTTTGTTCGTAGAGCCTGATGTGATAGCAGGACGCTTTCTACAAATAGAGAGCACAGGGCACATTCCAGCTTTATGAGTTCCTGTCTCCTGCCAATGCTGTTCTAAATTTCTTTTGAAATTGCCTTTGTTTATCTGACTGATGCTTTTTCACACCATTTCAGCAGCTCCCATGAACTCTGAATATAAGCCCATGATGGTGCCCTATTTTTGCAGCCTTGTCTGTCATTCCTTCTTTGTCCAGACCAAAATAACATATTTGCCTTTAGCCAATTTTTCGGTTTTAATTAACGAGGGCCCAGCAGCTTCCTGAACAATAAAGTTTTGCAAAAACCATAAAAAAACAAGAATTGCAAAAAGGGAGGCGACCAACACCAGACCTACTGGCTTTGCCAGTGCTTGTTATATATTGGCAGTCTGTTCTGTGGCCTTACAAAGCACACTTTAGGGGAAACTTAGGAATATATAAAAGTAGGCTTTTTCCTTATGACAAAGGCATTTTTCCTACCTTGTGTCACTGCAGTGCATTTAAACGTAAGCGTAGCTGGAGCACAGTGCTCTGGGAAAAATACATATTTTGGCATATATGTGGGTGGTGTAAATGTACTCTGTAGCCCAGATAGGACTCACCTTTCAATGCCATAGGTGCACTTCAGACACCATTTACATTGGACTTAGAGGGAAGTTAATCGGCTAAATAGGGAGTTTCAATGTACAGTACATTTGTTTTACACAGGAAGCATGAGCTCTTCAATACAGGTTATGCTAACATTAGCAAGCATAGTCTCTATAAAAAGGCAAAAAATCTGGGCGGACTCTGCAGAAAAGGCAGATTTGCTATACCCTCCCTCATAAGAAGGCTGACTCCTCTACTCAAAGTAACACATTGCACTGAATTAACCCGTTGATGCTATCAAGACCTTTCTATTGGAACATCACTCATAGCGAAGACCCCATGAAAGACTGCAAAAAGGTTACAGGACCAATCAGTCAGGCTCTGTTTTATCTTAAACAATCTCACCACATCACACAAGTTCTTAAAGAACTACATAGAACCAAGTTGCACAGAAGATAAAATTCAATCTACTTTGTACTACTTTCAAAGCACCAGAAGACAAAGGCTTGGGATACTTTTTGACTCCATTTGCTGGCTGCTCGCCAAACCATAGCTTAAGATCCAGAATGGCAATTCTCATCTTTTATTTCAAATTCAATGGCAAGAGACATGAGGGGAGCTCAGGCCAGTTAATCTGAACAATCTGACCTGTGCACTATCCTGAATCGGACATCATTTAAGAAAAGTCTGAAATCTCTTTTGTTTAAGAAGGTTTTCCCATCCTCCACCTACATGCCCGGAACTTATCCCTCCATCCCTCCCTCCCTCCCTCTAGAAATAGTTATGTGGGGCCATATGCAATACAAAATTAATTCTGGTTGCAGCCTCCTATCAATCCTCACCTGACATGTCATCCCTTTGTGTTTAAAGAGGTAGATGCCACTTTATCGGAGATGCGATATACGAGACCTGCTGAATTCCATCTCTGAAACATGCGAGAATAAGTGAAAGAAGACTGACTGCAGAGACTGCGAGGATGTAAAAGCTCACACTGCTTTGCACTTCTCCGCTTTCCAATATGTCGGCATGTAGGAACTTTCTGTCCTGCTTGATGTCTCTCAGTCCTGTGCCCAGCACTTCCCTTAGCTCTGTATAGCACCAAGATACTGGCTACTTTGCGCTGTGTAGTAGATGCTATCACATCAAGTCAAACCTGGAGTCGCTCACCTGGGCTTAATGAGAATAGTGATTTGCTTGCCAGGCAACATCTGGAGCATACACAAGAGAGAGTTTGGAACACAGGGAGGGGAAACTAAATGTGCCCTTTCACCAACACTTGTGCGAGGTACATCTTGAAAGGGTGACTTAAAAAAAAATCCCACGTGCTATATTATTTCGACCAAAATGAGAGGAGCCATGCGCCTGAACACATTACATATTTCTTTGTCAGTAAGATAGCTCAGTGGACTACTGCATCCACTGCAGAGATTTTGAGTATTCTAAAAGGTGTGCGAATCCCTGCAGCCCCTCTCTGCTTTACATCCTTCTACTTAAGCATATTGCCACTCACACTCCATTATTTAGGGCGCAAAGGTATACACAATAATTTCCGCCTCTAGCTGGCAACCCATAGTGTTACAGGCAGTCAAAGCAGCAAGTTCGCATCAAGGCGCTATATGTAGAGGCCAGCGAGTCTTATCTGCTGCCACCTGCTTCAAAACATACCCTCGTTGTGTTTACTGACTAATGTCAGAGGAGTACGACATCAAAGACTATACAATGGCCATCAGAAGATTTATAAGCATTTTTTGTTGTTGAAAAGCCAGCGAGGCTTCTTAATCCGTTTTCAGTATCTTTGGCATGGGTATCACGGGCCTGGCAGGTCAGATTGTGTCACTTTACAGCATTTACGATTTACTCTGCTCAAAGCTCGAACACCAGCAGAGCTAGGTCAGAGAAGCATTGGCAAAAGGAGGGGAGGAGACAAAGAAATAGTACCTGAATCACATCAGAAGCAGCAGATGGGCACTAATTAAGTTGAATCAATCGGTGCTTGGTCTCTGCTCCACAGGGAAGAACAGAAGTGATGCTTACCCTGCACTGGCCAATTAGGAGGCGGCAAAGAAGAGTGATGGTAAAGCCAGCAAATGGTAAGCAATAGGCGGGCTCTAAGCCCTTTATTGTAAACAATAATGTCTCGCAAGCGAGAATGCATGCAAAAAATGTGCTGTCATAGGCCCGACCTAACAAAAACAAATGCATGTTAACCTCTAGGATTCTCCTGGCTTTCCTCAATGAGGGATCTTAGCTTCTAGGGCTCTTTAGTCTTGACTGCCCTCGTCCACGACAGCAGCAGCATTAAGGGGCTTCTGGCACAAGCCAGCATATTTCAAAGTATTGAAATGAATAAATCCATAATCAATAAGTAAATTAATTGAAAAATAAGTAAAGAGGGTCTCTTGCAGTGTGCCAGCACTATGGACCAGGTACACCAGTGATGAAAGACAGTATCAGCGCAGGAAACTATCCAGTGAACTTTACTGCCCCAGGACCTCGAGGAAAGGCATCACAGTTCGTGTTTAAGGAGTGGGTGGAAGGGGTAAGGGTCCTGGGGACATTGGCAATACAATATAGTTGAACCACGCTGTAGAACCCTAGGACAAATTGGCTGGCAGAGAGATTCGATATGGAACGCGGCTAGTGTGGTCAGATGGCCACCAGGAAATAGTAACAGTGGAGAAAGGAAGTAAAACCATTTCTGTGGAACTTTCGGACCTTCTCCCTTCTATGATAATTTCCATTTGGGCGGTTGCTTACTGGAATTCCTTGTTGACCATCATGCCCCGCGGATTGACAGGTGTCAGTTTCAGTGCGGTTCAGGGATGAACAGACTAAGAGGGCTGAAGGAGTGCAGTTGAGGCACAAAATGGAAGTAAAAGAAGAAGTGAAAGAGAGGCAGTTCTGTATGTAGGAGTATGTATGAGGGAAGAAAGCCCACACAACCAGCACTGGGTTGCCAAAGTTTAATGGACATAAACCATTTGTGAAGAGTTTCTGCCAAAGTGCAGGGTGGTGATTGAAACTTCAAGCATAGATAGGACACCCAACTATACAATATCCAGTTTAGCGCTACGGCTGATTTCAGCGCCGTAAACATACACATTAGAGCACAGTGATACGTGGAGTCAGAAACACACCACAGTCCCAAATGTGTACTTCAATTAATTCCCACACAAAGTTATTTAGGGTTAGACATGTCGCGAATAAGCGGATCCAACATGGGTCTCTGCAAGACAGACTCCCTGTAGCCCCTGTTACAGAAGCATCCATTGATTTAGATATTAATGTCTCCAGGTGCTCCACTGAGTGGAAGCATAATCTAGCGATGCCCCAATGTTCAGTCTCCAGCAGAAAGTAGAGACGAGTACTGCTGAATACTGGAAATAAACTGCTCTAAGAAAGTTTCTGCTAACTTTTCCTTACCAGCCTCCCCTTGTTAGCATTACTCCTTTGTTGCCTATCTCTCTTGCCTCCTGTACCATTTCATCTCCCAACCACCTCTGTCTCCCGGCTATGACACACCTAGCTCCCCACTAACGCCCAGGGAGTCCATTTCAGCTCAGCGCTTCTCCCCAAGTCTCGGAGGAAGACTTACCTGCCCTGAATTCCCATCTGTGTAAAGAAGCTGTGGATAAAATGACCAAGAGCTGCCACACAGGCCAGGCTGCTTGTTGCTCTCCCAATAGATTTAGATCAGAATTCCATGAAGATCCTGTGTCCCAAACTGGAAATCACATTCATTGATACAGTGCGTAGCATCGGCGGCTTTACTCTCTTAGTTGTCGTTGTTGTGCTCCCCAAAGAAGAAACAACGGCAACAAAGCAGATGCAAAACCGTTTGCTAAATGTTTAGCACTGAGACAAACCGCATTCTCCCCAAAAGTAAGCACCCGGATAAAACAGGCGTTGCTGCAGGGTACCAATACCTGGCCATGTTAGAGGTGTCAGTGTATTTTCTTTTTTTTTTAATAAATATTTTATTGTCATTTTCAAAAACAAAAATAACATAGTTAACTGCGGTTACAGTCATACAGCCTTCGATGTTATTAGTCAGTAAACAAAACAATTCATCTTCATATATCCTCCATATTCTTTTGCAGCACAGACATACAATAACTATAGATTGAAACCAGTTCCTTCGGGCCACGCCCTCCCCCAGGTCGCCAGGGGAACTCAGGCTGTGTGTCAGTGTTTTTTCAGTACCCGTAGAACAAGATGACATGTCATTACCACTTGTCTCAGAAAATCCACTGGATGTGTCCAGATGGGTTTATACGGACGATGCATTGGATTCCATTTGCATCAGAAGTCCACTCCATCAGATGCTACGCCCCCCTCCCCCATCATGACCCCACATCCCCACTGTTTAGTATTTGTCCCACCCCTTTTGACTTTTGCAAGTATGAAGCACCGATCTCCCCTCTCTCCATTACTACGTGCCAAGATACTTGAAACTTTAGCAGTAAGGCTACATAGTTTTAGCGGTAAGGCTACACAGTTTTATCATGGACGTCATTTAGGGGTCGCCAGGGGTCGCAGCTGCCCTTGCCTGGCGCTGCCTTTTCGACCCCTGGCATCAGAGGTGTCAAAAGCAGTGCCAGGAACACAGGGGCAACTCATACATATCGATGTGGGTTGGGGCACGATTTTCTCTGTTTTAAGTCAATTTTCTTATTACTCTAATAGTGAATATTAAATTATTCACTATTAGTGCACAAAAAATAGGAGTCCAATTAGCTGGAATATGACCGTTCTTAACAGTTGAGGTAAGTATAAAATGCATTTAAATGTATATTGTGTGCGTGCTTGCGGATAAGAGTGTGTTTATGTGATAGAATGTGTGTATGTGTAAGCATTTGTGTGAGTGAAAGTAAAGGTCAAATGGCATGAGATATCCACTTCTGCTGCCCCCGACATTTTGGTGAATTGACGTTCATGTGTTTGATGTTTGTTGCAGAACACTCCCTAAATGCACAAAACCCAAACTGCGTGTCACAGGTGAGACCCAAGTAGGATGTAACCTGACTGGGGCTGCTCACGGTCCTGTCTGGATGGGACGTGGCCTGGCAGGCTGCTGACACTGACAAGTGCAGTGGCAACCGCATGCTATCATCGAGGGCTGTGGAGTGAGGAACATTTGTGTGCAATGCAGGGCTTTAAGTGGGAAAAAAAACTGGGGGTGCTCTAAAAGGGGCGTGGCAAATCTCTTCAAGGGGTGTGGCCTATCCGAGTAGGGGCGTGGTCTAAATCAAGATAACTAGCATTGTGTGCTTAAGAAAATCATGAAGTCGCATCCAGCAAAGGATAATAAAATAGGCAAAAAGGTATATTTATTAAGTATAAGCCATAAAAATACCAAACACTTTAAAAATCATGTAAAAATTATTTACATTACTTAGAAATCTATTGCAGGATTCCCCAAAACCCTTGAAGATATTCACTGTGTCTATTTTGCTGGGGTTTCTCAGCGGAGTCAGAGGTGTGGCAGAAAGAGCAAAATATCCCAATTTTTAGTATTTGTTTCCCATTTCACTAACCAGCTACAGCTTATTACGTTATTTAATTTAACCAATGGATACACATGTTTATTTAAGGTTTAATATGAGTTATTGACATTAAAATACATTCACAAAGTGGGATACGTTTCCAATCACAGAATGTCCCAAATATCCTTAAAAGTGGAATCGCAAGCCATTTGTCTCCCAGCCATGGAGTTTCTGTCATCAGCACTTCCCCACCCTTTTTCCACAAGAGCAGTTCAAACATGAATGGCAAAATATCCTAGTTTGCAAATGTTTTCCACATAATTATGGCTCTGCCATATTTGCCACATAATATATCATCTGCTGCATAATCTGACGATTTTAACTAATAAATTGTTTATAGCTCAAACGGATCAAAAGTTACAAAAAAATGTGACTTGTGTTGCTGCAAAGTAGATGGCCCATTGCAAAGGTTGACTGGTCAACTTTCTCACTGCTGCACTTGTATGTTCCACTGGTACTAATAAGGAAAAATCTTTGCGGATACTGTTAGCATGTGTAAAAATGTCAAAATAATAAAGTATCAGAAAATTTACAGCACCACTAATAGCAGTATAGGGTGTCAGAGCACTTTACATCACGTATGATTGCTTATCTCAGTGTAATATATGTGTGTAAATCATTGTATAGGAAATGTTACATAAGACAAAGGACTATAAGGTGTAGGAGTCACATGACAACCATACTAGTAGGCAGCATAGTTTAATAGTGATTGGTCTGGAGAAACACAAACTCAGAATTTAAAACGTAATACCATGGTTGGGGGTTCTCTTTAATAATCAGAATTGATTTCTACCCAAATGAACCCTTTTTGCAACATTAGGATAATCAAAGACTGTGGAAAAAACATAATGCTCTAATTTATACCTTGCAGTTTGCATGCAGCTCTTACATGACAGTTAATAGCTCACTGTTCTATGTTAGGATTTTAACTTATTAACTGCAAGTAACAATAGGGTCTCTCTGACAAAAGCAGTAACCCACTGACCTATTTACATTATGTGCACTTTGTGATCTGCATGGTACATGTTCTTAGCAGTGGGCACATTAACCCTCTGCGCTTCCTTTCCATGAGTCAAAACGTCCACTAGACAAAACACCATCTCTCTCTACTAAGAACATTAATCCCTGGCGTTATCATGACATTTTTATTGTTGCCGAAAATTGGAGGAGGCCAGGAAGGAGACAGCAAGTGCTTTTAAAACCATATTATACTTGCAAACATGACGCCCCCACCTGAAGTCAGTGCCACCCGCGGTCCGTGCAGGTAACAGCGGTGGGGCCGGGTAAGGGGGGGGGGGGTTTCGAGGGATGATGCTGAAGGAAAATTAATTATTTAATTTTCCCTTGGCATCGTCCCTTGAAATCCCCCCTTACCCGGCCCCTCTGCCCCACTGCTGTCAGCTGCACGGATCGCGGGTGGTCAGCGCCTGGTGCGGTCGCACTGCCCTAGAGCCACCCTGCTCAAGGGTCCTTTGACCTCAGTGACAGAGTCACTGTCACTGTATGGTGTGCTGCTTCATAGGCCTGCCTTCAAGACTGGAGGTGAACTTCAGAATAAATTGTGGCGGACAGGCCTTCAAGGTTAACACACACATGCCACTGCTAGGGTCCACCTGCTGGTGCTAAGACACCAGGGCTTTTAAGATCTTTCGGGCCCTTCTAAGGTCTAGCATGGGAATGTGCTCCCTCAGCGGGAGTGGTCTGGTGGACTGGTCATGAAGGCTGAACCTGGTTCCCCAGTTCCGAATTCAGCAGCTCTGACCATAGTGCCACATCCTCTCCCCCACTGAACACCATACAGCCCCACTGAGAGAAACTTGCACTGCACTGACCCGCTATAAACACCTGGATGTGACTCAATTCAAATTACGCACTAGACAAGAGCAATATGCTGCCTAAAAAAAAAATAACAACATCCTAGAAAAAGCAAACACTCATAGAGAATGCAAGATTAAGTAAAGCACATGAAATGTAAGCAGGAACAACATGGTTACCTTTTTCTTTTTACACTCATTATTCAGAAATTAGTGAGTGCTTTTGCCTGAAAAGTTAAGGCCATGACTACAGGGCCCAGAAGGGACCCGTTTCAATGCCCATTGCGTATATCCTTACAAAACGTAAGCAGTATGGTTTAAAAAGACCACATTCGTGAACACACAGCCGCTGTACACATTTTGTTTTCCAATTCACCCATCAAGTAGGTATTTCAGTACCTGCAGGAATAGTGCACTTTCCCACCAAGGGAAAACAATGTTGTTCAAAGAGACGAGAAAACAAAAGTAGCACTTCACTGGCAAACACTGTAAAGTGGCGCTAATGTGTTTAGCTGTGAATAAATCAATATGGCCACCTTGCAACCACTCTGTCTTGCTTTAGCTAGTTACTTTTCATATTTTGAATGTTTTAGTTCTCTCCACCCCGAGGCTGCACTTAGAAATTAAAAAAAGTCAGAAAAAGAGGACGTTTCCAGCAAAAGTGTTTTTCTTTTTTGGATCCATTTCACAGGGGAGCAAATAAACGAAAGCAGGAAAGAGAAGGTAATACCTGTTTCTAAAAGTCTCGGTTTTCATCATCCCACGCTGGCACCATGACGACGTTGCTCCTGCGCTGGAAAAAGAGAAGGTCCCACGCTGGCACCACCACGACGTTGCTCCTGCGCTGGAAAAAGAGAAGGTGACGAAGGTCCCACGCTGGCACCACCACGACGTTGCTCCTGTGCTAAAAAAGAGAAGGGAAATCCTGAGAGAAAATGGCTCTCTTAAAGGGTTTCCCTTACTCCAACAACGCTCACCTGGCATGACGTCATGCCGTGACCTCCACTACTCAGTGAGGAAACTTAGCTCTCACTGCAGTCCATAAAAAAAAGAAAAAAAAGAAAGGACTACCTTTGCCAGCCGTGAAAATAGAGCCCAATAGAGACCAGTTTCGAGGGCCCCCAAAAAAAACTGCTGGTGCTCAGACCCGGCCCACTTAAAGCCCTGGTGCAATGTGTATCGGCAGGGTGGACTGCCTTTTATTGCACTGGGCATTTCCCTGGAGGGCTGTCTTGAGCATTTTTCCAGGGCTGCTTTGGTTACCCAGCCCGGCCCTTGGTAATCCAGCCTCTTTACCCTGCAATCACCCAGCTCCATATACGTCACTTCAAAGCCAATCAGTAATACCTTTTGTCTGCATTGTGGCCTGGTTGGGTCAGGTGGCTGGAGTCAAAGATACCCCGCCAGGACACTGCCACATCTCTCTGCAGGCTCCGAGTCCTTCAGCTGAAACAACTAGACACTATGCAAGCTGGCAAATGATAAACCAAGACATTTTATTTTTAATAATAGGCGATTAGTACCTAAAGCCACATGTTGCTGTTATCAGCTTCAGATGAACAAAAGATTGAGTTAAAATTTGTCAAGATTCAAACTTAAGCCTTGCATGTTACCTACAGAAATGTGCAGTCGATGCATAACCTCCGGAGCTATTTTACTAGGATTGGAACTTGTGACCTGCAAGTTACACAAGCATTTCTGTAACAAAATCTCGCACCACTGAGTTATCTTTTCACTATAAAACTGGTGACCATCAGGTTACCCGCAACGCTCTGCAGCAAGCCCATCAACCTTCTGCGCTATTTCGTGTTTTTGACTTGCTACTGCAGGAATTATATTAACCACCTGAGCTATCTCATTAGGAATATACCTGACGGATGATCAGTAAACATTAACCTAAATGGTAATGTCTACAGAAGGGGCCTTAACCTCTTATGGCACCCTAAAATGTGGTCTGTAACCAGTATGGTCAGCCTCAGTGCTTTAAATGGGCCGGTACTCACCGGTACTGAGTACCGGCACTTCCGAATTTTCTGGCCGTCAGTACCGGCACTTCTCTTTAGCCAGGGAGAGTACCGGTACGCTAATAGACGGCACTGCAGGCTCAGGTTAGGTAACTCTTCTAGCAAAGGCTAGATGCCGGTCTGCTTCTCAGGTGCTTGTAAGTGCAGTAGCCTTTTGCAGAGTCCCTGCTGCAGATTCCAGCAGCGCCCATGTGAATGGCCTGAGACTGCCGGGGTCTGAGAGGACTTGCCTTGCGTCATGCTGTGATTAACAGTGCAGGGTCTAGACAGACCCTGCTCCGTCGATCAGGGACACAACGGCCATTCAGCTGAAAGTGCTTTAGCCTCCTCTCCCCACTCCCCTCTCCATCAGGTGTGTAAATGATGTCCCTGTGTTCACCATTACACTGTGTTTGACAGTGGAGGGCCCATTTAGGCCTGATGGAGCAAGGTAAATGAAATAATTTTGAAACCCCCTTAAGTAAGAATAATAAATTAATGATACTAATTGTTTGATGAATTAACCAACATATGCACCTTTTGATAAACATTTACATAAATGGTAACTGCTATTTTTGTGCAAATTCTAATTTATTTATAGTCGTAAAGTAAAATAACATTAATAGTGATTTGCGTACTAATTAGAGTACAATCGCATGATTTATGCTATGTAGTAAAATTGTGTTGTGGCAAAGTATGCAGATGGTAAGTAAAATGGCTTTAAATGTCGCTTTTGCTAGGTAACACCTAACACGGGTTCTTACAATGATGGGTGGTAAACAGAAAGGCTTATTTTCTTTATATTAATTATGATTGTGTTTGTTTTTATGATAGTTCGCTCCGGTCTATTAGGCCAGGCTGCGAAAATGGCTGCCGACATAGATGAGGTCATACCAGAAATCAAAGATGGCCTCTAAGCGAAAGAAATGATGAAGCTAAACCACGTGGGTACGGCTTGTACACGGAGTGAGAGATGTCAAGGTTCCCATGACCTATTATGAAGAGAGTGCCAAGAAAGACTCAGCTCGTATCCGTGAGAAAGAGGAGAGTTCAGTATTGAGGGACAAAGGACTGACCAAATTGTGACCATCATTGTTGCAACATTATACATAGTAAATCTGGACTGCTTTTACCCAAAGAATATGGGAAACCATGAACTCTTAACCATCCCCGAAACCAGTTTGAACAAGGAAGGCGATGAGACAATCTTCGCCACCCCTCAAATGGACCAATTAGCGTGATTCCTGCCCTCAAACATTGCAACTTTTTGTGTAGTAAGCCAGAAGTAGGGTATAAGAAGGACTGCTCTTATGGGAGTGGCCTAGCTATTAGTCAATGCTGCTATTATTGCAAATGCCAATGCTGATGCTACCATTGACTTCGAACCTGACTGGGGAAGGAACGAGACCGTTGCGGGAAATCTGTATGGGAGGTCCCGTCGAGGAGGCCATCTAGAGGGACAGTCAGTCAGTTTGGGAGTCCATTCTGTGATTTATGGTTTATCTTCTTTTGGTGAACGATTCCTATCTGCATCTAAATAGGTAATGCATAATTTCGATTTCTTTACAGAATTTCCTATATTAAATGTTAAAGAATGTATTAAGGTGATTAATAAACTAAGAATCTCACTCGTGCAAATTTGAATTTAGATAAATATTTAATGCTAATTAATTTTGAGTCTGTGGTTCTTTGGTTCATTAATAAATTTGACCTTTACTAGGGTTTTAAAATGATTGAGCTGGTCTCGATCACCATCAACTTAATGTACTAGTTGGTCCATCGACCAAAGAGCGGAATACCTTGATGTGTTAGAGCCGACAGGATTAAAATTGGATATATATATATCTGATGTTTAAGGTAATAATCTGTCAAATTTAATAAGGTATCCCGTTCCTCCAGCAACTCGTTCTTCTCGTTAGTGAATGTGGGTGTGATCCAGGGAACGACTGAGTGTATGATATGCGGTGTTATGGGCCCCACCGTCATATGGTATAGTGGATGTGAATGATTTCACCTGGATGTCATGTCCAAAGGAGAAGAATTTATATTAGCCGCGCTGGATCAGGCCCTATGCTATTAATCACATTCACACTATTGTGTGCATTTGGGCAAACACAGGTATGGAGGCAGCACACTGACAGTGGCAATTTAGAAAGCCATGGGAGGCAAGGAGTTTAAATGGCTTTAATACCACCTGAGACTTTGTGTGAGTGTTTGCTTATGTCTGTGTGCTTGCCAACTTGTGTGTGCCTGTTTTTGTGAGTGAGAAAAGTGAGAGAAAGAGGAAGAGAATCAGGACACTCTCAGGAGATATTTTAAAGGGGGTGGGTGTGTGTGTGTGTGTGGTATTGTGCCTAAGTTTAACAACAAATAACAGTATGGCATTAAGAAGCAGCAAATATTACAAAACAAGGAACTGCTAACATACCATCCTGTTTGGCTTTCATTTTGTGCAATGAGGTAATCTGTTTTGTTTACATAAACGCATTTCTCATGTGTTTTGATATGTGCTGCAACTGGTACAGAAGTCATTATGTATCATCATAACCTGCCCTTAGCCCCGTCCCTAGCCCCGCCCACTTGCCACACCTTTAGCTCATATTAATGAGTACCTGCACTTATTTTTTCCCATTTAAAGCACTGGTCATCCTGAAACGCTTTACTGCCACATGTTTTTCTGGTATGGAATTTCTTTAGTGCAGAGGGGGAGGGTGCGTAAAAATAAAGCATATGGACAAGCAGACTGCCTTTGCCCCCGTTCCTTATGGCTCCACCTCCTTTTCGCCTCAACAGCGTTCCCCATTTTGTTGGACGGAGGGTAAATTTTGCTCTTTCCATTTCAAGGCACTGATTGCGTCAGGAAGAGATACAGTGGCACGTGAAAGCTAGATATTGGTTTGTAAAAAAAAAAAAACGGTTAAGGAAAGGTTTTCGGTGAAAGTGCCTTCAAGATGCTTAGGGTTTTTCCATTCTTGAAATGACGAGAAAGAGCCTCGCTTCAGACTTGGGGAATTGTAACTCAAAGTTCTGCAGAACTTTCACACCAAACTTTAATTTTAAAGCGCTTATACAGCCAGAGCTGTTTTTAATTCTCTGGTTATTGAATGTGGCGGGGCACAATTTTTGAGAAACATTTTACTGCCCGATGTTCAGTTGGATGGTTACATTAGGGCAGACGGTGATAAATCTGTGCAATGAGATGCACCCATTTTGAAATAACCCAAAGGTGTTCACGCTGCCGGTCAGAAAGATCTAATGTTTGGAAGTAGCACCATCGTGTGGCTAGTACAGAAAATGCAGTCAAGTTTAGGAATGTTAAAGCACTCTCTCCTGAATTTACCAGCTTTGTCTCAGGCATGTTTCCCTATCAATGTATAGGCACCCCAAACCCACTACTACGTCGATGGTTCATGACTTGGACATAGGTAAATCTTCAGCCTCACATTTTGTTCAGCCTTAGCATTACTCCAAGTCAGCAGAGTTAAAATTCATCTTTCAGTCCTAGACAATCTGATTCCAAGTAATAATCATATTGAAATAAGAAGCGGGCATCAAATTAGTGGGAGAGGAATAAATGGAGGTTCTCCATTCGCAAGTCACTTTTTGTTTCAATAGCATTACTCGTATCCAGTCACATTATAAATCTCTCTCTCTCTCTCTCTCACACTCTCTCACACTCTCTCACACTCTCTCACACTCTCTCACACTCTCTCACACTCTCTCACACTCTCACTCACTCTCACTCACTCTCACTCACTCTCACTCACTCTCACTCACTCACTCACTCACTCACTCACTCACTCACTCTCCCCCGCCCCCCAATCAGGCTATTGCCTTAATGTTGACAAGAGCCAGGCTTGTTGGAAGGTTTTTGTGAGACTTGGTCAAAAACTTAACACAGTCTTTCTGGCTACTTCTGTTTTGTCTTAAGCACCTGTTTCTACATATTAAAAACAATGTACTCCAAAGAAAGAGCAAACATGGCATCTGGTGCCATCTATCGGGCTGGCCACATTAGCTGCCTCATTATCGGGCTGGCCACATTAGCTGCCTCATTATGAATGAAGATGGCAGTCTTACTTTCAATTAGAAATCTACAAATACATTTTGCTGAAGTAGTGCAGGACCCTGGAAATCATGGGGCATGGGCAGGGCACAAGTCCTAAAAAAAAGAAGTGGGGGGACTAACCAGGTTAGGCAGTATGCAAGTGAAAGCATGACACATGCCATCACAGCGCATGATGTCACGACGCGTGACATTGCACATGACATAACGGGAAGTGACCTCACTGGATTTGACATCACAAGAAGTGACATCAGATATTAAGACCTCATACATGTTTATCAGGCATATAATGAGTACATTTCAGCACATTAGTAATAATGGTGAGATAACTCTGGAGGTGAACGCGTTTGTTGGAGACATCTGTGTTTTGTGAAGTCCCAGATTTAAATCAAAGTAGCATAGCGGGTTAATGCGTCTCCTGCAAAGCACATCACATAACATGCAGATGACAGATTTTTATTTTATGTAGATAGTAAAGTGGGTTACTGCTTTTAACACGGAGATCTTTTTGTTACATGCAGTTCATGAATTGTAATCCTTGTAATATAGCACAGTGAACTATGAAGGCTATGGAACTCTCACACCTTGTAACCCTGTCCCATGTAACTCGCCTTGTACATTGATTTACACATGTACATGATTTATTGTCAATGTATAATGTGTATATAGCTCTGAGACCCTGCATTGGGTTGCGTAACGCTATAAAAGAAATAAAATAGTGCTACTGAAATTGTTATTTGTGTAAATACTGGGACAGACCAACACACCTGATATTCTTACAGTGCATCTATATACAAGGACTGAACAAAGGCAAAAGCATGCCTCTCTTAAGTACCTGTGAAGAGATAACAAGCTGTGTGCCTTTGTTTCCCCCGTGTGGCATTTACATTTAAGTGTGAGGTTCCAGGCCGCCTCCAGTCAGGATATTCAAACAAAAGGAGGCCTGATCGCCCCTTAACTTCGACCCAGCTGGAGGTGAAAAAAAACCACTTACTGCCTGCACGTTGCTGCTGGAAATGGAAATCAGACAACGTACAGGCGCTGCTGAACGTGTGTCCCGGTGTCTGAAAATGACACTGGGACAAGTTCAGCATATTTCTGTGGAGCCCAAGTTCTTGGCAAGGACGACAACATCCACCCTGTGAAAATAGTGGGTGGACGCCGTGTACCTGCGTGTACCCCTGACTTCTGCACTGGGCATGGGGGCACAATACCCTCTCTTCCCCACACCTGTGATGACCGGGGCAACAGCATCCACTCCATTCATGCTCTACGTCTTCCATCGCACACAATCGGGGGCACTCAGTATCGCTGAAAAGTAGAGCCAGCGCTATACAAAATACACAGATCTAATGTCCTTATTTGCTTATGGTGGCATGGCAAAAAATAAAATAAATAAAAGCCTACTTTCTGTACTTTTTCATTGGATGGGATGAATCTCACCATTGCCATGTGTGGTGAATTGTCTAGGACAACAGAAGAACAACTGTACCCAGCTATAGTAATGGTCAGTGAAGGTCAAAATAGGTGTGAAATTATGTCTAATTATTGAATGATATGCAAAGGAGACACATGCCGAAGACCGGTCTGGTGATATAAAGAGCTGGCACACCCTTCTCTTCTATAGCATTTTTAACTAAAGAAATAGATGGAAACTTTACATGAACTCAACAAGGATAATGCCACTCATACCCTGGTTTTTACATCAACATTCAAAGCCCTCGGCATAACAAAAGCACGTGTTGACCCTGAATTGTATGTTCGTGCTAAATAACAGATGGTTTTGTTACCCAACTCAGTATTTCAAAGTTTATCGACCCCCCGGAAGGATGAAAGGTTGAATGGACCCAAAGGTATTTGAATCTGTGATGATGAAATCAAACACAGATCCTGGCCATTGATGCATTAATCCACGAGCCAACAGATCTGGCTTTCAGAGACACAGACCATAATAGCCAGCATCCTCCTCCACTTTGTAGATTAAGAGAGCCCCAAGTCTCCAATTGAGCAACAAATCAAAACCCACATCAAGTTCATATGTACTATATCCTTTGAAGGGTCAGACTCCACATGCATTCACTATCAATTCAAATTCTTGTCAGGTTAGTCTATGATGATGTGGATATTTAGTTTGTCGTCAGTGTTGTTTGCACATCCGACTTTTCACTCACTTGTGAATTTAGGCACTCAATGAGCCATCATACATACACTCAGCCACTCATCCTTGAATTCAAACATCTATTCATCCATGCACTGACTCATTCTTGTATTGATTATTTTACCCTAGCAACAATAAAATGTGCACAGACTCAACAAGCATAACAAAGAATAAGAAAAAGAAGAAGAAAAAAAGCAGAAAAAAGGAAACACACCACAGCTTGAACATGGTAGGCATATGGTTGCAAATTTGCAATAAAAAAAGCAAAAATTACACACAGCAGCAGACGGCCATCTTGCAATTGTATTCCAATGATATTGCACATAGTGTATGGCTGTTTTAAAGCTGAAGCGTGGCCAACACATTTTGAAGCAATTGATAGACCATCTTGGAACAGTAAAAAAGATACACTACGGACAACACCATTCCAAGATAGTCACCTAGCTTCGAAACAGTGGCTGCGCAGGATGCAGCACACTCAAGATGAAATCAGTGGCAAGTGGGCAGCCCGGTAGCAGTGTTTGAGGAACTACTGTATGCCCTAAAAAAATAAATAAAAAAAAACGGAAAAGGAAAGACATCAAAGGGCGTCTATAAAAATAGACAATAGAAAACGAAGTAGTGGCCCGCCAGCCCTTGCACTGCAGCACACTTATTTTCATGAAGGTGTCCACATCTGATCAGGCAGAATGCTGTTCTCAAAGGGCAATAAAGATAATGGCTGAAGTGAGTTGACCCTGTCCCTTGCTGTTATGGATGGAAGTAGAGTGTGACTGACACTCAAATAGATTAGTGGCAGACGAGGGATGACTCTAAACCCCTCTATTTATATATCTGTGTGTGTGTG
Source organism: Calotriton arnoldi (assembly GCA_963921515.1). Taxonomy (NCBI): domain Eukaryota; kingdom Metazoa; phylum Chordata; class Amphibia; order Caudata; family Salamandridae; genus Calotriton; species Calotriton arnoldi. The sequence goes on from CAWUFW010000445.1 coordinate 3,738,835, forward strand.
TGTGTATGTGTATAACACAGAGAGAGGAGAACAATTAAGTGCCTCCTAAAAGGCAATCCTAAAAGGGTCTAGGATTATCCCCCTTTGATAAATATTTTATTTATCAAAGGGGGTAATCAATACTAAAACCCTCACCTCCTATGGTGATCTGTGAGATTCCCTGTAACAAAATGCTAGTCTACACACTTTAAAACAGTGTAATAACAAGACCTATTGAGTTAAACATATGCTTTTCACAATAAATAAGCCAGGCCAACTGTCTTTGTTGTAACTTAACATATTAAACAGATCAGGCCTATTGTCTTAATCAGCAGTTTCTCACCATAAACAACTCAGTCTGGCTGTATTGAGCATTAGATTTCCCACGAGGCAAAAGGTGCAATACAAGCACAAATTTTCAGCGAAAGCAGGCAATTGATGCCCAATTAAAATCTGTGCTCAAGGAAATCAAGACTTGAGTGGTACCAAAGTCCCTCTGTCAGAAGTGCTTCTTAAAGCTCTTTTTCTTTTGATCACATAAGATCGACAACAGCTGCGTTGTCCAGTCAGACCTAAGTATACAAAATTACAGTTAGTAAAATATTATATAATCCTTCCTAAAAAAGCCTAACAAGGATTATTACACTGGAAATCTACTACCCCAAGTGTTAGTCTGAAAGGTTGACCAACACCAAACCCCTTGACGATGATGGTAATCTGTGAGATTCCATGTAACAAAATACCGGTCTACAGGTTTTAGCACAGCGTGCTTTAACATATGTCTGCGGCAATAACATTTTATAATGAACAGATCACACCTATGTTATCTGACATACCTCTTCCCAAGGAACCGATGAGGCCCGTAGCCTTTACCACTGGCTTGTCACCATAATCAACTCAACCCTAATTTATTGGGCGTGAACTTGAACATCAGGCAAGCATCAGGTACACAGTCATAAAATTACAAATACGAAGAAAATGGCAGTTGGCAAAACAATTTACAATCCTTCTTAAGAAGGCCTAACAAGGATTCCCACAGCACAAATCTTCTAACCCAAAGGGTTCCCAGAGGGGGTAATCAATGCCTAAGTTTTTGCCTACTACAGTAATCTGCGAGATTGCAGAAAATAAACTACTCCACTACAGACTTTAGCAAAGTGTAATACCAATCCACCCTTAAATGCCAGTTTGCTTTAACATAGTCTTTTCACAATAAATACTTCACGCCTGCTGCATTTCTCAGAATTATTCTAGATAAACAGATCAGGCCTAGAGCCTCGATAATTGCCACCATAAGCAACCCAGTCTTGCCATGTTGAGCATAAGCTTTCCCACAAGGCAAAAATTGCAATACATGCACTCATTTTCAGTGGAAGCACACAACGTTTGCCAATCAACCGCTGTACTGTAGCGACTCAACATGTGGGCGAGCCAAAGCCCCACTTGCAGTACATCTTCTAAAAGCTTTTTCTATTGCTCTCATAAAATCTGGCAACAACTGCGCTGCCAAGGCAGACGTAAAAAAAGTCTCTTTGCTCACTGGGTCATTTGCAGTAAGAGGGATTCTGCGGTACCACTACCACCCTCTATACACTACGATTATTAAATTCCCCGCACCCGATCTTTAAATTTAATAAAAAACAGCACTTTGTAAAACGAGTTTGATTCTGCCCAAGATTCTACACAACCTCTGAAAAACAAGAAACGCAAAGGAACATTGCAAAGACAATAGTTTATTATGATATGGCATTTTAGGATATTTAGAAACAAATAGCAAGTAAAATAAAACTGTAGAATGTATGTTATCTATTTATATACAGCGATTGCATCATTTGAACAAACCCATTCATGTGTAATCCTGGAACTTTGATGGCTAAATAACACCAGATACATCAGCTTTGTCCTGACAGTCAATATTGTCTTCAACTTTCTCCTTGCTTTTCCAGCACCATTGTTCCTTTATGCCTGCCTGAGAACCTTCTACGTTTTGTGTTTTGGGGTTTGCCCCTGCCAATCCCACTTTTAGGCTTGTCTGTGCATTATTTCCAATTTCTGTAAACACATTTTCAAATGTTACTTCCAAGCATTCTCCATCAACCTCATATTGTGACATCTAATCCTTCAAGTACGACTGTAAAAATGTACCCTCTTAATTAAATACTCCATAATTCCCCCAAGCCCTTCTTCCTCTAGTGAATTAATTTTCCAGTAAAAATACCCTTTCCATAGCGTTTTGCTTATTGCTGCAATGTGATTCAGCATATCCCACTGAAGAAATAGATTGCTGCTATGCTGCAGTGAATGTTTCACAGTGTTAAAAAAGTAGTTCTCAGGACCAATATTCTAATGACATCTTTAGTGCAGCTCCAGGTAAAGAAAAGAATAGATATGCCAGCCATTAAAATTCTCTACTAAAAACTTGAGCACCCTGGAAGTATAACCGCATTGTTAGCAATAGCACTGATCACAAGTGCTATGTAAGTAGCTCGCCACAATTGGCAAAGTTAAGTCAACAAGTGGTTCCTGACTCGCTCTGTCAACCATGGACGCCAATTCACCAAAATCCCAGGGGTAGTGGAAGTGACATCACACGCCCTTTGACCTTCACTTTCAATCAAACACACACACACACGTTTACACATAAATACACATTCACACTCTCTCTCTCTCATGTAAACACACTCTCACCCGCAAGCATGCACACAGCATACATTTAAAAGCATATTTTACTCACCACAGCTGCCAGAGAAGGTCATATTTCAGCTAATTGTACTCTATTTTTACTATACAAAAAGTGAAAAATGTAATATGATTTACTATTAGTGTAATAAAAAAAATGACAGAAAACAAAGAGTTGAGCCCCAACCAACGTCCATGAGGGCAAGCTAACTGTGTTCCTGGTGCTGACTTTTCCACCTCTGAGGCCAGGAGTCGCCAACGGCAGTGCCAGGTGTCACAGCTGCTGCCCCTGGCGACCCCTAAATTACGTCTATGGTGTCAATCTGTCTGTTCCCCAATCAAATGCAAATCCATCCAACAACTATCCAGGATTTGTGAAATCTGCTCTTAAATGCATTTTTCAGTGACTGCTAGACTGTGTTTACTTCTTGGTGAGGCATGGACTTTCCAACCTACTACCCACGACTTGCTCTGTGCTACTCCCTTCCCACCCACCCTTTGCTCCCTCTAGCTCGGGAGGTCTTTCGGTGGACTGCTCCTTCCCGTCTTGCACTTGACCATTCTTAATCCCTCCTCCCAGGGCATCTACTTTGGACACCCAGGTGAAAGGCAGAGAGATTGTGTCGTTTGTTCCATATTAGGGCATGGCATAGCTTTGGGCCATAAACCCTGTCTATTCCCTTCTTGTCTCACAGAGTTCCCATTGTTTCATAGTGGTTTCCTCCAGTACAGCATAGCCTTCACTAGATTCCTCTCCTCTTCTCCTCTCACCTTCCCTCTCTACTCCCCTCTTCTATGTCCTCCACTATATTGGCTTCTCCTCCCCTCACAATCCCCTTGCCTTACCTCTCCACTCCTATACCATCCCCCTTATCTTCATCAGTCTGTGTCCAAGAGCTATTCTTAACAGGATTGGGCCTCTTTCACTTCTGAATGCATCCCACATGAGGCATACTGTGGTTGCTTTACAGTGTATGCTTGGGGTTGGGTGCTTGTCACTTCTGTGTGGACTCTATATAGCCTGGTTGCTTGACAGTGCAATCTGAGGATCAGGCGTCTGTCGCTTCAGGGGGCACTAAATATACCATACACCTGCTGAACCCACTAATAGAAACTAAGTGCTCATGGTGGCCTTATTTATAGGAGAGTGACGACTTCTAAACTGGTAGGTATGTGTGATTGTGTCTATTAACGCACTCCATGACACACCTCATGCTTATGCACTGTGATGTTTGCCGCACATTTAAACTACATCTTCGAACATCAATCACCCCTACATCCCCAACATCTCTAACGTTGAACATACTACATCTAAAACCCTTTTAACCAAGAATGCCGAAAGATAGCCCATGATCCTGTTGCAAACCAGAATGCTCTGTGGCCTCATTAAGTGTATGAAGTGCTATATGAATGCTACAATGTAATAAACAAGCCCTGGCAAAATCAATAGTTATTGTTTAGGTGATCTACTGACTTTGCAAGTACTTTTTGTACACCACTATGAAAAATGTTTTTACATTAAAAAAAGCAACGAGGCAGCAGTGGGCATGATGCTGGCAGATGCTTGAGTAATGATGTAATTGTACCTACATCACCAAGCAAGCATGCACCATCATTTTTTTTTTTTTTTTTTTTAATTTACTGATCCAAGACGGCGGATGCCAATGTAAATAAAAAAAAATTGTTTTTAGTGCAAAAGCACTTAATGCACTGCTGAGAGGTTGAGCATCAAGCAGCAGCTGCTGGGCCTTCAAAAAAAGGTTATAGGTCGGTGAAGACCTTGGGGTGCCACAAAGGAGCAGGTGGGGGTAAGCAATGGGGACTAGGCCGGAGAGGAGAAATGAGATAAAATGTAATGGTAGGTGGAGGAGAGTGGAAAAGAAGCACAAAAAAAAGAGAGCAACATGGAGGGCGTGGGTTGAAACACATGAGAGAGAGAAAATACAAAGGTGAGGGTAGAAGCACACAGGTAAATGAGACCAACATGGAGCACAGGGGATGGGGGGGAAGAGAAGCATGGAAGGGAGACAGTTGGAAAACAAATGCGCTTCCATGGAGTGCCAAGGAAAAAAGAAAAAAGTAGTTATCTAAAAGTGAGCAGTGGAAGGATAGAATCCAGCCAATCAGAGAGATGGTTAAGAGGCTATGCTCCAGTGGAGGGACAAACAAAAGATGGTCAAGCTGGGGCAAGTAAAGCCATTGAGTAAGAAGAAAGCAAATGAGTGACAAAAAAATCCAACCAATGGTAAGCAATTGTTTCACTGCACCCTCTTGGTAAGCCCACAATAGTTTTTTTGCAACCAGACAGCTGCACTTTGTGGTAGGCTTGTCCTAAAAAAGGACAATGAGTGCATCTCTTTGATGAGGTCAAAATTATTCTGACGTTTCATTTGCTATCTTTCAGAGTGGATGTGTTTTCATTGTTTCAGACTAAACTGACAATTTTTGGGGTGAGCCCAATATGTGTTTACATATAGTTTATCCTTACCTGTAATGATAGAGACAAGCTAAAAAGTAATAAAATAGAATTTCCTATAAGTCTGATTAGTTCAAGCATTTCCATCCATCACTTTTGTGCGACCTCATATGGCTAGTGCTCAAAATGCTTAAATTACTTACCAGTAATTTCATTATTCCAAGTCCAAGCTTCCTCATTTAATTTATTACATCTGAGGTGTGTGCTTCCCCCACCCCGACAGCAAATCCCCTTTAAAACAACACATACCCATAAAAAAGAAAATTATAGACCAGTCCACCTTAATTACATGTGGTATATGATACCCCGCACAGAACAAGTACTTCCTGTATATAATCAACCTTAAGATAAAACCCTTGCTTAAGTTGGCCTGATGATAGCCTGAGGAAGTGAGTATTGAATTAAAACGAGAAAGTTTAGACTTAACGTGTAATGGAGTTACTGGTAAGTAATTAAAGCAGTACCTTTTAGACCCATTACTTGATTGCCTCATCATGTTGTGAGGACAAAAAGATGGCCCCAATTTAAGAGATACCATATCTGGAAAAAAACAACAACAAATAAACATGTCTGTCTGAAAGAAAGAGAACCTAATTCTCTCAAACACCTAACATAAGTGATCACCACTCAGAAACAAAGTCTTCAGATTCAGCATACGAAATCTACTGACTGAAAAGGCTCAAAAGAAGGATACTTCAGAGCCTCTAAGATCAGAATCAAGCCCCAGCCAGGAACTACAGACCTTGAAGAAGGACACGTTAGGGAAACCTTTCAATAAGCATAAACCAGAGAGTTACTGATCTGAATTCTTCTCCAAGAATCCCTAAAAGATTTAATAGATGCCCATTGCACCCTCAAAGAAAAAACAGTTAAACCAATCTGGAGCCCTCCTGCAGAAAGTTATGAATCTTCACCACATCTGCCTGCAGTGGATCTAAACCCCTTCCCTTTACACCACACTCTGAAAGAATTCTAGTTATGGGGATAAGACTTTAAGGTGGAACTCCTCCTGCACTGAAGTAGATTAATGTTCAGAAAGGCCCCTTGTCCGTAAGCAGACCTGCTCAATCTTAAAGTCGCTAAATAGAGCCATACTTAGACCTTTTGTGGAAGGACCAGGAAGTTGGATATTTTGATATTTGAGTCCTTTTGATTGAATAGCCTGACTGGACGCGGTCTGGAATCTCACACTTACAAGCAACGGAGGGGAAACAAAAGCACACAGCTTATCACTTCACAGGTACTAGAGACATTCTTTTGACTTTGTTCAATCCCTGTATGTAAGTGCATGCACTGTAAGCATGTCAGATGTGTTGGTCTGTCCCAGTATTTACACAAATAATTTAAATAGCACTATATTTTTTATTTTACAGCGCTACTCATCCCAGTGCAGGTTGTGAGAGCGCTTTATGTAACATACACATTATACATTGACAATAATCATGTAAGTGTGTAAATCAATGTACAAGATGTGTTACATAAGACAGTGAGGGTTACAAGGTGTAGGAGTCACATGTCCACATCTCACTGTGCTATATTAGAAGAATAACAATTTTTGAACTGCAAGTAACAAAAGGACGGCTGTGTTTAAAGCAGTAACCCACTTACCTTTCTACATAAAATACAAATCTGTCATCTGGACGTTACATGATATGCTTTGTAGGAGACACATTAACCTTCAATACTACTTTGATTCATATCTAGGACAGCACAAAACACAGATCTCTCCAGCAAAAGCGTTAATCTCCAGAGTTATTTTACCATTATTACTACTCCATGAGATTTACTGGGCACACAAAGATCTCTGCAGCAGGTGCCTTAACCCCATAAAATGTTTTAAAATGCAGACTTTGCAAACAATTAAGCAGAACAGATCTACTACCATGCTCCTACTTGTTGCCAATTTCTTTGAGGTAGGGTTTAAAAAAACATAAATGTATTAGTTGAGGCCCAGATTTTGCGATGGGGTTGTGCCACTTTTGCATAACCCCAAAGCAAAATCTCATAATGTGCTTAAATGTATTCATGATATACCTGATAAACATATGTGTGAGGTCTTAATTTCTGGTGTCACTTCCAGTGAGGTCACTTCCTGTGATGCCACGTGCAATGCCATGCGCTGTGATGGCATGCGCCATGAAGTCACTTACATACCGTCTAACTTGGTTAGTCCCCGCCGCTACTTTTTTTAGGACGTGTGCCCTGAGGACTAATAATAGTTAGCATGCCTACATTTTCAGTGCTCAGAGCTCTAGTGGTAATGTCTTTAGAGTGAAAATTGTTGCCCATTGAGAATGCCGTCCTTGAAGGGCACAGCCCATGTTAGGAATATGTACTCCTCTAATAGATGGGAATTACTTCACAATGAATCAGATTTTAACGGACTTTTCAATGACAAACCAACATTTGCTTATACCAGAGGCAAGAATCTTCAAGAATTGGTTTCTAGTCCACCAACTAAAACAGATCATATCCAGTATAAGGGTACGTTGAAATGCTTCAATTGTATTCATTGCAATAATATCATAGTAGGGGACAGTTTAACTCATCCTAGCTCTGGTAAAAATATAAAGTTAAAACATTCTTCTGATTGTAATGCCACAAATGTCATTTACTGTTTAAAATGCCCATGTGGCAAAGCATATGTTGGTAAAACTCAACGTAAACTTAAAGTAAGACTTACTGAACACAAAAGCACAATACGCACACAAAGCAAAACATCTAGTGTAGCTGTACATTGGCATGAGGCCAAACATACCATTTCTCAACTACGATGTCAAATTATTGAACTTGTTCAGTTATTGGAAGGGCTTGATAATCGGAAAAGACTCCTGCAACGTGAAGTTTTTTGGATAAATTTTCTAGACACTCAAACTCCGAAAGGACTCAATGACAGGGTGGATATGAGTTGTTTTCTATAAAGTTTTTGTTCATTAGCATTGTTTCAAGCATTCCTGAACCACATGTTATACTGTAAAGAGTGTGCTTTTGTGTTTATTTTATTATAGGAATCACTTATGGGTTATTTTAATTTCCACTATTAATCCTTTTATTTATTTTCATAATATATTATTTTCTCGGTTTTCACTTTATATTTTTATATGCCATCTTGTGACACAATTTAATATAATATCTATTTTGGATGTTTTTTTGTCTTTCTTTCACTTATCGGGATCATGTTCTTTTAGCACCAGTTAATGTGGTCCGTTGTTTAGTTTCAGTTTTTTCGAACATCACTTTTACGTTCCGTCATGTTGTCGTCACGAAGTTTGTGTTTTAGTAAATATTCCGTCTATGTTGGTTTCTTCATGTATTTTCGTTATATTTATCATTATTTTTGATACTTAGATTGGCGTTTCTTTTACTTTTGATGTTCTTCTGTTTTTCTTCCACTTATCGGGATCATGTTCTTTCAGCACCAGTCTAGTGGTCCGTTTTTAGTTTCAGTTTTTTCGAACATCACTTTTACGTTCCGTCATGTTGTCGTTACGTAGTTTGTGTTTCAATTAATATTTTGTTCATCCTTCATGGCTTTTCGCTATATTCATTATTTTTTTGACACTTAGATTGGCGTTTTTGGTTTTTTTGATGCGTATTATATATTCCACGTTACCTCTCACTCACTTTCACCGATTTTTCTAGTCCGCTTTCTATGCGCTCTGTTAATTTAAGTCACGTATCTACCTCGCGCCGCATTCAGATCTTGCGCACTCGTTTGGAGGACACCATGTTCGCTGTTTATCGGTAAGAGTAGGGCTAGTTTGATTCTAACCGTGGTTCTTTCGTGGTAGGTCAGTTTGTAGTAATCGGTATCCCATTTTATTTCACAGCGTACATTGTGGTGTTTTTGACGATCGTATTTCGATCCTGCCTTAGAAATCCCGATCCTACATGTCCCGAAGATTCTTTGGGGCACATCATTAAGAATATAGGTGAGCGTTTATCACCTTTGCATCTGCCCTTTTTCATTGAACGTTACGGCATTAGATTTCTCACTTTGTTTTTTTCATGTTTCCCTTTTCGACAGAATATTATTTACGTAACCTACAGGGTTTCTGAGAAACATTTCAAGGTGAGCCACGTGTTCTTGTGGTTTCACGATTTTAGATTCTCGGCGTTCCTCACTTCCTTCTCATCGATATTCACTTTCAATAATTATCATTCATAAATAGATATCACAGGCATTTTTTCTAATTTCATGGTGCTGGGTTCTTCTTCTTCTTTTTCTTTTCTTTTGTTTAGAATATTCTATCACCATTGGTTTCAAATTCTTTGTTATACTATCCGTCACTTCGCACAATGAATTTTTATAACATCATTTTTATAACCACATTCTAAGCGTTAATAGCACACTGTCTTGATCGTCACCAGGTATATGTTGTGGACTGCATTTCTCCATGTATCGATAATTACAGTTTACAGTGTACACATTCTACTTGATTACAGACCCGCCCCTGAGGAAGGGAACACCAAGTCCCGAAATGCATTGGGCTTGCCATCTGGTCTTGTCATCAATGGGAAATTAACAGCAATTTTCATATGTTCTTGGATTTCGAAATTACGTTTTGTGGATAATTTTTGAAATGACATTTTTGTTTGATGTATAACATGTATTGTTATTAAGCTGGCACTAAATGCAAATTTGTCTATTGAAGTTTATTAATCAATGTTGTGATTAATACAGCAAATGTAATGCATACCATGATTTTTGAGTTCATTGACTTTTGGTTAACATAAATCTTTTGGTATAAATTGAACATTTTGTTTAGAACCACTGGTTCATAGTGAAGTGTGCTCACCACAATCAGGACGTGTTTCCGGTTAGTTTTTTCTTTCATATCCGCTTGTGCTGTCAACACAAGCAGTGGTGAAGCACCAGGGTCAAAAACGTTTAAATTACTTTTTTTGAAACACTATTAGGGAGTGCTCCTCCTACCCTCACACTTTTGATCACTAACAATTGACAATATTGGAGGTAGCACCCAAGAGTAGGTATTAGCATAAATTATCGTCAAAATGTCATTTGATTCTATTACGAACATAACTGATAATCGAGCCACCACTTTAGCTTATACCAATGAACAAGCTTCAGATATATATGCCTTAATCCATGAGGTAAGATTATCTGAACCACATGGAGGGTCCATTCCTCAACAATTGAAACAACTTGAATATTTAACACGTCGACACTTGAATCAGAAACTTCATGCATCCACCCTGGTTCAATACCACAGAGCGAAACGGATACCAAGAGGTCTACGATTGTCAATCAGACCCATGTTATTTAGATTTCACCTTAATACAACATTCATGGATAAATGGTTTGCCATTCTCAACAAATGCTCCTTAGATTTAATATTACTCATAATTGAAGAGCTCTCCAAAACCATACGTGAATTGGATGAAGAGATATTCAACCTGAAGAGTGAATTAGAAAAACATTTGGATAATGACACTTGGAAAGACACTCTGGATGATATTAATCTAAAACTTGATAAATACAATAAAGAATTACAGGAGGGTAAAATTCGAAAATACAGGAGAGATACAATTGATTATAAGCTCAATGAGGTGTATACATGGGCAGAAATTTACACGCAAAGACGATTTACTCAGAAAAAAATCACAACATCCTCTGAGGAAAGTGTGGCGACAGATCAAGATACCGCCATCAACAGACCACCTATAGCTAAAACAACAACAGCAGGACCGACAACACAACCAGGAGAGACAGGAAATGCTCAGATACCTAAACCATCTACCATGCCTTTTTTGTTACAGGTTCCAGATCCGGGGCATCCCCCGGTATTAAACATACCAACAACATCAGGGTCAATCGCAAAACCCGGCGAGGAAAAGGGAGGAAAAACTCTACGCAGCACCAAGACCAAAGCTTGATAATTAATATATCAACAGTTTCATTATCTAAACAACAAACCAACATATTGACGAGGGGAATGTCGTATGTTCCCACAACTTTAAGCACCCAATTGGAGGTTCAGGTTGCTTTTTATAAGTTTATGCGGAAATTACGCTTGAAACACTATTTCACTAATGTTATTCAGGGATCTAATGACCAAGATGATGACAACATCAACCGCTTTAAACCTAGGAGTAGTTTCCAATCTCCAGTCACACATAAAATGTTGGATACATTTGAAAACATCGTGATGCAGGATTTATCTAAATTGAATTACAAAAAGATGAAAACCAACAACATGACTGAACATGACAGGAGACTCATTCGATCTATTGCAAACAACACTTCTTTAACGTTGAAACCTGCTGACAAAGGCGGAGCACTTGTTGTTATGGACACTACATATTATGTTGGCAAGGTTAATGAGCACGTGTCTGATAACACCACATATCTGTTACTTGACAGTGATCCTACAGTCGAGCTACAAGGTATACTTCAAGGCATACTCAACGAAGCCGAAGAAATGGGTCTAATAGCCACACAGCTAAAACTTTATTTGACTACCACTAATCCACGTAGACCCAAGATATATATGATTCCTAAAATTCACAAGAATCAAAATGATCCTCCATTTCGACCAATTGTCTCAGGTTGTGGGTCTCTTTTGACCCACTAGGGATATTTTTGGACTATTACCTCCAGATATTTGTTCAAAATTGGTGTACGTACACTAAAGACACCACTGATTTTTTACTTAAACTACAGAAGATTCAACCTTATATTCAAGAACACTGGATTCTATGTACAATAGACGTTACAGCTTTATATACGTCGATTCCACATGAGGCAGGTCTCGAAGCTGTTGAATGGGCATTATTGAAAATGGAGGACATTGAGATTGACAAAGTATTCTTGTTGAAGCTCCTACATTTTTGTTTGCATCACAGCTATTTTTCATGGCAAACATCCTTTTACGCCCAATTGACTGGAACTTCTATGGGTTTTTCTGGTGCACCAGCATACGCCAATATTTTTATGGCGAAATTTGAAGAGGAGTACATTTTGAATGAGACAGATTGGACAACGGGTATCGCACAATATTGCAGATATATTGATGATATATTTTTAATCTGGACAAAATCACATGAGAGCTTGAAGCTCCTGATAAGCCAGTTGAACACTAAGAATCCAAGAATACAATTCACTTATATCATCAATGAAAAACAGATTAATTATCTGGATGTTTTAGTGACCAAAGACACAACAGCAGGAGGCCTTCAAACACAAGTGTACACGAAACCTACTGATAGAAACAGCACGTTACATTTTACCAGTTTTCATCCTAAAAGTCTCAGCAACAATTTACCATTTTCTCAGTTTACCAGAATCAAAAGAATATGCTCAAATCCTGACACGGCAAAATCCAAATTGCTTGAATTCAAACAAAGATTCATCAATAGAGGTTACCCTGAAGATACCCTACAGGCAAGTATCATCAGACTTGAAGGTAAAGACCGAATCTCACTGTTTTCTAAGTCAATAGTCACTAAGTCCACAACACCCACTTTTGTATCAAAGTATTCGACATGCTCAAATCAAATAAAACGGATCATCAATAATAGATGGGAATTACTTCAAAATGAATCAGATTTTAACGGACTTTTCAATGACAAACCAACATTTGCTTATACCAGAGGCAAGAATCTTCAAGAATTGGTTTCTAGTCCACCAACTAAAACAGATCATATCCAGTATAAGGGTACGTTGAAATGCTTCAATTGTATTCATTGCAATAATATCATAGTAGGGGACAGTTTAACTCATCCTAGCTCTGGTAAAAATATAAAGTTAAAACATTCTTCTGATTGTAATGCCACAAATGTCATTTACTGTTTAAAATGCCCATGTGGCAAAGCATATGTTGGTAAAACTCAACGTAAACTTAAAGTAAGACTTACTGAACACAAAAGCACAATACGCACACAAAGCAAAACATCTAGTGTAGCTGTACATTGGCATGAGGCCAAACATACCATTTCTCAACTACGATGTCAAATTATTGAACTTGTTCAGTTATTGGAAGGGCTTGATAATCGGAAAAGACTCCTGCAACGTGAAGTTTTTGGATAAATTTTCTAGACACTCAAGCTCCGAAAGGACTCAATGACAGGGTGAATATGAGTTGTTTTCTATAAAGTTTTTGTTCATTAGCATTGTTTCAAGCATTCCTGAACCACATGTTATACTGTAAAGAGTGTGCTTTTGTGTTTATTTTATTATAGGAATCACTTATGGGTTATTTTAATTTCCACTATTAATCCTTTTATTTATTTTCATAATATATTATTTTCTCGGTTTTCACTTTATATTTTTATATGCCATCTTGTGACACAATTTAATATAATATCTATTTTGGATGTTTTTTTGTCTTTCTTTCACTTATCGGGATCATGTTCTTTTAGCACCAGTTAATGTGGTCCGTTGTTTAGTTTCAGTTTTTTCGAACATCACTTTTACGTTCCGTCATGTTGTCGTCTCAAAGTTTGTGTTTTAGTAAATATTCCGTCTATGTTGGTTTCTTCATGTATTTTCGTTATATTTATCATTATTTTTGATACTTAGATTGGCGTTTCTTTTACTTTTGATGTTCTTCTGTTTTTCTTCCACTTATCGGGATCATGTTCTTTCAGCACCAGTCTAGTGGTCCGTTTTTTAGTTTCAGTTTTTTCGAACATCACTTTTACGTTCCGTCATGTTGTCGTTACGTAGTTTGTGTTTCAATTAATATTTTGTTAATCCTTCATGGCTTTTCGCTATATTCATTATTTTTTTGACACTTAGATTGGCGTTTTTGTTTTTTTTGATGCGTATTATATATTCCACGTTACCTCTCACTCACTTTCACCGATTTTTCTAGTCCGCTTTCTATGCGCTCTGTTAATTTAAGTCACGTATCTACCTCGCGCCGCATTCAGATCTTGCGCACTCGTTTGGAGGACACCATGTTCGCTGTTTATTGGTAAGAGTAGGGCTAGTTTGATTCTAACCGTGGTTCTTTCGTGGTAGGTCAGTTTGTAGTAATCGGTATCCCATTTTATTTCACAGCGTACATTGTGGTGTTTTTGACGATCGTATTTCGATCCTGTCTTAGAAATCCCGATCCTACATGTCCCGAAGATTCTTTGGGGCACATCATTAAGAATATAGGTGAGCGTTTATCACCTTTGCATCTGCCCTTTTTCATTGAACGTTACGGCATTAGATTTCTCACTTTGTTTTTTTCCTGTTTCCCTTTTCGACAGAATATTATTTACGTAACCTACAGGGTTTCTGAGAAACATTTCAAGGTGAGCCACGTGTTCTTGTGGTTTCACGATTTTAGATTCTCGGCGTTCCTCACTTCCTTCTCATCGATATTCACTTTCAATAATTATCATTCATTAATAGATATCACAGGCATTTTTTCTAATTTCATGGTGCTGGGTTCTTCTTTTTCTTTTCTTTTGTTTAGAATATTCTATCACCATTGGTTTCAAATTCTTTGTTATACTATCCATCGTCACTTCGCACAATGAATTTTTATAACATCATTTTTATAACCACATTCTAAGCGTTAATAGCACACTGTCTTGATCGTCACCAGGTATATGTTGTGGACTGCATTTCTCCATGTATCGATAATTACAGTTTACAGTGTACACATTCTACTTGATTACAGACCCGCCCCTGAGGAAGGGAACACCAAGTCCCGAAATGCATTGGGCTTGCCATCTGGTCTTGTCATCAATGGGAAATTAACAGCAATTTTCATATGTTCTTGGATTTCGAAATTACGTTTTGTGGATAATTTTTGAAATGACATTTTTGTTTGATGTATAACATGTATTGTTATTAAGCTGGCACTAAATGCAAATTTGTCTATTGAAGTTTATTAATCAATGTTGTGATTAATACAGCAAATGTAATGCATACCATGATTTTTGAGTTCATTGACTTTTGGTTAACATAAATCTTTTGGTATAAATCGAACATTTTGTTTAGAACCACTGGTTCATAGTGAAATGTGCTCACCACAATCAGGACGTGTTTCCTGTTAGTTTTTTCTTTCATATCCGCTTGTGCTGTCAACACAAGCAGTGGTGAAGCACCAGGGTCAAAAACGTTTAAATTACTTTTTTTGAAACACTATTAGGGAGTGCTCCTCCTACCCTCACACTTTTTCTCCTCTGAAATGCAACAGATTTGCATCGTTTTATCGCTGTAATGAAATTTGTGGTTTAAACCCCACATCACACACCCCATATCGTCAAACTATCTCCAATCGTTTGGTAACCACCTAGAAATGACCCATCCAGAACTGAAAACAATATGCTAGATGAGATGCTGTCCATGATGTTGACAGGGACATCACTAACTTAGAATTTTCAGTGGATTCTCCATGTGCACCATAACTTTTTTTCCAAGTCCCTTCACATTGATCAGAGACTTTATGATATTCCAAGATGATAACCACAAGATGCCTCATATTTGGAGTATTGTAAAACCCCTCCCATCCTGCACTGTACACCCTCCCGCCCCATACTGTACGTATACCTCGCACCTCATACTGCACGTGGACACTGCCTAAAACTTTTAAGAATTCTGCCCTTTCGTTTCAGACCCTGGGTAGGGCTTCCTATGAATCAGCCAACAAAAGAAGCAAGGAAAGTGTCGACAAGTTTGTAAAAGGGGAGCAACAAGTGATCACAATAGCTCATCTTCTGTTTTAGTGACACACATTAAACCTCTTTGCACGTTGAACTCTGCTTCAGAGCACAGGACTCCTTGAGAGAGCGTGTTAAGCTCAGGGACTTTACAGCGCCATCAGCATATGATGCATTTTTAGATTGTTCAATGGGTTCTCCAAGGGTACATTTCAAACCTTGGTATGGTCTAGGGGTAAGAGCATGGCTGCTGAGCCTCCGGGGGGACATCATCACCACATAGAATTACGCCCATATAGAGGTTGCCAGTTGTTCAGAAGACTGGCATATGCGGTCTCATACCTCATGAAGTACCATGCTTCCGCTCTGGGACTGTGAACTGTTTATAACGTTTGGCAGATCTGCAATGCAAGCCCCATGCCATGCTCAGTCATAGGGATTCTTGGGTTTTCCAAATGTGTGGGAAGCACAATGTTTAGGTTCCACTCCTTAATCAATGGAAAAGTCTTACTCTGGAATTTCAGGCCATCTGGGGGAGATTAGGGGAACAAGATCCTTAGTATGGCCACTTCGCAACAGGCTTCACCAGATGAGTCCACTTTCAGTTGAAGAAAGTACAGGTGGGCATTTGACCAACTCCACGTATCATTCTCCACTCCTAGGAGGCGAAGTGCCCAGAAAGTCTTCCTCTGATATACACGCACACACACCAAACAATGCCTCAGGGCTTTCCTAGAAGGCTGACCTTTGGCCCAGACTCATGGTGCATCGTCGCCTCACCATGTACCACCAAAGGGTTGACTGCGAGTATTCTCTCTATCCAAAGATGCTGTCTGAGATGTCCTATGCTAAGCTCCTTGCCAGGTTCCTTCTGTAAGGATCCTGCAGTGTCTTCCTGTGAATTATCCGCACATCAGACCTCATTGCAAGGTTTCACGCCGGGGTTGACCACACTCATGAGACTTATTACACACTGCTCCATCTGGGAGTCTTCAGGCGTGCTGACTATCAATGTCCCACACCAAACTCCATCTTGATGGGTCTGGCCAGAGGTTGCTGACTACGCAATACCACTCAGTTCCATGGGTCTGCTCTGTGCTGCTGATTGTAGCTCTGTAATTTCACCTGGTCTCGGATTTGATTGGCCAAGATCTGGGACAGCAGAATTCCAACCAACTGTAAAGAAAGGACAAGAATAGATTAGTTGGACATCGACAGGTGCCTCGCTCAAAAACTACAAGAAACAAACTCTCAGTGCACAATGAGGACCTTCCTCGGGTCGAGCAGGTCCAGTACTTTTTTGTCACCAAGGAGTGCTCAAAGGATGAGACTGATAATTTTTTCGACTAGTAGGAGCACCCTAGGAGTAATCGGTTTATAGTTCAAACAGTTCAACCAGTCAGTCACAGGCAACAACTCTGATGAGACTGAGTCACCAGCAAGCCAGATGAAGCTAAACCAGTCTACAGGACAGGGAACGGACTCTCTATAGTGAGCATCAATAACAGCCCGTGTAAATGCTGTAGAGGTTGTGGATACCATCTTGAATCAATAGTACAAGTTATATGTATTGGTCCACATTTATTGATTTTACGAAGGAAGTTTTAACACCAATGTTTTAATTGGTTAGGTGGAAGGTCGACTAAGGAAGCTATTACAGTGTCTATGCCCGGTTCAGGTCTCCAGATAATCTGCGGATTACTAAAATACCTAAAATTAGCAACAATAAAACTTCAGAAAGTGGAAAAACACTTACACACTTCCTATTGCTCACTGTACTACACAGCCCATACATTAGCCGGGGACCTACAGAGATCAACTGCGGAGTACCCCAAAGATCCTCGCTCAGCCCCACAGCCCCACGCTCTTCAACATCTACATGGCCCCCCTCGCCGCCATCGTCAGACAGCATGGGCTCAGCATAGTATCTTACGCCGACGACACCCAGCTCATCCTCTCTCTCACGAAGAACCCCGAAGACACCAGACTCGGCTTCCAAGAAGGAATGAAAGACGCTGCAGCCTGGATGAGCAACAGTTGCCCAATACTGAACTCGGAGAAGACAGAGGTCCTCGTCCTTGGACCCTCCCCCACTGCGTGGGACAGCTCCTGGTGGCCCCCTGCCCTCGGAAACCCACCCACCCGGACGGACCACACCCGGAACCTGGGCATCATTCTAGACTCCTCCCTCACCATGATCC
The DNA here is from genome assembly GCA_963921515.1 of Calotriton arnoldi. NCBI lineage: Eukaryota > Metazoa > Chordata > Amphibia > Caudata > Salamandridae > Calotriton > Calotriton arnoldi. The sequence goes on from CAWUFW010000445.1 coordinate 3,756,793, forward strand.
GCCAGACCAACGCCGTCGCCTCCACCTGCTTCAACTCCCTCCGCATCCTCCGCAAAACCTTCAAGTGGATCCCCCCCCCCGAATGCAGCAAGACCGTCACCCACGCACTCATACCCAGCAGACTGGACTACGGTAACACCCTCTATGCTGGAATCAACAAAACCCTGCTACACAAGCTCCAAACCATCCAGAACACCGCAGCCAGACTCGTCCTCGGAACCCCACGACACGAGCACATGACCCAGCACCTATGAGACCTCCACTGACTCCCCATCGAGAAAAGAGTAACATTCAAGCTACTCACCCACGCCTACAAATCCCTCCACAACATCGGACCCAAATACCTCAACGAAAGAGTGTCCTTCCACATACCCAAAAGGAACCTCCGCTCCGCCGACCTCCCCCTGGCAGAGACCCCACGCATCCGCAGAACCAGAGCAGGCGGAAGAGCCTTCTCCTACGTCGCAGCAAAGACCTGGAACGAGCTCCCAGGCAACATCAAACGCTCCCCCACTCTGCACACCTTCAGGAAGAGCCTCAAGACCTGGCTCTTGGACTGATCCGGAGCTGCACCCCCCACCCCAGCGCCTTGAGACCCTCACGGGTGATTGATTGACCATAGAATTGAATTTGCACAAAGTTAGCTAGTTGCACAAAGTAGAACTAAGTAAACTACAGAAACACGTTTACCTGCTCTTCAAGGGAGCAATAGTCTGACCAAAGATGGTCGCTGAGAGTCTAAACAGTTTACATAAACACATGGCATGTATAAAGTAAATATCTCTGTACTATTTAATTCTAATTAAATTCCGAGCCTGAATAGTTATTTTTAGGTTTTAGCATTTTTAGAACTGTGTTTTCATTAAAGTAAATCCAAGAGGGAAATGAATCTCACATGCAATAGCATGTACAAAACAGGTGTAACGTGCAAATTAAAACTTGGGGTCAGAAGACGAATACAAATGTTTGGCACATTAAGTTAGTAGTAGTTAGCGAAGGTGAAGTTTGAGGGTCGATATTATTCAGAGCACTTTACTTTGTGTTAAGAATAAGTATTGATGAATCTGATTAATTCAATGATGTTTAACATTTTGTGGAATGTAATTCTATTTTATTTTATTGTAATGGTTTTAAAAAACTGAACAATGAATTTCAATGATAACACAACCACCAGGTCTACCATTTGATGACAGAGTGACCTGTTCTAAAATATAAGGGATAAAGTACCCCGCCATACATTATAAGTTTGTTGCAAGTCATGCAGGAGTTCCATAACCATATAGAGGAATGAGGCTGAAGGCAGAGTTCCTTTATAAGGTTATGGAACACCTAGGTGAGTTGTAATATCCTTATCATGTATGCCAGAGGTATTTTCTCCCATATAATACATGGTCACACCATTACCTTTCCCATAAACGACTTAATACCTTGGTGTGTAGCTCTTTCATATGAAAGAGCGAGCATGTTTGCAAACATGAAGAATAAAAATTAAACCTCTAGTCCAAAATTAAACACTTTGAAAATGTGTTAAATATTTGTTGCAAATAGATATTAGAAACAGTTCAAAACAGGCCAGTTAAAAAAAAAAAAAAAGCTGCAGTAGCTCGGAAAGTGTAGTAACATGTAGAAAGATTCTAGCTATCCAACTATCTAAGGAGTGCAAAAAATAAACATGTTCTTTCTGCTTGTCATTGCAAGCTAGAAAAATAAAGCAGAAAAAAGCAACGTTCCGTTTTCGTTGCTTTAAACAGCTGCTTCAATTATGCTCCATGACCTGACCTGCCATTCACCTTGGCTACTGGCTCTGGCAACAGGCATTGTGACGTCAGAGCTCGACTATATTACCTTACAATAGTCTAGTTCGGACGTCTTTTCTTAATAATCGGTGATTGGGTGTGTCACAAGTCACTGATTATAAAGAAATTAGAGACAAACCTTTATACAGGGATGTAGAATCCCATGTATTGTATATTAATAAACCAATGGTCCCCAGAATCCAATAACAGACCTACATACAGCAAACATCAGATACATCCAATAATAGACATACCCAACCAAAAATATTATAAAACAAACACGGCCTAGAGTCTGAAAGTAAATCCGCTGTACTAAAATCTACTTGTAAGTACCCACACAAGAAACCAGATTTCTGGCAAGATGGCTCAGTGGTTAATACTTGCCATAGCCATCTTAAGTTGAGTGCTAAAAATTTTGCAATAGCAACATCTATTATTTTCAGCAAATAAAAACAGCAGAAGTGAGCAGTGAAGAGGTATTCAATAAAAACAAGTAATTATTATCATTATGATGATCATAACTACGTCAAACCAAAAATCGAATAAGAGACCCAAATGTCCCAAAATCCTGTAACAGGTTCACTAGGCTAAAATATTACAATAGACCAACTACGTCCAAAATGTAACAGATACACAAGGCCAAACATCTGATAATACAAAACATAGGCCAATTTAGGATTATAGACCAACCAGACTAAAATCTAATAACAGTCAGCACACTGCCCCAAATTCAACAGCAGAACATGTAAAAAGAAGTATATGATGCAAAAAGAAATATTGACAATAAGTACATCCGGCTGAAAATGTGCTAGCAGAGCAATAGTTTACCACATGTGGGAAAGAAGCATCTGTGAGATAGACCCACCACACTACAAATCTGACCACAGACTCAGCAAGCCAAAAATATGACAAAAGGCCTACAATTAGATAATCGACCACAAATGCAAAACTCTCAGGAACGGATCCACAAAGCCAATCAAATCACCAGAGATGCAATATTAAAACAGACTGACAAAAACGTATAAACTTGCCAAAGACCCATGACGCACAATACCTTGCAAGATATCTGCCAGAATCTGATAACAGATACTCCAGGCCAGGCCTCCCAATGGCTTTTAAGGGTTGCGATAAGCCACAATCTCACCTTGCATGACATATACTACAGTATGTTTTGTGTTTGCCTCAATAGGGAATAAAACAGGACCTTATGCTGAAATTATAAAAGAGAAACCAAAACGTGTGAATTTTCAGCCTGTAAATACTGTTTGACAACACAGTCTGAAGCATGTCCACCCACTCTCCTGATATCAGTTGGAAAAAGACCCCTTGAATCTTTGTAATTCACATAAAAGTAAGTAATATGCTGCAGTTGACTCCTGCACGTCTGATAACACACACAAGAACAAGGCAGGACATACACGAACCATTTAAAATCTAAAAAGGTTGTTTCTTTGCAGGAGGGGATGAAAATGCAAATTAAAAAAAGACAAAATTGGTCACATGAGTGGGAAAAATGCTGAGCGACACTGACAAATCCCTCTAATGTCTTTATCTAGAAGGCTCACAGAAAGACACTAAAAACACCCACCAAGATGGAATCTATGCTGAAGATTAAATGAATGGGCCAAATATCAATACCAACTCTAGACGGAGAATCTCCTTTATATGCAACAAGTCTGCCCAAAGATGGCTTTCATGTCCTTAATGACTTCTGCAACTTTATTTGCAGGTCTCCAACCTCACAGTCCAGCCTTTCTGGAGCAAAGCCTACACTTTGAGAGATGCTGGCTGAGAGGGAAGTCTGCAGCTCACTGGCTAGCACAGAAGGTACTAACATTCTGGCAGTTTCAGGGTACTGATATAAGACTATGATATCTGTAGAGCAGAAATGCTCCACTGATGCTGGACTATAGTTGATATCTAATCAAGAGATGGGCAACAGGTGTGTTGGAGGGAATGCAAAGAGATGTTAACAGTTTAAGTCTGGAAATAAATTCACCAAAATGCCATTGTTAGTGGACGTGAAATAATACACCCTTTGACCCCGAGTAACTTCAATTGGTTGACACTTTGTCTCAATTGTAGGCCGTCAGAGCTGGCTTCCACTTGCTGCTGAGGGGCTAAAGGGAGTCATGTCATGTGGTGGAGATTACAAACCAATAAAACAGGATTATGTCACTAGTGTTAGCAAAGGCAGAACCAGCTGCCTAGAACTGATGACTGTGAATCTAAGAACAGCTGGCTGGGGTGCAACTGAGAAGATGCTAATGGCGGAGTGGAAAGGTCTTACCTGCCCAGCATCACCTCACCTCATATAAGAGGCCTATGCTGCCCTTTTACACAAAATGCAGGGTCTTCCTCCCCACCCTTGCTCCTCCCTCCCCCATGGATGAGGGCGTGCCAAAGTATCCTGGGCTCCAGAAGCCTCCTCTGCCATCCTGACAGTAGGGTTGACCCACATAAGGTGAAATAGTGTCAGGAGACTCAGGAAGGAGAGAGGATATAAGACAGTTCTTAGTACATAAAGATACAATGGACATATCACTGCTCTATCATGTCCCAGGGGAGTATTTTTTCTCATGTTACATGAAATTAAGGTTTTCTGCATTGGACAGAGTACCTCGGTTTAGTCAGCGTGTGAGGTTGTACCTGCACCTATGAGGCTGTACTTAGAATATGATGAAAGGCATCAGCACACACGTGTGTCCCTGGCCACATGGAGGCTCTGCACTTATCATGTAATTGCACGCCAGTGGCCCATTATGGCTGCATCCATGGCATACTATGGCAACACACTAATTAACAGAAGTCTGGTAAGTAAAATTGCCTTTTGTGTAAGTTAGTGACACATTTATATTTTATTAACCTTACTTATCATAGGGCGGTTTATTCACCACAGTGATGTCACTTCTTTTTACATCACTGGGATCTATGGTACAATGATGTCAGTTTGTGCAATGTCAACTGACGGGTAGTGTCACTTCCACTGCCCCAAGATTTTGGTGAATATACATCCCTGTGCAGAGAAGCGGTACTCGGTCGTCAGCCCTGAATGGACTGGGTCTGGAAGACATTTGGCATGAGTTTGCCCTGGAGAGGATTTGCCAAACAGGAGACACTTCGAGCGCTCTTAGGCCATGACCAGACCTGCACCTTGGTGTCCCCATCAGCTGCTTCTTCAAGGTTGGGAGATGTTTGGAGAGAGCGGCTGATGCATCTGAGCATCAATTTGTAAATAAGGAAGGACTTTCCAATACTACGTGCTCTGGACCACAAAAGAGAAGACTGCTTTTAGGCGCTTGACTGAAACTCTTACATCCTTTCTCAAGGTGGTAGCAAGACACGTTCTCCGGTAGGACTCAAGGAACGTACACGAGGAAAGGACGCCTTACCTGTGGGATAGCCAGGCCCAGCGCGATCCCGCCCAGCAGGAACAGGTTGGTGTGCAGCCAGTTGACCAGTCTGTCTATGCACCCGCTGGTGTGGATGTAGAGTCCGGCCTCCAGGTAGTCGAGGGCCTGCATGCCCTGCCCGCACATGGTGTTAATGACGGACTGCGGAAGTGGAAGGAGAAACAAGTGTCATTAGACAGAAAGCGGCATGAGACAGTGCTTATTGGTTAAATCAAGTGGGAAGAGACAAATGATAGAAAGAGTGAATGAGAGGGAGGGCGGGATAAAAGAGAAGGAGAGAGAAAAGGTAGAAATTTGAGAGGAAACACATGACATGAACAAAAGATGGATAAAATTGTAATGAATAATGAAAATGCAACAGGAGAGAAAAAGCACAAAAGAGAAGATGGAGTAGATGAAAAACAGGTAAAGGATGAAAAACAGGTAAAGAAAGCACAATGATTCATATCTTCACTTCTTTCATTAACGACAGTCAATTTTGTGTCCAGTTAACTGCCATGACTTTATGCCTCGGCTGCCACCTGCAGCCTAATGCTCACCAATGAGATATGAGATACAAAGCAGGGAGAGGGTGCTGGCTGCAAAGAGTGAGCTACGCAGCACACTAAAATGTGAACGTGAGGTAGTTTAAATGAGAAACCTCAGAAAAAAATGTCTGTTTCATAAGCAAAGCTGGACTTCCTCTTCCTCCAGATCTCCACACGACTGTGTTTCCAGGCTTCAGAAGGAGAGTCTCAGTCTCAGAAATGATTTACACAAAGATTTGAGAGGTGTCTTGGCAATTAAGACGAGACTTCTTATTTTTGTGCTGTAATGAAGCGTCAGTGCAGGTTACAACAGTACAGTCTGGGACCTGTACTTCCATGTATATCTCTGAGAGAACATATAAGGGCTAATACTGCTGAAACCACCGTTTCCTTCCTCAGGTCAAGAAAATGAAGTCCCTTCTCAAGCCAGAGGCTGATGGGAGTCTATGGGGTGTAATGAGATCACGCTCACGCCCCCCCCCCGCCAGAAACATAACAAGCATTAGCAAAGCCAATAGGTTGCACCTTTGGGACATATTGGTATGGAATGGTGTGTGCCCTGCTCTACAGCATCTGTGATGCTCTGCAGCATGGGTAACAAATAGAGAAATAAAAGCCTATGACAGGGCCGGGACACTATTTTGAAGCCTACAAAATGATGCAAGCACTTTTTTTTTCTTTTTGTTCAGAGATCCAAGTTGGATTGGTAAACAAAAAGAAAGAGAAATAGTGTTAAGGGGGTGGGGGAAGTAATGCGAGTGAGGGAAAGTAACAAAGGGCAGGGGGGTTAAGCAACACTGAGAGCAGGTGGTACCAATATGAGGGTGGGCAGAAACACAGAGGCCACAGGTAGGGGAAGCAGCATGGGGGAGTGTGGGTGAGGGGAAACAGTTTTAGGGAGAGCAACATGGAGGGGGGAAGCAAAAAGATAAGAGAGCAACGTGGGGTGCAGCAAAGGCATGTGAAAAACGAATATTTAAAAAAAAAAAAAAAAATGCTTAACATAGGTTTGGTTTGCTTGACGTAACTATACCACATTTATGAAAATGCATGTTCAAATGTGTAAGCGTAAAGTAACATTTTCCCGTTAGCTTAATCAGCTAAAGAGATGCTTTTTTTTAAACATTTCAAGGTTACGAACTAAGCTTCTGTTTCTATGTTCGCAGTGCAGAACAGTCCATTGAATTAAGTTGCATTTCTCATGGTTCTGTTTAATGAAAATCATTTGCAAGTAGGTGTTTTTGAACTTGACAGTCTTGTTGGTTTACTGTGCACGTAACATTTTAGAGCAGCCTTTCTAATGCAACGATTTCTGAAATCTTACATGATAGCAAACTTTCAGAACGTTATGGCACACGTATAGGTTTAGAAAGATATTGCATGTGAAAACGATCATACATTCTTGTCTCTGCATGCTCATGATGAAAGTGAGTCTTTATGATTAGGGCCCATAGAAGCCTTGCCACGCCACAATTCAAACAAAAACTCTCTCTCTCTAGCTCTCACACACATTGTGCAGTTCACCCTTCAAACACTATCTCTCACACACATTGTGCAGTAGGTGTATTAACTAAAACTATGACCTGCAGATTATACAAAGACCCAAGCAGGAGGCACTCGGCTTCAAGAGCTGAATCACTGCGATGTGAGCCTGTAACTTGCAGGGGACACCGTTTCTACGGCCTGCTTTCAACTCAGCGATCTGCCTAATGAGAACTTTTACACAACAAACAGATATGAAGGGATTCAAGGATGTAGGTTACATTTCTGGATGAGCTCCACCCTTCTCCTGACATCTCTAAGACCCCATTGAAACCCTGACCCTTTCGAAAAAGATAATTTCCAGTCTCTTCCCCCAAAGATCCACTTGTTCTTTGTGCCATCCTTTGAGTTGCGTATGCTGCTGTGTTTCTTCGGAAATCTCACACTTACATATCCTGAATTACACTACGTCCTTGCGCACGGATAATTGCATTCACATTTGTATAAATCTGTCACGTTTTTGTTGGCAGAAGTCGCTGGCATTGCTGCTTACTGCTGTACACTGGAGGGTTTAGAAATGATTTACCGTCGTGCTACGCATTAGAGAGCCATAGCGCTTGGTACGAGTTTCTTTCAAGATCCAATGCTGCCATGTAAAGAGGCGCAGGAGTCGGTAAATTGTAATAAAATAGGTTTAATTCATAAACCAATAAATGACCCACTGGTGCATCAGAATAACACGTCCAGCTTCAACCAACTCCAACCGCTTCTCCCTCCCATTCCAACCCACGACATTAACACATTCCAAATGACATAATACATTCTACAGAACGAGGAGATACTATGGTAACAATATGCATGAATAAACTTTATTGGAATGTAGTAGTGTGAACACACCACATGTCCCTTTTTTTATTTAAACAAACAAAAACAACAAAAACAAAAATACACTTACTCCATAAGATAATCCTCAAATCTCTTAGGTACTTTAGCAATACTTTTTTTTAAAGGCAAATCCCTTTCAAGATCATTATCCTCTTTGGCACACACAACCAAATGATCTCCCATCTGCTCACCAGACGCAGAATCCATAAGGCTCCCAGCAGAACACTCAGAATCATGTCTTATGGAAGAACTCGTCAAGAAATCACTCTTACCACCATTCTCACAAAACAAAGTACCATCACTCTCCAGTTTCTCTTTTTCAAAAAAAACCCTCCTGTCCAGGCTTAAGTACAATGATAGCACTTTTGTTCCACCACCCTTTGTTTTTCAATAAAACAGCAGAATCACTAACTCCACCAAAAAGGGTAAAGAAAATTTTGAAGAACCTTTAACTTGTTGAGAAGGAGGTTTGATAACTCGCACCCAATTTCCAACTTCAACAGATTTGCATCTAACATTCTCATAAGCATCATGGTAATTTTTACTAGAGGTACGAGACACACATAAGTTGTCTCTCGCTTTATCAATACAACCCTCAAAGGATTGATTCATACCAGTTTTGACAAAATCAGGTGTGAGAAAAGTTCTGCTCTGTCTACCCCTCATCAAAACATAAGGAGACACACCTGTACTCGAGTGAGGAGTAATATTACTCCAAATTTTTTTCTTTAAAAATTCAAAAACATCCAAATTGTTTTTGAAAGCTGATTGAATTCCTTCTTTGAAAAATCTATTGGCCCGTTCCACTTGACCATTGGCCTTTGGCCAATACAACGGTGCCTTCTCTGAACGGACTCCAATTTTTTTTTAGAAAACTTTGCATTTTAGCTGAAACAAACTGCACACCATTATCAGACATAATAATCTTGGGTGCTCCTTCTTGCTGAAAAATGTTATCTAAAAAAATACCACCTCATCAGTATTAGGATGCTCAACAAATGTATAGTACAACCACTTGGAGAAGTTATCAATAACCACAATTAAAAATCTCTTCTCTCTACCCAAGCAATCATAAGGACCAGCAAAATCTATAGATATTTTCTCCCAGGGTTGCTGAGGTACCTCTTGAATGCTCATAGGTTCTGTAGACACTTTCCAATGTTTATCTGAACGAATACAAACTTTGCAATTATCCACAAAACGTTCCACAAAAGCATCCATCCCTGGCCACCAATAATGCATTTTAAGTAATCTTTTAGTGCCTGAAACACCAGGATGTCCCGAATGAGCTAAACTGACAAGTTTGTTTCTAATTCCAACAGGTGGAATAAACAAATCATCCCTCAATAACATGTTGTTTTCAATAGTAAGTTCATTGGCCACTTGAGCAAAACTCTGAAAACAAGAATCTAAATTTTTACTTGGTGGCCAACCATTGACCACAAATTGTTTGACTTTGGTTAAAACTTGATCCTGATCAAGAAATTCACACCACTCTTTCTCAGAAATGTCCATATTACAAACACCAATTGCATCTACAACAGCTACAACACATTCATGAAGATCAATAATCTTCTCCTCAGACACATCTACAGGAGGAAGTCTAGACAAACAGTCAGCTGTCACATTCTTCCCTCCCGCAATATGCCTTATTTCAAAATTAAATTCCTGTAACCGTGCTATGAGTCTTACTAATCTCGAGGAGGCATTGCCAGATCTTACTCCATCCATCATATATACCAGAGGTTTGTGATCCGTAACAAGGACAAAGGGGCGTCCCCACAGAAAGTTTTTAAATTTTTCTACAGCCCACACACACGCAAGAGCCTCTTTCTCAATGGTGCTGTAGTGTTCCTCAGCCCCTCTTATTCCTCTAGAAATGAAAGAAATAACTCTCTCCTTGCCATTTACCAACCGAGTAAACACTGCCCCCAAGCCTATAGCACTGGCATCAACCGTGACAAATGACTTGCCACTAGGATCAAAAGTATTGAGACCTGGTGCCTGCGCAATGAGTCTTTTGACCTGATTAAAAGCTTCATCATGTACTTGTGTCCAGACAAAACTTGTCCCTTTTTTAAGAAGTTGCCTCAATGGTTCCACCACCAAAGCATACCCCTTAACAAATCTCGCGTAGTACTCCCCTAATCCTAAAAAAGAACGTAGGGAATCTTTATCATAGGGTTTACTTGCCTTATCCAAAGCACTAACCAAATCATCTTTGGGAAAAATGCCACGGCTTGAAATCTTGTGACCCAAATAATCAATTTCTTCAACAAGAAATTTACATTTGTCCTTACACTTTATTGGAATGTAGTATTCATAAACCAATAAATGACCCACTGATGCATCAGAATAACACGTCCAGCTTCAACCAACTCCAACCGCTTCTCCCCTCCCATTCCAACCCACGACATTAACACATTCCAAATGACTAATACATTCTACAGAACGAGGAGATACTATGGTAACAATATGCATGAATAAACTTTATTGGAATGTAGTAGTGTGAACACACCACGTGCCACCTTGTGGTACTGAAGAAATATGCACGTGCTACAGTAACTGGAACGTGGAAATCAATGCTTTTTAGAACAACGACCCACATTTAGGATGACAAGCTTTTGTGACTCACCTAGCTTTAAAGGACATGAGAAGGGGCAATTCTTTTCAATGTAACTAAAGCATGGTGTGGTAGCGCACTGTCATTTACAGTCAACATAATTTCTATTGAAGTGGCCGCTTGCTTTGCACAGACTTACTGATAAAACTATATAGCACACAAATGATAGTGAGTGAAAATTGGGTTTCTGTGAATATTTATAATGTGTGCATCACCAAGTAAAGCATCTTGATTTATTTTGTTTCTATTAAAATCTCTGTTTCTAGCACACTTCAGAATTACAAAAAAAATTACTTCATTCTTGCTTTCCTAACTGCTGAATGAATATAGTTCGTTCAAAGGTATCTACATTTTCTTGTGTTGCAAAAAAAATCACACTTTCCTGTACCCTAGCAAGATTGTCACATAATTCACTTTCAAAACTCAGCTCACTTTGCAGCCGTAGAAAGAAAAACACCAATCCCATAATCAACAATTTGTCAGAAGACATAGCTTGTCATTTGACCTCTCTCTTGAAGCATCAAATGTGAAAGATGAACACAGAATTAAAGTCATCTTTATTTATTGATCGGACTGTCGCGACTCATCAAAAATTGGCTGGCTACACACCAGGAGGTCGCAACCCACAGTTTGGTAAACATTGTTCTAAAGTTTATTAGAGGGAACAGCAGGGTTTGAAATTGCAAATTGTTGTAACTCCTATCCCTGCCATTCAACTGCTTCTGTTAGATGTTTTAATTATCTGTTTTTCTGTTGTGATTCATTGAATGTTTTTATTTCATCAGAGTCAATGGCCATGTGATGTCACTCCTCAACTAGCTAGGTCCATGGTCATGCCAGTGTATTCAATGTTATGTCCTTAGGAGTTCAAAGTGATTTTCATGGTACCTTGCCTATCCTTTTTGATTTCGCTGAAATGACACCAGTACTAGAAGCTGAGTGGTGGTGACAGCATAGTTTGAAACTTATGTTGGAAATAGAAACAAATATTCTGGGCAGTGCTTAATTTGAGCCAGTAGGACTCACTGGCAGTCATTTTATGGGGACCGGCACTTATTTTACCCCACCAGACATTGACAGAGGTAAAAACAAACACAGGGGAATAAAAGAGGAAGACAGAAAAACCATCACAAAGGGAGACAGCAGGAGTGACATACAGGGGCAGAGAGTGTCTAATAGTGGATTAAATAGGCATGAAGTGGATTCAAGACAATGCAGCCTTGTATTTGGTGCACTGACGTTTAATAGGACCTACTGTGTTCTTCTGAGTAGTGTACAGGGCTCTCATAAATTGGACTGAGGGAGAGATAGCACAAAGGGGCAGGGTAAAGAGGGGTGGAACCATTAGGAACAGAGGCTAACAATCAATATACATTTTTTTTTTAAATAAAGCTCTTCCCTAAAGAATTGATAACAAGGACAAACGTGACAGTAATTTGTTTCTGGATTACTTATTTGGTCAGAGGCAAACTGCATTTTAAAATATCCTACGTGGTTAAGGTGAATACTGCCAAAATATTTGTATATCCAGCAGGTTTCAAGATATAAAATAGTAAGAGAACTCTAGTGGGTACTTCACTTGTTGGAGAGATCGTTATGTAATCACAGGTTTGACTCAACATAAAACAGCGTGTAGGGTTAAAGTGCCTGCTGCAAATTACAGTGTGTAACATGCAGGTCACAGATCTATATTTCATATAGATAGAGCAAGAGGTTGGTGTTCTTGTCGCAAAGATCCCCGTGTTACCTGCAGGTCACAAGTTATAATTCTTTTGTAATATACAATTGTGAGTTATGAACTGGCACAAAGGAACTGCATACAAACTGCAAGGCAAATGTTTAGGACCGCACTGTTATTTTTCTAAATCATTAGTTTACGTTTACTAAAAACATTTCTTTAGGCAGTAATAAACACTGTAAGTGCTCCAGAAATGATTATTTGTATAAATAAATATATATATATATATATATATATATATATATATATATATATATATATATATATATATATATATATATATATATATATATATATATATATAACCAAAAAGAAACAGAGAGCTCTGGGTAGTTCTCAAGTTTAGGTGGAAAGCAGCTCCTGTATAGAGCACTCAACACCAGCGACTCATTTCAGGTTGGCATTTTACCAATCCAAAGCTGTAATACTGTGCCTGGAGTGGTAAATGGCTTTTGTCATTTTACAGCTCAGCGTGGACAGCACTGTGCTAGTCCTATGCTTGAAGACTTTGCTGAAGAAATAGCAAAAGACTTTGTCCCTTTCTATCTCGGCGTAGATAGCACTGTGCTAATCCTATGCTTAAAGACTTTGATAGAAAAGCAGACATTTGAGGTGAGCAGATCTAGAGTGTCGCTAGTGTTGAGAGTGCTCTATACTGGAGCTGCATTCCACCTAAACTTGAGAACTACCCAGAGTTCTCTGCTTCTTTTTTGCATAATTTATGCGTCACTCTATGCCTGAAAGGGTATTGTTTTGATATATATATATATACACATACATTCACAGATACATCAAAAATTCTAACAGCTCATACATGCGTGCCTTCAAGATGAAATGTACCTTAAATTGTGTCAATGAGAGTAACATGAAACAATCCACTGGAGAAACAATAACTTTCCTGTCTGCAGCATTACTATTTTGAGTGCAAATGTCTGAGGGCTAATCTCTTAGGTTCTCTAAAGGTAGAGAACATAACTTCATCATAGCAATCACAACATTTTAGTCTCTCTCGTCTTCTCAAATGGAGACACACCATTCCCACGATTAGGTGCAGTGTGATGGGCACACAAAGTTTGCTCAATGCCTTTTTAACTGATCTACCTTCAACCATCACCATCTGAACTCTTGCTTTCACCCTGCAGTTCAACCTTTCCATAAGAACATCTGCTTGGGGGTGGGGTGACTAAGGCAGTCCAGTGATGCTCTAATGTAAGACTCATCAAAAAGAGGCTTGTTGTCAGTTACAATGATTGTAGCCACCCTATCCTTGCAAATTCATCTTTTAGAAAAATCAATAACAAGTAAAGTGCTAATGGGCCCTACATTATGAGCTACCACAAACTTACAGATGTAATGCACCAATACTAGGATAAACCATTCGGTAGTGGAATCAACACAAATTGTTCTACAATATCTAACTCGAACATACTACATTGTCTATCTGGAACTTCAGTGGCTGGCAGTGTGGCTTTCCTGACAACCGTGGTCTTACAACTGCCAGCACATTGTGTTCAGTCTGTTACCATAATCTTCAAATGTACATCCATCCTTGGCACCAGGACATCTGCTTCATGAGGGGCATTTAAGTGCAAACCATGTGCAAGGTTGGCTATCGTCTCTTACTACATCACGAGGCACCAACCTGTCAACTAGCCACATGCCGCCCTCAACTACAATATGCTAATCCCTTACCTGTCAACATTCATCCTTCTTTCCAAAGAGTGAGCCCTCTATCACTTTCTTTATAACTCCCTTTAATAACTCATCTGCAGAGTCTGATTGCTCGCATTCTTCCGTATTTATGGACGTCTCCCTCACCCACATCACTTGAGTCTCTTCTCAGACCTCACTCCATCCATTACAGGTAACTGGGATACACAGTCCATTGCCGTGTTTTAACTATATATTCCACTTGGAAATAAAGTTCTTTTGAACCTTTCATCCACCTCAGTATCCTGAGTGGCCCATTCTGGACCGCTACAGGAGAAAAAATAAATCAGAAAAAAAGAGCTTGTGATCAGTGTCAACCGAATATGCCACCTTACTACGCATTCTTTTTCCCCGCATGCAATTACAACGCGGTCGTTACAACGACCGCGTTGTAACAAAGCATACCATTACTCCGCAAGTCGTAACAACGACTTGCTCTAGGGGGGGCGCTGGATATTGGAATAGTATAATTTACTATTCTAACTCCAGTATGTGCAACAGTAGGTAAGGTGTTGAATTTTAAATCCAACACCTTCCGACCCCTCAGCAAGTCGTTGTTCCAACTTGCGGAGTAACGGTATGCATTGTTACAACGCAGTTGTTGTAACAACCGCGTTGTAATTGCCTGCGGGGAAAAGGATTCGTGGTAAACGATGTTTACCATGCCAACCTTAAATGTCAATCTCCAAAAAACTGAACGGATTGGCATACTTGAGCAGGTATAACCAGTTCTTTTAGTAAAGACTAATAGAAGACACTGTATACACCCACTACATTGCCACCTCTACACGTGCAGAACACTACATCATCACCACTACATTAACAGACATTACCAAAGAGGAGGATAGTTTAAAACACAATGTAACTTAATTTAATCAAAAATAGTAGAGAATGCTAACTTATTTCATGTCAAAATATATTTAGTCAACATTTAAAATAGGATAATTTGTGGCTAAAATAACTTTAAAATGGATGTAAAGTAATTAAGAGTAATTAAACAGTATGGTAATTTAACAAATGTAAAAAAATATATCACTATTTAAAAACTAATTAAAAAGAGTTTGTGGTTATGATAAAGTGAAAAATAAATAATAGTTATATGGTAAGCAATAAAGGAAAAATAAGGCAAAATAATTTGAAAATTTGGTTAAATAATAAATAGCAATAATAAGTTATAGTTACACTAAAGAAGAAATTAATTACAGCATAAAAAAACTCGAGGTAATTGTAGGGGTGAGTGAGTTGAGGTCGAGTTAGTAATAAATAACAATAAATACTTTCCTTGATGATGTAGTAACACAATGTAATGCAGGTGATGTTGCAATGTGTGATATATTGTTAAACAAGATAGTGATCTATAAGCAGGGGACACCTCCAAAGTGAACCAGCAGAATCACAGACAAACGTGGGCTGCCACCATTACCAAGAACTTGGAAATAACATAGATCTGGACTGAGTGATGCTGATAAGAGTGTGTTTTTGTGGTTGTTTGGGACCCGTATCAAACTTGCTGCACTGAGTATTGCCCTAAATGGGTATATGGGATTACATCTTGAAGAGATCCCAGAAAAGCATTAAAGTAAGAGTTTATGAGCAGAGTGGTATTGTTGGGGCTCCTTTAATAGAGCGTTCTCATAAGCTTCCAAATTCCGGATCAGAATCTGTGGGTGACCACTAAACTATCTGATCCCTGCAAACCCAATCCCCAACTTTCCTCCCATAGAGATGAGAGGAAGATACCGATGAGAAGCCCAGGTGAATGGCGATCCCTGGTACCCCATGTAGCCGCGGTGTCGTCTCCACAATCTGTGTGCACTTTGAAATGACTTTTAGGAGCCTATGGAGTGTGTTTTTTGCATTTACGGTGTTGAACAACAACAAAGGTAATGGTAACGGATGTTTACTACCGACAGCTATTCAATGTAACACTTTGCTGGCTCCCTCACTGGGTATTTGCTTGCTAAAGAGCAGCCTGGCCCCTAATACTCTGGCCTAGGGTGGCACAGACAACCACACCCACGGGAGCGCCCAGCTCACCATACAGGCATAGGAGAGACCACTTACCCCCAAAGATGCGCACTTACCTGCTACCCACACTGCAGTCTGTAAATGTTGTCGCTCAGCCGCAAGGATGCGCACTCACCTGCCGGTCGTAGCGGAGGCAGCAGGAATAGGGCACCGAGCACTGCTCCCGGCTAGGGTTCTCCACTGTGCAGTTGAAGTACAAGTTCTGGGACCAGTCCTTGTAGGAAATGCCCCCGCAGCAGTCGAACTAGAAAGAAACACACAGCAAAGTGTAGCAGCGGGTTACAGATTTCCATTTCCTACTTTCACAAAGTAGAGATTTTATCAACAAGATGGGGCAGTCCTGTTCTTTATACATAATCGGCAGAGTCATCTTACAACACACTGCACGGGGTGATATGCGCGACTGACCTACTCATCACATTTACAATAGGGCAGGGCTTTAAGTGGGCCGGGTCTCACCGGTGCTGAGCACCAGCAGTTTTTTAAAGGGGGCCTCGAAACGGGTCTCTATCGGGCTCTGTTTTGTGCCCTGGCACAGGCGGTCCGTTTTTTTCCCGGACTGCAGTGACAGCAGGCACATTGATGTGCGCGTGCTCACACTGATCACTTCTCACTAGTGGAGAACGTATGGCATGACGTCATGCCAGGTGAGCGTTGTAGGGGAAGGGAACTCCTTTAAAGAGAGACAGTTTCTCTCTGGATTTCCCTTCTCTTTTTGAAACTCAGGAGCAGCAACATCGTTGTGGTGTCACCAGGGCTTTAAGTTGATGCTTTTTCAATATTATATACAAGCCATAGTTGCTGCTTATTTATCTTATGCAACTAACAACCATTGACAAAGCCAATGGTCCTGACTTGTTGTAGGTATGATCAGTGCTTTAAATGGGAAAAAATAAGTGCTGGTACGTAATAAAATAGAGGTGTGGCAAGTGGGCGGGGCTAAGGTCAAGATATGATCATACATAATGACTTCTGTACCAGTTGCAGCACATATCAAAGCACAGGAGAAATGCGTTTGTCAATAAAACAGATTAACTCATTACACATAATGAAAGCCATGATGGCACTTTCACCGGAATGGTCGCTGCGCACCTGATTGACAGTGCAGGGTCTGTCTAGAGATCCTGTCCTGTTAATCACAGCGTGACACAAGCCCTCTCAAACCCCTGCAGTTTGGGGACATTCAAATGGGCGCTGCAACTCTGCAAAAGCCTACTTCACGGCTCGGTTCATTACAAGCTCCTCGGAAGCAGAGCGGCATTTGCCCTGCACTTGAGGCGAAACCTAACCTGCGCCTGCCGTGCCATGGATCAGGGTACCGGTACTCTCCCTGGCTACAGAGAAGTGCCGGTACTGATGGCAACAAAATTTGGAAGTGCCGGTACTCAGTACTGGTGAGTACCGGCCCAATTAAAGCACTGGGTATGATGTTACTTGTTGTATCATATATCTGGATGCAATGACAAACAGCCAAATACAAGTCGCATATAAGCACAGATTTTTAGCTTACGTGTTTTAAGCCACAACCTTAATTACATTGGCCACGCCCCTTTGAGAGACCCCCCAGTTTTTTCATCCCATTTAAAGCCCTGCAATAGGGTAATTTTATAGATGCAGCACAGAGGTGCAACTCATTACGAATGATCCTGGGCTGTGCAGATCATACATATTGTAGGCTGATAGACTGCAGTCCTTGATTGAACAGTGGAGGATAATTCAAGAAGTGTTTAAGTGTGCAAAAACATGTCTCCTCTACTAACATGCGCAGAAATGCGCATTATTCAGGTTACTGTACCATGACGTGGTTTAGGGGGTCACACGTCTTTCCCTTTGTTACCCTTGGCACTGCCCTTGCGACCCCTGCATTAGAGATCAGCTGGTCCTACCAGGAAGAGAGAACAAGCACAGCGTTTTAAGAGCCGTGCTTTCTTCCACAGTTGATGCTCCTCTCTAAGAACAGCTCTCTCTCGCTCAACACGTGTCCTTTTCAGCTGAGGGGCCTCCCAGGACAAGGCATTGTATCTATCCCCTGCAGGAAAGGGCCCATAGACTCCTGGATTCACAGCAGTGTTAAACAAGAATAGGAGCAGCAGCAGTGAAGATATTTCTGCTATGGGAAAACAGGTGTGAATGGGCCCGGCAGCACTGATCAGGACTTTCAGGGGTAAGTGTTGGGCCCTATAGACATAGGGTGGAGAGTGACCTAGCAATGCACCTGCAGAGTGCAGTTCCAGCCAGTGCAGAAGGTAAGTGACAGTGCGATCTGTACAAGGAGAGTTAGTTTCACTTTCTTTGCTTTTGTGGAACACTTGCGTTTCCTTATTTCTCAGGCAAGTGTAGTGACCGGCTGGTCACTGTTCTAGTTGTTGTCAGCACCAGCCACTCCCAGAGGGCTGGCTTACACCCCACCCCACCCCACACCCATCCAACACAGGCGTCACAGGACAGGTGACCCTGCCAATAAAAGGGGCCGGGCGCACGTGCCCTGGGCCAGTTCTACACCCTAACCAACCATGTCTGTGTCCTTACTATATATGCATGGGGGCCTAGGGCCCCACAACATCACAGGAAGGAAGACCTTCTTTTCAGATTGTAGCAGTATTGCTGTTTGAGAGTCCAGCAGCATGGCGGTTTAGGCAGAAGTGTAAAGCACATAAATGGTAGTTCTTACATCAGGGTCATAAATGCAAGAGCAGCTTTCCTTGTAACTCTCCTCATGGCGACCTACACTACAAAGCATCACTATATTTAAAATGTATGTTTTAAATAAGCAGCAGAGCACTGTGCACTTTCGTGACACTGCTCGAATTAAAGCATACATTTGGAAGATAAGTGCGCAGATATGGTTTATGTTACATTTACTGTGTGTTTTCACAAACTAAAACTCTGCTCCAACTGAAACCTCTTTGCTTCTCCTTTTGGTTTCCCTACTTCCCGTGGGTATTCCCTGCTCTCTCAATTGCAGTTTTCCTCCTTTTCTTCATCTCTTTAATCCTCTTTCAAGTCACACTGTGGCATTGCTTGTGTCTCGGCCTAAGCACTAACAAAAGGAAATAAAAATGAGTTGCACTGCCTCTCGTCTGGATTTTCATAAACAGCCAGAACTGGAGGTCAGTTCAACTGGCACCCTTTTCCACCTGGTCCCAGGTGCTACTGCAACTGCTGCACTAATTATAGCCACCCTTTTTCAGTCATTTCAATGTTTCCTCATGGGTTTTTTGAGTTTGGATTGGCACAAATTATTCTTAAAATGATCACAATAAGCAGAAGTGCATATTGTTGTTGAGGAAAAGAACGCAGGGACAATATTTATAATACTACAAAGAGCTTTTCTTCAAGGTTTCACAATTTTGCACGTGAATAGCTCATCCAGTCCAATGTTTTTAGTTGCATTATGGTACTTGGAGATGGGTGGATATGGGTATAAGCAAGACTAGAAGTACTAGAATGCAAAGCAAAAGGAATTACTTCCTGAGGTGCTAAGGCATGGTTTCAGGAGAATGGAGAATTCTGAGTCAGTTGGAATTGGCCTAAAGGCTGAATAGTGCATTGTTTTATCTGCTCAATACTGTATGCCAAAATACATTGTCTTCTTCGTTTTCCTTTTGAATGCTGACGTGTGTTTGGGCATGCAACGTAGTCCTAGGGATTAAAAAATAGCAGTGTGCATCCCAAACACATGGTGTGTTTGAAACACTGCTTTGTGGCGGGGGAAAAGGAAGATGGCGGATTGACTCCGCCGCGAGGAGCAGGCTCCCGAGAGGTCTCCTGAATGCTTCTGAATGTTTCTCTCTCTCGCTGAGTTCTAATTGTGGTAAAAAAGAAGATACCACTCTATCTATTTATTCGAGAAATATAACAATACAAAACTAAAACTTTATATTCTTACGATATTTACTTACCTTCGATGCTCCGGCGCGACGCTTGGCTCTTGCTCCTCTTCGGGAACACCCGGAGCTGCATCCATCGACGGACCGGTCAGCGGTGTTCTGTGCTCTACTGGCCTGGTCTGCCTCCTGCTTCACATGCCATGGCTCCTCCGAAGGTCACTGCTCTGCGTGGTGGACGCTCGAACCGAAACTCCGCTGCTGCTGCTGTTCTTAATCCTACAAACGAGCTGACCGGCGGTGCAAGCAAGAAGAGCGTGCCTAGAGTTGGCAGACCGGTAATGAGGCTATTGCAGTCGGGGAAGGCAGTGGATTTCCTTGTCGCTGCCCCAGAAGCTGCTATGGCAGAGATAGTAATGGAGCCGGTACAGCAAGTGCTTGGGGAATCGCCTGATTTAGCCTGTGATTCAGAGTCCGTATCCCCTTCAGAGAGTCTGGCTGTGTTACACCTCGAGGGTGCTTTGATGTCTTCACCTGCGCCAGAGGATATGCAACTTCCCCAGCTACTTCATCCAGAGGTGAGTGATGCCATCGAGCCTCGGATCCCACGGCATTACGGCAATTTTCATAAATTCAGGCTTGTATCCCTAACTGTCCTGATGATGATCCTATTATTGTTCTAAAAGGATCGAAACGTCGTCGACTAATGTAAACAGTATGCACATTAATCGAATATGATAAAAGAAGTGCTATTACTGTTTTTCTAAGCTTGTCAGAAATTGTGTTCAATATTCCACAAGCTACCCTGTCTTGCCTGATATGTTTCTGTCTTAAATGTACTTGTCATGTGTTCGTGTAGGATGCAGGATTGTGTCCCACTATATTGTTGTGTTCGTATTTGTGTCTTTTGACATTTTTGACTTATTAAATTGATTGTCCGGCTGGACACTCGCAATATAGTACTGTTTCAAGTCTATATTTATCCTATTGACAAATTGTTCTGTTTAAGGACCACTGTTCTAATACAAAGCTGCTGCCTCCATCGGCTCTACTGGCTTTACAGGCTTAAGTGCAACTGATATAATATTATCGCCGATGCAAACACACTCATTTGCACAGTTGCCTGCTCCGGGCGCTCTTGACTTAAATGGCACAATTGAGAATAAGAGAACTGTTCTACAGCCTGTGAGAGGCTGTAGGATCTGAGTTAATAACCTTTGAAACTGAAACTGCTGAAACTGCCGAGCAGGGGGGTACACCTTTTCTAGAGCCTTTGCAATCTTTAGCTCTGACAGACTTACTTACTCCGGATGGTGGCAAACATTTAAATGAGCATTCAATACAGCGAGCTACTAAAGCTGATATTCAATTTGCCTCCTCATCTGCAACAAATATGAATATAGATGATTCACCTAGTTATCTACCTGAGGATGCTGCTAACCTCTCATCCACTAAAAAGAAAAAACTTAATTTTAAAATTACTAAACAGGATAGATCTCTCAGAAAGGCTCCTGAACCTATACCTATAAATGGGATGCATCAACAAGACAACGTACCAGCATCAGTATACTCAAAAGTAAAGCCCCAGGATAGCCCTCTACGTAAATGGGTGACCTCGAAGGGAGAAGTTAAAGCTATCATTTTGAGACTATCTGGTTCAGGGCAGGCCCCGGCGCCTATCAGCAGTCAAAATACTTCTCCTTCCTAAACTACAACGGAGCAACCATCAAAAGAAGTTATGTTTACTGGGGGCTCTACCATTGCTTTTCCGGTTGGTTCTATACAAACTGCAAAGGAGGTCTCCATGTCTGCGAGTAGGGCAGTGAATACAGTTACAAATGCATTGGGGATGGCGCTAACATCAGAGCCAACATCAGAGCCCTCATTAAGTTAAATTTTGCAGGCACTATCAGCACAAACAACTGAGGCGCAGGAGTACTATATACAACTTAGGGCGGACAATGCCATGATTCAGCAGTCACTAACCACAGTAACTAGTAAGGTGGCTGTACTCACTAACGAGGTGATGGAACTACAGCAACGACGGACTGACAACGAGGATGCGATTTCACACACTACTAATTTGGTCCGAGATCATGACAGTCAACTCACAGCTTTACAAGGGAAAATCGAAGACTTGAAAAACCGGCAACGCAGGAATAACTTGAGAGTATTTGGGGTCCCGGAAGGTACAGAAGGTTCCGATCCACGGGCCTATATGGTTCAGTTATTTCAGAAGGCCTTCCCTGATCTTGCTGATTGGGATTGGGACTCTCAAATCCAACGTGCACACAGGTTGCTGATTTTTCTCAATCAAACAGATCAGTCTAACTTACGTCGTCCACGACCGATGCTCGTCTATGTAGGTAATTTTCTACTACGTCATGCTATTGCTATTAAAGTCCGACCTACTACACCGGTCGTAGTTGAATCATTTTCTATTGTGGTCAGATCGGATCTATGTAAAACTACCATGGACAAAAGATGGAGGATGCGACAGCTTATTGATTCTTGGAAGGCGCTTGGTGCCCTGGTCTATCTACAAGAACCCGCTCGATTGAAGGTTATAAAGGATGGTCGCTCATAGATCTATTATTCAGACCAGGAGGCAGAGCTAGCACTCTCAAGAATGCAGCATAATTCTAAAGAATGACAGGAATAGACAATATCTATTGGTGTTTCTTTTTGTCATTTCATGTCTTTCTTTTCTTCTGGGACTTCTGACATTTGAGTGGTGCTTTCTTTTTTTTTCTCTACTTTTCTAAGATATCTTACTGGATTACTATGTTATTAATTATAGTAGGGAGGCTCTCGAGGGTGCTGCTCCTCTAGGCTGTCTCAGATCGACAGCGGGTTAGTGGGGGTGATTCCTTTTCTTGAACACTGGGTGGGTGGGCGGGGGTGGTTCCTGACCTTAGGGTTGGGGTTGATTTTTTTGGGGTTTATTGGTGGAATACAGGAGTGTACTGGGGTTTTAAAGTACAGGGGGTACAGATTGTATCAGATGCAAACAATTTGATAACTTGTGATGTTCAATGTTTTTATGTAGTGAGCTTATCTTTTCTAATGCTTATATTTTGGACTTCTTTTTCTCTAAACTTTTTAAGGGATAACGTCTGGGGAAAGGCAAACGCTATGCATAGTCTGAATTGTTACGTGCCTCATAATGGGGAGAATTGGGTGTATTAGCTGGAACGTAGCTGGGCTGAATTCGCCATCTAAAAGTCAGCTGGTTAGGGAAGAGCTTAAGCTTTATAAACCTCATTTGGTAATTCTTGAAGAGACATTTGGCCTATAAGGATAGAGGTTTGCCCAAACAGCTAGGCTTTGAAACAATTGTATGTACCTCACAGGGTGTAGCAATTAGAGGGGTAGCAATCCTTAAAGATAAGCAGTTAGTCTGCAAAAAACTTAAAACCGCTTCCGACCCAGGCGGTAGGTGGGCCATGGCACAACTTGAAGTTTATAATAAAAAATGTGTTTTTTGCCCGGTGTATGGTCCTTACTCGGATGATCCTACCCTTTTTAATAAATTAATGCTAGATCTGCTTGACTGGCAAGGAGAAATAATTATCGTAGGGGACTTTAATTGCACTTTAAACTATGACATCGACTCAACTAATAGGTCCGCTTTTCCGAGAATGCGAAGGGTTCGAGAGTCAATTTATGAACTAGCCCGGATTCATGGTTTGACAGATGTATGGCGGACGCTACATCCCACTCTGCCAGGTTATACATATTATTCTGCGCCCCATCGACATTATTCAAGAATAGATTTGGCTTTTGTTAGTAATAGTACTGTAGGAACTGCTCAAATAGAGGTCTGCCCACGGATAACCTCTGATCACAACCCTGTTTTGATAAGCTTTCAGTCAGCAGTTGAAGAGAAGACCAAGAGATCTTTTTCGTTTCCTAGATATTTATTGACTGACCCAGAGTTTATAACATACACTCAACGGACTCTTACGGAGTTTTTACGGTCCAATATTAATACTGTGTAGTATCCTAGTTCCCTGTCCATGTTTATGTATGCCATTTTCCACCACATGCTCAGTCAGTGGAATGTTACAGTGATGATGTATTTTCGGGATGTTGATAGTCTGTGAAGAAATGCCACAGTTGAGATGGGGCTGAGCAGCATGCTGGCTGCTCCTGGTGGGGCTCACCTACATATCTACAATAAATCTTACTGAACTACATCAATCTGTCTGGACTTCATTACTACATTTTTATGGCGACGAGGATGGGATACTAGGATACTACATACTGCTTCTCCTTTTATTGTATGGGGCACAATGAAAGCTTATATACGGGGTACTACTCAACAGTATATTTATCACATAAATAAAACTCAACAGAACAATCTGAAATTAACTTGTGATACATTAAAACGGTTAGAAATCATGCATGCGGAGGAACTTAAGTCTAGCGGCCCAAACAGAGATCTAATATATGCTTCTCTAATTGACACGCGCTTACTTCTGAGCAGGAAGCTCAAGGAAAAGATAGCAGCTGCTTTCAACAAAAACCGATCTCACCAATATGAATATGGGGACCAGGTTGGGAGGATTTTGGCATACCAGATTGCGGATAAAAAAATCTAAAACGCGGATAGACACGATAAAAGGTAGAGATGGCCGGTTACATACATCCCCCGATTCAATTTTAGAACAATTTACTCAATTCTATATGGAGCTCTACACCCTCCCCGGTAACATAGATAAAAGTGCACTGGACAGATACTTACAACTTGGGGAACCCTTGTCTCTGAGTCTAGAGGCAGCGGACTGTCTTCAACAAGATATTACTGATGAAGAAATAGCATCTGCTATAGCCGCGCTGCCTTCCGGCAAGGCTGCTGGGGACGACACTCTGCCAATAGAATTTTATAAAACCTTTAAAAATTCTATTCTTTCGTTACTTCATGATGTTATACATCAGATAGGGGAAGGTGTGGGAGCGCCTAAGTCCTGGGATATGACGAACATTGTTTTTTTTCCTTAAAAAGGGGAAATCTGCGGAGGACTGCGGGTCTTACCGCCCAATATCCCTCATTAATTCTGACGCTAAACTTTTTGCCAAAGTATTGGCTAACCGGTTAGCGCCCTCCATGCCGGACCTTGTATCTGATCAACAGCATGGGTTCATAATGGGTAGAGATACCACTGCTCACGTTAATAAAGCCATAACAGCGTTTGATATTGCTAATAGGACATCTCGTAATTTAGGGATGGTCCTTTTAGATGCTGAAAAAGCATTTGACCGTGTCGTGTGGGATGCATTATGGGCAACACTGATTAACAACGGACTACCAGGCCGCTTTTTGAAGTGGATTCGTGCGCTATACATCAATCCACAGGCTAAACTTTTATATACCAACTTGCATTCGGCTCCTTTTTCGTAACGTCGTGGTACCCGGCAGGGGTGCCCACTCCCCCCCTTGCTGTTTGCCTTATACATAGAGCCATTTGTTAAAGCATTAAATCGGAATACTCGTATTATTTCATTTAGCAATGGGATATGTCAACTTAAGGCTATTGCGTACGCCGATGATATTGCGGTATTCACATCTGACCCAGTATCAGCATTGAGTGCAATTCAGGAAGAAGCAAAAACTTTTGGTCATTTCTCAGGTTACAAACTTAATTCCCATAAAACTCAAATTCTTCATAACTTGGATTTGCCTACCCCTCTAACTGGAGGCTGTGCTGTTGCAACTTACTTGGGGGTTCGGATATCTGCTACTATTGAACAAATTTGGAGACTTAATTATGAACCATTACTTCATTCGGTTACACAAAAATTGAAGAACTGGAATAAACTTCCAATAACTATTATTGGTAGGACTAATATAATCAAGATGACAATTTTACCTAAGTTTCTATATTTGTTCCGAGCTATCCCTATACGTGTCCCCAACTACTATTTTCAAAAACTGGAGGGTGCCATCAGCAGTTTTATTTGGGGTTATAAGCAAGCACGCCGAGTGATACGCTCTCTTAAACTTCCCTATAAGCTGGGTGGATTACAACTTCCTGATTTCAAACTTTATTTTTGGGCAGCATTTACAGGGCACTTGCAAAGCTTACTAACCGATAAACAACCATATTTTGGCCTCTCTCAGGCATTGGGCACAGACAGCAAAATGTTTTTTTATAGGATTAACGATCCTAACTATTAAAAAGGGTCCGTTTTAAGACCATTAGGGATATGGTCCGCATATGGCACGAAATTCTCGTTTACTGCTCACTTACTCTCAAAGATCTCACACAGCATGACTACTTTAAACTATGGAATAATCCAATTCTCCCAAGCATATTTCAAGATCTTACTGCTTGTAGATGGACAAGGTGTGGTATTGAACGGCTCGGCCAGCTCTACGACACCAATGGTTTTCGCACTTTTGCATCATAACAATCTACTTTTGATCTCCCACAACAATCTTTTTTTAAATATTTACAAATTAGAGATTATTTTTTAAAACGACAACGAGTGCTGCTCCCTCACTCTCATGAATTATTGACATACTTTTTAAATCTTTCGCTTAAAGCTAGAATTAGTTCAATAGATCTCCAACTCTGGATGCGATGACACCTGCCGTCTGGCCTCCAAATGGAGTCAACGTTAGATACTATTATAGAAGCTTCTGAGATAGTCTCTGCTCTGGGCATTCTAGATAATTCCATTCACTTTATAAGTTTAAAGCTGCAACAATTTAGAACTATTTGTATGCTCTACTACACCCCTGAAAGGATTAGTAAATGGCAACAAAAAGCACAGTGGTCTGAGGGAAATGGCGCAGATAGATCATGTTGTCCTAAATGCAGTCTTATGGCAGCTAATATTCTCCATATGTTCTGCACCTGTCCTATGTTGTCTGATTTTTGGGAGAAAGTCACACAATATATTGCTCAATGCTTGGGTTCCAATTTTTCGTTTACTAACAAAGAGATCCTGCTAGGATTTAAGGAGAGTGAGAATCGTGTCATGAGAAGTTTTTTATCCATTGCACTAGTTGCCGCCCGCCTCTGTATTGCAAGAGTATGGATTATGCCTAACCCGCCTATTTTCTTTGAATGGTTGGCTCTCATGAAAGACATATGAGAGGGAACGGGCACGGGCTAAAACTAGAGCTATACGCTCATTGCAAAAATTCAGCCGCATATGGAAATTTCTCGTGATTTGTGTGATTCCCTAGACACATATAGTTACTTTTAATCTTTCTTTTTTTCTTTTGCTTGATATGATTATTTGCTACATGCATGTAACCAATTGTTATTCATTTTTGTTTACTTATTTCTTGTTTATGTACCCTCTGTATTTAAAACATTAAAAATAAATAAAAAAGAAAAAAAGAAACTGCTTTGTGCAAATAGCAAAACTGCAACTATTCATGAATCTCACACTATGGTAGATTAAACAAGAGTTTTCAGGTTACACCTTGAACTTCATGTCCGACATGCATTGTATTGGATTCCAACAGTAAGAATTAGTTATTTCAAATAGAGTTGAAATGACAGTATAATGAGTGTTTGACATGCACAAAGCGGGTCACTTGAGACTTGATTTATTATGTACTGAAATTTGCAGTTATATTAAATGGGCAGCACGTAATGGGTGCTTGGACTGGTGAATTGTAGATGCTTTCATACTGGGATTTCTATGCCAAACTGCATTGCTCTGTATGCTGTGAGTACACAACATTATTTATAGGTTTTGTTTTTTGCAGTTTTTTGTAATCTGAGCAAATCCCAAGAGGGTGTAGTAATCCTGCAGAACATACTGGAGAAGAATAGCCCACATACCAGGGGGCGAGATCACAGTGGGGTGGTGGGGGCAGGGGGGGGGGGAGTCTCAACTGTACGACACCAACAGTTTGTTATCCAACTGTACTGTCTGTACCTTTAAAATCAATAAAAAGAGTTCTCAAATATAAGAACATCTATTGCACATTTCTAAAAATGGACATAGCATGCTTCTCAATCTGTAAAGAGGGTTCCTTTGACATTTGTTGGTCCAATTCAGTTTTAGGGGCTGATTTCAATCCAGGCAGACAGCCTGTAGTTGTGCCAGGCTGACGGTGTAAATTACTCTGTCATCATGGTGGAAGGTGGTACAAAAAACAGCGTCACAGTGGCACCCAGTTTATACAAAAGATAGTAAACATTGATAGATTGAATCTAGAAAGACTTATAGAAAATGAACATCACCATGTCGGTTTCAAAAATGATTGTGATTTAATTTCCTCACATACTCAAAAAACACAGGAGTAAATCCTATACATAGGACCATACATGTCCAAACTTTGCATTAAAATTGGTGCACAGGAAGTGAAGTGACAAGTGCATGGGGAGGAGTAGTGCTAGTGAAGGGGAAAGGGATGGTAGTGTGCATTATATACATTCAAAAATATCAATTTTAACCTATGCAGCCAAAAACTTTGGCCAACATACATTCAAAAAATCATAACATGTAAATGCAAGTACAGATAAATATTCTCCGACACCTAGGTTTGACAAAGTAGAAAAAACGTGTCGACGTTTCGACCCCTATGGATATATAGGTAATTTGTGCCTTAGCGGGGGGGTCTTCATCAGGACCGAGATGAACTGGTAGGTAGGCGGAGTGGCACCAATGTGGAAGGAGCGAGACGTATCTGGCTGTAAATTGATAGGTGGGCCCACAGGCTCTATGAGAGAGTGGGGCGTTCCGTTAAGGATCAGGCAACTTAGGACGCAGCGGTTGATTAGTAACCTCTGAGCGGCTCCGTGAGAATTCCGGACTTCTCACGGAGCCGCTCAGAGGTTACTTATCAACCGCTGCGTCTGAAGTTGCCTGATCCTTAACTGAACACCCCACTCTCTCATAGAGCCTGTGGGCCCACCTATCAATTTACAGCCAGATACGTCTCGCTGCTTCCACATTGGTGCCACTCCCCCTACCTACCGGTTCATCTCGGTCCTGATGAAGACCCCCCCGCTAAGGCACAAATTACCTGTATATCCATAGGGGTCGAAACGTCGACACGTTTTTTCTACTTTGTCAAGCCTAGGTGTCAGAGAATATTTATCTGTACCTGCATTTACAGGTTATGATTTTTTGAATGTATGTTGGCCAAAGTTTTTGGCTGGATAGGTTAAAATTGATATTTTCTGATGTATATAATGCACACTACCAACCCTTTCCCCTTCACTAGCACTACTCCTCCCCATACACTTGTCACTTCACTTCCTGTGCACCAATTTTAAAGTCCTATGTATATGATTTACTCCTTTGTTTTTTGAGTATGTGAGGAAATTAAATCACAATCATTTTTGAAACCGACATGGTGATGTTCATTTTCTATAAGTCTTTCTAGATTCAATCTATCAATGTTTACTATCTTTTGTATAAACTGGGAGCCACTGTGACGCTGTTTTTTGTACCACATTGTCCCCGGGTCTAGTGGTCTTACGGGTTACCCCATTGACATATAACTCACCATGGTGGAAGGAGCATCCACCAGATTTATAAATAACCGCCAAGCTGGTGGTTATTTATAAAGCATTGCCAGGAACCGCTGTTAGAGTGGTTCCTGTCAATGCATTTTGCTGTATGGTGCATGGCTCCGTCAACATGACGAAGCCCTGCACCAAGGGCCAGATGTACGACGGTTTTTGCATGCGCAAACGGGTTTGCGAACCTGTTTGCGCATGCAAAAACCAATAGAGGTATGTACCATTCCAAAATAGCGAGTCGCAATTTATTTGCGACTCGCTATTTTGAATTGCGAGTCGCTATTAGGAAGGGGCGTTCCCTTCCTAATAGCGAGCGCAACCCCATGTACAAATGTTTTGCAACCGCAATTGCAGTCGCAAAACACTTGCAAATTACCACCCTCTTCAAGAGGGTGGTAATTGGGTCGCAAAAGGGAAGGGGTCCCAAGGGGACCCCTTCCCCTTTGCAAATGCAAGGGAAAATATTTTTTAAGGGCAGGCAGTGGTCCCAGGGACCACTGCCTGCCCTTAAAAAATGAAACAAAAAGTTTAATTTTTTAATTTTTTTAAATGCATCCCGTTTTCCTTTAAGGAAAACGGGCTGCATTTTTTAAAAAGCTGCTTTATTAAAAAGCAGTCCCAGACATGGTGGTCTGCTGAGCCCAGCAGGCCACCATCCTTGGGAGGGCTGGCATTCCCAATGGGCTCGCAAATTGCGAGAGGCTCATTAATATTAATGAGCCTCGCAATTTGCGACCCCATTGGGAATCGCAAAACATGGTAATAACACTGTTGTACATGCATAATAGCGCCTCGCAAATTGCGAGTCGCAAAAGACTCGCAATTTGCGAGGTGCTATTTTGCGCGTCATACATCTGGCCCCAAATGCTTTCTTATTTTATGTTCAATTAGATTTTTCTTTTTGAAAATCAAAAAGAAAACTGCTGTCTTTGCCATGGGAGTCCTCTCCCATGGCAAGAGGAGCATTTAGAAGTTTTCACTGCCCGTCACAGCCCAGGTTTTCCTGGCAGTAATGGGCAGCAAAAACTGACCTGTAATTCCGCCCATCTAAATTAGGCGGGCAGAATTACAGGTCTGCCTCCAACAGCCCTTACTCCACAGGGCTGTCGGAGGGGTTTAATCATGGCGGACACAGAGTAATCTCCAAAGTGATTAAACCTATGGTTCACCCGCATCTAAATTGGGCAGGCGGACCATTATCTTGGTGGTGTAAACACTCCATCGCCATTGTGATGGAGTATCTATACTGCCAAGATATAAATCGTGTCCTTAATATTTAAAATAATTGGACTGAGTGAGAACTATTTGAGAGTCGTAGCAAGAAACATACTTTATTGACTAAAATTTATGTAAAAGTTTCAGTAAAATAAATGGTCATCATACCTCTCGATTAAAAGTGTAACTTGAGAGTGAGTATGTCGTGTGTAGGGCTTTACACTTTACCTCCTTTAACAACTGGCCAGAATTGCATTAAAATTCACTAGCCCAGAATACAGTGTCACCATATACTATTAGCAAGTTAAATGGTACGTGATGTTACTTTCTCTAACGTCATTAGGACAAAGATCATATACTATAATGTGACGTCATTAACAGGTGAAAGGGTATGGTATGTCACTTCCGCTACCCCTGGCATTTTGGTGAATTGACGTCCACATACCGCACATTAATGCTGGTAATGCAGATTTAAAGCTAAATAGCACTACAGCATTTTAGTTCAGAACTACAGCAAAAGGTTTCTGCAGAAAAAACTAGAGCAACCCGAATTCAAATAAATTGTGGAATATGTGCAGTCGTTACTGCTACAGATCATTCCACATTAATTTGCAAAATTAGCAACATTTAGGGTAAAACCATAACTCCGAATTTTGCATGTACCCCTAAAAAGAGGGCATCGTGTGGGTGGGCTGCAAAGCGAATATTCCAGAGTCTGATGGTTTATAAGAGGAAACAATATCAACTGAAGGCATCCTTCGTATGCGAGGCAGGACACAGTACGCAGAATAAGTCCAGCCTCACGGACCGGGTTTTACTGTGATGTAATATATATGGTGTCCGATGTAGGACAGAAGAGTCTTCTTCGAAGGTTTCACTTCTGGTCTCATAGGCTCAAAATTATGTATTTAGCATAAAAAAGTACAGTACGGATTAAGTAACCGCCCTAAGATAAATATATATCGGCAAGCATCATCTTATTACAGACCATCCCTTTCATGCTTTGCGTTCTCTGTTGCATTATTATGAACCCATCAGGATCCCTGGAGGCCCATCTCCCTCCCTGCAGGCCCATCTCTGCCTCCCTGCAGACCCATCTCTGCCTCCCTGCAGACCCATCTCTGCCTCCCTGCAGACCCATCTCTGCCTCCCTTCAGACCCATCTCTGCCTCCCTGCAGACCCATCCCTGCCTCCCTGCAGGCACTTCTCTGCTTACCTGCAGGCACTTCTCTGCTACCTGCAGGCACTTCTCTGCAAGATAACACTCGTGATTAATCTTCCTGCTGGAGAGAGATGTTGTCTAATGGGAGTTTTGACTCATCATAAAGTAGCGCAGAGAGTTAATGTGCTTGCTGCAAAGAACGTGTACCATCTCTGTGGCCCAGCACTGGCTCCCTCCACATCCCATCTCTCGTCCTGCAGGCCCACCCCAGCCTCCCTGCAGGCCCATCCCAGCCTCCCTGCAGTACCACCTCTGCCTCCCTGCAGGCCCTACACCTTGTAATCCTCATTGTCGTATGTAATATTTCCTATAGACTGATTTACACATGTATGATTCCTTGTCTCTGTAGAATGTGTGTACGATGTAAAGTGCTCTGACACCCTGTATTAGTATGAGTAGCACTATAAAACAAATGAAATGCATGTGAGAGAGGGGCTATGGAGAGATGAGTGGCACTGTTAGAGGGTAGTAGTGAGTGAACCTGTGGAAAAGGAGGTCATTGGGGGATGGGGAAGGGAGTGCCCAAAATGATTGACGCACCGGGCGCCACCTGTGCTAGCTAGCAGGCCCTCTGAATGAGAATTGTGTTTGGAGCACTGAAAGGCGGATAACTGCCTTACAGGACTTTTGAGTGATTTCTTGGATCGCAACATAGTGCCAATCTGTAATATTTTAATGTGGGAACGATAATTTTTTTGTCCAAATTTTCTGTTCTCATTTGGGTGCGAATATAGTGTGTGCCGTGAAGGCAGGTAGATATACTGTTAGTGATGTTTTGGAAAAAGGAACCTAATGGTACATTTTACAGCATAATCTTCCACAATACATTAGCCAAAAAAACCACAGATTTACAATTACTACGGAAAGAGAACTAATGAAATATTGTACACTCAAGTCCCCGCCTAGTTGCATTGAGTACTAGACAGAAACAGATAAATAAATGATTTCTGCAGGGTCTAGAACAGAAGCAAGATCGATATTTCTCCGCAGGAGCAAATCATGTAAATGTGTACACAAACCTGTGTGCCAGTTCAAAACACTGGATGCACCAGACGTAAACCGATTTACGAAGCCATATGTACATCACGCACCTCAACTCCAACAACTACCAAGTACCTAAACTACAAATACTCCAAAATCAAAGCAGCACGAGTCTGCTTTAAACTAAAAACTGTGAGGCCATAACACTGTTGCTTCAAAGAAATCGTCCCACTGCCAGTCAGTGGACCACAGAATTCAACTCGAGAACCTAAACGCAAATCCTATGGGATTAAGGTCCAAAGTACCCTAAAACATTGCAAGACATTACCCCAACACCAAAATCTGTGGCAGCCCATGCTAAGTTGAGCAACCTTAGCATAACAGAATAATCTGCATGGACATCCAAGATAATAAGAAAATCTTGGACAGTTTAGGAATATAGTAAAAGCTAATCTCTTCAAACAGTCATTCACCTTCTCGGAGGTTAATATCAGCACTTACAACCCCCACGGACGGACTGGACTCTACCACCACACAGTCTGTACCTGTACCACTGAATCAATCAATCAATCAATCAAGCATTTATAAAGCGCGCTACATACCCGTAAGGGTTCCAAGGCGCTGGGGGAGGGGGGGGGGGCTGCAGCTAGTGGTCGAAGAGCCAGGTCTTGAGTAGTCTCCTGAAGGTCTGAGGGTCTTCCGTCTGCCGAAGGTGGAGAGGGAGGGAGTTCCATGTCTTGGCGGCGCGGTAGGAGAAGGACCTGCCTCCGGAGGCGGTCCTGTGGATGCGTGGGACGGCAGCCAGGGAGAGGTCGGCAGAGCGGAGTCTCCTGTTGGGTGCGTAAAATGATAGTCGGTTGTTGAGGTATGCCGGGCCGGTGTTGTGGAGTGCCTTGTGTGCGTGGGTGAGGATCTTGAAGGTGATTCTTTTGTCGACGGGGAGCCAGTGTAGGTTTCTCATGTGGGGGGTGATGTGGTCTCGGCGGGGGATGTCGAGGATTAGGCGTGCAGAGGCGTTCTGGATTCTTTGGAGTCTGCTGAGGAGTTTGGCAGGGGCTCCGGCGTAGAGTGCGTTGCCGTAGTCGAGCCTGCTGCTGATGAGGGCGTGTGTGACGGTCTTTCGTGTGTCGGTAGGGATCCATCTGTAGATCTTGCGGAGCATGCGGAGGGTGTAGAAGCAGGTTGAGGAGACAGCGTTGATCTGGTTGGTCATGGAGAGTTTCGAGTCGAGGATGACTCCCAAGTTGCGTGCGTGGTTGGTAGGTGTAGGGGCGGCGCCCAGGGAGGTGGGCCACCAGGAGTCGTCCCAGGCTGAGGGGTTGGGTCCGAGGATGAGGATCTCTGTCTTGTCTGTGTTGAGTTTGAGCCGGCTTTCTTCCATCCAGTCGGCGACCGCCTTCATGCCGCGGTGGAGGTTGGCTTTGGCGGTGCGGGGTTCGTTGGTGAGGGAGAGGATCAGCTGGGTGTCGGCGTAGGAAATAATGTTGAGGTCGTGGAGTCTGGCGATGCGTGCGAGCGGGGCCATGTAGACGTTGAAGAGCGTCGGGCTGAGGGATGATCCTTGTGGGACACCGCAGATCGTCTTGGTGACTCCGGAGCGGAACGGGGGGAGGCGCACTCTTTGGGTTCTGTCAGAGAGGAAGGAGGTGATCCAGTCCAGGGCCTTGTCGTGGATCCCTGCGTCGAAGAGGCGTGTGTGCAGTGTGTGATGGCAGACGGTGTCGAAGGCCGCGGAGAGGTCGAAG
Source organism: Calotriton arnoldi (assembly GCA_963921515.1). NCBI lineage: Eukaryota > Metazoa > Chordata > Amphibia > Caudata > Salamandridae > Calotriton > Calotriton arnoldi. Next base: position 3,791,483 of record CAWUFW010000445.1, read on the forward strand.
AGGAAGAGGGCCGCCGTCTCCCCGTTGTCGAGCAGGAGTCTGATGTCGTCTGTGGCGGCGATGAGGGTGGTCTCGGTGCTGTGGTTCTTGCGGAAGCCTGACTGGGAGGGGTCGAGGATGTTGTTGTCTTCCAGGTAGCGTGTGAGCTGGGTGTTGACGATCTTTTCGATGACCTTAGCTGGGAACGGAAGAAGGGAGATGGGCCGGAAGTTCTTAAGGTCGCTCGGGTCCGCCTTGGGTTTCTTTAGTAGGGCGTTGATCTCGGCGTGTTTCCAGCTCTCAGGGAAGGTCGCGGTCTTGAAAGAGAGGTTGATGATGTTGCATAGGTGGGGTGCGATGGAGCGGTCGGCCTTGTTGATGATGTGGTGGGGGAGGGGGGTCGGACGGGGCGCCTGAGTGGATGGAGCTCATTGTTTTGCTGGTGTCTTCGGTGGTTATGCTGGTCCAGACGGTGAGGTGGTCGTGGTTGGAAGGTATCGGTGGGGCCGGGGTGGTGAGGTTGGCGGGGTCCGTCTGTGGATTGAAGCTGTCGTGAATGTCTGTAATCTTGCGGTGGAAGGCAGCAGCGAGGGCGTCGCACAGGGCTTGTGATGGGGGTATGTCGTTGGTGCAGGAGCTGGGGTTTGAGAGTTCCTTTACGACGTTGAAGAGCTCCTTGCTATTGTGTGCGTTGTTGTCTAGGCGGTTCTTGAAGGCGGCTTTCTTGGTGGTCCTGATGAGGTGGTGGTAATTGATGATGGCGTCTTTGAGGGCAGCGCGGTTGTCGGGTGTTTTCTCCTTGTGCCAGGTGTTTTCCAGTCTCCGGCAGGTGCGTTTGGAGGCTAGGAGCTCTGGGGTGAACCAGCTGGCTCTCTGACTGGTATCTCTGGAGGCGGGTTGTCTTGTTGGGGCTAAGGCGTTGGCGCAGTCTTCCATCCAGAGTCTGAGGGTGCGGGCCCCTTCCTCGGGGTCGGTGGGGTTGGTCGGGGGGTTGAGTGCGAGGTGTGTTTGCAGTAGTTCCTTGGTGATTTTGCTCCAGTGACGTCCCAGGATCTGTAGGGTGCGGTGGTGTGAGACGGGTTTCTGGAAGGTGAAGTGGACGCAGCGGTGGTCGGTCCAGGTGAGTTCGGAGGTGTGGCTGAAGACAACGTGGGGACTGGAGGAGAAGATAGCATCGAGCGTGTGTCCGGCGATGTGGGTAGGTGTCGTGACGATCTGCGTCAGTCCGAGGGAGGTGAGGTTGTCGATCAGGGTGGAGGAGTTGCTGTCGTTGTTGTTTTCCAGGTGGTAGTTCAAGTCGCCGAGGAGGATGTAGTCGGTGGAGGTCAATGCGTGTGCGCTGATGACGTCGGCGATGGAGTTGCAGAATTGGGGGCGGGGTCCTGGTGGTCGGTAGACGAGGGTGCCTCTCAGGGTGGTCTTGGGGTCCGTGTGGATCTGGAAGTGCATGTGTTCGGCGGTGCTGAGGGTGTCGGCGGTGTTTGTGGAGATCCTGATGGTGTCCTTGTGGATGATGGCGATTCCTCCGCCGACGCCATTGGTGCGGTCCCTGCGGTTGATCTTGTATCCGTAGGGGATGGCCACTGCGATGTCTGGGGCGGAGGTTTCGTTCATCCAGGTCTCGGTCAGGAAGGCGATGTCAGGCGATGTGGAGTCGAGCAGGTCCCAGAGCTCGACGGCGTGTTTGCGTGTGGAGCGGGTGTTGAGCAGGATGCATCGGAGCTGGTTGGGTTCCGTAGTGGCGAGTGTCTCGGCGACTACGATGCAGGAGAAGCTGCAGTTCCGGCAGGTGAAGGGGCCATGGGTGCGCTTTGGGGCGGCCTTGTGGCAGCTGGAGGGTCGTCCGGGGTTGAGTGCGATGAGGGTGTTGGCGTCATACCGGACGCGGGCTGCCTGGATGCTGCGTGGTCCAGGGGTCGTGGCGCTGGGCGCGGTCCAGGCGCGGACGGGCGCAGACGGGCTTGCCTTAGGCGCGCCTTTGGCGCGCCCGCTGCGCGCGGCCTCGCAGCGACCGCCATAAATGCGGGAGTGTGGTGGGCGTCACAGCTGGGAGGCGGGGGGAGCCGGAGGAGGCCGGCGAATCAGGAGCGGGGGGCGGGGCCGCGGGGGAGTCAGCGGCGGGAAAGAGAGCGGGCGCGAGGGAGGGGGCGGGGGAACAGAGGCGGAGAGCGAGGCAAGGGCGGCGAGAACGGGCACAGCGACCGGGGCTACAGCGGGAAGAGCAGGCAGAGGCGGGAGAGCCGCTGGAACTGGCAGGCGGCAGCAGGTGGGTCACAGAAGGTCTCAACAGGAGGCAATAGGCGGCGGCGAGCTGCAGCAGGAGGTGGAGCGACCAACCAACTGGTCAAGGGTCGCACTCCCCTCCTCGCAGCGGCCGCTTAAATGCGGGAGTGTGGTGGGTGTCACAGCTGGGAGGCGGGGGGAGCCGGAGGAGGCCGGCGAATCAGGAGCGGGGGCGGGGCCGCGGGGGAGTCAGCGGCGGGAAAGAGAGCGGGGCGCGAGGGAGGGGGCGGGGGAACAGAGGCGGAGAGCGAGGCAAGGGCGGCGAGAACGGGCACAGCGACCGGGGCTACAGCGGGAAGAGCAGGCAGAGGCGGGAGAGCCGCTGGAACTGGCAGGCGGCAGCAGGTGGGTCACAGAAGGTCTCAACAGGAGGCAATCGGCGGCGGCGAGCTGCAGCAGGAGGTGGAGCGACCAACCAACTGGTCAAGGGTCTGAATCAACTGAATAGCAACACCACAAGGTGTCTTTGTAAGCCAGGACTGCATGGCACAAGAAAATACACAGGAAAACAGTTGCCATCAAATGCAGTGCTATCCATTAAAATGACAACCGAAAAGCGTATGCTAAAGTAAATAAACTGTTTTAAGTACTGTGCAAAGGCATAATGCTCATCAGTGTCAAGTAATACATAGATTATTAAAAAATGTCCTTTCCATATAACAAACTATCATCATGATCAGTGCTATTTCGTGCCAGCGGGCAGCCGTCATATTCCTGTGCATTTCCAAAATTAATCTAAGTACTACTCAAGCTACCTATTATGTAAGGTTTCAATTCAAAGACTCTAGGATGCTGTTACTAATGGGGAGAGAAACATGCCAGCCTACCATGGGTGAGCAGTAATGAATGAGTAGGCAAGTGCTGCTGTGTCAGAGAACTGCTCTATGTGCCAGTGGGTCCCAAATGGTGCCAGGACCTGCCCGGGTGCCAGGTTTGTTATTGAGAATGCCAGGACTCCATATTATATCTCACTAGGTTTAGCAGCATTACAGGCTCCTGCCTATTACAGCCATCAGATGATACCTGTTGGATGCCACAGTACACCCGCAAATGATTGCTCACCTCTTTCTGTCCAAAGTCAATGAGGTTCTGGAGGTCCAGGTCATCGCGGTAATGCACAATTGCATTGTTAATGACCTCACTAACTTTCCCTCGAGCCTAAAAGGGAAGAACAAGAGCCATGGGTGGAAACGAAGAATCAGATGCACAGAAGATGAGACAACAAGCAACCGGTAGCATGACAAAGATAAAGTCTAACCAGACAATTACGGGAGAGAAGATAGGCAAGGAAGGGGGAAGAAGATAAACAGAAAGAGGAAGAAAAGAAGGGGAACAAGAGAGACGGTGAAAAAGGGCAAGAAATGGGACAAAGACACAACGAAGGGAAAGAAGACAAAGAAGGAGGAATATAAGTACGGAGAAGAAGCGATAAAATGTAGAATGCAGAACTAGACCCACTGCTGGACTAGCAATATCCCTCAGATTACAAAGGGGAAGTGACCTTCCATCTCCAGAAATATACGGAGTCTGGAGAAGAAACGATTTTGCCACACGTGGGCAACATCATGAATCATCTGGGCACGAGCATGGATCATTTAGACAAGTTCCTAACTTGTTTTTTTATTTCATCAAGGGTCATATAAAAAACATGCATACATGAATTGTTATTATGGGGTTATCCATAAGAAGGACATGAGGTACAGTTTACACAGTAATACATGTGAGCCCAAAGGGCAGCGTCTAAGTAGTATTCTAGAATGACAAAGAGGCATTTTAAAGTAACACTACCAACAAACTTGTAAAAAGTACACAAAGAACAGAGAAAGATTCAAAGAGAACAAGTGGATAACAGAAACTATCAAGGCAACATTTCTATAAAGGCTAAAACTGGTGGAGGGACGTGTCTAGAGGCGAAGGCATGGTTTGGAATTTCGGCCAGTACAAGTGTCCTGAGAGGAATAGGAGGGACGCACGTATGTCCATGGATGTTCTTCATCAGAAGGGATATTTCACTCCCTCCGAGGAAAGGGACGTGTACCATCTCTACTCATGCATCTCACTGCTTAGCGGCGGTGGTTGTAGTCAGCCGGGGTCAATTCTTTAGATCTATAATGGGAAGTTGTGCCTCCTTCTCGTGGGGGTATCATCTGTTCAAGCGTCCAGGCATTCTATGTATAGCTCGTCCCATTCCCTGGCGATGGGAATATGCGACGGCCGCGGGGCTCTTCCCTGCGAAGCCCCATGCTTTCACAGGTTGTGAACGCGCCGCCATTTTTGTTAATTCTAGGGAACAGTGGGAGTGCCTGGAAGCCAAAAATGAACATACATACCGAAATGGGAAACACAGAGCCATAAAGGCGAAATGGAAAGCTGCTTAGACAGGACAAAGACCGTTCACATCTGCAGTTATGCAGGCATAGTGCGCATCTGCTCTTCTGCTTGGACACAAACATGTCCTAGCTGGGGATGCAGAGAGAAAGGCTACACGATTTGAGAACGGCGATCTCGTGTGGGCTTATCTAGCAGCAGTTAGGTCAGATGTAAACAATAAGGCAGTATTGAAAACATGGCAACCAACACCTCCTTCACCAAGCACCTCGCTAAACTTTATAGATTATTCATGATCAGTTCTAATGTTTCTGAAACTCTAGTGTTCAAGAAGCTGAGAACTATCTACAACAGAAAATACACAGAACCAAAATAGGCTGTTCAGGTACAGCTATGAAAAACAAAGTTTGTAAACAGCTAGTGGTTGCAAATCTTAATGAATATGGCCACATTCAAAATGGAGTATCAATGTTCACGATAAAATAGCATAATTTGTATTTCTTGTATTATTTAATAGTTTATTTTCAAATCTAAATATTTGTGAAGAGTTATATATTGCCAAACAAGCAACACGTGATGGGATGCATGCTTGCAAGTAATCTAACCACTTGCACCCACTTGGGATAGCATAGCGTTCCAACCCATTGTTTTTCACCCACTATGCCACTCTAGATAGAGGCCCACCTTATGCAGATCAGTACAGGCCGTGCTCCTCATGGAACAGTCCATCCCAAACTTCCTGGTGAGGCCCTACTCAGAAGGAAACATGAGCAACCCCAGACTATTTTCTGTCTGTCAGTGAGGTGTAGCTTGAAGCACTGGTTAGACTATTTGCAAGCATTCCTTACTTTAACTTGTGTCTTTGAATTACATAATGCAACAGAAAACGAATGCAAAAGTATCAACAGTGTTAAGGGTATCTGCAAGGAAAAGTTTTTGGGAGTTCATACTCGTAAAAGGAGACTACAGGAGAGGTATGCCAATCTTAGGGAGTCACAATGGATCACAAAGTTACTCCTGGTCTGGCTATCTGGACAGCCAACAGGTTTTCTGGACTGCTACACATGGGAGACCAAACTGAGCAAGTGAAATAGATAAAAATAATTTAAAAAGCTGGTGCAAAGAGTGATGTGCTCACCAGGCTGAGTCACAACAGTTTCACAAGCACTTGCAGCATTCGACCTCTTGAGCTGCCTGCCTCGCTCTCGCGGTGAGGTACTCAAGGAATCTGGGGATGTTTGTGAACAGCTGCAGATGTAAACGTCAAGTCTTTGGATGCCTGCTTCCATCTATAGTGAAGATTATTGCACACTCAGACTATTAATATTCCATTGGCTGGCTGTGGGATTCCACGCTCTGCAAGCTCAGAGCCAGGGCAGGCAACAGATCTTCAGCAGGGGCTTAGTCCTAGCAAGGAGGAAATGGGATCAACACTGGCTCCACACTCTGGATGCACTTCTGTAGCTGTCGGGACAACTCTTAGTCCAGAAAATGATCAGTGTGCTGTCGAACAGCTCCAGTTTTATACATAAAGATGGACAGTTGGCAGACTCCCTGCTGCCTGTTAATGTGCAGTGTATCTCACAATTCCAAAGGTCCAGACAGTCCCTCTTCAGAGAGGAGTCTAGGATAGAAGGAATGTTTTTGAAGGGGACCGTGTGATCCCACTATGGGCTGGTCTTGTGGGAAAATATTTGTATTCCACCCAGACTGCCTGACAAAAAGGACGTGCAGGAAGAAGATGTGGAAGGTGTTCTCTGTGGTGTTCTCTGTGGGCAGCACTTGTCTTTCGTCTTATGTTGATAAGTGTCTGGAAACATTTATGGGTAAATCTAACTTAGGTATACCTGTCGTGTTCATGAAACCCTACTTCAGACACACTGTTTGTGAAGGGCTGTCCCATCAATATCTGGGTGTTTTATGTAATGTTTGTAAATATATATATATATATATACACACACACACACACACACACACACACACACACACACACCTACATATATACACACACAAACAATAATTCCAGATTTGTAAACTGGAACTTATCACCCCCAAGGGTATCCAGGCACTGGGGGCCGTCGGGGAAATTAAGTGAGCTATTGCCCAGAGTCACACGATGCCGAGCTGTGCAGCCGCCGGTGCCCAAACTGTGAGCCCCGCGTTCCGGAGTCAGCCGCTCTTGCCGCTGCGCCACACCTCTCCCACATAGTTTGGCCCTGAGAGCACTTTGGGTAGTTATTTTGGATCAGAAGCCACTGAAAGTGTTGCCCAAAATCAGATATCACAGAGGCAAGTTTGGCCACTTCATCAGGGTCTTTGTTGGAATCCTGGAGAAGGGAAGATGAGGAGGGCTATGGCCCAAGCTCACGAGAATCCACAGGCACTCATGTCAAAAAGCAAAGGCAGCTACTAGGAGGATCAGGTATAAAGGAGAGATTGCAGGCCATGGTGCAGGAGGTGGCGGCGGCTTTTACTGAATGGAAGCCTTAAACAGATTTCTTATAGGCTCCTGCTTGCAATCACCTTTGCTATTAAGTCCATCATTTTGGCCTTCAAGACCTCGGACAGCAAGGGACTTGAATGGCATGTGAAAGGTGCTCCTCCCAGAGGCAGGCTTATCTTGCAGGGACCCTGAGGTAAAGACTACAGCATCTATGCTTAAAGCATGACCCCAGTGTAACCCTAATAGTTTGAAGATCGCTTCAGATTCTTTACGATCACAGCGTCCAAGCTCCATACCTCTGGGGGGCGGATATATATGGTCCGCATTTGATCCATTGATGGCTGCAAGATCAGTTTGGGAATAAAGGGCAACTTAGCTTGATGCAGCCACAGAAAATGCAAGCACCGAAAGATCTCTTCTTCACCTTCTTGAAGACTGACAATTCTCCTGATATCATATCAAGACGATCTGGATGCTATTAGTGAGAATGAGCTTCGTCTCACACTGTATAACCCACGACCAGTAGAAGATGTGCAGGTCTGGGTCAACTTTTTAAAATTTTTAACTTAAACTAATGGTGGCTGTGGCATTCTGAGTCAAACTTGTAACACTTATCTGGGGCAAAAAAAATTCTAAGCGGAAAGACCATAATCTCTGGCACCTGACTAGGCTGTCTGATGATCAGGGTGTCTTTGGTTTAGGACAGGCTCAATAGGACTTTAGCAATAGAAATGAAGTATACTGTTGCATAGGGGATCCTAGACAGTATAGTCAAGTCTCCAGATCCTAAAGGTCACTGGAAGTGTTTACTTCATGGAGCACAAGCCCTTACCCACCCAAGGAGGGCATGCATCATCATCGGGCCATGCTCCCTGTTGGGTGGCGCTGCAATGCCTAGCGGGCCCAGTGGAGGGGCTCTTTACTGGAGATCTTTTTATCACCAATCAAGTTGCAAAAGTGCAAATTGAATGCCTCCAATCTTGGAAGTCGCTAACAGGACTAGCTAGGAAAATTGGTAAAGAGTGCTTAAAATTAATTATGGACCCCTACTGGTTGCTTTTATTTCCTAGTGGGGTCTATGTAAAGGTTAAAGGCAGATCAGAGAATATATGGGAAAATGATGATGGAGCATTCCAACCTTGGGTTGGTGAGGGCTTGTGGCCAGTTCAGGCCACATGGCACCTCTGAACTAGGGTCCTGTAGCGTTAGGTCCAAAAGGTATCTCATTTTGGGGGACCGGTGGTCTTGGGTCCTGTACGCATTTTGGAGGTTGACAGGTGTTAGGCATGTAACTAACTTCAGAGTTTCTAGTTCCGATTGGCTTATGGCTGGTAGTACTCTTTCCCAATTGTCAAGATTATCTGTCCAGAATGGATAGATTAATTTATTGGGAGGATGGTCGTGGAAGGGCTGTGAAAACAAAGGATCACCCATTTGAGGCCTCTGTGGCTTCCTCTTGTTGTCTGCAACAAAATCCTACAGATCTGCCTAAGCAGCAAACCAAAATGGATGGCCACTTCAGAAGCCAATGTTGAATGACGTATAAAAGAGCTAAAGAGCAGAAAGTGGGGCTAGTGATGCTTCGGGCTCAGACTCTGCAACAAGCAGCTTAATTCAGCTTTGGCGAATTAGCACTAACAAAGACCTCTACAAGCTGATTATCAATAGCATAAGCCAAGCCAAGGCAGGAGGAAAACCTCAGGTGTGTTGTCTTAAGGAAGAAAGGGTGTGTTCTGAAGACTTGTTCCATCAACTGAAGTGGTGGAAAAGTATTGTGATTTGTGAGTGAGGAGGCATGGGGAATTGTGATCACGCATACACCCAGTATTCCATTCTCTAAAAAGGTCAATTCTTTGGTATGGGTGAGATATTCTAGAACATTCAATCATTGTGAAGGTAGGCGGTCTGAATGTACTAATAAAACAAATATAAAAAAGATAAACAAGCAGAAAGGAGAGGAACAAAGAAGAGAAATGTGCAAGTGAAAGAAGAGATGTGGAACGAAAAGCTAAGATTTTGAACGGGAAGTAGATAGATGAGGAAAGGGAGATGAGAAAAGTGAAGAAGACTACAAGTGGAACAAAGAAAAGACAAGAGATGATTAAGAAGAGAGACCAGATATGGGATGACGATGATGCAGCCAAGGAAAGAGAAGGAGACAGACAAGCACAAATGAACATATTCTTAGAATAATAATTGCGAACATACACAGGAACGAACGGGAACACTGCTGAGGATTCCAACTGATGCCTCTATATTATTCAGTTCTTTCCTTAGCATACATTCTTTTGTTTAATAAAATATAATCAGTGCTGCAGGTGTTACCTTATCTGAGAAGACGAAGCCCAGGACTCCCGCCGTCAGCTGCAGCAGGAAGACAATGGTCAGGCAGATGGAGAACTGCGGGGATGTCAAACACACACATAAAAACCTTATTTCTGTGAGCTTTTGGCCAACAGGGTGACCACAGCCTATAACCAGAAAATACACACGCAAGCATACACTGGAACAGGGTCCTGCCTCTTACCTTACAGATCTGGGCTGGATTACATAGATTGTGCCCGATGGCTTAAAGTCTTTGTGTCAGTGTGCAGAGATGACAAACACATAAAAAACCTTACTTCTAAGGACGTATGGCCACTACAACCACCCCAACCTCAACACACAGATTGCGCTGGGTGTCTCAAAGTCTTTGTTTCAGTGTATATTCAATTTGTTTTGCCTTGTTCTTTGTACTACACTGCGACAAGAGGGTACGCTTTTTTTTTCAAATGAGTTGTATTATTTTTTATCACATAAAAACAAGCATTCGCAAATATCGAATTGGCATTCTGTCCTTCGCAGCAAGCGCAAAGCTGTTAAGCCTGGACACACGCAACCCACACGCAACCCCAACAGAGGCAGGATGTGGACTGTTAAGCAGAAGAAAAACAATGTGCTAATGTCCTTTTTAGGTCTCGCAGACCTGCGTTGCAGCGCGCATGCGCTGCTCGCTCTGCGAGGCTTCTTGTAAGTGAAGTTGAAGCCCCGCCCATCATTTTGATTGGCTGGCATCACCGTTTATGCTAAACGCTGGCTCCTGATTCAGAATGAGGCTTTTTTGTTACCGCCCTGTCTCCTTCTCGGACGGCCCATCCGGACTGGATGTTTTACTTGCGGCGTAATACATTCTCCTTTAACTAATGGGTAGGCACTATTTTTTATCATTCGCGCAATGGCGTGGCGACAGCTTGTTCCGATTAGTAGCTGTGCGCTCGCTTGCGTAATTTAAATTCCAAAGTCACAAAATCGTAGCCGAACGGTGATCCAATGGCTTGTGTGCGCGTGCATAGCCAGGAGTGCCAGCAGAATCATAAACATTTACTAAATGTGTGTGGAATTACATACAAATTAGAAATTCATCAGTTAAAAAACGTATAATCAAGAGGCAGAATGAGGCCTTTTGTTTTTGTGTAGCGTTTGTGATAATAGAATGCGTTCCTCTCCAGTCCTGTGTACAAGCTGCAGCCATAGCAACACGTATGGCATCGCACGTGATGTTTGTGTCAGGGTTCCTGCTTCCTGCTTTTTGGGAGACCTTGAATTAAATGCATATTTTTATCCGGTAACGAAATAAAGTTTTGGACGGAATCATGTCGTTTGCGTGGCCGGGGGAGAGCAGTTTCTATCATCACCAATTGGGGGCTCACAGCCCGTCGCCGCCCGTGCAGATAATCCATCAGCCGGTGAGTTACAGCCTGTCCTGGATCTGACCTGTTACTGTCCGTGCGAGGCGCCGTGATGTGTATTCATGAGTCCCGCATCTGCCGGGATCTATGAGGCATATTAAAGACAGCCCCTCAGTAGCTAAATATGGCGCACTTGTTAGGTGCATGACGTTGGACTGATGATGTAATGTGCAAGTTACTGAAAGAGGTAAAGCTAGGTTTTTCCCACTAGCCGGCATGAATGACTCACAGCGAACGGCTTCAGGTGAATTTATTTCACGTGGTCGGAGACGGGTCAAAGCTATCGATCGTGCAGTAGGTGCAGTTGCACCGGGTCCGGAGCTGTTAAAACATAACAAGGAGCTTGGGGTAGTCCGTTTCCTTGTTGCATTAGGTATCATGGCAACCTTGCTACGCCTCTGGTTCGGAGGCCTAGGAGTAGGTGATGCCTGATATCTCTAATGTAGACTCCTTCGATGAGTTTGACAGCTGATCAGAGTTTACATGTTTGACAACGACAGAGCTTAAAGTTTGATAGAAGGGATTCAGAGGAAGCAAGGATCACTGATCCGAAGGGAAGTCTAGCTCGGGTGGGCTTCGCTGCCGGTCTTTCAAGCAGTGAGTATGACTTGGGGTAGGATTGTTGGAGACAGATGATCCTACAGCAGGACCCATCATAATCCCGCTCCCGGTCCTATGAAGCACAGTATTCAACAAGCATTTGCAATGCAATAGATCTCGCATTTACGCGAGTTTAAGCTATTGGCATTGTAAATGACAATGCCTTTTATTTATGTTTTAAAAACCAAAAGATAAATAAAAGGCATTGTCGTTTACAATGCCAATAGCTCAAACTCTCGTAAATGCGAGACCTATTGCATTGCAAATGCTTGTTCCATTCCGTCATGCTAGTGTCTCGTGCAGTGGTCATGTTGTCCTCAGGTTCCACACACCCAACCACAAACTGCCCCTTGTCTCTCAGGCCTTCCTCCAGTTTATGGTCTGTTCTTAACAGATTCATCTTCTTCTCTCGCTACGGCCCATTCACATACATCTTTACACCATTTGTCAGACACAGGCCGGAGCACTGAAGCCAATTTATTGTAGCATGGTTTTAAGATAAAATCAGACACAGCGCAATGGATTTACGCCCCATTTTTGTTTTCTTAGACTTCTCCGGCACGTGGATTAATGCAGTTCACTAAGACTGTACACACACATTCAGTATTTAATGAATGAGGAAGAGTTTACAGCATTTTAATTCAATACTCCGTTTACCGAAAACGTTGCCGGCATGCACTAAGCCTTGTTGATGGTACTGCCCTAAGGAAAGCATCCTAATTTACAAACAACTTATAACTACTGCAAAATTTAATGTAATTATCTCATGCATGTACACAATTAAATGCAAACACTTTGGTTCGTGTTTTAAAGAATTCTCAGCATACACCAATGAGCACATGTATTCTGTTACTAAGCCTGGGAATGAAACAAAACATTTGGTGCAAAGTTATAGTGCTTTTTGTTAGAGGCGAACATTTAGGAAACCACAAATCTCTTTTTCAAACATGAGAGCTCAACAAACTGTGCTCCCATTTCCGGGGGCGTAACTCAAAATGATGGGCCCTCCCTGCAGAATGCCACACTATTTCGAGCTGACCAGATTTTGTGCCCACTAGTGCAATTTATTAAATCTCACTCTGTGTCCACATCTTGCTCTAGAGGGAGGGAGGGGCACTGGGACAGTTAGGAGCCTCGCACACCGCATCGTGCAGCTCAGGTAGAGAGCTGGTCACACATCTAGGCCTGGGTCAGCAACAACTCAGATATTGGGTGGGCAGACAGCACAAGCCATGAACATGAACAAAGTCCAACCTCCAGTGGCCATACACCTCCATACTGGAAATTACCTTTGGTGTCAAGAGATGGAGGCTCAGGGTGGAAGCGGCTTTGTAAAGCTGAGCGGCCGGTCCTTCCACCCAGGAGTGTGCCCAGGCCTTCTAAGTTAAATTCAAGTGACCGTATATGTTGCCTAAACTTGCTAGGCCTCTCATGAGATATGTGTAATAGAAGCTAAACTGCAGGCATAGAATATTGGAGACCTGGGCTCAAACCCCATCTTCAGCAAATGAGTTGAATCCTGCTATCCTGTGTAAACTGCTGCCTCCCTCTTCATCAAGCTGTACACATCTCTCATGTAAATACGTAAAAGTGGCGCAGCATGTGTCTAGGACTGTCCAAATAACATACAACCATCTCCCCCTCTTCATTCTGGCTTCTACAGTCGATTCTCACCAGGGCACACATCCGGCTGCTCTTTGTTTGAGTTGCTCCTGCCACAGGAGACAGGCTTTTGTATTTCTATTGAAAGCACTGACGTGACCTAAATAACTGGCTCTAAAAAGCAGGCGATTGGCACAGTGATGAGCTTGTTTGGAGAATATGGTCTCGCCACTGCCCATGCTGAAACCTTTCAAAACTGAATTCACTGGAAAGTAGTCATCGCCCGCATGCTACATGCATTGATCCACAGAGCTCAGGACCACCCCCATATCACCCGCTCATGTGCCTGCCTCCTGTACCCTCGCTATTGAAACTCCATCACTTTCTCTCTTACACCATGACTGCTCTCCTGCACACGGAGTACACCTTGCTGAATTCCCTCTCCACTACACCCTTTCCGAGAGGAACATAGCCAAAAAATGGTGTTATTCGGATTTATTAACCCATCAGTCGAAGTGGAGTTCTCGGTTAGATCCACAACTGACCTATCAAAGCTTTGGTCATCCTGGTTCTCTCTTCAGCAGCCACTTCCATTCAGTTGCCTTTGCATTCCAGTCTTTTGCAACTACCCAACCCCATCTTAGTGCAAGCAACTTACTGTTTGCAGGAGGCAGATGTTTTCACGCAGCGATCCGATGCAGCCGCAGAAGGTGATGAGGAACATCAGAACCCCCACCACAATGAGCAGGAGGGCAGGGTCTACAGCTAGGCAAGCAATGGCAGCTTCTGCAACAAACAAGATGCAAGTGAAGAGGAGAGCATTTGAAACGAGAAACGACATCCTAGTGCCTACAGTCAATGATTGAAACCAGGCCAGAGGGGAGCCCTCATCATTACAGCAAGGTTAACCCACCGTGAGCAGCAGTCCAGCGAGCAGTTCATCCTGAGTCAAACGATCAAGCCCAGGACAGACGCACACACCATGCTAAACACCTTATGTACGTACCTCCCTAATTGAGCCTTAACACTAAAAAATTGTTACATTGTGAAATATGGTGATGTAAAGCAGTTGCAGTCTGTGTACTGATCAAAAAAGACCACACAGGGTGGTGTGTGGTGTACACAGAACCTTGCAAATAAAGACACTTCTATTTCACATGATGCCTCTTTGTCTTTACCCTGACACTTCCGCCCCAAGTCAAAGATTAATTCTAGGTTTCCCAAGTCAAAGTCTGTGTATTTAAATACAATTGTTTACTACCTGCTTATTAACAACGTATCAACATGCTGTTCACACAATCAATTACTGAAACCAATATTCACATAGTTCGTTATTTGCTAAAAAAAGTAAAAAATTAGCTCACAACATATATTTGATTCAGATAATCAGTATTTGTTAAAACATTACATTTTACTAATTCACAATTTGCCCTATATGACAGCAAGTATGCTTCTTTATCCAATTTTTCATTATGAAAGCGAGAACAGTCCAATGATATATGTACTATAGTTTCAATCTTGTTGTATTTGCAGTATCTGCACAGTCTGGATTCCCATGGGATGCTTCAACATTTGCCAAATCACTCACATATTCAAACGTCTTCTACTGGAACACTAGAAAACGCCGTCCAGCAGCACTTTTGTGACCATCTACAGATATGTCGGCCAGCTACCCCATCCCACTTATTGCTGTAAATAGAATGCATGCAATTTCTTGTAAGTATTAGCACCATGGTCTGCTTCCATAGGGACTAGATGGAGTTTACTTTACATATGCTGAATGAGATGTCAAAAGATGGATTCCGGTTAGGTTGGAACCCACATCTTTAGGGGAAAAGAATGAACATAGGGTTTGGAATACAAATCCACCCTCCAAGCTCCATGAACTAGGGATAAACATATGGTATGGGACATCCCCTACACTCCACTTACCCTCAGTCAAGACTTCATTCCAAGCAGGCAGGACCTCTTATCAATGCCCCTGACATTACAGACCGGTCACGTAAGAATCATAACCAAGGCAGCCATGAGCCAGAAAAGGGCATCTTGTATGAGAATTCGTAAATACCCCTCCTGTCCAAGGCATAAAATATGTCAAATTTGTACACAGGGCTCAGGTCGAGTAGGTGCTGGGAGTACTAAGAAGGGAATCAACCTTAACCTCAGACTATGTATCCATTCAATTAACAGAACAGTAAACATATTGTTTAAAATATGTCTGGATAAGCTAAAAAGAGATTTTCCTGTGGGAATTTTCCTCCCTGTGACATTTAAATCAATTTTCTTGGTCTACTTGGACCACATAATTATCCACTAGCCTCGGATTCCACAATTTATACTGACAAACCATGTACCTAACCTTCCTTTGAGCCACACTGAGATTTAGATTATTTATCCTCAACACTGCTAACCTGACAATATTCCTGCAGAGGCACTGAGGGAAGGCATTGAAACAGTAGACATGCTCTGTGGAAGGATCTGGGAAGAAGTAAAGGTGCCATCAGACTGGAAGGATGAGTATCTCACCAAGATTCCCAAGAAAGGTGACCCGAGTACCTGCGCAAACTACAGAGGGATAACTCTTTTGTCAATCCCAGGCAAAGTGTTCAAAAAAGTCATTCTGAACAGAATGAGGGAAAAAGTAGATGCTCTATAGCGAGACCAGCAACTTGGCTTCCGCAAAGATAGATCCTGCCAGTCCAGATTGCAACACTGTGCATCATCATTGATTAATGATGGAATGGAACTACCCCCTCTACGTCCACTTCATCAATTATGAGAAGGCATTCAACAGAATGGACCCTTTGGAAATTCCTTCGCCACTACGGTGTGCCAAATAAACTCATAAGAATCATCAGGAACTCTCCGAGGGAATGACTAGGGGTGGGCGGAACTCGCAGAGTTTCATTCTGCAGAGGTACATTAAAACTCCGTGAGATTCCACAGAGTTCTGCCAATGGGCGGAAAGTATGCAGCTCGTGCTGCAATTTAATGGCGGTAGTGCGAACAATGTTGAAAAATCAGCGTGAAAGGCACCATGCGCTGTGCAAGAGCGCACAGCCATTCGAGTTGATTTTGCTGCCACTCGAGTAGAAAATCTACTCGAGCAGCAGAAAATCTACTTCAGCAGCAGCCCTCTGATTGCAACTACCCGTGATCGCCCACTTTAAAAATATCACGCTAAGGGATGCCAAATCTTGCTCCCCAGCTCACATTTTCTGAAGCCTCGCGGGAGGAACATTTAAGTACGCAGCAACTGGTAGATTTTGGCTGGAACTCCACTTTGAAGAATAACGCGGAGTGACCAAATTTCTGCCAATTCCACGGGACCACTAGGAATGACCTGCAAGATAGTCCATGGAGGACAGCTCACAAAAGCCTTCCAAATGAGGACCAAAGTCTGTAAGGGATGTTTGTTTTCGCCTTTTCTCTTCCTGCCAGCCATAGAATGGATCATGAAGACATCCACAGCAAGAAGAAGAAATGGAATCCAGTGGACACCTTAGATGCAGCTAGACAACCTGGACTTTGCAAAGACTAATAGCAGTGTGGGCCATTCAATGCCGCACTAGTGTAATGTTTCTCTATTCGATTTATAAACTCTGCTCAACTTTTCATGACCCCACTGCTTAGGAGCCGCAGTTAATCCTTCAACAAATTTATTTGAAAGTTTTATATAGCGCGAACAAGACCCTTGCGGGTATCAGAGCGCATTACAAGGTAAATATCTTAGATACATAGGTACATGGTAAATAACATATAGTTTCCTGTCAGTCAATGATAGTGTAATCACCATATCGTAGATACATAGGTATATGGTGCATAACATAACGTTCCATATAGATAAAGCATAATATGGACACAATATCTGGGATACATAGAGAGAAAATAAATAATATATAGTTCCATGTAGATCACGTGTTGAGTCGAGTAATAACGGTAGCCCATGCTCAAGTGAACTTAGCCATGAGAAGAGATTTCACTTCTTTTTTGAAAGATGCAGTAGAGGGATTAAGTCTAGTTTCTGGGGGCAAAGTATTCCAAATTCTGGGCGCCATCCCTGAAAAGGTTCGGTTGTATGTTTTCTTCTTGTTGAATCTTTGCGGTTTCAGTAGGAGGTTTTTGGCACTTCTGGAAGATCTGTTCCCACATGAGGGCGCCAGTTTCTGTGCCAGATAGCTGGGTGCGTTGTGATGAATGGCTTTATGTGTCATACATGCTATTTTTAGTTGAATTCTGGCTTCAAAAGGTAGCCAATTAAGGGATCTTGGGTCCGGGGATATGTGGGAGCTTCTTTTGGAGCCAGTAATAAGTCTAGCTGCGGCATTGATTGAGGTTCTTAGAGGGGCCTGTTGAAGATCTGGGAAGGCCGCAGAGAGAGACACTCCCATATTCCACTCTTGGGATGACTAGAGCTTGTACTGCCAGATTGAAGTCCTTTACAGGCAGGAAAGGTTTCGGTTTTCTCAAAGTATTTATCTGAAAGTTTCCTCCTTTTGTTGCGTTGGTGATGTGTTTCTGCATATTGAGATTTCTGTCCAGCGTTACTCCCAGCGATTTCGCTGAGTCAACGATAAGAGGTTGGCAGTTGAGTGCAGTTAGGTGTTTGATCCAGTCTTGCATTATGGGTACTTGGGCGGGAGGAGCGATTAGGAGGAATTCGGTTTTGAGGGTATTCAGTTTTAGATGGTTTTCTGCCAGCCAGGTCTGAGTTTTTCTGAGAGTTGTGTTGAGCGATTTGATGTCTTCTAGAGAATGGATCTTTAGGTATAGTTGTGTGTCGTCTGCGTACATGTGATATTGTACGTTAGACGAGTATAGAATTTCAGTGAGTGGTTCCATGAATAGATTGAACAGTGTCGGAGATAGGGAAGATCCTTGTGGGACTCCTAAAGTGACTGGAACGGGTTTGGACAGGGAGTGGTTGACCTTGAATCGTTGCGATCTGTTTTGGAGGAACGAAGTAAGCCAGTTTAGAACTGATCCAGATAGTCCCATTCTGTGTTGCAGCAGGTCTAGCAGGTTGTCGTGTTTGATGGTATCAAAGGCCGAGGAAAGGTCGAGCAAGATGAGTAAGCAGGCTTCGTTCTGGTCTAGGATTTGTAGTGCATCGTCAATTATATGGGTCATGGCTAATTCAGTGTTGTGACCTGCACGGAAACCTGATTGGTATTTGTTGAGTAGGTTGAAATGGTCTATATGTCTTACAAGCTGGAGGTGTACACATTTTTCTAAGAGTTTGGCCAGGGTAGGGATGTTGGATATTGGGCGGTAGTTGTTTAAGTCCGCGGGGTCAGCCGTAGGTTTCTTTAGGATGGGGGATACCTGCCCGGATTTGAGGATGTCAGGGATGGAACCTTGGCATAAAGAGTTATTTATGATCATGGTCCAAAGAGGCAGCAGCAGCGGGGTGAAGTCTTTTATGAAGTTTGCTGGGAGAGGGTCAGTGAAGTGATTGGTAGGGTTCAGAGCAGTAAGCATTTTGAGTATAGTTTCTTCATGGTAGGTATTGAAGGATAACCAGGATGCATTAATTTTTAGGTCGAACTTTGGTGGATTTCAATGTGGGGCTCCTAGAAGGGATGACGAGGAGTCCTTGTGTGTGACAGTATGTGTGATTAGCTCGTTGAGTAGGTTCTTCTTTATGTAATCGGTCTTCAGAGTGAAGAAGGAGGCAAATTCTTCGCAATTGGGTCGTGAGCCTAAGTTAGCTTGGGGGCGGTGAGGTGCATCCTTAGATTGAGTTTTGATTAGCTCGAAAAGTATTTTGGGACGATTTTTGGCCTGATCTAATTGATAACTGAAAAAGTCTGCTTTAGTGCGCTTGATCTTTCTGTAGTAGGCGTTTCTCTTCTTTCTTAGTATCTTGAGGTGATTGGCGGATGGAGCCGATCTCCATCTACGTTCAGTTATTCTTAAAGGATCGTCTGTCCTCGTTGAGTCTTCCATCGTACCAAGGCTTAGAGTCTTTTGTGGAAACTCTCTTTAGTTGAAGGGGGGCGACTTCGTTTAATAACATGTTCATGGAATTGAGGTAGTGGTTGGTGAGATCATGAACATCGGATATCCAGATATCCAAATCAAAAGAATCACTTATCACCACGTTGTGTATGGTGTTGTCCCATGCCAAATGTCCTCTTAGAGTCAGATCAAATATGTTGGGTGGTATAGTACCCCCTATTTCATCATCTCCATCTGTGTCAAACATGTGGCGGCTAGGCAGACTGCAAGGAGGTGGGTTACACCTGGAGTCAGATTGAAAGAAAAGCCCAAGGCAGATGACTGGAGAGTCCTGGTTGATGGCCTATACCCCAGGAGGGGTAGTTGGCATTAGTAAGTAAGATCCGTCCATGATCTTCAAGCTACCAGCACTACCAAGTTCATAAACCCACCAGCTTGAAGGATACCAGGAAACCAACAGTAACCCCTCAGCTTGATCACTATTCATTTTTATTTTCTGTATTTGTAATGCACATCATTACTCATAGATTCAGAGGCTATGGGTGCGAGACAGTAGATTCCATTATTCAGTCCTAATTATACCAACTATTTGGAGAAAAGCCAGGACTACAGTTGCTTCCTCAATTTCAGGAAATTACCCTCAGCTCTCAAAGTGAGACGGAGGGAATTCCAGACTTTAGAGCCAAGGGTGGAAAAGGTCCTGCCTTCCCATTTTTACAAGTTTGTACTGAGGATGACACATTCAAGTTAATTAGCTGAACCAAGTAGACATTTGTACGCATTATTCTGTAAATTCTGTAAGAAGAAGGATGAGCTGCTACCATAAATAATTTTGTGCAAGATGCATGCAATGTAAAACTGAATCTGTTGACAAAAAGGAAGCCAGTGCAGTATCTTTCTATATTTTAATATATTTTCTATGCACTGGAGGCTCATAATGCTTTTTTTGTCAGACCAAGGTTGATGGCATTTCCAAAAGCAAGCTTAGATTGAATGCAGGTATTGGCAACTGCAATTGTCTGGAAGAAGACTAGGAAAGGGTAAAATATCTTCAGTATCTAACATGACGCCCACATTACCGACTGCCAAACTGGTGCTTGGCAGATGACCCTGGAGCGGGCCAGAGGGTGTGGTCCTGTCTGGATATTTTGTTATGAATTGGAATGATCTGGGTTTTGAGGTGTTCAGCATCAAAACATTTCTGGTCTTCCAGTTTTGAGTAGTAGTAAGAATTGAATTCAGAGTAATCTCAGCGTTTTTAAGATTGACAGACAATTTAAATATACATTGTCTGCATAGTAGTAAGTCTTAATTTGGAAATTTTGCAACAAGTAAGCTAAAGGGCAAAGACAAAGGTTAAAAGAAGTGCTGACAGAATTGATCCCTGTAGTACTCAACAGAAAGGGAAGTAAAGTTTTACAGTGATACAGGTTGAGACCCATCGATTAATAAGAAGTTAATCAATTATATGTTGGCTCCCTCTATGGCTAAACTATGTGGTCATTGTAGGAGGATAGAGTAGTCAATAGTATCGAAGGCAGTCGAGAGGTCTAGGATCATCAGGATCCCCTCTCTGACATTGTCAACCATCATCTGCAAGTGATCAGGTAGTGATGTAGCAACAAATTATTCACTACTAGTTCCGGTGTGAAACCGGCTTGCATGAGATGTAGGATGTTGTTAAATTCCACAAACCTTTGACAGTGTGTTGAAACCTCTTTTTCCATAGGTTTAGAAAAGTACAGCAAAAGTGAGATGAGTCTCGAATTGATTGGTTTGGAAAGAATTAGTGAGGGTTACTTCCGCTAGATAGTCAAGTTTGTCTTCTCAGCCCATTGCCATGGCCATTGCTGACCCCGGCAGGGCCGATCTGAAGACCTCACTAAACTATCCAATCCAATGAAATGAAGGGTAGAGTGTACAGAGGGCAAGGACTTAGCACTTGGTTATGGCACTCACTTACCTGGAATTCAGTGAGGGTTTCTTTTAGGATCAGTCTGACAGTGGCATGTTTAAAGTTGTGAAGGACTACACACAAGCTGTGAGAAGTTAAGAATAGTGCAAATACTAGGGCTAATGTACTCCTTAGTTTGTTTACCATATGCAACAGGAAGTGGATCTCTTGGTGGCTTTTTTCCTATCAGATCTTCACAGTCATTAATAGTGAGTAACTTAAAATCTGAAAACTGAGGTAGCTTAAGGAGGAGGTTTGATGAATGATCAGCTGAATGTCTTCATTTTATGAGAGAAAAAAGTCACAAGGTATCCACAAGATTTCAGCAAGAGATTCCAGCTGCCAATTTTTTAAGTGAATGAACAACTCAAAAACGTTATTTTGAAATATTTGGGGTGTTGACATTTCATTTGAATACTATATTCTTTTTGCTTCCATGAGTAAATGGTTACATTTGCACAGCTGTTTGATGTAATTCCTATTATCTACAGAATTATGGTTGTTACGCCATACGTTTTCAAGCTTTTTAAGTGTTGCCTTTTCTGATTTCAATCCTGGGTTGTACCATTTGCATCCTGAATACTTGTGGAGTAATGCGCTTCCATTCCCGAAACGATAATTGTAATACTTGAGCTAGACTTTATGAAAGGAATGGAAGCACTCTGACGGGCAACATTTCCATAATTTCTAAGCCTATTGGCGCCATTACAGAAGGGCACAAGCCCTACGCAAGCTACTGCAACACTGCTCTCAAACAAAACACCTGGCTAGGGCTTGTCCCTCTTCATGGGAAACGTACAGCTCCAAACATGTTTAGCTCCATTGCTGAGGTGCATTTTGATGATCTACCAATACCACACAAGGGGGCACATCTGGATATATCCACCCATTTAAGCAGGCAGAACAATAAACACAATGGATATTCCTTGAGATATTGCTTCTAAACCACTTAGACGTATGTTCACCATTGTGTGATTAAAAATTATTTAGATACGTTTTTTTCCAAATAATTTACAAGAGTTACCTGAAGCATTTATTTTACATCTGTTGCCCTCTAACTCTTGTAACTTATTTGAAATACCTCAGGTGGCATTTCCATCATTTCCTAACTTTTCTGTGTAATTTACGATGAACACCTGGCTGCCACCTGGACTTGTAAAAAGACAACTGTTGCCACATCTCAGTGCACAAATTGCAAACCAAGATAAATCTAAGATGAACTCAGCATGATAGAAGAACTTTACGTCCGTGGTTTCTGTAGATATGGTGCAGACGGTCCTCAAACATGCTGTTGAAAAGATAACGATCAAGAAGAAGGTATTCACATGGGACTCTTTTTCATGAAAGTGTTAATAAATGCTTTATTGTCACCATGTACCAAGGTGATTTTATGGACCTTCTACATTACAAAGCCATCCAATAATAAAGAATAGCATCTCTGGAGAAAAAAGAACTGCTGGTGGCTTCAGAAAATTGAGTGGCAGATCTATTTCTTGTACAAAACACATTTTGTTTTAAGAAACATTTTTAAGCAATATTGGTGGTATGTTCAGATAGACCCAAACTTAAATTTCTCTTTATAAATTAACTAATGTTCATTTAAGAAGAATTTGCTACAGAGAGCCTGGCCAAGAATGGTGATAAATGTTACACTGAGTTTAATACGGAGAATGTATCCATACACCAATACATCAGTCATCTAAAGGGGAAAGGGGGTTGAAAAGATCTAGAGAATTAACAAGGAATCTGGAATGTAGTGCCTGGATCACAATGTGGTAATCAGGGCATAAATCTTCTGGGTCTGACTGAAGGGCACAGGGACAGAGTCCTGAAGCACGTATAAGCGTGGGTATGGTGGAATTAGGCCGACTTTGAGATATGCCACTTTGAAAACAGGGGCAATTGCCAAGGACCACATAGCTCACAATGGATGGCAAAGATCACTGGGTTTGACTCCCTGGCTAAATAACTGGGACAAACCTGGATAACAAGGTCAAGGGAGCAACAAAGAAATGGCCAAAATAAAAACACATTAATTGCAAGGACATCAGCAGCAGGGTCAACGCACAGAACTTCGGCAGGGTCTTGGACCGTGGGCAGCACTCAGGCTCCACACTCCGGATACAGTTCTGCAACAAGGGGTCTTTGAAGATCCATACCCAGAAAAAGCTGCAGAAAATGGCTGCCAATCGGGTTGGGTCGTATTTTCCTCCTCAGATATGAGCCTGGAATAGCAGGAGCCACTGCCTGTGCAGGACCACTGGTTGGACCTTCCAAGGCACCTCTGATGGAAAGCTATGTGGATTCCCTCTAAAATACCTAAACACAGATGTCAGCAAAAGGAAGTGGGGAATGGGGTTTTCCATTGTGGGCAGCACTCATTTGTCCATCTTGCGAACTTCAACCCTACAGTATGTAAAATGTCTGCAAACACTTACAGGCAACCCTCACAAAGCCCTTCTGGTGATGTTTGCAGTCCCTTCTAATTATTCAAACACACTAACTTTCACATCAGTTAATAGATATGCTATAATGTTCCACATGTTAATATCATCAGTGAACATTAATTTTAATGGTCAAAAATGGGACCGATCTACCCCAAGCCACTGGACTTAATTTAACAAAGATGTTAGTAAGCAACTCCCACGGATGCACCTAGGCACTCCAAACATGATAATCAACTGCCATAATTGAGGGCTTGCTGAAAAGTACCAGGTCTGTGGATCCCTATTGTCTGGGGGCTTCGTAAACTGGCAAAACAAAAAACAACCCAGAGAAACCTCAAGGAACAAAGGAAAAATGGTGGTAATGGCATTCACGTGCTAGTATTGGACTTTCCTCCCTATGCAAACGAATTAATATTCCTCAAAATTTACTGATATGCTTGGAGCAGGGATTGAAGAGGAAAACCTGCATTACTAGGTAAAATGTCATTGAAGATATGAAAATTTACATTTTGTTATAAAGCCACCAACCACGATGAAGGTTTCGTAGGGGTGGAGTTCAAAGTAGAATCCGGTGGAATAGAAATTCGAGAGTATTGCAAGTTTTGCAAGGGTTGTAAACATCATATAAAGGCTAGATATAGCTAATAAAGATATCTGATGCTGATGTGTGCATCACATTTCCAGCACTATGTAGCATGGTGCAAGCCTATCCGATTCAGGGAAGATGGATTCAGCTTCAGTTGAGCTGCATCCTGTCCTGAGCTCCTCTTTGTGATTTACATTGGCTTTCCTGTCAGCAAATGTTCTAAGTGACTGGAATTATGCAATGTTCAGCTTGTGCGGAGAGCTCAAAGGTTCCTGGATGCAACCCCATGTTGGCTAACTGTTATCGACTAAGGCTGCTCGCTAAACACTAATGGTCTGGAGACCCTCTGCAGTGATTCAAACAATATTTTATTCCACCGATAATGTGTATAAAATGAGTGCTGGAGGATGTTTCTGCAATTCCTAGAATTGCTGTAAAAATGTTTGAAGTGCAGAGCATATGCTCATGCTTCTGGAGTTTTTGGTTCCAATGAGTGATTGGCTTTAAGATGTCAAAGTAGTAATTTGATTTGTCGGCCAGCCATTACTAAAAGACTGCCTGTGCCCAATCACCTAAAAATACTCGCACAACATTTTATAGTGACAGGGAACCAAACAGTTTGCTGATCCCGCCCTACCTCCCCCATATCTGTGCCACTCTGTCACTCTTCTTAGGTTCCCTTTCCCAATCAAGATCATTTATAGAGAAAGAAAGAGGGAAGTAGGAAAAATACAACATTGCCAAAAACAAAGCCAAGCCTGCAGCTGTGATCCACCTGGTTATATCGGGACTCCAACAAGGTGGAATGCCCGATTGTGCTTAAAGACCAACTAAAATGGCAGGAGTGATGGCAAAGGCACTCAACAAGCGTGCATATGAAACTATAGGACTACAGGAGAAGTACCAAAAGCTGCTCTCAGGGCAAGGGGTGCTTGGAGATTCGAGGAAGAAACCTTGCGTCTCCTCTAGGAGAGAAAGCTGATGGAAGAGGTGGTGCTGAGGAGGTGTGGAATTTTTAAATATACTTACCTTTTCTCAGGGAGAAATGTTTACAGAAATCTATATATTCTGCAAAGAAATGTCTACAGAAATCTATATATTCTGCAAAGAAATTCAATTGTTCCACATGTGCCCTAAATTAATTATTTGTGCCGGCACAAAAACATTGATTTTTTTGGTTTGAATAAATTGGCAAACAAAATATGTGACTTCCCAGCCAGGACAGCCAAAACAGAATTAGAGGGCAGGAAGCAAAATCGCTATGGGTGGGGTTACCCACATAGGAAAAGCAAACTACTATTTCAATGAAGCAACATGGATTTTCAGAAATGCTGGAGAGTAAAATTCTCCCTCACACTACACTCAAGACACCCCAAATTAGCCCTAAATTTCTTCTCTGCATTAAACATTTCACAGACTATAGGGGTTGTGGAATACTTTCTAGCAATAGATTTGTACTAAAATAAAAACAAAGCGGACAAAGCTCTTGACAGCGCAGGAGAGGGAGGTTGGGAACGGAACGAAATTGCATTTTTTTTAATTGTCAGCTGTTTTTATCTGGCTATAGGCCTTTTAGTATTATTGTGTTTACCTGGAATATTGCACTTTGCACGCAGCACTTTTTGAAGGACAGCGTTTCCGGTCCGCCGCGGCAATTTGAGCCGTTTGAGCGGAGAAACGCTGTCCCAACGAGGCACATTTACTCACTTCCGGTGAGCCACTGCGGGTCACAGCACTAGTGGTTGGCTTCCGGAAGAGTACTTCTATCCCATGCTACGCCGGACGCGCAGCGGGCGCGCCCAAGGCAGGCCCGTCTGCGCCCGTCCGCGTCCTGAACGCGGCCAGGGCCAGAGATGCTGTCGGTCTTCATTCAGTAATACAATATACTAGCAAAGAACTAATAGAGCTCAATACACAGGCTAGTAACTGTAAAGTCCAGTTTCATACAAACACCATGAAGGGCCCATTAACTTGCTGTACGTGTAGAACCACCCTGGGCAATCACAGTAGAAGTCCTGGGTTGGCCCCCGTTGAAATGCATAAATCCTATAATAAACAATTACACTGCGGCTTAATTAATGCAAGATCAATAACTAAGAATGCCCTACACATCCATGACCTTCTGAATAAAATGGACTTAGATTGCCTATTAGTCACAGAAACATGGATGAATGAGTACTCTAACCCAGACATTGTACAAGCTCTCCCACAAGGATACACACTGGCAAGACATGACAGAATTGGACAAAGGGGAGGGGGCCTAGCAATAATTTATAAACAAGACTTGAAACTAACAACAATTAACGCTATAGAACTTAAGGAAGCCGAGAGCTTCCTTTCTGCTTCCAGTTAGACAGCAGCACTACGTTTGCTGGAGTATTGCTTTATAGACCACCGGGCCCTATCCTTAAATTTTTAGACACGTTAGGGGAAAGCATCAGCTCCCTAGTGATTAGATACTCTAACTTTACCATCCTAGGAGATTTCAATATACACTTAGAAGCACAAAATATCCCGAATACAAGACATTTTTCTGAAATCATCAGTACCATGGGACTAAAACAATTGATAGAGGTCCCCACACATGATGCTGGACATACCTTAGATGGTATTTGCACAAATATGACCAGCTTATCTGCAGAGCACCCTATAACAATTACTTGGTCAGATCATAAATACATCCCATTTAATATTGATTTTAAGAAGACTCAAGCAGGGAACCCCCTGGGACAATATAGTCCCGCAGGGAGCCGTAAGTGGAATAGTATGCTTAACTATCCCGAGCTTCTAATAATGGCCGAAAAGGGTAAACCTACACTTACGGGCATCCCCTCGATTGATAACGACAGATTCAATGAGTGGATGACATCCCTTGCAGACAGCTTAGCCCCAATTGCTTGCCCCAGGAAAGCCCCGATTAATAAAAAACAGGCTTCTTGGTTTACCCCCCGTTTAAAGGAATTACAAGGACAATGTAGGAAATTGGAAAGAATCTGGAGACGAGGCTATGAATCAGTGGACCTTATCTCCTTTAAAGCAGCCCTTAGACTCTACCATCATCATATAAAATTGGAAAAAATTTCTTTCTACTCCAACCAAATTAATCAAGCAGCTGAAAATCCAAAAACCATTTTTAACATCGTACAATCCTATATTAAACCCAAAATATTAGATCAGGAAATCATACCATCACAAGGTTTATGCGATAAAATAGCCGAATACTTTGAGAATAAAATCACTGACTTGAGGAAAGATTTCACTGAGATCATTCCCTTGGCCAATAAGCCTATATCCTTAGGGACTACAGGAGAATTCTCTTGTTTTCAACAAATTAGCCTTGAACAATCAAGACAAGCTATTCTTGCCTGTAAATCTGGCTCACCTTTTGATCCCTGTCCTCCTAGAGTATTACATGCACTTGTGGACATTCTTAATCCAACCATAAATCAAATAATTAACTCATCATTTGAATCCTCCAGTGTACCAGATAATTGGAAGATTGCGGCGGTAAAACCCCTTCAAAAAAAGAAAGTCGTGGACCCTACCACCCTCTCCAATCTCAGGCCAATCTCACTGTTACCATGGCTAAGTAAATTAGTGGAGAAGTTGGCCAATAAGCAACTAAATGATTTTCTGCAGAAGGAAAACATCCTACTTCCTAAACAATCCGGGTTCAGACCTGGCCATTCAACGGAATCAGTGCTGCTTCACACAACGGAAACGTTAAAGCTGGCCCTAGACCAGGGCAAGGATGCAGTACTGATTCTGTTGGATTTATTGGCCGCGTTTGACACGGTCTCCCACGATATTCTGCGAGATAGACTTGCGACCAGTGGCGTTACTAATAAGGCGCTCGCCTGGTTCTCTTCTTTTTTAGAAAACAGACGTAACATAATTACCCTTGGCTGCCATAAGTCTGCAGAAAAACAGCTATTATCAGGGGTGCCACAGGGCTCTTCCTTAAGCCCAACATTATTCAATCTTTATATGACCCCACTGCTTGCCTTGATAGATTCCTTTGATGTCGAAGCCATTACATACGCAGACGACACACAGATCATCCTTACCCTTGACAAAAATTCCACTGCGGCGGAAGAAAAATTCTATCACTGCCTAACTGCATTCATGAACTGGATGAAACTCAATCATCTGAAATGTAACAGCCAAAAAACGGAAATCATGCTGTTCGGGAAAGCCAATCCCTTCACGCCCAGTCAATGGTGGCCTGCAAATATGGTTCCTCCTCCAAATACTGCAGACACAGTACGGAACCTAGGGATTAAATTTGATTCCACTCTATCTTTCCATAGTCAAGCTCTTTCTGTGGCAGGCATGTGCTTTCATACCATAAAAATCTTGAGAAAGTTCCTGGATCTACTCCCTATGAATGCTAGGAAGACAGTTGCTGTGGCACTGGTTCTATCGCGTTTGGACTACTGCAACAGCCTGTATGCAGGAGTAAGTAAGGCTGTTTTAAAAAAGTTACAGGTGGTCCAGAATGCAGCGGCCAGGTTGGTGCTTAGGCTACCCAGAGGATCCCCTTCAGTGGCAGCACTCCAACGACTGCATTGGTTACCAATCCACAAAAGGATCCTGTTTAAAGTTTTAACTATTACCTATAAAGCAATAAAAGCATTAGGGCCGACGTATCTCAGGTCCAGAATACGCCCCTATACCACTCAACGCCTTTTGCGGTCATCTTCGGGTAACTTTCTAGCAATCCCTAGCTATCGTTTGAAAACAAAAGGAGGCAAAACCATAGCTGTTCTAGGAACTAGAGCCTGGAACATTTTGCCGCTCCAATTGAGACTGGTTCAATCAGAACGTCTCTTCAGGAAACTATTGAAAACATGGATTTTCGCTGCTCCTGACAACATCGTGTTCTCCCTTATATGATACTCGTTATTAATGCATCTCTTCATAATTAACCTCTCGATTTCTCCCTGCGATTTTCTTGATCACTTTCTGCTAGCGCCAAGAGGCTCCTTAGAGTGAACGTAGCGCTTTATAAATAATTTCATTCATTCATTCATACAAAACAATAACACTCAAATGTGACACACTCCATGCTTTTGTAATCAAAGTATTTTATCGAAGGGCTGTCTGGCACTGGGACAGCATAACATGGATTGCCTGGCACATGGGTATTGTGATATAGATCGGATTACCTCATGGAGATTGTGAAACACGATTTAGCCGTGATCACCTGACAATGTATAATAAAAATGGGCAGGCGATTGGGAACCATGACACACAAAATACCATCTACAGGGCCACCGTGCCACACACAACATATATTTTTGTTCTGTATAAGCTGATGCAGGAGCAGTGTGCCTAAGCTACGACCCAGAAGTGCTGGAGTGGTGCTGAATCCCCCAGCACAGGCTGTGCAGAGTGACACACACACCCCTGCTTAAGACCTATACTCCTTCTGTGCAGTTGCACAATTCCACTGCACACACAGACACACTGTAGATATAAGATCGCACACACACTCCATGCAGACAGAATTTTTTTGTTTGCATAGCGCTTCATACACCACTCCATCTCATGGTAGAGCAGCGCCCACAAGCCTGTGCAGGCGGCAGCATGCACATATGATCCCTGAAATGCCAGGGCACCAGATCTGAGGTGACTCTTGGGGTAAACAGCCAACAAATAAGGCAAATTGAGCCATCGCTGGCTAGATTCATTAAGATCCTTAGTACCCAGTCTACACAGGGCACATGGGTCAGAAAGGAGTTGCTGGACTCAGACATGCCAATTCCTTGCATGGGCAATAAGTGGCAACACACAGCAAATCACCAATTAACACCATCAATCCTATGGGTGAGTTGCATGGCACTAGGGGAATACTTGGAGTGACATGAGAGAGCTGTGTCACAAGGATATTTAATTAATTGTGTCATCCAGTCAGATTTTTGAGTGTTGGTGGGGAGCATGATAGATGATATTCTCAGCCCACACTTAGAAGGGAGGCTCTTAAATAGTTTGTTCAGTATAAATGCTGTTCCTGTATGGTACATCCAACATGTGAAATACACCCAGTACTGCACTAGAAAACAGCAACAAACCACTCGTCACTGAACATAAGTGAAGAGATCTGCCACATGCTGCTGTCCTCCGGACAACTCTTATTTAGTCCACCACTACAGCTGGCTACGAACTACATATTATGACAGCTTCTAGACATTTCGCAAAGACAATCACATAAAGGGTGATTCTAATGAAGTCCATCCCAGGAGAGCTCTTGACAAGGTCTTCTTCCGTCCTATGCCTGCTTAGTACCATAATCAAAACATCTCAGAACTGACAACACTGTGTGTTAACCAGCTTAGCAAACTGTGATCTTAAGAAATACTATAAAGGGACCAACAGAGGTGTTCAAAGCTACTGAAAACCATAAACTGCACACCTTTCTCTGACACCTCTTCTGCTGCTACACTGCTAAACAAAGTATCTCGTAACACGAAAACCGCACCTCGGTAGTCATCATGGAAACATTTCCCACACTGGACCAAAACAAAACGCTCTTCCAACCTCACACCCTACATGTGTACCATTCTACCCATGTATGCAAGTGTTTCAGCACCCCACATAGGGTCAGTATGTGCTACATAAAGGTTACAGCAAAATACTTACCAGCATGCTTCATCACCTGCGCATAGACACCAATGGAGATCATCACCATAGCGATAACCTGTGGAGACACAAGTAACTGATGTGACACAAGTGGCCATGCATGGGGACCCAGTACTCGTTCACCTGTGATGGTGAATGCACATTACTCTGCTCGAAAAGGCACATTTTGTCAATGACAGCCCACTGAACATGCACTACACAAGAACTGGTGAGCGTAACCATTTTTAAAGTACAGTCGCTGATTTCCCTTGTAGTTAACAGGTGAAATATTTTTATTAATGGGGTTTATTACAGTCTCAAGAAAGAACACCGCATAAAACAAAAGCTTAACTAAAGTACGGCAGCGTTAGCCGTGAAGGAAATTTTCAGTATGGCAGGGTCACTGAAAACCTGCTGCGGTGGTATAAATAGTGTGTGCCTGTGTCAGCGTTAGTGCCAATGAGGTGCCGACAAGAGCCGGACAGGTCATAGCGGGCACCGGGCATTTACCAGTCGGGCCGGAGGGGTGGGGGCCAGTTTTGTACCCGCAGGGGGGCCAGTTTTGTTACTGGGGGCCGATTTTGAATCAGTGCTGCAATATCGGCCCCTTGTAACAAAAACTCAAAAGAGGGAGTATTGCTTCTTGCTAGCACCCCACCCCCCCATCCCAGCGTCGGTTGAGCAGCAATCTGCCAGAGCTGGGTAATGTTGTCGAATGCAAACGATGCTTGCTCGCAGTCTATGCTCGCACTTACCACCATCGCTTTCCTGATTTGTAAATCAAGAGCTCAAACACTTTGAGCACAAGGTAGTGTTTTAGCATAGAGAACATGAAGCATTCATACGTACTTTATCTTAAAGTATCACCATGATGTGACATCTCAATCCTACAAAATATACACAAAAGATAAAGGGGGGTCTGAGGGAACGTTTAAAGACCGGCGCGGATATATTCCCCAAATATGAACTATAACAAGACAGAATATCCACGGGTCTAGCAAGCCTATTGAAGATCTGAAAGCATAACGCACAAGTAAAGACCTTTAATTATACCGGACAGGAATCCTTTAAAAATAACGGAATCCCATCACTCACCGAAGTGACATGCTTCATCATCTGGGATCTCCTCTTGGTTGCAAAACCTAGTGCAACCAAGGGCTACAACCCTCTCACTGTGAGGGAGGAGCTCAGGGATGTTTTCAGAGATAATGTTGGTTGGTAGGATTTCCTAAAATCCGTCAGATGTGAAGAATTTGAATTTATACAAGTGATGGGCGCAGTGCACATGTGTAGACTGTGATGTGAGAGTTAAAATTGGCTACCAGGAGAAAAAAGTTTTATTCATTATCTCTTGATGTCCAAATTAAAAACAGTGCAGGTGCAGTTGTGAAATAATAACTGCATGTGTCCAGAAACAAGGTCTACATGTTTCTGCCATTGTGATTCTGGTGGAATCATGGCCTTCCTCAGGACCTAGATGTAATGATGCTACTGCGTAATCGTGAATTAGTGAAAAAGAATATTATCACAAACAATGGGTTGGAACAAATACAACCCCGCAAACCTGATGTCTAGGTTCTCGGTGGATTACAGAATGCTGGTGGCACACAAGGAGAACAAGCATTTGCAATGCAATAGGTCTCACATTTACGCGAGTTTAAGCTATTGGCATTGTAAATGACAATGCCTTTTATTTATGTTTTAAAAACGAAAATAAGAATAGAAGGCATTGTTATTTGCAATGTCAATAGCTCAAACTTGCGTAAATGCGAGACCTATTGCATTGCAAATGCTTGCAAGCTGTTCGCCAAGTATGCTGCTTTTTTCGGGAGGAATCAATCAATCAATCAATCAATCACGGCATTTATAGAGCGCGCTACTCACCCGGGAGGGTCTCAAGGCGCTGGGGGAGGGGGTAAGTTACTGCTCGAACAGCCAGGTCTTGAGCTGCTTCCTGAAGGCGAGATGGTCCTGGGTTCGCCGAAGGTGAGTGGGGAGGGAGTTCCAGGTCTTGGCCGCCAGGTAGGAGAAGGATCTTCCTCCGGCGGTGGTTCTGCGGATGCGTGGTACGGTGGCGAGGGCGTGGCTGGTTGATCGTAGCTGGCGTGTGGGCGTGTAGAAGGACATGCGGTCGTTGAGGTACTTTGGGCCCAGGTCGTGGAGGGCCTTGTGTGCGTGGGTGAGGAGTCTGAACGTGATTCTCTTGCTGACGGGGAGCCAGTGCAGGTCTTTCAGGTGTACGGTGATGTGGCTGTGTCGGGGGATGTCCAGGATGAGTCGTGCGGAGGCGTTCTGGATGCGCTGGAGTCTCTTTTGAAGTTTGGCTGTGGTTCCGGCGTAGAGGGTGTTCCCATAGTCCAGTCGGCTGGTGACGAGTGCCTGGGTGACGGTCTTCCTGGTTTCAGTGGGGATCCATCTGAAGATCTTGCGGAGCATGCGCAGGGTGTTGAAGCATGAAGATGAGACGGCGTTGACTTGTTTGGTCATCGATAGGGAGGAGTCCAGGATGAAGCCCAGGTTGCGTGCGTGGTCCGTTGGCTTGGGTGCGGTGCCCAGGGCCGGGGGCCACCAGGAGTCGTCCCAGGCGGAGGGTGATGAGCCCAGGATGAGGACTTCCGTCTTGTCTGAGTTCAGTTTAAGGCGGCTGTTCCTCATCCAGTCGGCGACGTCTCTCATCCCGTCGTGCAGGTTGGCTCTGGCGGTGGTGGGGTCGTTGGTGAGGGAGAGGATCAGCTGGGTGTCGTCGGCGTAGGAGATGATGTTGAGGTTGTGTCGGCGTGCGATGGCTGCGAGGGGGCTCATGTAGACGTTGAAGAGGGTCGGGCTGAGTGAGGATCCTTGTGGAACGCCGCAGATGACTTCGGTGGCTTCGGATCTGAACGGGGAGAGGCGGACTCTCTGGGTTCTTCCGGCGAGGAACGAGATGATCCATTCCAGTGCTTTCTCTCGGATTCCGATGTTGCTGAGGCGCTTCACTAGGGTGCGGTGGCAGACGGTGTCGAACGCCGCGGAGAGGTCCAGGAGGATGAGGGCAGCTGTTTCCCCGTTGTCGGTTAGGGTTCTGATGTCGTCGGTGGCTGCGATAAGGGCGGTCTCGGTGCTGTGGTTGGCCCGAAACCCGGACTGCGAGGGGTCGAGGGATCCATTCGTCTCGAGGAAGGCGGCAAGCTGTCTGTTGACGGTCTTCTCGATGACTTTGGCCGGAAACGGAAGGAGCGAGATGGGGCGGTAGTTCTTGAGGTCGGTGGGGTCCGCCGTTGGTTTCTTCAGGAGGGCGGTAAGCTCGGCGTGCTTCCAGCTCTCCGGGAAGGTGGCGGTGTGGAAGGAGGAGTTGATGATGTCCCGGAGATGGGGTGCGATGGTGGCGTCGGCTTTGTTGAAGACGTGGTGTGGGCAGGGGTCGGTTGGTGATCCGGAGTGGATGGAGTTCATCGTGCGGGTGGTGTCTTCGGTGTTGATCGGGGTCCAGTTGCAGAGGGTGGTGGTGGCGGGCATTGGTTTGGCGGTAGGGTGCGTTGTTTGTGCGTCGAAGCTGTTGTGTATGTCGGTGATCTTGCGGTGGAAGAACGCGGAGAGTGAGTTGCAGAGGTCTTGCGAGGGGTGATGTCGTTGTTTCCGGCGCTGGGGTTGGAGAACTCTTTGACGATGCTGAAAAGTTCCTTGCTGTCATGGGCGTTGTTGTCCAGTCGTTCTTTGAGTGCCGACTTCTTGGTGGCACGGATCAGCTGGTGGTGTTTGCGGGTGGCGTGCTTGAGGGCGGTCCTGTTGTCTGTGGTCTGGTCGAGTCGCCAGGTTTTCTCGAGAGTGCGGCAGTTCTTCTTGGATTCCTTGAGTTCGTTGGTGAACCAAGGGGTTTTCTTGCTTCCGGGTCTGCTGGGAGGGTTTTTAGTGGTGCGAGGTCGTCGGCGCAGGCGGTCAGCCACTTGGCGAGGTTGCTGGCTGCTTCGTTTGGGTCCGTTGTGTCGGTGGGTGTGTTCTGGCTGAGGGAGGCGGTGAGCTGCTCGGCGGTGATCTTGCTCCAGCTCCGGTGGGGAGCCTGTTGCGGGTGGTGGTGGGTCGCAGTCTTTCTGAAGCTGAAGTGGACGCAGCTGTGGTCGGTCCAGTGGAGTCCGGTGGCGTGGCTGAAGGAGATGTGCTTGCTGGACGAGAAGACGGGGTCAAGCGTGTGGCCGGCGTAGTGGGTGGGCGTGTTCACCAGTTGCTTGAGTCCGAGGTTGGCGAGGTTGTCCAGCAGGGCGGTGGTGTTTCTGTCGTTGTTGTTCTCCAGGTGGAAGTTGAGGTCCCCTAGGAGGATGTAGTCGGCGGAGGGCATGGCGTGCGGGCTGATGAAGTCTGCGATGTCTTCGCTGAATAGTGTGCGTGGTCCCGGGGTCTGTAGATGAGGGTGCCTCGGAGGGTGGTCTTGGGGTCCGTGTGTATCTGGAAGTGTAGGTGTTCGGCGGCGGTGAAGGTCTCGTCGGAGTTAGTCGAGATGCGGATGGTGTTCTTGTGTACGATGGCGATGCCTCCTCCCGTCTGGTTGACGCGGTCCTTCCGGGTGATCTTGTATCCATCCGGGATGGCTATGGCGATGTCAGGCGCTGAGGAGGCGTTCATCCAGGTTTCGGTGAGGAAGGCGATGTCCGGTGCTGTTGCGTCGAGCAGGTCCCAGAGTTCCACGGCGTGCCTGTGGACGGAGCGGGTGTTCAGCAGGATGCATTTCAGGTGGTTGCTGCTGTTGCTCGACTTGGCGGAGGTGGTGCACGTCAGGGGGCAGGTGAATCGGCAGGTTTGGCAGGTGAAGGGTCCGTGGGTGCGTCTCGGTGAGGCTCGGTAGCAGGCAGGGTTCCGGCCGGCATTGAGTGCGG
The DNA here is from genome assembly GCA_963921515.1 of Calotriton arnoldi. Lineage (NCBI taxonomy): Eukaryota > Metazoa > Chordata > Amphibia > Caudata > Salamandridae > Calotriton > Calotriton arnoldi. The sequence goes on from CAWUFW010000445.1 coordinate 3,826,862, forward strand.
TGAGTGTGGCGGCGTCGTAGGTCCGTCGAGTGGTGTTGCATCGGTGGGATCCAGGGGTTCTGGCGCTGGGCGCGGTCCAGGCACGGACGGGCGCAGACGGGCTTGCCTTAGGCGCGCCTTCGGCGCGCCAGCGGCGCGGCGCGCAGCGGCCGCCATTTATGGGGAGGTGGGAGGGAGGAGCAGCTGGGAGGCGGGAGGCAGGGGCAGCGAATGGGCAGTCAGGGGGCGGGGCCGCAGGGACGCAGCGGCGGGAATGGCGATAGGCAGCGAGGGGCACAGAAGGAAAAACGGGGGGAGAGCAGGTAAATCACGGGCACAACAACAGTGGGGCAGCGAGGGGCACAGAAGGAAAAACGGGGGGAGAGCAGGTAAATCACGGGCACAACAACAGTGGGGCAGCGAGGGGCACAGAAGGAAAAACGGGGGGAGAGCAGGTAAATCACGGGCACAACAACAGTGGGGCAGCGAGGGGCACAGAAGGAAAAACGGGGGGGAGAGCAGGTAAATCACGGGCACAACAACAGTGGGGCAGCGAGGGGCACAGAAGGAAAACGGGGGAGAGCAGGTAAATCACGGGCACAACAACAGTGGGGCAGCGAGGGGCACAGAAGGAAAAACGGGGGGAGAGCAGGTAAATCACGGGCACAACAACAGTGGGGCAGCGAGGGGCACAGAAGGAAAAACGGGGGGAGAGCAGGTAAATCACGGGCACAACAACAGTGGGGCAGCGAGGGGCACAGAAGGAAAAACGGGGGGGAGAGCAGGTAAATCACGGGCACAACAACAGTGGGGCAGCGAGGGGCACAGAAGGAAAAACGGGGGGGAGAGCAGGTAAATCACGGGCACAACAACAGTGGGGCAGCGAGGGGCACAGAAGGAAAAACGGGGGGAGAGCAGGTAAATCACGGGCACAACAACAGTGGGGCAGCGAGGGGCACAGAAGGAAAAACGGGGGGAGAGCAGGTAAATCACGGGCACAACAACAGTGGGGCAGCGAGGGGCACAGAAGGAAAAACGGGGGGAGAGCAGGTAAATCACGGGCACAACAACAGTGGGGCAGCGAGGGGCACAGAAGGAAAAACGGGGGGAGAGCAGGTAAATCACGGGCACAACAACAGTGGGGCAGCGAGGGGCACAGAAGGAAAACGGGGGGAGAGCAGGCAAATCACGGGCACAACAACAGTGGGGCAGCGAGGGGCACAGAAGGAAAAACGGGGGGAGAGCAGGTAAATCACGGGCACAACAACAGTGGGGCAGCGAGGGGCACAGAAGGAAAAACGGGGGGAGAGCAGGTAAATCACGGGCACAACAACAGTGGGGCAGCGAGGGGCACAGAAGGAAAAACGGGGGGAGAGCAGGTAAATCACGGGCACAACAACAGTGGGGCAGCGAGGGGCACAGAAGGAAAAACGGGGGGAGAGCAGGTAAATCACGGGCACAACAACAGTGGGGCAGCGAGGGGCACAGAAGGAAAAACGGGGGGAGAGCAGGTAAATCACGGGCACAACAACAGTGGGGCAGCGAGGGGCACAGAAGGAAAAACGGGGGGAGAGCAGGTAAATCACGGGCACAACAACAGTGGGGCAGCGAGGGGCACAGAAGGAAAAACGGGGGGAGAGCAGGTAAATCACGGGCACAACAACAGTGGGGCAGCGAGGGGCACAGAAGGAAAAACGGGGGAGAGCAGGCAAATCACGGGCACAACAACAGTGGGGCAGCGAGGGGCACAGAAAGGAAAAGGGGAGACAAGCAGACAAAACTGGCACCGGGGCCACAAGCGGAGGGCGATCTTACCTACAGGAGCAGCGGGCAGACAGCACAGGCGGAGCTGTGTGGTGGGGGAGCGACCTACCTGGCAAGGTCAAGGGTCGCTCTCCTCACCGTGCAGCGGCCGCCATTTATGGGGAGGTGGGAGGGAGGAGCAGCTGGGAGGCGGGAGGCAGGGGCAGCGAATGGGCAGTCAGGGGGCGGGGCCGCAGGGACGCAGCGGCGGGAATGGCGATAGGCAGCGAGGGGCACAGAAGGAAAAACGGGGGGAGAGCAGGTAAATCACGGGCACAACAACAGTGGGGCAGCGAGGGGCACAGAAGGAAAAACGGGGGGAGAGCAGGTAAATCACGGGCACAACAACAGTGGGGCAGCGAGGGGCACAGAAGGAAAAACGGGGGGAGAGCAGGTAAATCACGGGCACAACAACAGTGGGGCAGCGAGGGGCACAGAAGGAAAAACGGGGGGAGAGCAGGTAAATCACGGGCACAACAACAGTGGGGCAGCGAGGGGCACAGAAGGAAAAACGGGGGGAGAGCAGGTAAATCACGGGCACAACAGTGGGGCAGCGAGGGGCACAGAAGGAAAAACGGGGGGGAGCAGGTAAATCACGGGCACAACAACAGTGGGGCAGCGAGGGGCACAGAAGGAAAAACGGGGGGAGAGCAGGTAAATCACGGGCACAACAACAGTGGGGCAGCGAGGGGCACAGAAGGAAAAACGGGGGGAGAGCAGGTAAATCACGGGCACAACAACAGTGGGGCAGCGAGGGGCACAGAAGGAAAAACGGGGGGAGAGCAGGTAAATCACGGGCACAACAACAGTGGGGCAGCGAGGGGCACAGAAGGAAAAACGGGGGGAGAGCAGGCAAATCACGGGCACAACAACAGTGGGGCAGCGAGGGGCACAGAAGGAAAAACGGGGGGGAGAGCAGGTAAATCACGGGCACAACAACAGTGGGGCAGCGAGGGGCACAGAAGGAAAAACGGGGGGAGAGCAGGTAAATCACGGGCACAACAACAGTGGGGCAGCGAGGGGCACAGAAGGAAAAACGGGGGGAGAGCAGGTAAATCACGGGCACAACAACAGTGGGGCAGCGAGGGGCACAGAAGGAAAAACGGGGGGAGAGCAGGTAAATCACGGGCACAACAACAGTGGGGCAGCGAGGGGCACAGAAGGAAAAACGGGGGGAGAGCAGGTAAATCACGGGCACAACAACAGTGGGGCAGCGAGGGGCACAGAAGGAAAAACGGGGGGAGAGCAGGTAAATCACGGGCACAACAACAGTGGGGCAGCGAGGGGCACAGAAGGAAAAACGGGGGGAGAGCAGGTAAATCACGGGCACAACAACAGTGGGGCAGCGAGGGGCACAGAAGGAAAAACGGGGGAGAGCAGGCAAATCACGGGCACAACAACAGTGGGGCAGCGAGGGGCACAGAAAGGAAAAGGGGAGACAAGCAGACAAAACTGGCACCGGGGCCACAAGCGGAGGGCGATCTTACCTACAGGAGCAGCGGGCAGACAGCACAGGCGGAGCTGTGTGGTGGGGGAGCGACCTACCTGGCAAGGAATGAGCATATTGAGGAATAAACTGAATGAATGAGCGGTTTGCTAGTTGCCCCTGACAACGTGTGCGACACTCCAGACATATACCTTAATCTAGGACACTTGTAAACGGCCGCATGTTTGTCCTGTCATAAGATCACCTGTGTTAAGGCATACATAGTCAGCGACACAGAAACATTATACACTCCAAACAGCTGGGCAACCAACGAGCCATGGACAAGACTGGCACTAACAAAAGCAAATAGATATAGAAATGTAGGTAGGTGATCACCATCAGCTATTTTACAGAGTTCATAAAGCGGTCGAAGAAGGCAAAGCCAATCACAACAAAAGCCACTGCTTCAAACCTGTACTTCATTTATAGACTAAAAAGCCAAATAAGTCTAAATGCAAATTTATAAAGTTATTCACAAGTGCATTGTAAACGGGAATCGCAAACGTTTCTTAACCCAATTGCCACCATTTAGTCCTTAAAATAATGTTCCCAACATGCAACATTGCCTTTGCTCCCTAACTAGGCAATACACAACGAAGTGTCTATCTGTCAAACCCCGACCAGCACAGAATACAACTGGTGAGAAAACAATTGACAACAGACTGTAACGAGATCTATGGTTGACAGTGTGCATAGGAGAAGAGACAATGGGCCAAAATAATTTGTATCGTGATACCATACCGTTTTGTTATCATGTACAGCAAACTCAACACTTGAAGATTAATAAACACAAGTGTACAAAATGCAGTACGCACAATATCAAAAAAGCACAGGACTTGAAACAGCCATTCTCCTGAGACAACAATGTCCCTTGGGCACATTTCACGCCCCCAGTGCATGAAAAATGCGATGTAATCGGTTCCTTAATGAAAAAAGTAAGAATTCACAAAACAGCGCACCCCGACACAAGGCAGAATGAGTGCAGAAACCATCTGAATTACTAATAACGGGACAGATGAGGGATCTAAAACCTCCAGGCTCCGACAACAACATGGTCTAATTACCCAACTGGAGCAGAGCTAAAATGGAACGCCGCCGCCTGCATAAGCACGGAACCTACGGGATGGTGCAGGTTTATGGCTGCAGAGCGCGTGAAATATTGCCTTGCATGGCAACAGCTCATATTTTATCTGCACTTCGTGTGCGTGCAAACACCTACATATATATCTTTAGCTCTATACCTATAAATATATATATGCGAACATATAAATAGTCCCATGGCCAACATATAAATAGCCCCATGGCTAACACCGCAGCAGAGGCTTTATTTAACAACTAAAACATAAAAATAAATAATAACCGGCGGCTTGCAGGGGAGCCTGTCTGCGCTCTGCTCGAGCTAGCAGCAGACCCTCCTACGTCACACCAAACAAGCATGGAGTAAGCAAATAGAAAAAAAATGGCGGGCCACTCTTTTTTTCTATTTCTTTACTTTGCAGCAATCGCGGCACCCGAGCTTTACCTTTAACCATGTTAAAGTAAAGCGCGGGTGCCGCGATTGCTGCAAAAGTAAAGAAATAGAAAAAAAACTATTTCTTTACTTTTTCAACAATTGCGGCACCCGCGCTTTAGCTTAACATGGCTAAAGGTAAAGCGCGTGTGCCGCCAACGTGAAAAAAAAGTAAATAATTAGAAAAACAAGCGCGGCCGCTAAAGTGAAAGCGACCGCGCTGCAAATAAAAAAAAAAAGTGCTCACCGATTAATTAAAGGAGACAGTATAACGCCGCAAGTAAAAGATCCAGTCCTGATGGGCCGCCCCAAAAGGAGACAGGGCAGTAACAAGGAGGGACTAAGAAGCCTAATTTTCAATCGGAAGCTAGCGTTTACCATAGACGACGCCAGCCAATGAAAAATAGGGGCGGGGCTTCCACCCCACTTCTAAAACATACCCTACTACAATATGCCTCGCAGAGCGAGCAGCGCATGCGCGCTGCAACGCTAGGTCTGCGAGACCTAAAAAGGTGACATCAGACAAACCAAAAGATCAAATACTTGCGCTATATGCTTATAAAATACGTGGATCCTAGCGACCCATCGTGACTAGTACCAATGCAGTGTACTTGCAACATTATGTACTAATTATCGCTTACCCGTAATTCACGAGAAGGCAGCCTCACCTGGCTACAGCTCAGGACGTGAGGCCCTGCTCTAAAGAAAAGAAAAAGCATGGGTGGTAATCAGACATGAAGCGTGTCATAAAGTCTGTGATACCTATGCTGTCAATATCATTATGAGTCAATGTCAAAAAATAGTGCGATGCGGAGTAGAAGATAAATAAGACAATAAACTGTGGTGAGGATTTGCTCGTAGTCCTCTGTACTCTGATGCCAATCGGCGGAGCAATAAGTAATGGCTACATGCACAGTAATTCTCTAATGAAACCCTCCATTGCATGACAGGCAAACATAGGTGGCTATTCAAAAGAATGTGTAAAATTATACAAAATTAAAGAAAGCACAGACCTGTCTTTCTAAGTTTGTATTGACATGGACTAAGAGGACAGGTGCCATTAGCAAACTACCATCCGCATTTCTTAAGTGGAGACTAACATATAGCAAATCAAGGGAGACATGAGACTCTGGGAACACTAGCACTACCAAAAACAAATAAAAGATGTTAGAGTTTACGTGCACTCGATCGCGGCAGATTGCTTATATCAAGGCCACTACGAGTCACATCCAGGTAAAAAGTGAAACATAAAACTATGCCTCTTGTGTAGGGGGAGTTGTGCGTGAGCACAAAAACTCAATTAGAAATGGATAATACATCACAGTTTGACAAAAGAACGCGCTCACTTTGACGAGTAGCTAAACGTGCACCTGTCCTCTTAGTCCATGTCAATACAAACTTAGAAAGGCAGGTCTGTGCTTTCTTTAATTTTGTATAATTTTACACATTCTTTTGAATAGCCACCTATGTTTGCCTGTCATTCAATGGAGGGTTTCATTAGAAAATTACTTTGCATGTAGCCATTACTTATTGCTCTGCCGGTTGGCATCAGAGTACAGAGGACTACGAGCAAATCCTCATCACAGTTTATTGTCTTATTGAGTACGACATCTTCTACTCAGCATCGCACTATTTTTTTACATGGACTCATAATGATATTGACAGCATAGGTATCACAGACTTAATGACACGCTTCATGTCTGATTACCACCCATGCTTTTTCTTTTCTTTAGAGCGGGGCCTCACGTTCTGAGCTGTAGCCAGGTGAGGTGAGGCTGCTTTCTCGTGAACTACGGGTAATCGATAATTAGTACATAATGTTGCAAGTACACTACATTGGTACTAGTCACGATGGGTCGCTAGGATCCACGTATTTTATAAGCATATAGCGCAAGTATTTGATCTTTTGGTTTGTCTGATGTTACCTTTTTCTCCTTAGGTGCCACCAGCATTCTGTAATCCACCGAGAACCTAGACATCAGGTTTGCGAGGTTGTATTTGTTCCAACCCATTGTTTGTGATAATATTCTTTTTCACTAATTCACGATTACGCAGTAGCATCATTACATCTAGGTCCTGAGGAAGGCCACGATTCCACCAGAATCACAATGGCTGAAACATGTAGACCTTGTTTCTGGACACATGCAGTTATTATTTCACAACTGCACCTGCACTGTTTTTAATTTGGACATCAAGAGATAATGAATAAAACTTTTTTCTCCTGGTAGCCAATTTTAACTCTCACATCACAGTCTACACATGTGCACTGCGCCCATCACTTGTATAAATTCAAATTCTTCACATCTGACGGATTTTAGGAAATCCTACCAACCAACATTATCTCTGAAAACATCCCTGAGCTCCTCCCTCACAGTGAGGGGGTTGTAGCCCTTGGTTGCACTAGGTTTTGCAACCAAGAGGAGATCCCAGATGATGAAGCATGTCACTTCGGTGAGTGATGGGATTCTGTCCTTTTTAAAGGATTCCCTTCAGGTATAATTAAAGGTCTTTACTTGTGCGTTATGCTTTCAGATCTTCAATAGGCTTGCTAGACCCGTGGATATTCTGTCTTGTTATATCTCAATCCTACAGTCATACTCCAAACAAGCATTGGCAAAGGTAATAGCTCTCACCTATGCAAGAGCAATAGGCTTTGCAGATATGTTTTAGCCATGTCGTACACCAGCTTGGTTGCTGTTCAGCATGGCAAAAGGTTAGTGGTGTAAAAGAGTGACGTGGAGTGTCAAAGTGTAGTAGAGTAGAGTAGAGTGGAGTGGCATAGAGTAACAGAGTGTCAGAGTGGAGTGGCAAGGAGTGTAGTGGTGTAGTGTGTTGATGAACAGAGTGGTATGGAGTGGCATAGAGGGAATAGTGTAGAGCATCAGAGTGGAGTAGTGTAGAATGGCATAAAGTGGAGTAGAGTGTTTTGAGTGGCATAGAGTGGAGCAGGGTATAATGGAGTAGAGCATCATAGAGTGGAGTATTGTAGAAGTGGAGCGCTGTAGAGTAGAGTGACCTAGAGTGAAGCAGCGTAAAATACAGTGATGCAGAGTAGATTGGCGTAGAGTGCATTGGTTTTGAGTAAAGGGGTATAGAGTGCAGTGGCATGGAGTGCAGTGATGTAGAGTAGGGTGGCGAAGAGTGCAGTGGAATAGAATATAGTGGTGCAGAGTAGATTACAGTGGCATAGGGTACTCTGAAACAATCTACTCTACAACACTGCACTGTATGCTACTGTAATCTACTCTGCATCACTCTGCTCTATGCCACTGCACCCTATGCCAACCTACTCTACATCACTGCACTCCACGTCACTCTACTCTGAAACAATCTACTCTACGACACTGCAGAGTGAAGTGGCGAAGAGTGGATAGGTTCAGGGTAGAGTGGAGTGGTGAAGGGTGTAGAGTGTAGAGTAGAGTGACGTAGAGTGCAGTGGCAGAGAGTACAGTTGTGTATCATGCAGTGGCATAGCGTGCAGTGCTTCAGTGTAGAGTGGCTTTGAGTTCAAGGAAGGAGAGTGCAGTCTTGCAGAGTAGAGTGTCGTAGAGTACAGCGATGAGCAGTGAAGTGGCGTAGGTAGAGTGCCTTCAGAGTGGCGAAGAGTAGCGTGGTGCAGAGTAAAATAGGGTGGTATAGAGTGCAGGGTCATAGTGTGCAGTGGTGTAGAGTGGCATAGTGTGCAGTGGCGGAGATTGCAGTCTTGCAGAGTGGAGTAACGTAGAGCAGAGTGTTGCAGAGCAGAGTGTTGCAGAGCAGAGTGGCGCAGAGTGCAGTGGCGCAGAGTGCAGGGGCGCAGAGTGCAGGGGCGCAGAGTGCAGTGGCGCAGAGTGCAGGGGCGCAGAGTGCAGGGGCGCAGAGTGCAGGGGCGCAGAGTGCAGGGGCGCAGAGTGCAGGGGCGCAGAGTGCAGGGGCGCAGAGTGCAGTCGCGCAGAGTAGTGATGAGTGAATTGGTGAGGAGTGCAATGGTTTAGAGTAGAGTGGTGTAGAGGGCAGTAGTGTAGAGTAGAGTGGTGCAGAGTACAGCGCAGTGGCAGAGTGCAGTGGTGCAGAGTAGAGTGCTGCAGAGAGCAGTGAAGAGTAATGCAGAGTGCATAGGTGCAGAGTGCATAGATGTAGAGTGCAGCAGCATAAAGTGGTGCAGAGTAAAGTGACAGAGTGAAATGGAATAGAACAGAGTGGCGTAGAGCGCAGTGGCGTAGAGTGTTGCAGACTGGTGTATGGTGGTGTATAGTGCAGTAGAGTAGATTAGCGTAGAGAGTATTGGTTCTGAGTAAAGTGGTGTTCAGCGCAGTGGCGTGGAACGGAGTGGCTCAGGGTAGATTGCAGTTGCGTGGAGAGGCACAGAGTGGAATAGAGTGGCGGAGAGTAGATTGTTTCAGAGTACATGCAGTGGTGCAATGGCATAGCGTGCAGTGTCGTAGAGTGCAGCGTTGTAGAGTGCAGTGTTGCAAAGTAGGTTAAAGTGGATTGGCGCTGAGTGCAGTGGGGTACAGTAGAGTGATGCAGAGTAGAGTGGCATAGGTTGCAGTGCTGTACCGGGTATTGACGAGTACAGTAAAAAGGCAGAGTAGAGTGGTGCAGAGTAGGGTACAGTGGCATACATTGCAGTGGTGCAGAGATGAGTGGCGTAGAGTTCAGTGGCAGCGAGTGCAGTATTGCAGAGTTGAGTGGCGTGGAGTGATGGAGTGTGTAGTGGCATAGCGCGGCATAGAGTAGAGTGGTGCAGAGTAGAGTACAGTGGCGTAGAGTGCAGTGACAGAGTTGTGTTGCAGAGTACACTATCGTAGAATGCAGTGGTGTAGAGTAGAGTGGCGCACAGTAAGGTGGTGAAGAGTAGAATAGAGTGGCATAAAGTTCAGTGACGGAGTACAATGGCGTAGATTGCAGTGGGGTAGAGTGGAGTGGTACAGAGTGGAGTGGTACAGAGTGGAGTGGTACAGAGTGGAGTGGTACAGAGTGGAGTGGTACAGAGTGGAGTGGTACAGAGTGGAGTGCATACGCATAGAGTGCAGTGGCACAGATTGCACTGTTGCAGAAAAGAGTGGCAGAGTGCAGTGGCACAGAGTGCAGTGGCACAGAGTGCAGGGTTGCAGAAAAGAGTGGTGGAGTGGCACATAGATGGGACATAGATGAGTAGTGTAGAGTACAGTGGAAAAGAGTGCAATGGTGCATAGTAGAGTAGCGTGGGGTAGACTGTACTGGCATAGAGTGATGTAGAGTAGAGAGGCGTCGAGGCATCAAGTGAAGTGGTGCAGAGTAGAATGGGGTAAAGTGGCATATGCATGGTGTGGTAGGACACTGCTATTCACAGACAACACATCTTCAATTGAAATTACCAGTACATTTGCACAGACATACAGTTTTACTGACAAAACTATCCAGCGCACAAACGATAATGTATGCAAATGTCATCACTTAGTATATTGATTTGTTTTGATCGTATTAAAATATTGGTTTCCTCCACACTTCAGAAATACCACAAAATGTGCTTCATTTGTGCTTTTCTAATTCTGATATATTCTGAAATATCTGCACAGTTCATTTACAGACATTTAAATGTTGTTGTTTGCTAGAAAAAAAAAAATAACATTACAGCCTTCCTCAAACATACTCCCAGTAGCCCGCATGATTGTCACATGAATCCTCTCACTTTGAAGTCAGAGAAAGAAAAGTAAGCACTAAGCTTGATGGAAGACAGAGCCTGCTTTTTGACCTCTGTCTTTGAACGCACAACAAATGTGACAAGATTTAAAGGCCTGTTACAAACCACAAAGCCAATGGTAAACAATGGGCAGGACACATTCCTAGGGAAGCTTTCCGAATGTCCCCAAGATGTCGTTAGCAAAACAGACACCTGCGCTGTCTGATAGGCTTCGATCTAAAAAGTAACACTGTTCAGCAGTGCTTTGTCCCTGATGCCGAATCAGGCAAAAACTGAGTTTCTCCTACTCTACTCCAAAGTAACCGCCCTCCAATCCAGGACTTGCTTCTCCAACTTTCACACTTGAACATCTCACCCAAATTCGTCCCCTGTGCTAAGTCGCTTGGTTTTATCAAGGACCAAGACAACATGGTGCAATGCCAAGTGTTAGACTTGGCATCTTTTGGCGTGTTTCCCCTGACTTTTTGCTTTCTGACCTCCCGGTTTTGACTCTGTTTTTGCTGGTGTGATGATTCTGCGCACTTTCCTCACTGCGGTCCAGTGGGAAAGTGCAAGTGCTCCTGTATAAAATGTGTTATGGATTGGTGTTTCCATGATTGGCCTATTTGGTTTATGTGTCAGTCCCTTGTAAAGTGCACTACGTGTGCCAGGGCCTATAGACCAAATGCTGTTGGTGGGCTGCAGCACTGGATTGTGCCACCCACGCAAACAGCCCGTAAAATGTAACTCGGGCCTGCCATCGCAGAGCCTGTGCGCAGCCTGGGGCTGCCATGTCGACTTGGCAAGTGCACACACTTGCAAGTCCCTAAACCTTCCCTTTGCTACATGTTAGTCACCCCTAAGGTAGGCCCAAGGTACCCCTGTGGGCAGGGTGCGGTGTATGCGAAAGGTAGGACATGCCCGGGTGTGTGCGGCATGTCCTGATAGTGAATTACAGCCTAGTACGTTTTTCACTATTGCAAGGCTACCTGTTCCCCCTAGGCCAGAACGGGCAGTTTTGATTATTACAGTTTATAATCCTAACTGACCCCGGGAACATGGTAGAAATTCGAGTTTAGTATGCCTGGACTCAGAATGATAAAATGCATCTTTTAGTGAAGTTGGTTTTAACATTCTGCGTTTGAAAATACCACTTTTAGAAAGTGGGTATTTTCTTGCCTAACCATCCAAGCCTGCCTCTGCGAGGTTGTGTATTCCTTGTCTGGAATGTGAGTGACAGGGGCTGGGGGATGCCAGGAGACAGGGTGAGTCAGCGCAGGGCTGAATAGCCAGATCGACCTGTAGATGGGTGGGAGGGGTCGCACCTGGGCCCTGAATAGGACAGTGCCTTCCCTCCACAATGCTGGCTCCACCTCCTGTGGTGCGTCTGATGTCCCTGGCCTACTCACTGAAAGAAGGGACGGAGACTTGTCAACAAAGTGCTCCAGAACTGGTTTGGACTAGGCGAAGGCCTCTCTGCCTTCAGAGAACAAAGGAATTTGGGATATAAATATTGGGGCCCTGACCCCATGAATTTGGATCTCGCTGGAATCAAGGAACCTGCTAAGACGAAGAGCTGGAAGAGCTGCCAGGAGGAGTACGGCCCCTTTGCTGTGTTGTTGCTTTGTTGGGTTGGCCTGCAGTTGCTGCTTCTGTCTTGGGCAGTGAAAGGACTGGACTGAACTTTCTACAAACTTGTGCTGAGTATCTCCAAGGGCCAGGAACCGAGCTGGCCTCCTGTTAAGAAGTCTCAGGGACTACAAAGACTTCACAAGCCTCTGGGTACCGCTTCTGGAACGCTGTTTCAGTCGCCACAGAGGAAGGGAACTGCAACCGACTCCGTCAACCGAATCCATCCCTGGCCGGTGACCTGTTTGCACCGCAGACCGCATCGCCCCGCTTCGCATCGCAACCCTGGTCTCACCGTGGGCAACGTCCAACGCCGCCAGCATCGAGCCGCTGCTTGCACCGTGACCTGTGGGCACCGCAGTCCGCATCGCATCGCTTCACTGGGCCAGCCGGACCAGACCGACACTGTCGCTGCAACTGGCTCAAGAGTCGAGACTGCACCGCATTTGGGGCACCGCTCGCACGTCTGCGACGCACCGCTCCGACCCGCACCGCTGTCCGACGCCAGCTCCCGCCCTCCGGCTAGGTCGCCTGCATCGCAACCTGTCAGCACCGCATCGAGCATCGTCTCGCCCTGCATCGCACGCCTTGGACTCACCGACTCCGTCTGCCCGACGCTCATCGAGCCGCTGCCTGCACCGCATCGAGGGACACCGCACCTTGCATCGCTCCGTCTTGCACCGCAACCGCGACGAACGCCGACCGGCTCGTACACTCCGTACCAGCCACAACGAGAAAAGGTACTGTGACCGAGTCTGTTCACGACTCTGCTGGCCCGCATCGACGCGGTCGGCTGGAACTGTTAGACTCTGTGGTTTTCAGCATCACGGTAGGCTCGGACGGAGCTACCGACTCGTCACGAACTTTGCTTTTGTGCTATTCCTGCAAAGAAGAAGTTAACGTATCAAGTATTCATTCGTAAAGTATAGTATTGTGGATTTTTGTCGTAATTGGTCTTGTCTTGAGTATATAAAATATTGGTTATTTTCCTAAACTGGTGTGGTGTCCGTTTGTAGTGCTTACACTGTATTACTGCTGGTTATGTGCAAATGCTTTACACACTGCCTCTGAATTAAGCCTGACTGCTCGTGCCAAGCTACCACGAGGGTGAGCAGGGGTTACTTCACGAGTGTAACAACCCTTACCCTGACTAGGAAGAAGGGTCCCTACTTGGACAAAGGTGCAAGCCCTTGCCAACTAGAGATCCCATTTCTAACACCAAGTCTTATAGTTAATGATAACGGCCTCATCCCAGCTGGTCATTGTCAAAAAGTTCAAACCCTTCATTCCTCGGTCAGGCTTCAGGGCTGTGGTAGACGTCTTGGTCCTGTTTTACTTGTTTGGGCAATGTCTTATTGTCAGGCCACTGTAGATGCATAATGGCTCTTCTAAAACCCATTCACCACAAGGCAGTCTGACTCCCACCATGAGCCAAAATGTTTGACCACACTGCACTAGCTCCCCGGAGAGAAGGAATGGACTTTAAAATGGCCTGCATAATACACAAAGCGAGCTATCTTGGCCAACCCTGGCCAGAACGTAGAAAAACACAATTTAATTAACACCGTCCGTTATAACGGACAGAGTAAAATAGCTTGTGTAACACAAACAATGTTGCAATCAGCAGAAATGGAGGTACTGTAAAATTCTAAACATCAGATTCAAAACATATTTTAAAAAGAAAAGTCAAATGTTTCAGATGTTTCTGTACTGGGTGTGCCCTCTTTAAATAATAGCCATTTTGAGAACCTGGTCTAGCATGAAATTTAATAAACAATGAAACCAAATATTTTCATGACAAAGAAACAATAATTATTTCCAACCTATACAGACGCCCCCGGGCACACTCAAATGTGTATAGACCAATCAACAGTAGAGTCAAATGTAGGAAAGTGGCTCTGTATACACTGCACCAAAGTAAGGTTCAGTGTGCACAGAGTCCCCAGAGGTTTGGCAGAGGCTAAAGTTAGATATAACCTTACTCTCTAAAGTGGTAGCTTGGTCGAGCAGTAAGGCAGTATCAGAGGACAGTGTAAAGCATTTGTTGTACACACCTAGTCAGCAAATGAAGCCACACACTCAAGAACTGAACTCTAGGCCAATGGTTTGTATATAAAAAAATATATGCTTGTTTTATTTTAGAACCAACAATAGGGTCAAAATATACTTTCTCAGTATGAGATGTTCTGGTTAGCCACCTTACAAATAGGCAATAGACTTGTTGGTGGTAATAATCACAGTTGGTGCAAGAGGCAACACAGGGTCAAATACAATGCAACATTGAGCTTAATGGAAAATTGTGATTAATTACAATTAATGACTTTGTAGGTTACGTTTCTAACCACAGGACTGGATCCTGGATTCAGTCCTGGGACACTTCCTGGAAACAGGTAAGAAAAAGCGTTTTGGTTATTGTCGTGATTTTTGAGGAATATTACTGTATTTCAAAAGTCGACACTTAGAAACTTTTCTGGGTAAAATTACCAATGTTATCCTATGGAAGGAAATGCAGTTTGCAAACAAAGCAGGTTTACGTTACTTTCGTAATCCAGTGCTGGGTTCTCGGGTTCAGCACTGGGATATCTAGCTAAAACAGGTAAGTAATTACGTTTGTATCGTTGGCACGATTTTTAAAGAATATTTGTAAAATGCAGAAATCGACACTTAGAAACTTTTTCAACAAAAGCAGGCAATGATATCCTATGAGAGGAATTTCGAGTTACTGGTAAGTACGGTAAAAATTACTTTTCAAGGTTGGTACTAGCCTAAAAGAGGCAGTACTGACGTCTCTCCTGATAGCAGGTGAGTAGATCGGAATTCGTTACTGTTGTGATTTTTAAACAATATTTTAGTATTTCAAAAGTAGACACTTAGAAGAAATTTCACAGAAAACCAGTCAATGGATCCCTATGGAAGAAAATGGAGTTAGCGGTAAGTAACGTTGGGATTACTTTTAGGGCGAGTGTTGGGCACCCTGGTCCAGCACTGGGGCCTCTTCTAATGCCAGGTGAGTATTTTCGTTTTCGTGACTCGGTTGATTTTAGGTGAATATTTTAAAGTTCCAAAACTCCACACTTAGAAGAAATTCCAGGTGCGAGCCAGTCAGTGTTACCCTATGGAAGGAAAGTGAGTTATCGGTCTTTGGGTAAGTACTCGACTGGCAGAGTTAAGGTTCTGGGCATAGACTCAGGGGTCCCCCAGTATCAGGTAAGTACAGTTGTTACACCCTCAGCGGCACTGGGGCGGCCGGGTGCAGAGTGAGTAGGCCCAATGTTATCCTATGGCAGGCAGGGGGCCTCGGGTTGGTGGCTGCTGGCAAGCAGGCCACGCGGCTGTGGGAGCTGGGCTCCTGGTCACTTGCCCAGGGCAAATGGGGAAGTAGGTTAGGGTAGAGGTTGCACTTCCAGGGGCACTCGGGCGGCTGGGTGCAGGGTGCTTTTGAGCCGTCGGGCGCTCAATGTTAACCAATGGAGATCTTGGACGGTGAAAAAGGCTGCAGGCTCGGGGACGGTGATTCTTCAGGGGCGACCAACACTTTGGGAGGTAAGTTGGGGTCTTGGAGGATAGGTAGACACCCAGGAGTTGGGCACAGGGGGCCGTGGGGCGCCGGGTGCAGGGGTGTCTTTGAGGTCGGGAAATCTTACCCCCTGCTGGTCGCGGTTGGAGGGGTCCCTTGTCCTGAGGCTGCAGGCGTCGTCTGGGTCGTCGAGGAAGGTCCTTGGGCACTGGATTCCAGGTCAGAATCGCCGGGGGGACGTCCTCAGAGTCTTGGTTTACTCAGGCACAGGCCGGGCTCGGCGGGTGCAGAGGCTGCAGGTTTCGCGGTTCCGTGCCAGGGCTGGGTCTTTTGTAGTTTGTTCTTTTGAGCAGTACCACTGCTCGTGGGAGTCCCTGGGTTGAAGGCTGTGGCACAGAAGTCAGGTCCTCCGGGGTTTTTGAGGTTGCTGAGGCCGGGGTTCCGCAGGAGCAGAGGTCGACAGGCCGGTAGGGCTGGGGCCAAGTCAGTTGTCGTCGCCTCCTTGTTAGCAGCTGCACGGCTGGTCTCCTTGCTTCGTCTTCTCTTCTTGTTTTTGGATTCGGGAACTGAGGAAGGAAGGTTCAGGGAGCCCCTAAATACTAAATTTAGGGGTGGTTACAGGTAGGTAAGGGCAGGGGCCAATGGGTCCCTTCCTGGGGTGGGTACACCCCTATTCTGCTCCTCTCTAGTGGGAGGGGGCAGGAGCCTGTCCCTGGTTGGCTGGGTCCCCCATCCTCAAGATGGCGGGGACTCGAGTTTGGGCTTCACCTCGTCTCCCCCACCTTAGGGGTGGAGTTGGCAGAGGTGGGCACAACCCATTTCCTGCCTCTGGTTTTCCCGCCGGTTCTCCCGCCAGAAGTGGGGGTAGAACCAGTGGGGACCAGTTTGCTGGAAGCAGCAAGTGGTCTGGGGAAGCTCAAAAGGCGGCAGGCCTTTGAAGCTCCCCTGCCCATCCTGGGGGAGGAGGCTTTGGCACCTCGCCCCAGGATGCGCATTCTTTCAGGCCCCTGAGAGCAGAGGCTCTCGACCCAGGGGTCAGAAACATGTCTGGTGGTGGCAGCCTGGGCAGCCACTCAGTCCGGACACTGGAGGTAGGGTTGGTTTCAGGGGGCATCTCTAAGATGCCCTCTGAGTGCGTTTTACATTAAATCCCACACTGGCATCAGTGGGGGTTTAATGGGCTAAGAAGTTTGATACTAAACTTCTTAGTTTTCAGTGGGGCCATTATGGTGCTGTGGAGTTCGTAATGACAGACTCCCAGCACCATATACTCTTAATGGCAGCACTGCACTTACAATGCCCAAGAATGGACTTGGGCACTGTAGGGGCACAGGGATCATGCCTCTATGCCCTCACCACTGGCATAGTGCACCCAGCTAGAGGGGTGGCTGACCTAGGCCAGGGCAGTGGCTTGTAGGCATGGCACACAGGGATGTGTGCCATGTCGACTCTTCGCTTTGTTCTGCACCAAGACACGCAGCCTGCAAAGGCAGTGTGTGTGTGTAAAGGTACAGGGTCCCTAAGGGTGGCACAACAAGTGCTGCAGCCCTTATGGGCCTTCCCTGGTCACAGTGCCCTGGGTACCCATGGTACCATTTACCAGGGGCTGACCTGTGGCCAGGGATGCCAATTGGGTGTAGGTATCAATGCAGTTTTAGGGAAGGAACACAGGCCCTGGGTACCTGGTTGGCAGGAGCCCAGGGCACACTCAGTCAAAGCACATCAGCATCTCAGCAAAAAGTGGGGGCATACCATGCAAGAAAGATGGCACTTTCTCACATCAAATATTATTCCTGTGTTCTTTCATTTCAGTCTCTTCATAAGATCCACAGGCCTCTTGAAATCCCAAAGCCGAAGCCCTCTTGAAATCCACACAAGCCAACATATGTTTCGTCGCCATGGTATATTCCCCTCCAACTTCATCAGGGCTCACAAATTCATTGCTGCCTATCCAATATACACGTTAAATATATTCAATTGTGCCTGAAGGAACGATGCTTGGATGGAGTACTCTCCCATCGGGTTCTGTTGGGATACAATTTCCTATATCACACGTTAAGTGAATTTCAATCTATTACTTATATTTTTACTAGATTTGACGTGTATATTAGATCGGCAGCAATAAATTTGTGAGCCCTGATGAAGTCAGAGGCAAATATGCCATAGCGACGAAACACGTGTTGGCTTCTTTCAGACGTTAGTTTCGGGAACCACGAAGGAGCAAATTCAGAATTTCTCCTTCATGGAGCAGTGGTGCAGGAGGGCAGGCATATGAGTGGCCCATGGCACCGAAAATATTACTGCCTTTTATTACTCAACCAGGGCAAAGGGCGTCAAAGTTTTCTTGCTTGCACTAATGCCTTTTGCATTCTCGCTGCTCCTCGTAGTATGGCAGCAAAGATGGGTGGGTGTCTAGTGTTAAATGGGCACGGGGAATTAAGTGGGGGGGGGGTGGATGGGGGAGAGGGAGGTGGACAGTAAATTAGGTCAGGCCACTGAGGCTTTCCTTTCAAAACTAGCAGGGCGTGGGCAGGGAGTGTGGAGGCCAGTAGATTTGAGAATATATCAAAGGAAAATGAAGATTACGGGGGCGGGGGGAGGGGACATCTAGATCAGTGACAGAGGTATGGCAGAGTGAGTGTGCATGGCAGACTAAGGAATACAGCAGCACCAAGGACAGACCAACGACGCAGCGCACAAGGGCCAGCCTAAGGAAACACCTACATGGAGTATTGTTTCATTAGAGGAACCTCTCTATTAAACAATGGGATGACGGTGTTGAAGGGCGCTACTTATGGAGAAAGGAACTGCCTATATCCGAAGCACTTTGTATTGAAAAGGAGGTGCTGCCTGTATTGGAGGGCTCTGTGTTACAACGAGGTGTGACCAACGAGAGGACGAACCCCTTTTCAGCCTATTGCAGATTCGGTAGAAGTAACAGGCTGTAATGAGGTCCGGATTCCCTATGTAGTTTACAAAACATATCTTTGGGGACTGAAAGTAAATATTGTGCACTTTGTATTCATTTAGATACAGCACATTTCTCATTTGAAAAGTTCTCTCCACAGCGACCTGAATTTGCTCACCTAAAAAAAGTTACTCCAATACAGCAGGAGATTGTGTGGAAAAAACGACCACAATATGAATGAATGCAGATATGTTTATGCATTATGCTTCCTTTCATGTTAGAAGTACTATCAAACACGCCTTGCTCAACAGTCGAAGCAATCTAAAATATTGAAAAATACATTCTCATCAGTATTTCAATTCACAATCCAACATTTGGACGTTTTAAGTTATAAATAGTGATTTATTCTAACCCAGTACACTCTTAACACTGCTGTGCCATTTCAAAACATGAGGCGCTCACAAAGGATGCTGGAGTGAGAGCCTGGAATGAAAGGGGCGAATAGTTTATTTCAAAACAATATGCAAATGTAGGAAACCGAACACAGTTCCAAATTTTCACAAGATGGCACAGTTTAGGCCTTACCATGGGGATAAATAGGGCTAGAAAATAAATTGAGGTTTCTTAAAAAAAAGACTTTAATGCAAGCAGCCCTACTTTCAGACAAATCCTCACTACCTATTATTTGCAGCTAAAGCCTTTAGAAGTCTTTATTCGACAGAAATCCCATCTTTTGTGGTAAGCAACCCAATTCCTCTGCCGCAGATACAAAAGGCGGCCTTTGAAACAGCCGTCCTGCGCAACCTTTGTGCACTTACACAAAAAGAAGCTGTACATAAGGTGTGCTTTATGTCTCACGGAAATGGTTCTCAGCTTCACAAAACCAGGTCCAACCCCCCAGCCTCCCATATAATCACACACATGAACATGAGACCTACTTCCACATCACAGTAGATAATGCACCGAAATATTGCTCCTCATTATGCGTGCTCCTTCCCTCACCATCACCCCCACATACATTGGCTTTGCCAAATCTTGTGTTTATCTGTTGCACGAGGTAAGAACTAAGGCAGCAGTGGGCGTGCATAAGTCATTCTTTCCCTCAGCCTATAGTTAATGTGTATTCCAAGCTGCACCCTGCCATGTGTTTGCAGCAGTCTAGATCAGTAGTGGAAAAGTACCCTTCTTAGCCAAGACACCACAATTAGCCCAAATTAGCAAGGTTGTGGCTCTACCAGAAGTCTTGTGCAAGGACACTTTGAGGTGATCACTTCCGTTTTTATGTTTGCTGCAAACGGCACTTTTTAAGCTATGGGCGCCTTCCGTTAGCGCTTGGACACCTCCGGCTATAGTGTGCTTTATACATTCTTTTCATTCCATTTCATTCACGTGAAAGCATTTGGAAATCTGGAAAGAAGGGCTTTGGGTTCTGTGCTGCTATGTGGAGTTGCAGCTTTTGTGACTGGAGCAGCAGTCAAGGTACATACACATGTTAATCAGAAGTGTAGTGTAACTGTTCCAACAGTCTAATGTACAATCTTCTGAATGGTCTCCTCCTTTCATTGATGGCATAGGTAAACAAGCATTTGCAATGCAATAGGTCTCGCATTTACGCAAGTTTGAGCTATTGGCATTGTAAATGACAATGCCTTTTTTTCTTTTTTGGTTTTTTAAAACCAAAATAAAAGGCATTGTCATTTACAATGGCAATAGCTTAAACTTGCGTAAATGCGAGACCTATTGCATTGCAAATGCATTTTTTTTAGCAGCTACAAGCCCTTCATTTATCATCAACATGGACGAGAGGCCAATATGCCCCAACATAAGCCAAGCCCTCAGTACCACCTACTGCAGGCAGGCAGATGTGCAATTGCATTGCTACACGAAGTATTAACATTGCTACAAACAGCATTTAAGTCCGTGCCACACAACTGATATGGTGTGGAACAGTGGCAGGTCATTTGCAAAGGTTAGTTGACTTTTAGTTGCCTACTGCAGTTGTCATGAGTTAAACCGGTAGAGGGGAAGCTTTTGCTCACAGTATGTGTGATAAAATGGCGAAATAGTGAAATTAGACTGCAACACAATGTGTTAAATTACACCATATAATTAGCCTTTTTTGTTGCAAAATTTAGGGACACACACCACTATGTGTTTCTACGTCGCTGCAATATTGCAGTGGCACAGCACATAATCCAAGGTTCCTTGCTGCATAGTCACCCCCACCCCAGTATTTGGCTCTTAGATGCTGCATAGCTTTAGTAGACTCGATTAATGGTAAATGAGATTAACATTGCAAAACACCCGGCCACGTACACAACTTGAACAAAAAAAAGTGTGTAAAGTAGCCACAGGATCTCTTCAGGGTGGCCTCCACCTTTAACAGTCCCCAGCATAATGCACATTTGAAGTAGAGCATGATAACATCAGTAACACCCGTTACCATCCCTTCGGAAACAAAAGCAGTGGCCACGGGCACAAGCATCCCAGTCCCCAGAAGAGCGCACAGCACTTACAGTCCAAGCAGCATGGTGTCCTTGTTGTAACGCCAGTCACAAAGCTTGGCCAGAATCTAATGAATCGTAATTTGGATCTATCCCAATTGACTGACAATCACAGGTCCTGACACCACTGAACTCTGGCGCAATTCTCTCCATGCTCCCTTAAAAAAAATGTACTTCTATTTATTAGTCTTATTCCTAACATAAATCAAATAAGGAAACTTTCCCCATTAACGAAATCCAATTCATATGCACCAGCAAAGCGGCGTGTTCCAACCCAGTGCCACCCTCAGGAAAAACAAACGCGGCCGCGAAAGTGAAAGCGACCGGAAACATGATCCAGAACAGATGGCACCATGCGCGCCCCTGCTCGCTCCCGCAAGCTGGAGGCCGTGGGACACGCACGGGTTTTATGAAAGTCTGGAGTGATTCCAAGATGCCCTCTCCTAGAGCAGCGCATGCACGCTGCGCTAGGCTCGACCTAAAAACAAACAAACAAACAAACACAAACAAAAAAAACTATCTTAACATAAACCATTCCGGGACTGGGCATTTGCTGTAGGAGTCTCTGGGTGTATCGCCACATTGCTTGACTGGACCAAGTCATCAATTTGAAAAAATAGGTCTCATCTTCGTGCTTCATTACAATGGTTTATCTCATGGGCACCTTCATATGTGTTAAGAAACCAAAACAAAGACTGATGAAGAGGTTTGAAGGTTGTCAGAGACCATCATATGTATAGCAAGATGTAATTTATCAACTGTGCTGTTGTAAAGTACAAATCAGAAGCACACTGAATTCACTTAAAGCAGGAAAACATAACAATGAAATTGTCTCATCCATAAAGACCAACTTCATATTTGGTTTGGAAACCTAAACTTGGCATTGTTAATGTATGCAGACTAGTGTAATTATACAGCAAGTAGGCATACAGAGGGCACAATAACAGGTACCCACCACAAGCGATCATTCAAAGAGATGAAGAATTTGATGGGGAGTGAGATGGAGACATTTCATCGCCCACCAGTAGAAGTGATTTCTCCAGGGGGATAAATTGGTGTGGACACTCCACTCTGTTCTCCATATTCTTTCCTTCCACAGAGAAGCTAAAAAACATACATTGCAAATGGTGCCTCAAGATCAAAGCCGTTGGTATGCAACCGGCTGGCAGCCATCCATCTGTGCCTGCATGCGAGTTTGTATGTTTATTGATTGTGTGCCAGCGCCTGCCATCGTATGAGTGCCTGTTGGCAAATGGTCTGTCCCTGCAAGGGTCCTCATCTGCAGCCCCATGTGATGTTCAGAGAGGAGTCTGTACCTCACTACCATCTCCTGTGCGGGCGAAGTCAACTCCTGCCTTATGATAGCGCGTTCAGAACTAGGCCAATACTTGCATTACTGTGTTCTTGGGGATGAAGTTCAGCGATGGATCAACAGCAGCATAAATGTGCTGCTCTAGAGGAGTCAATACCCTGCATTACCATAGCACACTCTGAGAGGAGCCAATACCTGCACGGTCATGTCTGATCTGAGATTATCTCTAGGGGCACTTCCTCGTCCCCTTTCTTACAAGCTGAGGTAATTCATCTTCTAGACCATCAATATGACCTCACAAATGCCAACGCCTCCCACTACTCTCTGGCGAGGAGCCATAAAAGGGGTCCATACCTGCTCCTCCTCCTGTTTTTTGCCACTGTTTCGCTGAGACAAGTGTCTCTTGTTTTATCCCAGGAGGGCTGTAACTCACCTTTGCACTGGAGCAGAGTGTTAAGCACGAGTGGAGTGTGTGGACTTCTTTCCCCCTGGTCACCTCTCAAGTGGTGGGACAGGGGGCATAGTCTGTAAATTAGGGCTCATTTCCTGGCTTGCACTTGCGAGCGGGCAGCCAGGTGCCGCCAAGATGATAATTGATTTTAGGCCAGCTCCCTACAGCAACCCTGTTTGTGTGGCAGCTGCCCTCTCGTGTCCCTGTGGGGAGGCCCTCTTGGGGGTTGGAGGGACACCTTCTTGAGCTCTTTCTCTTGCCTGTGCCCACGCTGGTAGCCAGCTATGCGTGGCCTGCATGCTATTTTATGGTGTGCATTGTGGTGAGGCCTTGTAGTCTTTCCTGAGTGTGTCCAGGGCACAAGGCTTACTGCTCTTTGTACCGCTACCGGTGCTGGGTAGCGACTTCCTGATGCTTCCAGAGCCATATGAGTAGCTTGAGCATCCTGGTGCCCAGCTTGTTTGGGTTACCTGGGGGGATGTGTGGTGCTCTGTGGTTCTAAAGCAAGCCGGAGCCTCCTTTATTGATTGGATACCTTTTCCTCAGGGTTTAAAAGGTTACCTACTTATGCTCAGGCATTTCTCTTGCTGGTCTGGGCATGTCAGTGGGCACCCCGGGAGGTTCAGGACCCTGTGCTGCTCAGAGATGAGCAAACACCTCCAATACCATGTGCCGTGTGAGAGAAGTCAATTCCTTCATTATAATGGCACATTCGGAAATGGGTCAAGAACAGCACACACGAGTCCTATTTGTGGAGGAGTCAATACCTAAATCCCCATGTTTTGCTCAGATGTGGGTCAACAGCTGCATAATTGTGTGCTGCTCCAGCTGAGTCAATACCAACATTACCATACAATAGGACAATGTTCCTAGAACTGAAGAGATCGAGTTTTAATGCCTGGAATTTGTAACTGAAAATAGTGCTATCTCGTGATTGTAAGCCCCGAAGAACGACATGCTAATTGTTCTGATCGTGAAAGACATGTTGGCTTTTTCTGAAATAAAAAAATTGCAAGTCCACTCAGTTTAAAAAAATTCTTCAATACAATTAATTTTGTGATTAAGAAATAAATCAAGCAAATACATAAATTATACCAAAGACTTTTAAAGTTATTTTTGAGATCTCAATTCTGGTTTTATACAAACGTTAGCATACCCTGGTCTGAAATTGGTCAACTTCAGCATTCCCGTCTCATCTGCTGAGAAGTCAATTCCTGCTCATCTAGGCATCATGCATCACCATGCCATTTACTGAGATGAGCCCATACCTGCATTTCCATTGGTTGTTCTGCGATAGGCCAATATCACACCTGATATACTCAATTACATCATTACCAGCCGGGTCTGAACTGGGGTGGCACCGTGAGCTAGAGAATGATGATGGATTCAACCCAGATCTGTGACTGGGGGGTGAGTGTCTGAAAAGTTTCAGCGCTCCATCTATCATCTCCTTGAGTTAGAATTACCATCCTCTCCGCTGAGATGAGTCCAAACCCCCATTACCACACCCTCCTCTAAGACGTGCCAGCACCTGCTTTGCAATGTTCCATTCTGAAACGGATCAATACCTGCATTACCATGTGCCGTTCTGATATTGGTCAACATCTACATTAGCGGCCGTAGTCTGTCCTGAGGTGCGTAATTTTCATGTTTTTTGAGATACAGAAATTCCTGCATTACCATGTCCTGTTCAGGTCAGAACAAATGCCTGCAGTATCATGTGCTGCTCTGAGAGGCGCCTACAGTTGTACTACTGAGTCATGTTGGGAAAGGAGTCAGTTCCTGCATTACATGCTGTTCTGAGATGCACCAATTGCCACATTACCAAGCCCTGTTCAGATCTGATTAAATGCATGTATTACCATGTCCTGTTCAGAGGTGAGACAACATCTGCATTGTCATGTGGTGTCAGTTGTTCTGCCATGTCCTGTTCGGAGAGGAGTCAGTGCCTGCATTATCATGTGCTGTTCTGAGATGTACCAATCCTGCATTACCATGTCCTGTTGTGAGGGTGAGACAACGCGGTGCTGTTCGGAGATGTTCAAGTCTGACGCTAACTTGCAGCTTTATAAACGGGTGCATGCTCGCCTTACCATGTTTACTCAAGGGACTCGGGAATAGACGAGGGACGCTCCGGATGTCAGCCGCCCCCCCATGTTTCAGGTGGAGTCTTCCTCTGCCAACAAACCCGCCCTCCCGAGAAACGAGAGAGCCAGCGTTCAGCAACATCAGAGGAGAAACCGAGAGAAGTAAAACGATCCACTGATGACGGCGAGGAAAGCCACCCCAGGACAATCCAAACAGAAACGAACAGTATTAACAAGCTTCAGAAGCCACAGACCGCAGGATACATTCCAGGGAAGAAATCCGAGATCACTGACGTAAATTTATCCCGAGGCCCGGACGTCCAATGAAAACACGAAGGCTTGCAGCAGTGAATTATTTATTGTAGAGAAGAACAGGATGCAGTGGGCACTACTTGATATGTGGCGCTGGCTGCCAGATTCTTCCTGCATTCAACGTTTCCCAGCTCAATGGCGATCACTTGTTGCCATGAAAGGATGCAGGTCAGAGGAGGCCTGTCTTTCAACCTCTGACTTTTTAATTACATGCACAGGAACAGTTTTACAAAGCAGGTATCGTTCGACTAGAATATCATATCTCAATGACAAAAATGTCTTATAAGGAAACATGCATTGGCAAAGCCAACAGGCTTCGACTTTGAGAGACCTATTGGCATTGTCAATGTTATTTTTTTAGCCATGCTGTGACTTAAAGTAAGAAAAACAAGAATTGGCAAAGCCAAGAGGTCTCGCCTATAAGACCTCTTGGCTTTGCCAATGCTTTGTAGCCATGCTCTACAACCATGCACCTCCTTTGCAGCATGGCTCTTTAAAAAAAAATGCAATGATGCAGTCACCACGTCATTTTGTAGGCACATGCATGCATTCAACGAGCATGTGCGTGCATACAAAAGTACAGAGGCTATATATATATATATATATATATATATATATATATATATATATATATATATATATATATATATATATATATATATATATATATATATATACACATACACACCAATTCCAGTAAAAAAAAAAAAAAAGTGGATGAGCGGGTTGGGGACGGGACCGAAGCAAAAAACAACAACTCTTTATTATGTAAACATTACTACACTTTCTTTCTTAAAATAAATACTGTCACTTTATTATCCATAAATACTGTTAAGTAAATAACAAACACGAACAATGCATCTCCCGGACATCTTGGCCATTTTTAGGTCTCGCCTACGCAGGGCGCATGCGCTGCTTAGGAGGGCCTTTAGTCGTCACTCTTCACTTTTTCAAGCACTGCACTCGTGCTTGTGGCGGCATCCATCTTGCGGGAGCGAGCAGCGGCGCGCCACAAGCACGAGTGCAGTGCTTGAAAAGTGAAGCCTGCGTGCGCACGCACCACTCCCGAAAACAGCTGCTGCTTGTTAATTAGTGTTACAGCAAATAAATGATGGACGGAATGCTGACAATGCAAACATTCTCCCCCAGTCAAAAGATCTGGGTTAAATCCATCGTTCTTTTGCCCACTACACCACCCCAGTTTGGACCCAGCCATATGCAAATCAGTCTTGACCCTGTGCCCCATGGGAACAGTCCAGACCGAACTGCCAGGCCAGGTCCTCCCTGGACCGGAAACAAGCATCCTGGGACCGGTTTCAGGGTATGTCACCCTTCTTCAGCCAGGCTAGCTTGAATCCAGTGGCACAGTGAGCAAGGGACCCACGTCTGGGCACACCCATCCCACTTAGGGCGAAAAGTGTTACAGCAAACAAATGATGGACGGAATGCTGACAATGCAAACATTCTCCCCCAGTCAAA
Source organism: Calotriton arnoldi (assembly GCA_963921515.1). Classification (NCBI taxonomy): domain Eukaryota; kingdom Metazoa; phylum Chordata; class Amphibia; order Caudata; family Salamandridae; genus Calotriton; species Calotriton arnoldi. Next base: position 3,853,483 of record CAWUFW010000445.1, read on the forward strand.
AGATCTGGGTTAAATCCATTGTTCTTTTGCCCACTACGCCACCCCAGTTTGGACCCAGCCATATGCAAATCAGTCTTGACCCTGTGCCCCATGGGAACAGTCCAGACCGAACTGCCAGGCCAGGTCCTCCCTGGACCGGAAACAAGCATCCTGGGACCGGTTTCAGGGTATTTCACCCTTCTTCAGCCAGGCTAGCTTGAATCCAGTGGCACAGTGAGCAAGGGACCCACGTCTGGGCATACCCATCCCACTTAGGGCGAAAAGTGTTACAGCAAACAAATGATGGACGGAATGCTGACAATGCAAACATTCTCCCCAGTCAAAAGATCTGGGTTAAATCCATCGTTCTTTGCCCACTACGCCAGCCCAGTTTGGACCCAGCTATATGCAAATCAGTCTTGACCCTGTGCCCCATGGGAACAGTCCAGACCGAACTGGCAGGCCAGGTCCTCCCTGGACCGGAAACAAGCATCCTGGGACCGGTTTCAGGGTATGTCACCCTTCTTCAGCCAGGCTAGCTTGAATCCAGTGGCACAGTGAGCAAGGGACCCATGGCAAAAGCTTGGGCTGACCAGGAGGCACAGGGGGTGGACCCCAAGGGTAAGTGGGTGTGGGTGGAGGAGAGTAGCCACCCCCAGACGGGGGCAGGGACGGCCAGGACGGCTATGAGACCCAATGGTGCTGGGGCCCTTCCAGGTTGGAGCAGCCGGGGGGGGGAGGGGGAGGTTCCAAGCTGGCAGCAGTTGGCAAATTGGCGGGGGGGCTGGCGGGGCGCAAGACGGCCCGAGACGCCGGCCGGAAGCAGCAGGGGGGTCAGCGGCGGCCTTCCCTCCATCGAGGGAGCGGTCATCGGTGGCGTGTGCGGAGGAATGTGGTGGTGTGCATACTAAGAAAAGCAAAGGTGTGAAGAGAGCGGTGCGTGAAGTGTTGGGGACGCCTGCGGAGTTGGAACCTGAGTTGGTGCTGGATTATGGTGCTGAGAGTGATGAGCTGGAGGAGGGAGAGTTGCGGGATGACGAGGACGTGACAGGCAGACTTGCGGGTGGTGGGGAGAAGGCAACCAGACGAGTTGGTGTTTTGCAGGAGGCAACTGCGGCAAAAGGCAGGTCGAGGTTGGACAACCCGAAGAAGAGCGGTGCCAAGGGAAAGGAGGGAGAGACGCAAACCAATTTTACAGGTGAGGGTGCTTGGTGGGCTGCTTGGGACGGCGGTCCAAAAGGGGGGGGGGGAGGAAAAAAGCCTGGTAGGTGTGGGTGAGGGTTCAGTGAGGGACACGAAGGTGCTGTCACCCAGCACAGCGGCGCCAGCGACAGGGGGTAAGGATGCTGGGTCAAAGAAGTTGGTGGTGGCAAGTGTCCAGACCGACAAGACAGAAGGGATAGATGGGAAGGAAGAAAAGGGGGAGGGCAAATACCAGAAGAAATTGCCTTACATGGGTTTGGCGATGCCGCTGGGGTCCCACTTATCAGACAAAATGAGGGGCAGGATTTGGAGACATGAATATGTAGATGTATTCAAACACTTACATAGGGAGATCCAAGCGAAAGAGGGCTCTAAGGAAGAGGAATGGGAACTCACGAGGAGACCTAGGGTTCCAGTTAACATGGAGAATTGGACTTCTGCCTTTCTAATATATGCAAGCATATATTGCGAGAAGCATCTTGACAGGGCCACAGCGTTGTTAAAATACATGGACATCATTAGGAAGGCTCAGATGCATTTCGGGGGGTTTGCTTGGTTAAGTTACGATGAGGAGTTTAGGGCAAGGATTAGTGTCAACCCGGACAAGCCATGAGGAGAAGTAGACCAGGAACTGTGGATGCAGTGGATGTCATCCATGCAGTCGTCCGCATCCACGCACACAGCAAGCGGCCTGCCGGTGACGTATCGGTCTTTTCCGACGCGTCCCGCCCAGGTCGGGGCGGGAGGTGGAAATGTTAGTTCAGGGGGCACAGGTGCGCCACCGAAGCAGGGGGGAGGCAACACAGGGGCCTGTTGGAACTACAACAAGGGTTATTGCTCGAGATACCCCTGTAAGTTTAAACATGAATGCTCCAAATGCGGGGGCAGACACGCGCTCACGCAGTGTTTTACCTTGGTCACACCATCTGAACAATGGCGAGCTACAAAGGACAGAGGACAGGCTGGGCCAAAGGGCTCCTACCCCAGTTAAGATCGAGGCCATGGGCCCGTGGCTCTCGTTGTACCCGGACAGAGAAGCTGCGTTGAAGCTCCAGTGGGGGTTTACTGAGGGTTTTCGGGTGGGGTACCAGGGCCCTAGAGAAAGGAGGTGGGCGGACAATTTGAAATCGGCCAAGGAATTGCCAGAGGTGGTAGCAGCCAAATTGGGGAAGGAGGTTGAAGAAGGCAGGATAGCAGGCCCGTTTGTCGATTGGCCTGTAGAGGACTTGATGATTTCACCTCTAGGGGTGGTCCCTAAGAAAGAGCCATGCGAGTATAGGACGATACATCACCTATCGTGGCCGGAGGGGAGGTCCGTTAACAACTTAATTGCAGAGGAGGACTCGAGGGTGCTGTATGCGTCAGTGGACGATGCAGTCCGCCTAGTGCGGGTGTGTGGGCAGGGAGCGGAAATGGCAAAATGTGATGTGAAATCTGCTTTCCGTTTACTGCCTATACACCCTGCGGATTTCTCGTTGCTGGGGATGCAGTTTGAAGGGGCCATTTTCGTAGACAAAGTCTTGCCTATGGGCTGTGCAATCTCATGCGCACTGTTTGAGATGTTCAGCACATTTTTGCAGTGGGCTTTCATGAAGATCAGCGGGCACCGGGAAGTATCTCATTACCTAGATGATTTTCTATTCATCGGCAGAGAAAATTCGGGAGATAGCGGGCAGGCGTTAGCACAGTTTCAGGACATGGCGCAATGTTTTGGGGTTCCCCTTGCGCCTGAGAAAAAAGCTGGGCCCAGTTGTAGGTTGACTTTTCTGGGCATCGAATTGGACTCGGTCCAGTGGATAGCCCGGTTACCCGCAGGGAAGGTGGTGGGCATCTAGGCCTGCCTGCTATGGGTGATTGGGGAAAAGAAGATTGATTTGAGGGCGGTGCAACAACTCATGGGTCTACTGAATTTTGCTTGCCGGGTAGTGAGAGCAGGGCAGACGTTCTGCAGGCGCCTCGGCATGGCCATGTCGGGGGCTGTGCTCCCACACCACAGGGTCCGGATCTCAATGGGGGTTCGAGCGGACTTGAGAGTATGGCTGACATTCTTGACTGATTTCAACGGAGTGTCCTTGGATTTTGTTGAAGACAGGACGATCTGGCAGGTGCAAATTTTCTCCGATGCGGCAGGGGCCTCGGGTTTTGGCATCTTTTGGGATGGTAGGTGGTGCGCGGAGGAGTGGCTGGCCCATTGGGTGAAGCAAGGGAGGAGCATAGCGTTTCTCGAGTTTTTTCCGTTGTTGGTGGCTATGGCGGTTTGGGGCTCGGAATTTCAGAATAGGTCGGTGCAGTTTCATGCAGACAACATGACGGTAGTCGAACTAGTCAACAAGCAGAGAGTGAAGGACTTGAGGGTTTTGCAGTTGCTGCGTAGTTTCATGCTGAAATGCTTGCAATTGAATGTGGTGTTTCGGGCGAAGCATGTTCCAGGGGCGAGTAATGACATTGCAGATGTTTTGTCTCGTTCGCAGTGGCGGCGTTTCCGACGACTGGCACCTGGAGCAGAAGCCTGCAAGACAGAGCTGCTGGACGACATCTGGGCCTGGGGGGAGTGAGAGTGATGGGCTTGGTTGAGAAGTCTATAGCGGATACTACGAGACGCAGCTACAGGCTGGCTTGGTCGGAATTTGGATCCTTTATGGGCTGGACCGTGGAGACGTGGAACATGTCTCGACTGGATACTGAACAGGGAGTGCTACGTTTTGTTCTGAGTTGCATTGATAAGGGCTTGTCACAAACGACGATAGCGGGAAAGTTGGCAGGGATATCCTTTTACTGTAAATTGTACATGGGATTTGACCCGGCGAAAGATGAGATCCTCAGCAGAATGCTAAAAGGTCGGGAGCGGGGAGAAGGGTCAGGGGGGGGGGGCGCCGAGGGAGGCGATTACTTTTGAATTACTGCAAGGTTTGCTGGGGGCATTGCCCAGTTGTTGTTACGATGGTTATGAAGTCTCTGTGTTTCGTTTATGTATGGTGTGGATGTTTTTTGGGGCATTCCGGGTTTCTGAGTTGCTAGGCACGAGGGGGCGGGAGGGGAGAAGATACGAGGACATTAGACTGGACGGGGAGCGTTTGGGGATTTGGTTGGGACATTCTAAGACGGACCAAGCGGGACGAGGTAAATGGGTATGGTTGAATGAGAGTGGATGCGTGGGGGTGTGCCCGGTGAAGGAGTGGCAGGAGTTTTTGCACAGGTCAGGCGGGCAGTCGGGGGAAATATTTTGTCATGCGTCCAGGGATCGGTTGACTGCGTCTCAGTTGTTGGCAGTTTTGCGCATTGCTTTGAGGCGTCTGGGTAGGGACCCGACGGGTTATGGCACGCACTCTTTTCGTATTGGGGCAGCTGCAGCGCGTCTGGGTTGGTCATGGGATAGAATCCGGCAGATTGGGAGGTGGAGGTCCAGGTGTTGTGAACGATACGTGCGTAAATAGGTAATTTGGTTGGGAGAGGGGGCTAGTGAAGAGGAGTTGGGGGAGCATTATGTGGTGCACTAACATCTTTTTCTTGTCGTAGGTTGTGTGGGTCGCCCAGGGACCAAGACGGTCACCTGGATCGTTGGACATTCGTTCATACATTGGGCAGCGAGATATGCTGATCAGCAGGTATACAGCCGTAACCTGGGTCTGAAGAGCAGCCATCACGAGGTGCATTTGTGGGGTAAAGGAGGGATGCGTTGGGGGGCACTCTTGCCCTGGCTGACGAAGAGGATTTCGCAAAGAGGTTAACCTGACCTGTTGGTCCTGCATTTGGCGAGAATGACTTGATTAGTTTGTCAGGTTTGGCAATCCTTCAGTAGATGCAGAGAGACCTGGAAGTCATGAAACACAGGATGGCGGGGACATGCATTGTGTGGACGGAATTTGTGCCGCAAAATATTTGGAAAGGGGCTGTGAAACATGCGGCAGTTGAAAAAGCCTGCAGGAAGCTCAACAGGGCGATGAGGGTTTTTTGTGCGACAAAGGACATCAAAGTAATTGCACATGCGGGGCTCCGGTTGGAGGAGCCGCTGCTGTTCAGGGACGACTGTGTGCACCTTTCGCGACTGGGAAACGCTTATTATATGATGGAGATGCGGGATGTGATCAGCAAGTTGTGGAATGAGTCTATCTGGTGTCGCAGGGATGTCAAGGAGTGAGTGCGAAAGGTGCACAGGGCTGAAGGGGGGGGGGTAGGTAACCGCCCTAAAGAGGGTTCCCTGGTTGGCAGTACTTTGGAGGGGTGGGGGAGTCATTGACGGGCACACCCACGCCTCGGGGGGGGGGGAGGGTGAATGATGGGGGTGCGGGATGCATGAGTGCGATGGCAGGCGATACAGGGGAGGATGTTCGAAGATAAGTGAAGAAGTAGATGGAGAACTGAAAGGGATTGAGTGAATGAAACGTTGACGTTGGGGATTGTTATGGTTAAATTGATGTTTATTGGTTAAGTATTGGGTTATACAGCCTTGTCCTAATAAATGGCCTTTTACGCTTCAACAACAGCGTGGAGTGGTTTATTGTGCGATGATGGCCCCTGGGGGAAGTAAGGTCGCAGACCAGTCTTCCCCCGGGGGATTCACGCAGGAAGGACAAAGCTGGGGGTCAAGGGGTGGAGTTGGGGAGGGGCATAAGGGTACAGGGGAGGAAGGTTCTTCCTCTTCCTGTATCCAGCACCAGTCGGGGAGGGTAGGAAAAGTTAAAAACGACCACCCGCCCACCCTACAAATTTGGGGTTTGGAGTGTCGGGTTGGTTGGAGCATGCCAGTTTAGGACAGGTTGTAGGTTGGTGGGCAGTACTTTGGAGGGGTGGGGGAGTCATTGACGGGCACACCCACCCCTCGGGGGGGGGGAAGGGTGAATGATGGGCGTGCGGGATGCATGAGTGCGATGGCAGGTGATACAGGGGAGGATGTTCGAAGATAAGTGAAGAAGTGGATGGAGAACTGAAAGGGGTTATGGAGTGGAAGGAGAAGAGAGATTTGGAGCAATGTGAAAGGGATTGAGTGAATGAAACGATGTTGGGGAGTGTTATGGTTAAATTGATGTTTATTGGTTAAGGATTGGGTTATACAGCCGTGTCCTAATAAATGGCCTTTTACGCTTCAACAACAGCGTTGGGTGGTTTATTGCGCGAACGAGTTCGGTATAGATATCACTGCCACTCTCTTCTTTCAATTTAACAAGGCTCTGTGGGTTGCACGTGGATACCAACCTGAGTGCAGCACACACCTCAAACCGAATGGCAGGAGCAAAGTACAACAATAAAACAACTTTCAACAAAGCCAAAAGAACATTCACTAAAGACGCAGAATAAAACAAAAATTCTCTTTGGAGGCTGAAGACCACTCTGCGGTCAGATCGTTAATAAATGCTGCAGCCAGGAAGAATCCCAGGGTAAATAAAGAGTAGAAAAACCAACATGTACCCCAAAGTCATCAAAGGAAACCGGAACTGAATGCAAAGAATACCAGAACCTTGCCTTATAACACATCAATATGAACATAAAAGAGGGACTACAATTTGAATTGAAATACTAGATTGGTTTTCCTTAGTTGGCCGCTTCATGGGAAGGTGAACTTTTCTACTCGCGGTTTAGGAAAAATCAGAGGGAGCAGGAGGTCCGAGGAGAATGTGTTCTGTATTACTAAACTATCCTAACGTCTTTGTTTTAAGCAAATTCTCATCACGTTATGCAACTATAGGTTTAAGTGATGTCAACATGCCAAGTACTGAATCTTAAAAAAAAAAATTGATTCTCCATCTTGTGAACGGGTCCGGCATTGTAGCCGTGGGGCATGAAGTTAAGCCACTCGGTCGGCATTTACACTTTATTAATTCTCTATCCAGCAATATCCTTTCCCTTTCAATTCCAAAATGGCCGCTTGCTATGGCCGAGGATAGCAAGGGGCAGGGCAGCCACTCCATGACCTTCTACTGTAGAAAGACAGATAACGGTAATAATCGGCTAGATCATCACAAAGAAGAATTAGAATCTGAAGGGGTAATAAACACGCACTGCTCGTATATTTGTTAATGAAAACAATTTTAATATAAAATCTTAGATTTTCATGGCTTTTGGCTACGTAAAAGCTGTTGTAATAATGCAACATCACCATTGCTGAATACTTTAAGTAAAGAATACGTTCCGCATTTATGCATAGCTGGTCTCTCAGAGAACACTTAAGGACATTTAAGAGGTTTTATTTTATCCTTAACATCAAGGCTTTTGATAAATAGCAGAAGGGGTGCATCTGCTTAGGAAGGGCACGCAATATGAAACATTCATGATGTCGTCATGAAACATTTTGTTATAATTCTCCATTATGAGACACATGGTCATTTAATTACCACAAAGTCTATGACTATTGATGGCCATGTTAGAGTAGCTGTGGCTCGATATCGGAATTATCATGAAACAAAAAGAAGCGCGCCAAACGTGCATAAGTGGTCAAAAGTGAACTGATCCATGTAACTGGGTCAGTCGCCAGGGTGGAAACAAACAGCCAAAAGGCGGGACAAAAACAGCAAAGGGACCATAGAACAGGAAGATTTTACGAGGGACACTACAAGGAACCAATTACAAGTGATGAGCATGGCCAGAGCCCACTGGCGTAGCAAGGGCGGGGCGGAGGGGGCGGCACGAGTTTTTGGGGTGGCGGCGAAAATCATCGCCAGCACCCCCCCCCGCTCTTCAGCGCGCCGCGGCGGCAAAAGGCAAGTTTACAAGTTTAAGATTATTTGATTTAGTTCTCAACTGAGAACAACAACATTTTTACTTATAAAATTGACATTTAAATAGTAAAATTATCATTCTAATACAAAGTTAAAAATGATTTTAAAAATTTGAACATATTAATACACACAAATTCATTAGGCGGTTCCTTACAAAGAAGAATCAGATTCTGAACAGTGTTAATTTTGCATTTTGTTCCAATTGGTTTTAAGAATCTTTTCCTAGCCTCTGCGACAATCACGTTTGGGCAAGCTAATAACACATGTTCTAAATCTTGCGCTCCGCCTTTACATAGGTCACAAAGACTAGACGCCTTTTCATTTGGATACCACTTATATGTGAATGATTTCAAAGGCAGCATCCCTAGTCGGAGTAATAAAATACTTCGCCTGACTCCGTGTTTGAAGTTAAAAGAGATATACTGTTGCGTTTTCTTGAATACAATAGTTTCCGCATATTGCTTATACAAAGATAGTTTGGTGCAGTGTTGGATATCAAGATACATACTTAACCTTGGCGTTAAATGTTTTAAAAAAGTTTCAGATGTGCTGGTGACCATGATTTTAACATGTCGAGGGTAACCTTAGATAGTTTAAAAGCGGTAGAGACATTTTTACAAAATACATAATTCGAAAGGTCTTGCTCAAATGTTTCTATTTTTAGTAGGAATCGTAAAGTTCCCTGATCCGCATGAACAAGGTTATATGCCCATCTTTTTATATTAGCGATCCCTCTTGCAAAAGAGCTGACTAATGAAAGTTCGAGACGAAGAGCTTGTACCAGCACAGCTTGTGACGTCTTGGTCAGTTTCCGGAGGGCTTTCCCTTCTCTCAGGTCGAGTTGTTTCCATTGGCTTATTGGAATATATTCTATGGCGTATGATAATACCGCTGGAATCTTTGAGCTATATACTTGTAGAAGTGATGAAAAATGTCTTTGTCCAGTGGAGGAGTAAAGTCGTTGGAGGGCCCCTAGGTGGACATTAGCCTTACGGCCCAGGTTTAGTAAGTGGGGCAAGTTTTGCAACGATTGTGAAAAAATTCTCCCTAAATATGTATACTCCTTTACTATTTCCAGCGGTTTTCCCCCTAGAGACCAATTGTAATTAACATATCGCTTCCTTCCTGTAAACGGGACGATTTTTGTTTTAGTGACATTAGGTATTAAATAGTTTTCTTCCGTATACTTAGTGAGTGCCTGCAGATTCCTTTGCAGACCGAAAGGAGTCAGATCTAGAATGACTACGTCCTCTGCGTACATCAGAGTATGGATTTTATAAAATGCAATTTTAGGTGGAAAATTATTGACCTGATTAAGTCTTTCCGGCAAATCACTTAGGTATAGAGAGAACAGTAAGGGAGCAAGAAGGCACCCTTGCCGCAGACCATTAGGGGTAGGTATTGGGCTGGTAAGACCCTTCTCCCTCCCCATTTGGACTTGACACCATGTCCCTGAGTACAATGATATTATTAATTGTAGGAGATTATCCGGAATTCCCATTCTTTGGAGTTTTTTCCATAGCATGTCTCTGTCTACCCTGTCAAATGCAGTCGTAAAATCGACAAAGACTGCGTAGACTACCTGGCATTTTTTAATGACATATTTGTCCATTATCGTTTGTAGCACTGCTATATTGTCGGTGACCGAGTGTTTAGATCTGAACCCGGCTTGATTTACCGGAATTGCTCCAGATGAAAATGCCCACTCTTTAAGATGATCTAAAACAGCTGCTGCAAATATCTTCCCAGTTGCGTCTAGAAGAGCGATCTGCCGATAATTACAGGGCGACAGTCTTGATCCCTTCTTGTGTATTGGGATAATGATACTCCCTTTCCAGGACTTTGGGATTTCCCCTGTTTCGAATATGTAGAAAAAAAGGCTGGCTAAAAACTTGCTCCACGCTTTAGGGTTACTTTTAAGGACCTTGATGGGAATTTGGTCTGGTCCCATTGCTGCCGATGATCTTGTCTTTTTTATGTATCCTTCGATTTGGAGAGGCGATGGAGCCTCTTTACCCGTACCTTCTTCCCTTCCACTCTTGGTTTGCAATAGTGTCTTGCTTTCTGTCTTTTCATTTTTTTTGTATAAGTTAGTTAAATATATTTCCCATTCCGATGGCGGGACTGGATTTGCTTGCAGTAATTTTTTTGTACCCATCTCAGTAGCAATTATATTCCAATAGGAGCGTTTATCTTTTTGTTTTGCTGCTGTTTGTAGGTCCACCCATTTTTTGTCCTGTATCTTTTTTTTCTTTTTTTCTGTATCTCTCCTTCGACGGATTTTTAGTTTGTTGATCTCATGTTTTCTTATTACAGAAAATTGAAGAAATTGTGCCCTTATTAATTTGTTTAATTCAATTGACTGTATATCTGGGCTCCGTCTGTTATTTTTCCGTTGTTTTAACATTCGTTGTTGTGAAATGTTCTGCATAAGTTGAGTCAGATAAATGACTACAGCCTCAAAGTTTGTTATTGGATGTGTTGAGTGAGTAGTCTGTAAAGGTTGTTCCATCTCTATTATTTGTATAATTTTGTTAAACGATCTAGGATTCCACAGCAGCCGCCCTTGGGCCTGATTTACCAGTACTGTACGTTCCACGTCTGTGATATGTCCAGGAGATGTTGGTTTTAGTCTTAAGTCTGTTTTTAAATGTAATATTGCATGGTCACTTCCTTTCTCGAACTTGGTGTTTAACTGTAAGGCGGATCCGAACATGTCTAGACTACAAATCATGTAATCAAGAATCGAGGAATTGTGGTTGCCTTTTCTTGTATAGGAGGCGGGAATATCTCCTTCTATATTACCATTTAATATTACTCCGTTCAGGATAGGAAGTGATGATAATAAAATGTTCCCTCATTTGTCAGCTTTGCTTCCTATTGGAAATTGTGGGATAGGTATTGCCAGAGCTTCTTCTTTTTCTCCATACTCCCATTTTTCCAATATATCGTCAGATATTTGCCCATTGAAGTCGCCTACTAGGAGAACAGACGGAAAATCTTGGTCTTCTACCACCTTTTCGATACCCTCGAATATTTCTATCGCTAATGCATCCATTTTAGATCCCGGGGAATATAGACATTAAAAATGAGCAACTTGTTTGAGCTTTCCCTCCGTTCCGTCCCTAGTTTGATCTTGATGCATTGGATGTTCTTTGAGCTCATAGGGATGATTTCTTGATCCCAGAAATATTCTTCGGACAGGAGAATTGCTATCCCTCCTTTAGCATGTCCTCGGACGACCGGTTCTGCTGGAATATCGTATACTAAGTAGTCGGGATGGTCAAACGTTAAGGTTGCCCAGGTCTCGTGTAAGGCCATGATTCCCGGTCTTTCCTCTGTAATTATTGCTAGTTTCTCCTGGGTTTTCCCAGCTATATTCCAGGAGGAAATAGTCAGACAATTGTTAAAAAGAGCACTTGTTTTCCTGTCCCTGTTTATTGCTATTTAAATTCTCTGCTATCCATGCCCATGTATTTTCAGTGGCTTTATTTTCCTTCTTTTGTATATTTTTGGTCCAGCTTCTCCTTACTCCGTTCGTAATCGAGACTGTTATATTTTCTTTGTTGAAATTTAAGGGACTGCTTGTGCAATTTTGACTTTTGCGAAGGTACTGACTTATCATTATGGCGGTTTCTTCTGTTTTTTCATTTTTATCTTTTACTGCAACCAAGTCGAATCCATTTTTGTGTAAAGTCTCGCTTTCTTTTAATATAATTCCCGGGATTACAGGCGACCAAAATTCTACGACAGCTGTTGTGGTTTTAGTTCTTTCTGGAAAAGATACTAATTTTATTTCATTTCTTGCTAGTGACTGTAGCGGTTGAATTCTTTGAAGTAGGTTTATTATTCTCTCTCTGTTTAGGGGATCTTCGCCCGAGGGGAATAGGTCCGTAATTTCCACACTGCATGGTAAGATCTTCAGCTTCTTAGCAGATGTATTCCCTGTTGATTGATCCTGTAGATGGATGTCCTTTTGTTCCAGCGATTGACTTATAGTCGTTATAGGTTCGAAACTTAGAGCGGTAGGGTTAAGATGAGTGGATTTTGCCCTTTGCTTTTTAAATGAAGAAGTCTGATCTTTTTTTATCGTGGTTGATTTTAGTTCTTGATCATCCTCTTTTCCTGAGGTCATAAAATCGGGGGCTAGAGTTTTTGGAAACCTTGTCTTCCGGCTCTTCTGTTTTGCGAACCTTCTTGTTGCCCTTCTCTTTGCACGTTTCCGACTGATTTTATTTAGTCTCCTCTCTTTTCTTAAGGTTTCTAGGGTGGGGGAGACTACGGGTTTGTTTATAGATGATTCTGTTGCTTTTTGTTTGGTCGCTGGAGTGGATCTCAAATTTGGTAAGGTTTTGGATTTTTGTTTGGTGAAGATTGGATAATATGCAATATTTGGCAATTTAGTTTCGGTCACTTTTGAGTCTTTAAAAAGTTTCCTTAAAGAATAAGTTTGTATATTTTTTTCCTTATTTGTTTTTTGTTTACTCCTTCCTGTTTGAGTTGCTGTTTCTTTCTTTGATGTAGTGTCTTCTACTATTGATGAAAAGGCTTTTGATTTGAGACAGTTTTCCTCTGTTTGTTTTTCTTCTTTTCCTGCAGGTGATTGTATTTTTGTTTGTTGTTTCCTCCTTTTTTTTCTACTAAATATTTTAACATTCCTAACTGGGTATCCAGCATCTGATCAGAGTTTTCCAGAATGTTTCCTAAATGGGAGAGGACTGATTCCAAAATTCTTTGGAGTGTGGATAGGGCTTTAGCCACCGATGTGTATTCTTTAGAGGGGTCTATAGATTTTAAAAATAAAAAGTCTGGTGAGTGAGAAAGAGACCCTTCTGGGTCAAATGACTTTTGGGGTGTGCTGTTCTGGATTTTTGGCAGCTCCTTTTGTGGGTCCAGACTAAACACAAGGTCCTTAATACTGATATCTGGGCAAGTGATATCAAATTCAATAATTTGTCGGGTTTGTTGTGCTTCTGATTTTAATATTTCCATGTTCACAGATTTGCTGTTTAGCTCTTCCACACTTTTAGAGTTTCTATTTGAAGTTTCCTCGCATCCTGTTTGCTCTTGGGTGGAGTTGTTAGAGACCTCCCCTTTCTTTTCAGTTTCTTTCACTAGTTCTTTTTCGTGTTTACATTGTGTTTCCTCCTGCTCCTTTGTATTTTGTTTTGTAAAAATTTAGTTATTCCATAATTTGAATCAGCTTTTCCTAAGTGTGCCATCCTTCCAGCGCTCCTTCTTATTGCTTGCTCTGTTCCCAATCTTTTCATAAAGATTGTTCGCGATCTCAGTTTTTTATATGCCATATTGCGTCGCAAGTTCTGACTATGTCTCTTGCGCACACCGCCAACTGTGGGTGAGAAATAGAGATATGGCGGAGAGCAAGGTGGAATGGTCAGAAAGCAAGGCTCTCCTGGCGATCGCTCGCCGCACCCAATCTAGTTGGGTCACTTCCGCAAGGTCGCCTGGGGACTCACTCTGCAGTCACTACTGATAGCAACCGCTCTCTGCTCTCGCTCCAAGGTGATGTGTTGAGAAAGAGTGCCTTCTACCTTCGCTTCACACCTCTCCCCTCTATAATTTTTTCTTTGATCGGTTAGGTCTGTGTCCGCGTGTTCTTCCCAGTCCTCTTCCCAGTCCTCGCAGTCCTTGCTAGGGGAGATGGAAAGCAAATGGCAAGTTCCTTGGGGAATAAGGCTAAACACTCCGCCTTTCAGTTCGTGTTCTTCGTTCGCTTTGTCCCCTGTTCACTTCACCATTAGCATTGTAAGATTAAGGCTGCAGCCTCTGCACGATCTCTGTACCACTAGAGGCCCTTCTGGAGTGCTAGGGGAAGGTTAAAACTTTACTCCATCTTTTCTGTCCTCAACACAGGTCAGCCCGATCGGTAGATTTTCCTTTCTTTGGTCCCCCGGGGCTTTTCCTTGACCACCCTCTATTTTCTCTCCTCCTGCTGCTTTCGCCTCTCAGCGGGACTCCGCCTCACACCACTCGCTTCATGCGTGCGCGGCGGCCCGACCTTGGCTCTCTGTTTGTTATGCTTGTTGTGCTCCCTGCTGTAGCACTGTAGCACTCTACCTGCTTTGTCCCACCAGCCCTATAGTGCACCGCAGCTCGCTGCGGCAACTTGCCTGGGGTGCACGTACCGCTCCCGGTTCGCCTCTCGCCCCCTGGGTCAGATCTCCGGGGCTCTAGGCGTCGGGTGCGTCGAATGCTTCCTCAGGCCCAGCTTGGTGGGGGTCCTATGAGAGGCTGTCGGGATAATCTGAGCAGTTGGGACAATCCACGAGGGGGCAGGGGGCTGTTAGAGCGGCTGGAGCGTTTCTTTTCAGCGTCTCCTGCTCCCGCTCCAGCTCTGCTCTCAGGCTGCTGCTAGCTCTAGGTCTGGCTCACCGGTCAGTCTCTCGCCGGTTCCCAGGTGGCAGTGGGTGGCGGCGGGTAGCGGGCAGCGCTGGAGTGCCGGCACAGCGCGGGTGGCGGGCAGTGCACCGCCGGACCCCTTAACCCGCCTGTGTCCTTCCTTCTTCAGCGCCACAGGTTCCGCTTGCTGCTCGCTGCACACTGCTGCTTTAAACTGCTGCTTAAACTCGCAGTTTGTCAGCCCTTAGACCCTCAGGCACTCCTCAGCTACTCCAGCGCTAGATCCACGCGCTGCGCCGCCCACAATGGCAGCATCAACAGGAGCACTGTGGGGGGGCGAAAATCGGCGAAACTCGCCACGGGCGGCAGGGTGCCTAGCTACGCCACTGCCAAAGCCCACAGAGGGAATACACCATGCTTCGCAGAGCAGCGCATGCGCGCTGCTAGGCTCACCCTACAAAATTCAGTATGAGGAGTGGCTTTTAAAATTGTGCCTTCACATAGTGAAGCAAACCCCGTTCTGAAGCAGGGACCTTAAAGGGCAACATCTGCCTTTTGGGCTTGATAAGATCAAATATTACATTCCTGGCTCAAAGTGAAGGAAACTAACGGAGGGGGGTAGAGGGAGGGTGACCCTGCACTGTCTGCAAGCTATGAATCCAGCCCCAGAAAGGATTCAGACAAAGCATCAAGAGACCCCAAAAGTATGTGAACTGCTCAGGACTGAAGTCTTCTCTCAGATGTTTCCATCTGAAGGAAGGCGAAAGGGGTATAGGGCAAGCAACGACGGGGAGTGGGGTAGGGGGACAGGCATGCAACAACAGGGGAAGAGGTCTAAGGGGATAGGGGAAATCAAGGGAGGGTGGCTGGGCAGGAGAACAGCTGAAGCAACAACGGAAAAGGGGTGAAGGTTCAAGCATCAACAGCGCAGGAAGGGAGTATATGGGTGGGTGGAAGAAGCAGTGACACAGTAGAGTGGCGGGTGCAAGTAGCGGTGACAGGGTAAGGAGGCGGGTGTAAGCAATGATGAGGGGGGCTGGGGTGACTGCAAGTAACATCCATTCACATTTACCCATTCACAAGCACACCAAACCATTCATTCACAAGCAGACTTGCATGCACATACTCACACCCATCTTTTCACAAACAGACCAAACCATTCACAAGCACATACACTCTTGTATTCACAGCACATGTGCACAAATACATACTTATATCCAAGATTCTCGCCGCATATGCCTCCTTGGTGAGAAAAACGAGTGTGGACCACAATTGTGTGCATAAGTTTTTGTTTTTATTGAATTCCGTCCGCCATAACGCGTTACAGGCCTTGATAACTAACTAACTAACTAACTAACACACACACACACACACACACACACACACACACACACACACACACACACACACACACACACACACACACACACACACACACACACACACACACACACACACACACACACACACACACACACACACACACACACACACACACACACACACACACACACACACACACACACACACACACACCGGTCTGAAGGGGTGATGACAGGATCAGCGGGTGGCAAGAAGGAGAAGCACAATGGCTCAGGAAGGAAGCTGAAGGTTTTGGGAAGGAAGCTGGAAATGCCACCTTCACTCATTGGTTAGCTTTGTCGAGGATTAGCCAAGGAGAGGAGGACCTTCACTAACTCCTCTCCGATTGGGTGGTGGGGTTAGTGAACTTGCTGATCTCACCCACTCTGTGACAAGTTAGGGAAGGGTGATGTGAGGCATCACTGGTAGTCAGTCATTTCAGGGCTTAAACCTGAAGTGCCCAAGGCTGACTTTATCAGTGACTCTCCCCCTCATCGTGAGGGTGAGGATCCTTGCAGGGCTGATGGTGTCACTGTCCAAATCTTGGCTCAGACTGACAGGGGCCTGTCCGTTAGCCTGTCCGTTAGCACATGTGAAGAGATTGGCTGCCATAAACCTGCCATGATGATTATCTGTCAGAGTGACCCCTGCACAGCCCTACAGCCACTCATGCTTTGACAAACGGGTGGGGGCTGAGCCACAGCACCCGTAATGACGGGCCACCACTGGTATAATCTGTGGCAAGGTTTTGGCGAGTGCCAGAGACTTTGTCCCATCCAGTGACAAGGGAGGTTTCGGTGCCATTTCTATGGTTCAAGTACAATTACCTGGTATGCAAGAACCCAATCAAATCCCACATTGATGAGGTAGCCCATTAGTAAGGCACAACCATGCTTTTTTATGCCTCTCCAGAGATTCTGTCTACCTATCCTACTTTTCAATTCTAGATCTGGGCAATTCCAAGAATTGTATGAGGTGGGCTCACTCACGTAATGTGACATGCTTCATCATAGAGGGAGTCCACTCTCAATTCCAAAGAACCGTGCTATCCTGACAAACAGGTACTAAACCCAAGAGAACCATTCGGTTTCTAGCATGGGAGAAACAATCTGTGTTCTAAAATAACCCTCACCCACCAAAAGGTCCCTTGGTGGCATGCTTCATCATCGGGTTCTTCCCGCCCCGCTGCGGGACGGGGCGTGCTACAACCTACGGATACGTGGGAGCACTTTCAAGTGAAGTGAAATAATGTGTTTGATGTGAGAGTGGAAGGGTCAGAAGATAAGTGAGTTAAAAAATACCTGGCTGCGTGGAAAACTAAACTTTAATACTCCCTATAGCTGGTATTAATAAAAGTGGGGAAAAGGAGGAAAAAGTGCTATAATGGGCAGTTTCCTCACGGGTCTACATGTTTCGAAGCCTACCCCTAAGCTTCTCTTCAGGACCTAGGATGTTGATCCCTTTACCACTCTGACTGTTACCTAGTGTGGTCAGCCTAGTCAATGTCAAAGGCTAATATGCATCTTTGTCAAAAATACATTAGTCCAATACCTACTTGGTATTCTCTTTAAAAACGATCTGGAAGGATAGAGGAACAAAGTTAATAATTGTAGTATATACTCTGATATACTCAAAACACCCCTTCACCACACTCGTGAAAGGTTTAAAAGGTGATATATTTTTCACTCCATGCACGATAGTTCATCGTAATTTTTACGTGTATATCGTGCTGCCCTTTGAAGTTCTGTTCAAGACGTACAAGACAATACAATACATACAACAAGAAACACACTCTAAATGCGCTTTCAGTTTGCAGAGATCAGTGCCCTTTTATAATGCAAAAGTGCTGTGTGCCAGTAGTCGTCTATTCAGGAGAGGAAAAATACGTGACAGTTTCTCAGCATTTTATAAAAACTGACAGGGAATGTACACTTAGGTTGCCTAATTAGGGCCCTATGAGCTTCAACACGGGAGGGGAGGAGCGCTTGTAGTCAAACACTGTGGGTAGAGGAAGGATTCAGTCAAAGTTAAAAAAAATATATATATATATATACATATACAGAGTAGAATGGTAGTATGTCTGGATATGCTGCCTGGGGGATCGGCTATGCCGTACTCACTTCGTCAAAGCATCTCTCTCGCCCAAGACACTGCCTGCCCGTGGCTCCGATGAACAATGAGTATTTGCAGAGCACCGGTATTTATAACCGGTTTGTTCTGCAATCAGCCTGCCTGCGCATCTAAACACTAGAATGATAACCTCCAAGATGGCCGCCTACCTTGGAATGACTAACTTCCGGGCTCAAGGTAAAGCTTCGCCCATGAAACTAGAACTCTGGGTTCACAAAATGGCCTCCTTAATATGGCACAACTTCCTGGTTGGTTAGTTGATACAAACTGGGGTTCGCGGTTGGATATAGACCGGTCAGGTGTGACCTGAAAGGTTTGAAATGAGAATTAAAATTATGAGGCAACATTAACTACCAAAGAAAAGGGTCGTGATCAGTACCATGTTAAAAATGAGTACTATGCTGAGCCATTTCTCGATCATGAAAGGAAAACCTTCCTAATGTTGGAAAAAACCGGGGCTGTGCAGTTTTACCTCTGCTGTTACAGGAAAAAACGGACCCGATGTGGCAGATCTCCCTGATTGGTTGTTATTCACATGTATCAGTGCATATTAATCAAATAAGTGGGCAAAATTGAGGTAACACAAGATCAGTGTTTTATTACTGAAGATAGGTCTCATAGGGAGCCAATTAATGTTCATAAATAATGCATACTAATGGTGGTATGACTAGTAATTGCTAGATGGAAAAATATACATAGACTACTTAATTTGCCCCCATGGAATATCGTCATTAAGCCCCCTTGTGTGCGTGCCAAGACGGAAGACCCACCGCTGTTCTTTTTCAAACAGAGTGGTTTCTGAGTCCATTTGTTCGATAACTGTTCACCGTAGGTCTAATATGGTGTGGTTGGTTTCTAAGTAGTGTGTTGACATTTTAGTTGTGGCTTTCTTGCATTTCACATTGCTCCTGTGTTCGCAGATGCGTACTTTCACAGGGCGTGTGGTCATCCCAATATAGGGATGGTGATCATGTAGATCACATTCTTGCTATTGCACGTGGTGAATCTACGTTGTTCCCACTTGGTGTCATTGTTAAAGGTAATGTTCTTACTCATTCTGGTTAGATGGCATACGCTACATTGACCACAGGGGTGGTGACCTTTCAGGGGCGGAAGAACAGTGTTTGACACTGCACTCTCTGTCAATTTTCACGGTCTTGTATGTACCACTAAGGATTGGGTTTCGTACCCACAGAGAAACTGGACAAGTTCAAACTTTTCAAGGAGATAAATGAGTTCATAAGGAAGTTAAAACTTAAGATCTACTTCAAAGACAAGGAACCACAAACCAACGGAGATGACGACACAGGGCTGAGGGTAAAATCCACCTTCACCCCCCCTGACAGTCTGTTACCTGTGGAGTTACTGGAATTTGAGAAGGCTGTCATGAAGGAGATTGAAGAAATGGATCCAGAGGAACATCGTATTTTCCACAATACAACTAAAGAACAAAAACAAGCCATCAGGGAATTGGCCAATAACAACGACAGTCATTAAGCCGGCCGATAAAGGAGGAGCAATAGTGATCCAATCCACACAGGCATATGACCAGGTATGCCAACACCTTCTACAGGACCAAAGGAACTACGAGATCTTGACAGAGGACCCAACAGAGGCAATTAGGATCCAAATCGCAAGCATGTTGTAGGAAGCCATCTCCCACAACTGGGTATCAACGAAAGAAGGGGAATTCCTTATTGCTAAGTCACCAACTATCCCCTATTTTTACACAATACCCAAGATCCACAAGAACCTATCCCAACCTCCAGGACGACCCATTGTATCAGGTATTGGGTCGATTTTGGAACCTTTATCAAAGTTTGCCGATGCTTTCCTGCATCCACTGATACAACAAACAGATACCTATCTCAAGGACACTAAAGATGTCCTCAGGCTCTTACATGACATGAGCTTTGACCCCACAAAGGAATTATTAATGGGCTTAGATGTAGAGAGCCTCTACACCAGCCTACCTCATGATGAGACCTTGCCCATCATAGAAGATGTACTCTTTGAGATTGATTGGGAGTACCAGACCCCACGTAACATAGTTATGGACTGTTGTAAAATGGCTCTTATCAAAAACTTCTTTCGATATGAAAACACACTCTATCTCCAGAAGCACGGGACCAGCATGGCCAGTACATTTGCTCCTAGTATAGCCGGGCTATATGTCCACCACTTGGAGTCACACACAATTCTCAACCCAAATAACCCTTTCCAACGACACATCAGGGTATGGAAACGTTACATAGATGAAGTTCTCGTCATCTGGAATGGCGATGAGGAAACGGCCAACAGGTTCATGACTTGGTTAAATCATCAGAACCAATTCCTCAAATTCACTAACACCATCTCCAATAAAGAACTTGTTTTTCTGGACCTCAACATCTTCCCCAAAGATGGTGGCCTGATAACTACCACACATTTCAAAGCAACAGCTAAGAACTGCCTCCTCCTTTATGACAGCTTCTATCCCCGACACTTGCGGGATAATCTCCCTTACGGTCAGTTTTTAAGATTAAGGAGGAACTGTTCTGATGTAAAGGATTTCAAGACCCAAGCAGAACAACTACGGAAGAAATTGGTAAAAAGGAACTATCCAACCAAGGTGGTGGAGAGCGTCTTGAAACGCACTAGAAACAACAATAGGGACGCCCTACTTGAACCCACACCGCAGAAAGTCAAAGAAGATAGACCAATCTGGATAACAATTTTCAATACCTGTTCCAATCAAGTAACCAAAATAATAAACAGACACTGGCGCACACTCAACTGTGGACATCTGAACTTCCCCAAACCTCTGTACTCACACAGGAAAGGGAAAAGTGTGCGGGACTTAGTGGTACATACAAGACCGCGAAAATTGACAGAGAGTGCAGTGTCAAACACTCTTCTTCCGCCGCTGAAAGGTCACCACCCCTGTGGTCAATGTAGCGTATGCCATCTAACCAGAATGAGTAAGAACATTACCTTTAACAATGACACCAAGTGGGAACAACGTAGATTCACCACGTGCAATAGCAAGAATGTGATCTACATGATCACCTGCCCCTGCGGTCTACACTATATTGGGATGACCACACGCCCTGTGAAAGTACGCATCTGCGAACACAGGAGCAATGTGAAATGCAAGAAAGCCACAACTAAAATGTCAACACTACTTAGAAACCAACCACACCATATTAGACCTACGGTGGACAGTTATCGAACAAATGGACTCAGAAACCACTCTGTTTGAAAAAGAACAGCGGTGGGTCTTCCGTCTTGGCACGCACACAAGGGGCCTTAATGACGATATTCCATGGGGGGCAAATTAAGTAGTCTATGTATATTTTTCCATCTAGCAATTACTAGTCATACCACCACTAGTATGCATTATTTATGAACATTAATTGGCTCCCTATAAGACCTATCTTCAGTAATAAAACACTGATCTTGTGTTACTTACCTCAATTTTGCCCACTTATTTGATTAATATGCACCGATACATGTGAATAACAACCAACCAGAGAGATGTGCCACATCGGGCCTTTTTTCCTGTAACAGCAGAGGTAAAACTGCACAGCCCCGGTTTTTTCCAACATTAGGAAGGTTTTCCTTTCATGATCGAGAAATGGCTCAGCATAGTACTCATTTTTTACATAGTACTGATCACGACCCTTTTCTTTGGTAATTAATGTTGCCTCATAATTTTAATTCTCATTTCAAACCTTTTAGGTCACACCTGACCGGTCTATATGCAACCGCGAACCCCAGTTTGTATCAACTAACCAACCAGGAAGTTGTGCCATATTAAGGCGGCCATTTTGTGAACCCAGCGTTCTAGTTTCATGGGCGAAGCTTTACCTTGAGCCCGGAAGTTAGTCATTCCAAGGTAGGCGGCCATCTTGGAGGTTATCATTCTAGTTTTAAGATGCAAAGGCATGCTGATTGCAGAACAAGCCGGTTACAAATACCGGTGCTCTGCAAAAACTCATTGTTCATCGGAGCCACGGGCAGGCAGTGTCTTGGGCGAGAGAGATGCTTTGACGAAGTGAGTACGGCATAGCCGATCCCCCAGGCAGCATATCCAGACATACTACTATTCTACTCTGTATATGTATATATTTTAACTTTGACTGAATCCTTCCTCTACCCACAGTGTTTGACTACAAGCGCTCCTCCCCTCCCGTGTTGAAGCTCATGGGGCCCTAATTAGGCAACCTAAGTGTACGTTCCCTGTCAGTTTTCATAAAATGCTGAGAAACTGTCACGTATTTTTCCTCTCCTGTATAGATGACTACTGGCACACAGCACTTTTGTATTATAAAAGGGCATCGATCTCTGCAAACTGAAAGCGCATTTAGAGTGTGTGTTTCTTGTTATATGTATTGTATTGTCTTGTACGTCTTGAACAGAACTTCAAAAGGGCAGCACGATATACATGTAAAAATTACGATGAACTATCGTGCATGGAGTGAAAAATATATCACCTTTTAAACCTTTCACGAGTGTGGTGAAGGGGTGTTTCGAGTATATCAGAGTATATACTACGATTATTAACTTTGTTCCTCCATCCTTCCAGATCGTTTTTAAAGAGAATACCAAGTAGGTATTGGACTAATGTATTTTTGACAAAGATGCATATTAGCCTTTGACATTGACTAGGCTGACCACACTAGGTAACAGTCAGAGTGGTAAAAGGGATCAACATCCTAGGTCCTGAAGAGAAGCTTAGGGGTAGGCTTCGAAACATGTAGACCCGTGAGGAAACTGCCCATTATAGCACTTTTTCTTCCTTTTCCCCACTTTTATTAATACCAGCTATAGGGAGTATTAAAGTTTAGTTTTCCACGCAGCCAGGCATTTTTTAACTCTCTTATCTTCTGACCCTTCCACTCTCACATCAAACACATTATTTCACTTCACTTGAAAGTGCTCCCACGTATCCGTAGGTCGTAGCCCGCCCCGTCCCTCAGCGGGCGGGAAGAACCCGATGATGAAGCATGCCACCAAGGGACCTTTTGGTGGGTGAGGGATATTTTAGAACACATATCGTTTCTCCCATGCTAGAAACCGAATGGTTTTCTTGGGTTTAGTCACTGTTTGTAAGGATAGCACGGTTCTTTGGAATTGAGAGTGGACTCCCTATGTTTTTTCATTACTTGTAGAAGAGGCCGAGTCCACGACTTATTATACCTCTTCACTCCCTTCTTTGTTTTTTGGCATGCTTCATCATAG
The DNA here is from genome assembly GCA_963921515.1 of Calotriton arnoldi. Lineage (NCBI taxonomy): Eukaryota > Metazoa > Chordata > Amphibia > Caudata > Salamandridae > Calotriton > Calotriton arnoldi. Next base: position 3,876,453 of record CAWUFW010000445.1, read on the forward strand.
GCCACCTCATCCCACACTGGTAAGATGGTACTACAAGGGCGAACTCTACCTCAAGTGTCCTGAGGGAGTGCTTAGAAATGACTTAATATGGATACTTTTCTTGGGATTCAGTTGTCTTAGCTAAAAATATCTTAAGGTAAAGCACAAGAAATCCTTCCACTGCAGGCTGGAATGGCAGTGTAAAACTGCTGGTTCAACTTTTCCATTTAAATCAGAGGCAAAGCCCCCACCCCCCTTTACCTTAACATCATATATAAGTTTTCTCCTAAGGAATGCCTATCGAGCCCTAAGGAAATGAGCTGTATATAATTAAGACATGTACGTTAATATTTCCTAACATTAAAACAAATTCCAAAAGTAGCAGCCCCACTGGCAAGTACAGAGTTACAGGCTGCCATCGCAGTCCTGCTAAATTCTGAATGGGACTACCAAAATGGGTACTTCAAGGTATCAAATTAATCTTTAAACCAGGCTTGATGCCAAGTCGAATTTAATGTATTTTTTAAGGAAAAACAACTTTTAGAAACTTGCCACTCTTTTGCCCAGATTATCTGGAGGCCTTCTTCTACAGTTGCTGGCCACCAGACAGCCTTCTGCCCTCCTGTGAAGTTGTGTGAATGACTCCCGGGCTGAAGAACAATGGAGGCCTGCCACAGAGGGAGGTGTTAACTCCCCTTGCAGAAAGTCACACAAGGTGTTGGCCCAAAAGGTGACCTTCAAAGGAGAAGCCGCCTTTGGTGGACACATGGCTATCACACTTGAGAAGGGCTACCACTTTGTTCAGGTAGATGAGCTGGCGGTGGGAACAGAGAGGGGAATCCAGTTGCCAAACTGTTTTTTCCGTGGGTGTGTAGCCCACAGGTAGCCACACTTCTAGGGTGGGCTACCAAGCTTCTAACATCCAAGGAAGGGTTCCAACATCTTGAGAGTGGGCTGAATAGTGCACTCTGGGATTGCTAGATGCCACACGTAGCCAGAAGTCATCACAGGGTGGCAGGGATCCAGGAAGCCCATTGGTTAGTGACCGCATCATCCCTCCAGGGCACTTTCTGGGCATAGAAATGGCACCCTTGACACCCTGAACTGCAGATGTGATGCTCAACACATTTGGTCCTCCGACTGGTGGCCGCCCTCACTGGGGCCGTGCCCCCCGCCCAAGGCAGCAGTCCGCAATTTAGGGGTGGTACTGGACAATAAACTCTCCAGGGCAGACCACGTAAACTCCGTGGTACGTACAAGCTACGGCCTAATGCGATCCCTCAGGAAAATCTTTAAATGGATTCCCCTTTGCTCTCGTATGCCCCTTGTTCAGGGATTAATCATCAATCGTTTGGACTATGGTAATGCGCTGTTTGCATCCATAAACGAAAAGCTTCTGTCCAAGCTTCAGGTTCTGCAGAACACCGCGGCAAGGCTAGTCTTAAATCTCCCCCACCCCCGCTCTCCATCGGCTCCCAGTCTAAAGACTCTCCACTGGCTCCCTATCAGAAAGAGGATTAACTTCAAACTATGTTGTTTGGTACATAAAACACTCAACAATAATGGACCAATCTATCTAGCAAAGAAACTTACCAAATACCAGCCAGTTAGAACCCTCCGCTCTAACAGCAAACATTTTTTAACCATCCCCAAGGTCCGCACTGTAAGGAACGGTTGCAGGTCCTTCTCCAGAACTGCGCCTGAGCTATGGAACGCACTGCCTGTACAGCTCCGCCTGGAAACTGACCACAAAAAATTCTGCAGAGCCCTTAAAACGTGGTTATTCTAACTCTCTGCCCTGCCCTTCCTAGATTTCTGTTTTCAGCTAGCGCTATGAGACCTACGGGTGATATATGCGCTCAATAAATATCAAATACATACAGACTACATCTGGACTGGAGGAAGGACTGCCCTGCTGACCCCTGGACCTGGCAAGAGAGGCTGAACTAACCCTGGTCTGCAACCCGGGACATAGCGGGAGCCTGGCCTAGGGGATCTCTTCAAATTGCTTTCGGGCCTCGGGGGATGTAGTCCACTGTGCCGAAATCAGCCTGAGGAGGGGGCTGCATGCCACTCCCCATTTTTCAACTTTGCCCCATCCCAATTAATTTATATAGCCAGGCCACAGGGGATGGGGTCCTGGGCTTATGTCGGCCCAGGAGAGGTCTGCATGCCCCCTCCCAATTCCTTTTAATGGCCAGGCCCCAGGGATGGGGTCCCTGGAGCCAAAAGCGACCCAGGAGGGGGGCCACATGCCCCCCTTCCAATTAATATTAAGACCAGGCCCTGGGGCTGAAATTGGCCCGGGGAGGTGGGCTGCATGCCTGCCTCCCCTTATAAATATCGGCCGGGCCCTGGGGGTTGGGGTCCCTGCGGCCAATATCGGTCTAGGGAGGGGGGCCACGAGCACCCCCATAATAACCTCCTGAGATCTGGCCAAGCTGGCTGGCAAGCACAAGCGTGGCTACCTGCGCTTGGATTTGTTTTTAAACGTTGCTGCGGGTCCTCTGTGAAATTGTGGCACAATTAAAAAAAAAAAAACAGTTTTGGGCCACGCGACGTCCCTGTGTAACACCACCACCAGGCCTAGGGGGTTAGGGTATTCCCAACCTGCCCCATTGTATTTTTAGTGTGCTTTTTTACCTTTTTCTTGGGACTCTGGCAAGTCCAGATTCCCATTTTGTGCCTCTGCCCGTCTCGGAATACACGTCTGGGTCAGGATGACAGTTGGGCTATTTGTGCATTCTCTCTAGATGGTCACACAAAAGGAGTTGAGGTGTGCTCTGCATATCTTTTTGGCCCATTACCAGGCTGATGGGCCTTCCTGAGCTAGAGTGGTGGGAAGAGTTAACACTGAAACTTGAATAAAGCTGTGCCTGTCCTCACACAAAGAAGTCTCCACCTCCTGTAGTGTGTCTGGAGCCAGGGCAGGGTCTTGCGCCCTACAAAGACCTTTCTTTGAACTTTGCCTACTTCGAAGGCTGAAATGAGTACAAGTACTGGACCTGTGAAACCATATACTCAGGACACTTCTGGACTGAGGACATTCTGCCAGGAAGAAGAGCTGGATTGCTGTCAGCAGGGACTGCCACCATGCTGTTTGCTTTGTGGTGTTGGCCTGCTGCTTTCTGCTTCTGTCCTGGGAGTGAAAAGACTGGACTTTCCTTTCTACATCCTGCTTCCAAGTGCTTGAGTTGAGCTTGCATCCTGTTAAGAAGTCTCAGGCCCATCAAAGACTTCACCTGCAATCACCTGGACTCTACTGCTGCGAGTCCCACTCTGCCCAGTGGTGCCAAATACAGTTCCTGGGCCCTTGTAAGTGAGTTCTGGTGACACAGAGAAGAAAATCCATGCATCTACGCCAAGCGTTGTTCGGAACCAGCGCATCATCACCAAAACTTGCCGCTGCCTGCACTGGAAGTGGTCCCTGCTTGACGCAACGAACGGAGCTTACAACGCAGGCCCAACTTTTCGTTACAGAGCATCTGAAGACCCGCCGCTATGTGAGCCCTTGACGCATTAGCCCAACTCCAATGAGGCACTTGCCTCAACTCTGTGGAATCGACGCAGCGCAACTTGACTTTTGACGCATCACCCCTGGGTGCCGATTTCTTCATTAACACCCTGCCGCAGTAAGGAACAGAGGTATCATGCCCGCAAATGACTTATCACCTACCCTGCCTAGCAGTAAGGAACCGATGCATCACCTGCTTTGTCAATGCCTCACCTCCCCTGCGCCTTGCATCAGCTTTGATTTTTGACACATCAAAGATACTTTGTCCAGATGAACTGCAACCATTGATTTTTAAGAACTACAACTTTATATAATCTTTGAAAATTTATATCTTGGCTTGTGTATGTTGGATTTTGGTCTTGTTTTAATCAGATAAACATTGGCTATGTTAATACACTGGTGTGGAGCCCTTTTGTTGTGTGTGGGCATGTATAATCGACACTGTGGGGACCGGCTCGGTCCTCATAGCGTGGGTTAACTTGACAGAACCGGACAAACACTATCTTTGTGAGGACAGGTGCGTTATGAGGACCGGTCCCGTAGTGTGTTTAGGTACTTTCGAGAGAGTGTAATATATATATATATATATATATATATATATATATATATATATATATATATATATATATATATATATATATATATATATATATACACATATACACACACAGTTGAGACAATCCAGGTCCCAAAACAAAAGACGGCACTCACGGGAATTCTTTTGTGATGATTTATTCCAGTGCAGAAACCCTCTCCCCTGCCAACAGACCGTTTCAGCGTTACCGCCTTCCTCGGTGTTGGCTACCATAGATAAAATCACCATTTTTAAAGTGCTCAGTGTACGTATACAAAAATCATAAACAGCGAAGATGGCCTTGTTTCACCTAAAATTCATGCTTTTTGTGGTGGCCATCTTAAAACGTCCCTTTCGTGCAATTCCATTAATGTCCTATACATATAAAAACAATGAATATCATTTCAGAAAAATGCAGTAAATATGTAAAAGAAGGTGAAGAATTTTGCAGAGCAGGTGCTACATAACCATTACTCGTTATTCATACAGGATTCTTTTGTCAAATTAGTTGTTACAATTCATTAATATTGATCCTTTCAAGTAAACAATGTTATTTATATTGGATCATGCCCCTTCCTTTTATAGGGTTCACCTCTCTTCCACCCTCTCATAATCCTAATTACAAAATTATATGTCTGATAAACAGCTGGACATCTTAATTAAGCCCTGAATGGGCAATCACAGGTGGTACTGACGGAATTCTACGGTAATACCCAGGAAACGGAACAGCCCTCTTTAAGAAAGAGAGGAAACAGTTGCTCTCAAATTATTTACACACGACCTCTCAAGAGTGAACATGTATCAAGGAATGCATATAGATAAATTTCCCACATATACAAAAAGTCCTAGCCTTTATGGAAAAGATCTTATTACAAGAATTGCGCGTGTGATGGTTTTCTTAAATGTCAGTTCTCATTCTAAATGGGACCAGAGTTCTTTTGTCGTATTGAGACCTATGGGAGCCATGGTATCAAGTTCTGTAATATACCTCGACTCCATCCTGCGTAGAGTTTTCACTCTATCCCCTCCCCTTTCATGTTTGGGGGCCTGGTCTATACAGAAGAATCTTATGAGAACACGGTTACTGTTGTGGACGCTTTCAAAATGGCGTGCCACTGGATACGTAGGATCCTTTTTAGTTATTGCACGCATGTGCTCCAGAATCCGTTTTTTCGTTGGGTGAATAGTACTACCCACGTATCTTCTAGGACAGGGGCACTCCAAACAGTAAACCGTGAACTCTGAGTTGCAATTAAGCAACGTATTGATCTTTCTCATTTTCTGTTGGCCCTTATGTTGAATGCTACAGCTGTTAGTTTTCTGACTGTACTTGCACGCTTTGCACTTCATGCAAGGAAAAAACCCTGTTATGCATTCTTTGCGTCGCACCGACGCAACATAGTGGCTAGATACCAAATGGTCATTCATGTATATATATCTATATATATATATATATATATATATGTATAAACACCACATCCGATTCCTTGCACAACGAACCGGACACCAACACGGGGAGTTTCATGGCAATAAAGTTTTTATTCCATAGTTACGCTGCGACGTTTTTCGGCATCCACTGCCTTGATCACACAGTGATCGATCCTTGTAAAGCGCGCATTTAAATAAAAACTAGCAGAGTCATCCGATCACATGACCGCAAACTTTTCTATGAAGCGTGAAGACAGACTTTCTTATCGGCACATCTTAACAGTTAAATCACTCTTTTAGTTTAAACATTTGCATGAATATGCTCGATATTTAGGCAGGGCAATAACAAATTCATAACATACAAAAATATATATGGTGTATAAATACATCACAATAGTTAACAATTAAAATTACATTGTTAATCTATTTTCAGCGTCGGGCTACATATAAAGTGCTAGTGCAAGAGTTCAATTTCTTTCCTCATTACTCCATGAGTACTTAAAAAATATATATAGGTGCATACATTAAAAAGTCCATTAATGGGCCAGTGCCTAAAACAAATATTGCAATCCTCACATCAAGGGCACTGTACACTCGAACTGTGTGCATCACTTTTTCACAATTATTCATATACACTATATCGCATTTCCTTTGAAATTCATGAATTGCTTTGCAATATAACACTCAATAATGACAACAGTTCTTTAGTCATTAAAAAAGAGAAAATCTAAAACCCAACATATAAATGCTTCATACTGAAATGCAATAAAAGACATTGTTATACTTAAGAAGACTTCTGTTGTCAAACCCTCATTTTTCGGAAGGTTTTGGATGTTAATCCTGTATGCATATATGATTTCTCAATATTTTCTTGGGGCTATTGTGCAATTTTCTTTTTGGTATGATATACCATAATCTAAAAAGAGAAAATATTTTTTTTTTTTAAACAATTTTTATATTTTTATGGGTAACTACCATTATCTGAGATTGGTATACATTATGGTCAAAATTATTTCCTGGTCACCAAAGTGCAAAATTCCGCCATAAATATATCTTAGGTGTGTAAATTACTTACCCGGACTAAAGCGAGGGTCCCTATGTAGACTTGGTGCAAACCACTGCCAACTAGAGACCCCATTTCTATCAGTGTAATGTGGTAATGTAATTAGTAATTGTGTCAACCAGGCTCGGTTTGAGGTATACAGGGTGATTATGGTACTCAGGTGGTCATAAGTAAGCTGACCAGCATTTAGTCTGTAGAAGGGGCTTGTAGGGGTTAATGTGCTTTCAAAGTGTTGGGTGAAATGCTTGTTTTCTTTTAGTTTGTATTGTCATTTTGAGGGTGTAGTGCTTAGGCTACTGACTAGAGTACACGAGGGAGTGATCAGGCAGGCTAGGGATGCCACTCCCCTTTCTATTTCTGCAGAGAACCAGATTCACACATCATCCTTTGCTGTCAATTGGTGGAGAAGACTCTTTTCTAATTTCTGTTCTAAAACCATCCCCTTGCCAATAGACAAAATGGTTATCGTTTTGAACGTGTTCTACAGGAAAAGAGGAGCAAGATAGGGCTACACACATGGCCTGTTAAGTTTCTCTTTTTTTTAATAACTTTATTTGCATTTTATCATTTTAAACATTACAATTTATTGAATAAAATCAGAGTTACAAGCTCAGAAACAAAATGGATGTCATCAGTCCATTAAGGAACATTTTGTACTGGAGTGACATTAAGTGAGTGTTGCAGAACAAATGCCCCTGGGACCTGCATATAATGTCAAGCATGGGAAATCACAGCTTTTGTTTTCCAAACATTGTATAAAAATTGGGTATTACAGCTTGAACCAAACCGGGCAGTAAGCAAACGGCAAAACGCCCAAACAAGAGGTTTAGTTGTAGCAACTGCATTGTAGAGAGGAGAAACTGGTCTGTGAATCTAAAGTGCATAGCATCATCTGCCAACCCAGCTGATAGATAGTTGGGTTGCAGTATGGAAATGAGTGCTCAGAGAGCAGGAAGGTGCCATAGTGGTAAGGAACATTTGGAGTGTTCCTTGTGGTACCTCGAATCTGCTATGGATGGGTGCCAGAGCGCTGTGAGGAGGGTAGGCAACCCTAAAGCCTAACACCAGACAGCCTCTGGTTAAAGGAAAGAAATGTGTGTTGTTGTACGACATGATTTGGAGTTTCGCCAGGAAAAGGAGGGAGTACTTGACTCCCAACTTTGTGAGTTTCCATTTGACTTCCAGAAAAGAGCCACGCTGGTGCAGGATAGCCAATGTATAATCAGAAAACAACAGCTCCTGGTGATTTTCGATTTCTACGTGCCCAGGTTCAAGCGCCACTCTCTGCATCTAGTTCCCATCTCTGTAGTGCAGCAAGCAAGCTAGGAGAGGGCGCAGGGGTGCCCCGGGGGAGGATGTTTAGCCAGAACACGATGGATCTGCTCCACCGTGAAAAAGGGGGTTAGATTCTGGGCTAGTGTAAAGGTCTTAATCCATGGATCAATAAAGTACCCTTGATTCACCCTTTCCACCCCCTCAGGAAGGATAACCACATGAAGATTGTACAGTCTAGAGCGACCCTCTGCATCTTCAGCCTGGCCCTCCACAAAGCACACTTGTTTAGCTAAGTCCTGGAGTTGAAGGCGATGGTCTTGGATGGTGGGGATCAGTTTGACAATAGAGGACCCAGCTTAGGTGACACTTTGTCAACTTTCCTCTCATCTGCTCGCAGAAAGCGGACATCAATGACTATGGCATCTACTTTGGCTTCTATGGCTGCTGGGGCTGATGGCCTCGAGAAGTGTGTCTTGATCTAAGTTGTGGCATCCATGGTTGGCGGAGTGGGGCTATCAAGCAGATCGGCTCCTGAGTGCAGTGGTTTAGTCCTGCCCACAATAGGTGTTACACTATATTTGCACTGGAGGGAGACGAGCAGAGGGCTGCTGGCGGCCCAGAGAGGAATAAGGTTTTTCATGAATGCTGCTGGCAATGCCATGTAAAGGTAGCAAGCCCGCTTGCTAAGCCCTTGAGTTAACCAGAGGGGCTGGCGTACCCAGGGATTGTAGCACGAGCAGCCGAGGGCTTGCTACACAAGAGGGAGGAAGGACCTCTATGGGAGATTCCTGCCAGGCAGAGTGCCAGACAAAGAAGGCCATCTGGTCTCAAATAAAGGTCCCATGGAGGCCAGCCCTCAAAGAGAGAAGGAGCTACAGGAGTAAGGATAAATCAGTGCTGGTAGATCTGCCCCAGAACACAGCACGGGCACCTCGCTGCCTCCTATGGTCTGGTGGGTAAGTTTAAAATCAACAGGCAGAGAAGATCAAGCAAGATGGCCCCAGGGAGGCCTGCTGGCAGTGTAGGTATATTATGGTCTTGATGGGTGGGGGTACCTCACAGCGCTGATTTCGAAGAGTAGATGGAGAGAGCGGTGCCCCTATACACCCCAGTGCCAGTCAGGAACCCACAAAGCTCACCTGCAGAAGTGGGGGGCAAGCAACTGCACCAATCAGTCTCGGCTCTTGCATGCTCCTGCTCCGCAGAAGGCGATGAGTGGTATTAGGGCCTCCGAACAAAGCAGCAACGCCAACTCACCGTCTCAAGGTGCGATAGATATATCCAGTGGCCCTCAACCAGGCAGTTACCGCTGTTAGTCTAGTGTTTCAGGACCACCAGCTTGCTACCTCACCTGCAACGCAGGCTACGCCCCGCCAGCATTCAAGATGTGTTACTTCCAGCTCGGTAGGATCCTTAGTGCAGTCAGAGACAGTGTGATCACCTTGCAGAAGATTTCAGTCTTAGACCAACTGAATGGGGCCTCGCCGCTGGAAGCGGACCCTCAGCGAGCCCTCAGTGAAGAGAAGCACTCCGTCCGAGCTCCATCAAGGCAGAAACCTGCAGCAGGCCACGAGGGGACGATAGGTGGCTGTATTCCATCTCACAAGGTTATATCAGTGAACCTGTGTGGAGTGGATGTGTTACCTGGCTGTTGATGGTTGATGCCACTGGATTCAGCTAGGGGAAACGATCGATCACTGAGATAGGAGCAGCATTAGAAGATGTCCATCATGTTGGCTTCGTTAGCCACGCTCCTGTTATGTTCCTCTAATTTTCAGTTGGATTTTATCCTTTTGAAAGTGCGAAGTGACAGGACTCTAATTGGCATGCATCTGCTGAGACAAGTATTTGCATTCAGTCGCAGGGATACATTTTATACATCATATATGTGTATCTTATTTGACTTTAGTGACATTTTCTTATTTGGTCTGGCGTTAGGCAAGACCTTTGGATTTTAATAAAAGGATATGTAAAATATATTTACTTAAAGGGGCTTTTAACCATCTCTCTTCATCCATTGGTCTCTTGTTGTGCCACTGACATTCTGCTTTTGCCCACTACAGCATACAGCATGGGGCAATGGGTCAGCCTACTTAAGCTCCTGGTTATTTTCACTTTGAGTGACTGCATTTTGCTCTTTCACAAGGGGCACATCAGCGCTCCTGGTAGTGCACTTTAGTGCCAGTGTTTTAGTTTTTACTTTATAATTACTTTAGTGTTGCCTTTGTGTGTAGAGACTGATGTGATAGCAGGATGGTTTGTAACAGATGTGAATACAGGGCTCATCCCAGCTTTATCAGTCCCTGTCTCCTGGCAATTCTGTTGTAAATTCCATTTGGAGTGGCCTTTGTTTATCTGACTGCTGCTTTTTCACACCATAGAAGTTTGTGCCTACGTGAAACTGTTCTGTATCAATCTATCCTCTTTCGACTATGCATGCAATGAAGTGTAAATATATCTATCTATTCCAATATGGTACACAAACTGAAACCTTGAATATTATGGGATGTGAATTCATAAGCAGACAATTTTGCAGAGCCAGTTTCTCCTGGACTCTGTTTCACCAATGGTTCTTTAATACATTTTGCCCAGGAACAAAACTGACATTTATGGGGTTGTATAACACAAAGTGCCTTGGGGCACAACGGGCATATGCGCCCGCTTTGTGCGCCCCAGGGCACTTTGGTATTACAGAAGGGGCCACAGATGCTTGTGCAGCCCCATCTGTAATACTAATAGCTGATAAAATGAACATGATTTTGCTATTCTGTTCGTACAATTGTTTTATATAAGTTAGCATTCGCGCTACCATTTTGTGTTTAGCCGCCATTTTGAATCATGCCATTAGCTGCTTATTGTCTCCTAGCGAAGCAGGCGGTGGAAAGTTTCATTTCTCCAAGGTTAGGCCTTGCTCTGCTAATGAATACACTGTTCTTATTAGTGCATACCTTTCCCACTAGATAGAGATGTTCTCCCACCAGTCTAGAGCCAGGCACGGACAGAGTGACCTTGGGTGGAAGATACTGTGTGCCCGGCCTCAGAATCGAAACCCATCCTACTGTACTTCTTTGTACAAACGGGGAAGGTGCACCAAAATAAAGTCAATTCTTTCCAAATGTATCCAAAATTGTTTCTTTAATGTTGTTTAGTAGTAAAAGTTGATCAGCCAACGCGTTTCGTTCCACAGATGGAACTTCATCAGGGCTCAACATCAAGAACTGGTTAATCGTGTTCTTTATTCAAATTAACAGAATGTCTACATATATGTCGAATATATCCCAAAATCTGCTTCTCGGCGCTTTCCTCCTCAGCTTCTATTTCAAATTTCTCACGGGCCAATGTCCGCTCCACCTATTGGCAGGCGCGCACCATCCTACTGTACTTCTTTGTGTTAGCTGCACCTGCCTGGAAAATTCCATTATGGGCGGGTCTTCCTTGGTTCTGAAATCTACATAATGTATCGCTATGTTTGCTGAAGTCAGTCCTCTCTGCAGCACCCCTAAGTGACTGGTCAGACGGGGGCCCACTCGAGTGTATCTGAATAAACATATACTTGGTTTGTATTCTCTACTGTCTGACCGACTCTTCATTTGGTATGGAAGCCTGAGAGGTGGTCGTGAGTGACCCGGGTGACCCTAAACGGGTCACTTCCTTCAGTTGGTGCCCGAACAGGGACTCCTTCGGGTGAGTGACCCATCCCCTCCCGCGGACGGGTGGGGAGGTCAAGGCTATCATTTTGGTACTGATTTTGGGCGAAAAGGGTTTGCAAATACTTTGCCAGGCATAAGTAGTGAACTTGTTTTCTTTTGAGAATGCCTGGTCTCAGTAAACTTTTGTTTGGGCTTTCGTTGTTCTGCTGATGCTCGATTGGAAGAAAGTCAGCCATCGCCTCCAGAAGACACTCCGAATTTTGATATGTATGTGAAGCATGGCCTTGGCCCCATTATGTTTAGTACGTTATGGCACAAATATACGAGGGACAATGCCGAGTTACAGTGGCCGTTAACGGGTACTTTTGATGAGCAAAGGATTGACTTCTTACAGGAAAAATTGTTTGCGTAGAGAAGTAGGCAGTCTATGTTTGATTCTCTTCGAACGTGGCGAAAGGAAGCTAAACAGAGGCGAATGAAAGCAGTGAAAGAGGACCGGAAGGGGAGAATGCAAACATTGACTCAGAAAGCTGTAGCACATGATAGAGAAAAGCAAGAGATAGGGATCGAACGTTCAGATAGGATGTTTCGATTGAATATTGATAAATCTTATGTAGCCCGAGAAGAAAATTATACTTTTGTGGAAGAATTGCTAGATACTAGACCCCCGCCTCCATATGCCCTGCAGAGAATATACCCCGCTATTCCCTCCCAGTCTCAGCCACCAGCTCCTTCTGTCTCTGCTGTTTCCACTCCTGCTACTGTTGATCAGACTGCTTTGGCTACAGCACCTCCGGTCTTTTCTTTGTCTTCGCCGTCTGCAGCAGCGATGACTGTCAGTACCCCTGCCTCACCTATTGTTTCAGCATTCCTTTTGCCAGCTCTTACACCTAGGACGCAGCCAGCAGCAACGTTAGTGCCTGTTACTTCTGTTGCTACTCCCACTTTGCTCTTTCATCCCCCGACATTACTGAGTAGTGGGACACCATTACGCGGCCTTGAGGATAGAGACTGGACGAAATTTAAGTAACACATGGGGCGAACGTTAGTACGATCTGATGTGGGAGATGAAGAGAAAAAGGTAGTAGCTAATCGGGCTGCCCAGTCGGCTCGAAATCCCATTTACTGTGTGGAGGATGTGTGGAATGTGATGAAGGATTATGAGCCTTTTGTACAGCAGCATGCCCTTAAGCATATGTCTGCTACTCTGATTGGTCTGTGGGAGCAGTGTTTCAACTATGCAGCACTGCTGATTTTATATGATATTAAGGATCGTGTATATGCTAGTAATATGGAGCCTGGCCAAGTTTTTAGTAGTGTCGCGACATTGATTGCTTATCGGGGTAGGCTGATTGAGAAGAGCCCCACCACAGTATCCCAGTTTCCGATGCCCTATATATCAACCTGAGATACCAGAGTTAAGGGATCAGCACAATGCTGTTATCAGACCAGGTGAGGCAGCCCATTTACAAGAACAGTGGGTTTATACTCCATGGAAAAGGAGTGAGGTTTTGTCCCTTAAGACTCAGTTACCTGACCCTAGGAAAAATCCTACTGCATATTATACAGAATTGACTGAGGCAGCCTCTTCAACAGTAATGACGCTTGCGGATATTGAAATGTTTTTTGGTTTGCTGGTTCCGGTTGATATTTGGAGACAAGTGCACACAGGATTCCTTTAACTAATAGAACGAATAGAGCCTCAGACACAAGCGCATCCGTCTAACCAATCGGAGCAGCGCTGTTCCACAAAATCCACAAACAAGCGCTCTAGTTGAGATGCTTCACGTCAATCCACTTCCGGGTTAACTAAGGAATTCGGGTTCCGGGCCCTGGCAGCCGCTCCACCGCAACCACTTCCGGGGCATAAAAGACTCTGTAGCGTAACCGGCGAACTGAATGGGACAAACGCTTCCGGGGTGCACTCACACACCGCTAATGGCGGGAAACCGAGGCAATTAAGCATAATATAAATAAGGACCTCTCCCGGCCAGACCACATCCACGGAGCCGCGAGGTGGGACGCTAGTACAAGGTAGTACCCTGGTACATGTAAGTACGGCATAGCCGCATCAAAGAGGCCAACTTTGTTCTCTTCTAAAGAACTTTGAAAAACCTACCTAATGCACTAATCTTTGTCTACAGAGTGCAATTAGCACCCGGTCCCCCGCGTTTTTAAGGCTCATGAGGCCACTGCCTTCAATACAGCAAGTATGCAACTTTTCCGTCTTCCACAAATGAATTACTAAACTCCTCAGTCACAGCAAAGACTATCTTGGGGCAGATTTCGAATAATGTGTGTGTTTTTTGTTAAATGTTTGTACGTCTTTGTATCAGTCTCTTTTTACAGGACACTGTACCAGTACGAGTAGTTCACATTTTTACTCCCTAATAAGCACTGTATTTATCACTTTTGCAGGTCACCATTGTTACATCCGGAGTGGTTTTGCGTACCTGATGGTTTTTAAATATTGTGTTTCTTTTTCAGATTGTACTTAAGGAATTTCCTTTTCGCAAATCAGATTGAGACCATTGTGTCGTACTTGTGGCATTAACTACGTTTTGTATATTGAGCATCTAACCATTGTTGACATTGTCACACAAATCATGTGAGTAGGGTAGGGATCTGTGTACCCGTCCTGAAGAAGCAGCACGCTTCGAAACATGTTGACACACAGAGGAGGTCTTGTACATTAACACAACACACCTCCGCCTCACACCATTTTAATAATACCGGCACCAAGGAATATTAAATTTTTCTACTCCACAGGAGCTAGGTATTTTTTAGCATTCACTCATCACTCACTCCTGACCCTACCACTCACCCTCTCTCACACTACACATAGTGTTATAACATCAGTGCTCCCGCACATTCGCTGGTAGTAGCACGCCGCGTTCCGTAGAGGGACGCGAAGACCCCTATGATGAAGCATGACACCAAGGGCCCTTTTGGTGTGTGAGGGGTATTTAAGAAACACGATGTGCTTCCAACCAATGTAGGAAACACACATGACCATTGATCTAACATCCTCCATCGCAATCCTTCATGGGTGGATCCTTTTGTTTATAAATAATTGTAAGGGGAGGTCGAATCCACCCTAGGTGTTCGTGTAGGACACCCCCTCTCCACTCCCTCCTTTGGTATTTAATATTATACAGAATTGACTGAGGCAGCCTCTTCAACAGTAATGACGCTTGCGGATATTGAAATGTTTTTTGGTTTGCTGGTTCCGGTTGATATTTGGAGACAAGTGCACACACAGGATGATGTTGCGGAATTGGGTGGCACCTGGGATCAAATTAAAGTATGGGATCAGGAGAGGAAGCCTGGTGAGAAGCCTAAAGCTGAGATACTAGCTTTTCCAGGCCGCATTATCACGTATATGCATTCTCTTATTCCACCTAGAGAGGTTGATTGGGACAAGTTATCGGCTTCTCGTCAGAAGAAAGATGAGTGTGTCTGATTTTTTCCACTCGGTTTGAAGATGTGTTTCTAGATTATAGTGGGCAGGATTTGTCCATTGAGGGAGGTGTCCGATTGTTTGTCAATAGATTGGTTTCAAATTTGCTTCCAGAGATTGGAACTCGGTTGCATGCTTCCGAGAGCACCTGGTCCACCTCTTCTCCTTCTGTTATTTTGAATATGGCACAGTATTATGAGCACAGGGAAAATGAGGATAAGGAGAAGACGGAGAAAAAGCATAAGAATTTGAAGACGAAGGTGTTGTTGCAGCAGGCTTCTAGAGGGAATGGTAGAGGACGTGGTGGTTTGGCCCAGCAGCTTCCACGTACTAGCAGGAATACTACGCCTGTAGGGCCGAATCAGTGTGCATATTGCAAGGAGGAGGGACACTGGCGTAGCAAGTGTCCTGTGTTGTTGCAGAAGGTGGCGGTCCCTAGAGGACGAGGTTCTCGTGGACAGGGTCGTGGAGCTGGAGGAGCGTACAGGGTTCAGAATGCTGCAGCCTCACAGGGTCGTTCTGATAATAATTACTTTGATGACCCTCGGGCGGACAGTATTATCATGATGACTATGACACAGATGAGGTGACAGGAATGTCTTACAGCTAGGACAGCCAGGGACAGAGTGAGGGACCAGTTTCAACACCTGTAGATCAGCGCGGTCCTTATGTTACGGTGAACTTGCATGGCTCAGCTAAGGAATTTTTGGTGGATAGAGGTGCAACAAACATTTCTATTTCTCGCTATTAGGGCCCTGGGGCTGCTCTGTCTGGGCATAATAATGTTTCGGTAGGCTTTTCTGGTGTACCGGTTGTAAGCCCCATTTCAAAACCTCTTGCATTGACCATAGGTCCTTTCACTGTGGATTCGCCATTCTTGATGACATCTAATTGTGGTGAGAATTTGATGGGTTTGGATTTATTGAAAAAGTTGCATGCCACAATTTATTGCTCTCCAGACGGTGTCTATATGACAGTAGGTCCGGATGTGGTGTGCGCTAAACAGTGTCTGTCCAAAGATGTCCCCCTTCCTGCTGAGTTTAAAGACGTGCCACCCACTCTGTGGGCAACAGGCGACACAGACATGGATTGTTGCAGATATCACCGGTTTCGATAAACGTTAAGGATGGTGCCATTCTACCTCGTGTCCCTCAATATAAAATACAGCAGGCAGGAAAGCGAGCCTTGTTGCAGATCGTACAGGATTTGATTGAGAAATGTGTGGTTGAGGAGACGACTGCTAATATTTGCAATAGCCCTATTCTTCCGATTCTTAAAAGGGCACCCCCAGGTTCCTCTGAAGACCATGAAAATGTTTATCGTTTTGTGATCGATTTGCGTGAAATTAATAAAATAGTGATTCCCCAGTTTCCGGTGGTTCCTGACATCACCACTCTTCTGACAATGATTCCCTCTTCTGCTAAAATCTTTTCTGTCATTGATTTGAAAAATGCGTTCTTCAGTATTCCTATTCATCCTGATAGCAGATATCCGTTTGGGTTCACCCTAGCTGGCAGAAGCTTTAGATTCTGTCGAGCTCCTCAGAGCTATACTGAAAGTCCAAGTATCTATAGTCAAGCTTTGAAGGCCCAATTGGACTCCCTTATGCTTCCTGCAGGTAATGTATTGCTTCAGTAGGTTGACGACCTCCTCATCGCTTCTGATACAGAACAAGGTTGTAGGGACAGTACAGTTAAATTGTTGGTGCACCTGGCACACCACGGACATAAAGTGTTCCTTTCCAAATTTCAGTATTGTCGACAGGAGGTCACCTATTTAGGTCACCTACTGTCGAAGGAGGGCAGGAAGCTAACTCGGGAGCGTATTAGTGTTATTGTTAAAATGCCCATTCCTCAAACTCAAAAAGATGTGCGCACTTTTATTGGCATTACTTCCTACTGTCGCCAGTGAATTCAAAATTATTCCCTACTAACCAAACCCCTGCTTGCTTTGACTACTAAAGATGTGCATGAACCCCTGCCTTGGACGCCTGAATGTCAGCAGTCTTTTGAGCAATTAAAAAGTGCGCTTTGTTCGGCTCCAGTGCTTGGCACGCCTAACTACAGCAAGCCATTTGTATTATATGTCCATGAGACGGCTGGTTGTGCGCTTTCTGTTTAGCACAAAAATTTGGAGATAAGCAACGGCCGTGTGCTTATTTCTCTGCTGTTCTTGACCCTGTCGCAAGAGCTCTCCCGAGCTGTCGAAGAGCGGTCGCGGCTGTGGCTGTCTCGATAAGACAATCGGCTGGACTCGTGCTTGATACAAACCTCACAGTCATGGTACCCCATGCTGTGGATACACTTTTGAATAAGACCAAGACTCAGCACCTCACCAGTGCACGTCTGACGGGTTATGAATTGACACTCTTTGGCAAGCATATTACAATCAAACGATGTTCCACTCTGAACCCAGCCACGTTACTACCCCTCCCTTCTGAAAATGATGAAAATGAGAAACATGATTGTATCTTCCGGACGGAAGAAGAGACAAAAGGACGGGTAGACTTGACTGATGTTCCCTTATCTGACCCACAAGGGGAACTATATGTCAATGGCTCTTGTTTCAAATTGCCAGATGGCACTACAACTGCTGCTTATGCCATCACCACATTGCGTACAGTCGTAGAGACATCACGAGTCCCTTATCAGTCCGCCCAAGCAGCTGAGTTTGCCGCCCTTATTCAAGCTTGTGAATTGAGCGAGGGACTGGTTGTCAATATTTATACTGACAGCCAGTATGCCTTCGGGGTTGCGCATAATTTTGGGCAACTCTGGGCTGAGAGAGGGTTCCTTACTTTCCATGGCGCCAAGATCCAACATGGTCACCTTATACTGAGACTTCTGTCTGCTTAGACACTCCCTAAGAAGTTGGCAATAGTAAAGTGTAGTGCCCATAGAAAGATCACTGATGATGTAGGCAGAAGAATGCTTTTGCTGATCACACAGCTAAGGAAACGGCACGGACTAAAATGAAGAGAATGTTTGTGGCAGGTTCCGCCAGGTGGGTGCCGGAAGGTGCTATGTTTGTGGATACGCTTGAGAACGTGAAAGAGATCCAAAGTGAGGCTACAATGGAAGAATTAGCAATATGGCAAGAGAGCACGGCACAATTGAACGATGAGGGATGTTGGATTGACAAGTCAGGAAAGCAGAGATGGATGTTACCAGATGCATATGCCCTTCCTGTGGTCACAATGGCCCATGGCCCAGCCCATATTAGTGCTAAGGGTTTTTGCAAGTTGTTAGACCCTGTATGGCAGAATGATAACATATTGAGAACTGCTGCACATTTGGTGAAGTACTGCATGGTGTGCATGATACACAATCCTGGAAAGGGTACCCCTACCCCACCCGGTAATTTTGCACCATCTACTTTCCCTTTCGAGGTCCTTCAGTTAGATTATATCAAACTGGACAGGGTCAATAATTTGAAGTACGTGTTGGTGGTTGTTTGTGCATTCAGTAAATGGGTTGAGGCTTACCCCACTAAAGACAATACAGCCATTACGACTGCAAAGGTACTCCTGAAGGAGTTCTTTCCTCGTTTCGGCTTGCCCCGTTTGATCTGGAGTGATAACGGAAGTCACGTTAATGCCAAGGTCATTCAGTTAATTTGTGACGGTTTGCATATAAAACAGAAGTTTCATGCTGCAAACCACGCGCAGTCAGCAGGTTTGGTTGAGAAGTACAACGGTACTCTCAAACTGAAATTGGCAGAGATTCAGGAGACAACTGGGTTACAGTGGTCAGATGCTTTACCATTAGCACTTTTGTCGACAAGAACAACAGCACATTCTAGAACAGGATTGTTACCTTAGGAGGTTGTGTTTGGACGCCCGGCAAACGTCTGGGGTGTCCCGCATCCTCGTAAGTTCTCTGATATGGAGTATCCATTATTGACAGACTATCTCTGCCAGTTAACTGAAAATGTGCATTCTGTTCACCAACAGGTCTGCGAGTCCCTTCCACCCACACCAGAGGGGCCCGGACACGATATTCGGCCTGGGGACTATATATAAGTGAAGAACTTCCAGCGGAAGAAGAGCTTGGAGCCCCGTTGGAAGGGACCTGAACAGGTCCTCCTGGCCACTCGAACAGCCATGAAAGTCGCTGGCCGAAAGAACTGGATTCACGCCAGCCACTGCCGCAGGATACCCTTACCCTTGCCCTATGATCAGTGGGTGAGGGACGGCATTGGGGACACAGAGTGTGAGAAGGTACCTCAGTTCATCCCCTTCAGTGACGCAAAGGTAACGTGGACCCAAACGGATGCTGAGAACAATGACGTGTTGAATTCAGCGGTCCCCCCGGAGATAAGAGCTATAAAGGAGCTGCTGTTTCTTGATCAAACGGTGCCTGGGGCTGCCAGGTACAATTTGCGGCCCCGGCTTGGGAATAGTGCAGAAAATGAGAAGTCAGGTTAGACAGGGATGGACTGTGCAAGTTAGAGTGTACTTTGCTGTAGTACCAACGGAGTCAGTTTAGGGTGAAGTGAGATTTGTGCACTGTTCATGACATTGGACCGGATAAGTTGCACGTGCTCTCCTGGAGGGGGGTACATTATCCTGATCATTGTGGGATTCATCTCGAGCTTAGGACTGAGCAAGCTCCACCGCCGGTGCTCAAGAGCGCCAACGTTTGATGAACAATAGGAGCCTGTACCAGTGAGGCTCAGACGGACACTGGGAACATTTGCCTTTATTATCATTTTCGTTGCATTCCTCTTCTTGCCTAGTCATGCACCCTTTTGGTCGGCCTGTGGCTGAGGAGGAACTGCCATTTGCACCACCGCGTTTAATGAAGGGTCGGTCGAAAAAGAGTAAAATAATTTGCATATTAATTGTTGTCATTGTATTAGCAACAATACTTGGAATATCTTGGTTTTTAGAGGAGAAATTCCCTGTGCACTCCCTGATGGGTAATACTACCATTCCCCCTGAGCACATTTTTGTTACTGTGGCCCCCTCACAAAGAAGAGCATAGAAAGTCTTACACAGACAATGTATTTATACAAATGTTGCATCAAGCCCATGATGTGTCCAATACAACTAATTATTGGGTTTGAGGATTGCTCCCCTCAGTTACTCGTAAGAGCGACAATTTGTTGTCCATGCCATTGTCATATTGGTAGCTGTGAAGGTTGGTTTGAATTGTTCATTGTGGTGCACTACCATTTCCAACTCTCTACTCTGGTTATGACACCTGCCGATTCACTCACTGTGGTAGAGTATATACGTTTTCATCACAGGTTTACTCCCATAGCACCAGCAGGACAAGGGACCTTCGGTACATTGTCCCCAAAATCCTGTATGAGCACATACAAAAAAGTGAAGAACGAAACATGGCTTCGAATGGAAATGGCTGATTTCCAAAGGTTCAACACCTCTGAGTATTTTCAATCTTTCCAAGCTCGCAATATTAGTAAGGACAAATCGATGCCGGTGTCCGTGGCCAACACAACAGCTAGTTTCTGTGTCCAGTGGAATGGGGAGGTAAAGGTGGGGGAGAGTAAATGCAATTTCACCTACAGACCGAGAACGATTAATAGTCCGCCCTTGGTCCTACCCCATAATGTCTATTTTGTCTGTGGATCCCAAGCTCATGTCTGGCTTCTGAGGGGATGGTCAGGTAGATGTTATCTCTCTTTCCTCCTTCCCCCTGTGTATGTTGCTCCATCAAATTATCATAAAGATCATCAGCTGCAGCGTAGGAGTACATACTTGCCCCGGGTCAGAAGGGTTGTTGACACAAGGGATATAGATAAGACAGATACCACCGCACAACAGTTTGGGGATGCCATAAAGGGTCTCCTACCTTTTTGGGGCCCCATGGCTAATAGTCTTCGAGGGGGTTATTAATACAACTGCTGGAATACTGACAAACATCACTGCTGAGCTTCAGGCTACGAGATTAGTCACTTTGCAGAACTGGATGGTGTTAGACGTCATACTTGCAGATAGGGGTGGGGCTTGTCACATCATTGGCAGCAGTTGTTGTGTTTACATACCTGATCACGCTCCCAACGTGTACGCAGCTATACAAAAATTGCATAGACTTTCGTCTGACATACACCAAGAGACAGGTACTGGGACACTATCGGGATGGTTCTGGAACATACTCACATCCTGGAGTTGGAAGATCCTAATTTTCCTAGCTGTGGTTGCTGGTATCTTCTTCACGTGTTGCCTCTGCATACGTCTCCCAGCTTGTTGCTCCTATTGTGTCACTATCCTTACTACCAAGCCGAAAATGCCAGTTCATGATACTAATGCAGCAGTTATGTTACAAAAACAGATTGATGAAATGATGCAAATTGACAAGGGCACCTTTGGTTCTACATCATCCCTTGCAGCTTCTATTCCTGACACTGAGTATATGGATTGTTCAGAGTACTGATGACCCTTTGCCCACAAGCATGTTATGTCCTCTCTGCCCACCACAAAAATAGTTAGCGATTGCTAAAAGGAGGGTCTGATGAAATGAACATGTTTTTGCTATTCTGTTCATGCAATTTTTTTATGTAAGTTAGCATTCGCGGCACCATTTCGTGTTTAGCCGCCATTTTGAATCATGCCATTAGCTGCTTATTGTCTCCTCGTGAAGCAGGCTGTGGAAAGTTTCATTTCTTCAAGGTTAGGCCTTGCTCTGCTAATGAATACACTGTTCTTATTAGCGCATACCTTACCCACTAGACAGAGGTCTTCTCCCACCAGTCTAGCGGCAGGCACGGACAGAGTGACCTTGGGTAGAAGATACTGTGTGCCCGGCCTCAGAATCGCAACCCATCCTACTGTACTTCTTTGTGTTAGCTGCACCAGCCTGGAAAAATCCATTGTGGGCGGGTCTTCCTTGGTTCTGAAATGTACATAATGTATTGCTATGTTTGCTGAAGTCAGTCCTCTTTGCAGCACCCCTAAGCGACTGGGCAGACGGGGCTCCACTCGAGTGTATCTGAATAAACATATACTTGGTTTGTATTCTCTACTGTCTGACTCTTCATTTGGTATGGAAGGCTGAGAGGTGGTCGTGAGTGACCCGGGTGACCCTAAACGGGTCACTTCCTTCACAGCACTGGGGCCAGTGGCGTAGCTAGGCACTCTGCCGCCCGTGGCGGTCCCTGCCTTTTGCCGCCGCCGAGCGCCTAAGAGCAGGGGGGGGGGGTGCTGGCGATAAATTTACCTACCGCCCCCTCCGCCCCCCCCTTGCTACGCCAGTGACTGGGGCACATGTAGCATGTGGCAGGTGCTGCCTGCACAGTGAAAATCTGAGAGGTTGACTAAAGCAGCTGCTCCATATTTCACTGAATGCTCTGCCCAGGCAGCCCGGACTTCAAGGGGGCCCTAAGAGCAATGCATTTATTGTAATCTGGTGCACTGTTCATGTTTGGGCCCAGCGCACCTGTTTGAAGGTGCGCCTGATACATAATATGGGCCCTCGTGTTTAATTTGCAGCACAATTGTAACACTTTTTATTTAAACATAGATGGGGCTAGAGGATGCCAAGAAACCACTGACCGAGATGGGGGTGAGGGTTGTGACCGAGCGGAGAAGTGTGATTGATAGCTTGATTTCGCCCTACCATGGGGACTGTTCTTAACTGATTCTTTCAAATTACTGTTAATTTGATAAAACTGAAACGGGTTTAATTAAGATTGCAAAAGTAGTATCCAACATGTTATGGAGGGGAATGGAAACGTATCTATAAAGGACATTATGTCGGATGGCGTCAAAGCGCTGAAATCGCTGAAGGAAAGAAGCAAACCTGCATCAACCAAACAGCTGCCATCACGGGAGGGAGAAAAGCCAAGTTTTCAATTGCTTCGGGAAAACTGTAAATGTATAATGTAACCCTTAGAAAACAACCGAAAAACGTACAGGTGCTTCAGTATTTGAAAATGCAATTACAATTCCCTTTAAGCTGTCATAAGATGGTTCATTTACAATATAATCATGGGTACCTTTGAAGCCAGAGAGGTTATTCATGAAGAGTGCAATTATGTACACATTCATGAGCCAATTAGACATCTCACTACAGTGGAATCAGTAAGCTATCCCAATCTGTAATGCAACCTTTGTCTTTATGGTGCTGTGTATTATATGAACGGTCAGCATTCTTTGTGTTGTAATGTATCTGTTAAATAAATAGTTTGTGCGAAATTCTACATGCTGCAATAACAATAGTGCACCCTGTCTGGCACTAGTCTGAAAATGTTAGGAGAACAGAGCCTTTCAAAAGGACAATATTAATACAAACAACAGCTCACACAAACTCTGAATATGAGCTTCTGAGTGTGCTCTACTCTTGAAACCCATCTGTCTTTCTTTCCTTGTTTCTTGCTTTCTATTTAGCCTTCTTTCTTTGCTCTAGCCTTCCATTTTCTTTCTCTACTTCTTTCCATATGTTCTCTCTTTCTTCTTGATTGCCTTCTTTCCTGCCTGCTTTCTCTCTCGCCTTCTTTCCATCTTCTTTGTGTTGCTTTTCATCTTTTTTCGCTTCTTACCTTCCTTTTTTCTTCCTTTCATTCCTTTTTTCTTCTTGCCTTCTTTTTCGTTTACTGTTTTGTTCCTTCTTTACATCTTTTGTTTCATTCTTTTGATTTTTTTTCCCATTCTGTTTACTTTCTCTATTTCCTTCTTCCCTTTCTTCTTTCTCCCCTTCCCTTCCCGTTCTTTACCTTCCTCTTTCTTACCGCTTTCATTTTTGCTTTCTTCCTTGCCTTCCTCCTTCCGTCTTGCCTTCCTCTTTCCTTTCTGTCCATCTTTCTTTCCTTCTTTCTTGCTTTCTTGCCTTTTCTTTCTTGGCTTCTTCCTTTCCTCATTTTTCTTGCCTTCCTCTTTCTTTCTGGTCTTTCTCTTTCTTCCCATCTTTCCTTCCTTCCATCTCTCTTTCTTACCTTATTTCTTTAATTCTTTTGTTCCTTCTTTTGTTCCTTTGTTTTCTTCCATCTTTTTCTTTTGTATCCACTTTCTTTCCTTCCTTTCTCTTTGCTTCCACTTTATCTTGCTTTCCCTCATTTTTCTTCCTTTCTTGTCTTCCTTGCCTTTACCTTTGTTTCTTTTCTTCCCATCTTTTTCCTTTCATGCTCACCTTCTTTCTTCCCTTTTTCTCTTTCTTACCTTCTTTCCTTTTTTCTTTCCGTCCCTCCTTCCTTCTTGATTGCCTTCTTTCTTTCTTGCCTTCTTTCTCAAAGGTAAAGGGGAGGCAGCAAATTCCAGACCAATTAGCTTTTTTAGGTCGGTGTTAGGCAAGACCTTTTGATTTTACCTAAATTAATGTTTGTAACATAGTTACTTATAGGTGTTTCCAGCCAGACTTCATCCATTAGTCCGTGGCTGTGTCATTCACATTTTCCTTTCACCCACTCCAGAATGCATCAAGGTGCAATTTGTCAGTCCACTTCAGCCATTGGTTGGCTTCATTATCAGTTACGGCATGCTTCCATTTCACAAGGAGCACATCCCCACCCAAAGATGTTCCCTCCAGTGCCAGGGATTACAATGGATTGATACCAAATAACATATTTGCCTTTAGCCAATGTGTTTTTTTTTTAGATTTTTGAGAGCACAACAGGTCCCAAACAACAAAGTTTGGCATGGTGTTTGCAAAAGGCTGGCGGCTAACGACAGACCTATGGTTCATTGATAGAATATCGACGCCCAAAATATCCCCATACACAAATATCAAGTCATAAATATCGATGTCAAAAATATCGACATCCTATATTTATAATGGTAAGTATAAAAATATCGAAGAAAAAAATATCAATGTACAAAATATCGATTTTTTTATATATGTAAAAAATAATGTTAAATATATCAAATAATAAAATTAACTTAAAAAATTATTTGGATTTAATATACATTTTAACAAATATAAGAAATAAATGTAATTTAAAAACATTTAAACATACATATATAAAATGTAATATATATATATATATATATATATATATATATATATATATATATATATACATATACATACAAATCACCACGTACAGAATTGTACACGTGCACTCCTTCCGCCAAAATAAAGCACAGATTCAAAAGTGCTTGGGCATGATTTTTATTTTACGGTACCAAGCCGGAAAAACCCAACACGTTTCGGCGTCAACACGCCTTGCTCACCAGATGAGCAAGGCGTGTTGACGCCGAAACGCGTTGGGTTTTTCCGGCTTGGTACCGTAAAATAAAATCATGCCCAAGCACTTTTGAATCTGTGCTTTATTTTGGCGGAAGGAGTGCACGTGTACAATTCTGTACGTGGTGATTTGCAAATCAAGACAGGGCTGCCTCGGACCATAGCGTGCACCGCTGCATCAGTGTCCCGGCTAACCCGAGGAGGTGGAAAGGAGATATAAATATATATATTCAACGCAAAAAACAGGTAGTAGTGTTCCCTTTGAGGGAAAGAACTGCACATCCAATAAGTACACGTATTTCAAAGCATCAATAATTGGCGTGAAATATTCTATAAATGTTGCTAAATTGGCAACCAGGTGCTAAATCAGCTTCACACACCTACTACCTAGAGGTGTCAACTGCACATTAAGACTTAACATGCATATAACTCAACACAAAAAAAGAAGCTACTAACAGCACACCATTGAGACATATGTATTATCCAGAAATAGTACTGGTCCAAAATCAAGTCAACTGATAATGGAATTGCTCATGTATAATGTGGACGATAAGAGAATATCCAATATAAGCAAATCAATCCAGTGAGATCGTCAGTCGAGATTTCATATCCTTTATTGTTGTCCAAAGGTTAAAAATTCCCAGCACACGATAGCTGACACGTGTTTCGTCTTTACTAAGACTTTTTCAAGGCAAAATTTGGGAATCTTGACAATCTGAAGTCAGAGAACGAATGCGTCCCTACAACACATCCACTGTAAGAAGTAGGTATCCAAGTGAAGATGTCACAACAAATACTAAGGAAGACACAAAAATACGTATCTTTACCACACTTGAAATCCGTCTGTATAAGAGATCCCAAGAAAACGAAGCTGTAAAGAGCACTGATATATCCGTAGGGTGAGCTCCAATAAATAAAGTAGAAACGTCGAAGACCATATGATATTGGTGCACACTGCAAAACGTGGCAAACGCTAGTAGAGTGTAGCTGAAATCCAAAGTACCTCCATAGATCCTGGATACCATGGGGTACAACCTTGATAAGTTACCCCTTCAAGGGCGAGAAACCCGTCCGTACACACACGTGTAAGTGGTCGCGATATATCAGTGCTCTTTACAGCTATCGTGTGCTGGGAATTTTTAACCTTTGGACAACAATAAAGGATATGAAATCTCGACTGACGATCTCACTGGATTGATTTGCTTATATTGGATATTCTCTTATCGTCCACATTATACATGAGCAATTCCATTATCAGTTGACTTGATTTTGGACCAGTACTATTTCTGGATAATACATATGTCTCAATGGTGTGCTGTTAGTAGCTTCTTTTTTTGTGTTGATAAATATATATATATATACACACACTTTAAAACAAATAAACTATTAATTTTAATTTATTTTTACATTTTATAAATATATAAAAATTTACAAATATATATATATATATATAATCTGTGCACCAAGATGAGAACTGCCAGAAAGAATGCCATCACTTACCTGATGTTTCTGCTGCATTATGGGAGACGTAGGCTGAACAGTCACGTGAGTCATGACCATCTTTAAAACCACACGCACGTATGCACTTTGTGAACTGCCTCCTTCCCGTGATCAAGGCGCAGGTGCCGAAACATGTAGGGTTATGGGAGGCATTGTGCTGGTTTTCCCCGATTAAAGGACTGCTACTCCGGAATTGGGCCTCTGCTTTTTCTGTTCACATGTCGTGATTGGCGGGCCCCTCCGTGTCCGCTGTTTGAGAGGCCGCCCTGAAGGGTTGAAAACTCCTTGAAACGGAGATTCGAGTGTGGATTCAAATCAGGAGTACGACACACGCACTGCTGTTTTTCCCACTGTGGTAATGCTAATGAAGTTAAATGAAGTGGTGGTGATGGAAGGGCTTCGGTTGGGATGAGCTCCTGCACCGATCGTTCCGGGGCCAGGTCCTTTGACGGGGAGGTCAAGTCATAATTGCACCCTGCCGGCAAATATTATTTGAAACGTGACTGTGTTCCATCTGGATATAATGAGTACTAAATGCAGCGGAAAGTGGGAGAAAAAAAATGCAATTTACAATCTGTGCACCAAGATGAGAACTGCCAGAAAGAATGCCATCACTTACCTGATGTTTCTGCTGCATTATGGGAGACGTAGGCTGAACAGTCACGTGAGTCATGACCATCTTTAAAACCACACGCACGTATGCACTTTGTGAACTGCCTCCTTCCCGTGATCAAGGCGCAGGTGCCGAAACATGTAGGGTTATGGGAGGCATTGTGCTGGTTTTCCCCGATTAAAGGACTGCTACTCCGGAATTGGGCCTCTGCTTTTTCTGTTCACATGTCGTGATTGGCGGGCCCCTCCGTGTCCGTTGTTTGAGAGGCCGCCCTGAAGGGTTGGAGACTCCTTGAAACGGAGATTCGAGTGTGGATAGAACTTTAAAAAGCGTACATGAAATTAAGATGCTGGGACATCTATAAATGCAGCACTTACGATTTTGTGTCTCTCCTCACTGTTTACCACCCCAGTGTATTTAAACAAGAACAGCTGACACCCGCTGTGACTGCATATGATTAAGACCCCGGAAGGGTCGAAACGCGTAATGCTGCACTGTTTGGCTGCTTGTCTAGAATAAAAACTCTGTTTTACCTACTTTCCGAATGGTGGGCTTTTTATCGTGCTATGAAGGTGCATGGTTTGCTGATGGAATATTAGGCGGTGACGTCGCCAAAAAGCCCCGACCCGCTTGGATGGGCGCTCTCTTCGTCACAGCTCGATTGGATTTATGATACGGAGATGCCCGCCGGCTGCCTACATGATGGACTACAATGTTTGTTCTGCGGCGCCACCACTGAAACGGGAGGCTCCGCTACCGGCTCAAAGGGAGGCCTGCTGGCTGAAGATTTCTGGAAAATTACGTGGCAGCCAGGGTTTGGGGGGGGTTGATATCCCCTGCACGTCGGGAAGAGAACATGAAACAACGACAAGCAGCCTGGCAGGTAAAAGAAATGTAAATAACTTCAACAACGGGAATCAGTGCTCTGGATTTAAACAAATGGAACATATTTGCCACCGGCACTACATGGAATGATTCCTATGAGGCAATGAAAGTGGTGGCAAATTTCGTTTTCACATTTATGAATTTGGATACAAGATCCATAAGTCTGTATTTGAAGAGGACACATATCGTGCTGAAAAAACATTGTTGCAAAGCATGATGGACGTTGCAGTCCGGACACTAATGTTACTATGATCAGAATTAGAACTCAGACATTGTCTTAGAAAATAATTGCACAGAACAATGGATAACAGAGTACTAAGTGTAAATAGTTATTCTGATCCAGAACTTTAAAAAGCGTACATGAAATTAAGATGCTGGGACATCTATAAACGCAGCACTTACGATTTTGTGTCTCTCCTCACTGTTTACCGCCCCAGTGTATTTAAACAAGAACAGCTGACACCCGCTGTGACTGCATATGATTAAGACCCCGGAAGGGTCGAAACGCGTAATGCTGCACTGTTTGGCTGCTTGTCTAGAATAAAAACTCTGTTTTACCTACTTTCCGAATGGTCGGCTTTTTATCATGCTATGAAGGTGCATGGTTTGCTGATGGAATATATATATATATATATATATATATATATATATATATATATATATATATATATATATATATATATATATATATAAAATCTACTGGCGGTTGCCAGTAGATAGTTATAGTTAGGACCTATTTTCCATAGGAAATCCACAACATTCTATTTGAAATAACGTTGGTGCCGGTTGACGAATCTTCGCGAAAGCTTCCAACTTGTTGGGGCGCTCCGGTCCGCTCCTATCCTGAAAGTCTCGGTGTGATTCGTCAAGCGGGGGCCGAGAAAAAGGGGGGTCCCAAAACGCGTTTTCCCCATTTATTTTTCCATAGGAACCGTTCATCGCGGCTACAGCCCGAACTGCTGAACGGAATTACACCAAATTTGGCAAAGAGGTAGCCCTTGGTTCAGTGTCGTGCCTTTTGCTTAAATGGTGTAAATCCGTTCAGTAGTTCCTGAGAAAATCAAAAGTAAAGTCACATATATATCTATGGCCGAGTAGGGTTCGCGTACCCTCCCGATCACGAGCTGCATGCTAATTGGCTGTCAAGTGGCTGTCAACACTCCAAATCAGGAAGTGTTGGCAGCCATTTTGTCCCTCGGTAGAACCGAGGGACAGAAACAAGTGCGCAAAGCGCATAAAGGGGCAGGGTAGAAACACCCTGACCCCTAGGTCTGCTCAGGGGTCCCACAAGGACCCCTGGGCAGAAAAAGCACAAAAAAAAGACCGGCATCGTGCTGGAGGCCCCGCCCCCTCCCTGCAGCAGTCTGCAAACGCGCCCCCTGGCGCGTTTTAAGAAGGGAAGTAATTCCCTTGAATACTGGGGGTCCCTGGGGCCAACTAGCCCACCAGGAACCTCCGGTATGCGCCAGGGGCTGCGTTGCAGAGAGGTGTACAGAGGCCACGCCCCTTTTACACCTCTCTGCAACGCAGCTCTGTGGCGCTTTGGAGGTACATGGTGGGCTAGTTGGACTCCAGGGACCCTCAGTATTCAAGGGGACTTAATCCCCCAACTTAAAACGCGCCACGGAGCGTGTTTGCACAGTGGTGAAGGGAGGGGGCGTGGCTCAGGTGACATGTGTGCAAACAGGCCCGTGGCCCGTTTTAAGATGGGGAATTAAATCCTCTTCAATCCTGAGGGTCCCTGGGGGCCAACTAGCCCACCAGGTACCTCCAGTAAGCGCCACGGAGCTGCGTTGCAGAGTGTTGTAAAAGGGCGTGGCCTCTGAACACCTCTCTGCAACGCAGCTCTCTGGCACATACTGGAGGTATCTAGTGGGCCAGTTGGCCCCTAGGGACCCTCGGGATTGAGGAGGAATTAATTCTCCAACTTAAAACGCGCCACAGGGCGTGTTTGCAAACATGTCACTTCAGGCCCCACCCCCTTCCTTCACCATTGTGCAAATATTCCTCTAAAATCAGCCGAACTACGAATTCCGATTTACTCACCTGTTATCAGGCGAGACCTCAGTGCTGCATCTTTGAGCCCAGTACTGATCCTGAAAAGTAATTTTAACTGTACTTACCAGTAACTTGAATTTCCTTCCATAGGATATCATTGCCTGCTTTTTGCTGAAAAAGTTTGTCGATTTTGAAACATACAAATATTCCTCTAAAATCAGCCGAACTACGAATTCCGATTTACTCACCGGTTATCAGGAGAGACCTCAGTGCTGCATCTTTGAGCCCAGTACTGATCCTGAAAAGTAATTTTAACCGTACTTACCAGTAACTTGAATTTCCTTCCATAGGCTAACATTGACTGGTTTCACTTGGAAATTCTTCTGTGTGTGGAGTTTTGGAACTTTATAATATTCTTCTAAAATCAGCCGAACTACGAATTCCGATTTACTCACCTGTTATCAGGGAGAGAACCCAGTGCTGCATCTTTTAGCCCAGCACTGACCCTGAAAAGTAATTCTAACCGTACTTACCAGTAACTTGTATTTCCTTCCATAGGAATCCATTGTCTGGTTTTCAGCAGAAAAGTTTCAAAGTGTCGATTTTCACAAACTACAAATATTCCTTAAAAATCGCCTGTATGACTTAAACGCATTCTTTCAACTGTTTACAGGAGATACACCAGTGCTGGATCCAGGATCCACCACTGAGTAAGAAAAAGTAACGATAACACTACTTACCTGCTAAGTGAATTTCCTCCCGTAGGATAACATTGGTGATTCTATGTGAAAAAGTTTCTAAGTGTCAACTTTTAAAATACAATAATATTCCTTAAAAATCACTACTGTAACCAAAACGCTTTTACTCAACTGTTTACAGGAGATGTCCCAGGACTGAATCTAGGATCCAGTCCTGTGGTTAGAAAAGTAATCCATAAAGTAACTAATTGCATTTAACTTGAAATTCACATTGAGCTCAATGTTGCATTGTGTTTGAAATTGTGTTGCCCATTGCAACAACTGTTTGCAAAGTATTTAAACTAAAGTAATTCATTCTGAGAAAGTATATTTTGTAATGTAATGTAATTACAATGTATTTAAAAAAATAAAATATCTAAAAATAAATAGTTTAAAAAAATGTAGTAAATCAGTATCAAAAAAATAAATATACGAATTAATACATTTAAAAATTGTCATTTACAAAACCTTTGAAATTCACTGAAAAAACCCATAGGTTTCAGACATGTTATAGTTAGGAATTAGCATTTAAAAAACCTTACAAATTCACTGAAAAAACCATAGGTTTTAGGGACAGTTATAGTTAGTTGGACATTGCACTCGTACAAAACCCATGAACTGTACGGGTGAGTGAGTAGATGTGGGTGTGTAGACCTAAGAATCAGTGAGTGTGTATATAGTAATTGGTGTTGGAGTGTCTATGGTTTTGACAATGGCAGTCTGTAATTTACAGTGGGTGTATCAAAAGTTATATTAGGGTGTGAGATGCATCAAATTATCACATGGATGATGTCATCAGTGATGTCATGAGTGATGTCACTGACCATGTCATGAGTGATGTAATATGTGACGTCATCAGCAGTGCATTGCGGGGCGCGAGTTATAGTTACCTGAACTAACTATAACGGGGGAATTTCACGGGTTTTGTACGAGTGCAATGTCTAACTAACTATAACTGTCCCTAAAACCTATGGTTTTTTCAGTGAATATATATATATATGTACATACATACATATACACACACACACCTATAACATAAAATCTAATAAAAGAACATTATATTATAAATTAAAACATTAAAATATTTAATAGTCTTTAAACTTAAATTTTGCACTCCATTGAGTGTAACAGTAGGGAAAGTGTTGGATAGCGGAGGGGTAAAAATAACTATGCCCACTCCAGTGAGTGCAACAGTAGGGAAAATGTTGGATAGCGGAGGGGTAAAAATTACTATTCCCACTCCAGTGAGTGCAACAGTAGGGAAAGTGTTGGATAGCGGAGGGGTAAAAATTACTATTCCAACTCCAGTGAATGCAACAGTCGGGAAAGTGTTGGATAGCGGAGGGATAAAAATTACTATTCCCACTCCAGTGAGTGCAACAGTAAGGAAAGTGTTGGATAGCGGAGGGGTAAAAATTACTATTCCCACTCCAGTGAGTGCAATAGTAGGGAAAGTGTTGGATAGCGGAGGGGTAAATATTACTATTCCCACTCCAGTGAGTGCAACAGTAGGGAAAGTGTTGGATAGCAGAGGGGTAAAAATTAATATTACCATTGGAGTCAGTTCAAAATTAAAAACAGACAAAATATCAACTACTATACAAAAGATTTTAAAAAAGAAAAAAAGAAAACCTATATAAAAATATTAAAAATTTACAAAAGATAAAAACATATGTTAAAAAGAACAAATACCTAGAAAGATTTTTTAAACTTTTTAAAAATAATTTACAAAAAATAACAATTTTTAATAGAAATTATTTATCATAAACATTACATAAATGTAATCTTTTTATTTCCTACTCTAACACCACACAATTCAGAACAAACATCTAAATAAAAAAAATGTACCTCCATAATTAACATAATTATCAATTAAATAAATATAATTAATTTAAAAACAAATTAAAACAGATAAAAATTAATTTACTCCCAAACGTTAACCCTATAAAACCAAAACCGACACACAAAATAAAAATAAAGAATTACCATAAATATTTATGAATTGATGAATTAATATTAATCAACTAATTATTAATTAAACATAAATAACTTTCCACCCTCTACCCCAATAAACACCACAACCCACACCTAAAAATCATTACACAATTTCCATAACTAACTTAACATTAATAAATTAATATCAATTAACAACAACAAATCATTAATTAATTTAAAAGATATTATTTCCCACCCTTTACCACTATAAACCCCACAACTCACATCTAAAATTACACA
Source organism: Calotriton arnoldi (assembly GCA_963921515.1). NCBI lineage: Eukaryota > Metazoa > Chordata > Amphibia > Caudata > Salamandridae > Calotriton > Calotriton arnoldi. Next base: position 3,909,506 of record CAWUFW010000445.1, read on the forward strand.
ATTGCCATATTTAAATTTTAATTAATTCATTAGCATTAACAAATAATAATTAATTATAAATAAATTACTTCCCACCCTACTCCCCTATAAACCCCACCACCCGCTCCTAAAAAAATAACAATTAACATAATTAATTACCAATTAATTCATTATTAATAATTAAGCAATTAATAAATAAATAATAAATTAATCCCCACAATTAACACTATAAAATGTAAATTAAATAAATATTAATAAATAAAAAATATTAATAAATGTATTATAATTAAATTACTTCCCACCCTATTCCCCTATAAACCCACAACCGCTCCTAAAAAAAAATGACACAATTAACATAATTACCAATTAAATAATAATTAACCAATTAATAATTAATAAATGAATTCCCATAATTAACACTATAAAATCTAAATTTAATAAATACTAATAAATAATAATTAAATTACTTCCCACCCTATTCCCCTATAAACCCACAACCCGCTACAGAACTAAAAAACGCAAAAATTAAAATAAAATAACTACTAAAAATTTAACACATATATTAAAAAACAAAAGCAATACTTATACAAAAAAATTGTTCACATACTTTTAAAATACATACTAAAATACATAACACTAATTAAAACATCGATATTTTAAACTATATTTCTGCAAACGATATTAATGACCGATATTTTCAAAAACAATATTTCTTACCTCCAAATCGATATTCTTGACCACGATATAGTTGCTGTCGATATTTCTGCATCACGATATTTCCAACTCGATATTTGTGTATGTCGACATTTAAAACTCGATATTCTGTCTGTGCACCCAGACCTATTGGCTACGCCAATGCTTGTTTTATATGTCTTATGGCCAGGATATTACATACACTGCCTTCTAACCGAACTACAGTTGAGCTTATTGGTTTTTGCATCCACCAGGACCTATGATGTAGTTCAGTCTTTGAGTTTAGACCTGTGCTTTCTAAGGAGTGGCTCAGGGGTCACTTTGTGCAGTCCTTCTCCCTGGCCTCTTTGTGGGAGAGGCGGATGATGGGCACTGCAACAGCTCAGGTAGCCAGCAATAAACGTGTAACCACTTTCCTGCTTCTTCTCGGACACTCACCGTCTCATGAACTAGAAATAGTTCTCACAGGCAGGCCCAAGGAGATGCTGCCTAGTGCTGCACACACTGCTCACAGACAAGTCTGAGGGTCACTTTCCCTGCATTGTAGAGACTGCTCAAAGAATGGGCACGACTGCCCTTCCCAGTTCCAGACACCTCTCAATAGTCGGGACCAAGGTGATACGGTCCTGTAACAGTAGAGGTGGGTGAGACACTGAAAGCTGGAGCCAGACTTGAGCTTGAAGCCTGACTCTGGTCCAGCTCGAGGTCCTCTTGGAACCTCGAGCCCATAACAAGCTGTGCTTTCAAGTGGCTTCTGCCTGCCGCTCTCCCTCTACCCAGGATGTGGCGTTACGGCCAGAGCTGCAGACTTTGGACCTGGTGGACCAGGTTCGAGTCACGACATCGACTCAACATCCTGTGATTCTTTTTAAAAAAAAATATTTATTCAAGTTTTCTGGAACGTACAGCCAGCATAGAATGTATAAAACACAGGTAGTACATGCTTGTCAAAGAGATTTAGATAACAAGTAAATGCATTCCATTGTCCGGAGCAACATGAACATCAAGAGGTACAGCTGAACATTGTTCGTATGTAGCAACTCTACAGGTGGCATCAGGAAACATATCTGAGCAAGCTTAATACATATTTGTGTTGCAAAATATATACATATCATACAGAGGCACGCAATAGCCAAATATTGTGTTCAATTGCCAGCTACGTGTGTAGTGTTTATGGCATCAGCAGGGTGTTCTAGAAGATACACCTTTAGGGGGTCCCAGATATCCCGAGGGCGTGAAGTGATAGGGAGGAATTCTGCATATGTGTACGTTTGCTCCTGCCAAAATAACATATCATTAATCCACTCCTTAAATTTAGGTGCCCTACCGCGACCCCATCGACAAGCTATTCTTCTCTTAGCTAGTAAGAGACCAAATGAAACAAACTTCCGATGTGCCACGACCAGGTTTTTTGTGTATCCTAGTAGGGTCAACATAGGAGATGGCTGGAGTTTTAGGGAGGTCATCTGCTCCAATGTCGTAAGCACTTGACGTCAATAGGCTTGGACAGCGTTACAGTCCCAGGCAAGGTGCAGGAAGTCCGCCGGCCCTGTCCCACACCGGTCACATTTGCCGTTGTCTCGAAGTTTATATGTGTGCATTTTGGCAGGGGTGTAATATGTGCGATGCAGAAATTTGTAGTGTGTGATGCGCAAGCGGCTGATAGATGAGACTTGTTCTGTCTGTAGACAGCAATATGTCCATTGCTCATCAGTGATACTATGACCCAGCTCAGTAATCCATTTCTCCCTAGAAGCACAGGAGGTCGAGGTTATGGTGGTATAGAGGCTGTGGTATAGTGTGGAGACTAAGGGGCCGATTCTGATGCGGGTTGGAAAAGCATCCGGATGCTTCCAGATACGATTTGGTTGAACTCCCATTGACTTCAATGGGAACATTTGTTCCTAACCGCATCAGAATTGGGCCCTCGGTCGGGAAGACACGTTCCCGATCCGATTTGGAAGGAGCAAATGCTGTTAGGAGGCCTTCCTAACCGCATCAGAATCAGGCCCTCGGTCGGGAAGCTTTTCCAACCCGCATCAGAATCGGGCCCTAAATGTGAAGCAGTGTCAGTACGCAATATTGCGCGCAATGGGGCGACTTCCTGAGGTTCCAGTGGGTATGAGGGGGTGTATTCTTTGATACCCTGTCTCACCCTGACATACAGGAAGACATCCATAGGGGAGGGCGGTTGTTTTGAAAATAGCTGTTGAAGAGTACGGAATTTCCCATTTAAATAGAGATCTCCACAGCTAGTAATGCCGTATTTAGCTTTAGTTTTTTTAAAGGCACCCTCCTGTAAAACTGGCATGTTGGGATGGTAAACGACGGGAAGTAGTGGTGAGTACAGCATGGGTACTTGTAGCTGTCTGGCGATGTGCTGCCATGCTTTTGCCGTGCAGGCAACAGAGGACGGGTCAGGCTCCTGGGGCGCAACTGTGGTAAAAATGGCGCCTTCCAGCAGGATGGGATCCGCCAGCCAATGTTCCATTGCCACATGAGGTGTGTATCTAGGGGGATGAAACCAATAGTGGGCATAGCGTGCCTGAGCGCATAGATAGTAAAGTTCTAGATTAGGGACTTCTAGCCCTCCCTGGGAATAAGGTCTGATAAGTGTTTCCCACTTCAGTCGGGGTTGTCTGTCCCCCCCAGGTCAGTGGGATCAGCTCCGAGCGAAGTGCGGAAAAGAAGTGAGAGAGATGCGACCTGCACTGGAGAGCGGGAGAGCGATCCATCTTGTTATACTGCTTGTAATATTCTCCCACGCTCTGCCATAGTTGAGCCGCATTAGCTCTTCACGGTTGGCGGTGATGTGTACCCCTAAGTATTTCACCTCAGTAGCGCACCATTCTATGGGAAAGTCAGGGGTAAATGCTTCCACCGAAGTAGTGAGTGGGAAAATCTGGGATTTTGCCAAGTTAATGTGGATTCCGGAAAGTCCCCCGAATCGCACAAGCTCACGGAGCAGAGGGTTGAGGTTGTGGTGTGGTTCCCTAACATATAAGGTGACATCGTCAGCGTAGAGAGAGAGGAGTATTGGGCGGAGGAAGCAGCGTAGCGCCTTATCTTGATGATGCTGTCTGATTTTGGCCGCCAGGTTTCTATTGCTAGCGCAAAAAGGAGTGGAGAGAGCGGGCATCCCTGGCGGGTACTCCGGGTAATCGTGAAGGGGGAGGATGTGTGTCAGTTGATTAGAACTCTCGCTACCGGAGCCGTATACAAAAGGCATATCCACGAAAGGAAGCCTTTAGGCAGTCCCATACATTGAAGAATGACAAATAGGTAGTCCCATTCCACTGAGTCAAAGGCCTTCGTGGCATCTAAAAAGACCGCCACTAGTGCCAACTGCGGATTTACGTTTTGTAGGATGGAGAAAAGGGTATGGAGGTTATATGACGTCGCTCTGCCTGGAATAAATCCAGCCTGATCTGGAAGGACTAGTTTCTCCATCAAGAGACTAAGCCGATTTGCCATTATTTTGGCGAGGATTTTGGTATCATTGTTAATGAGAGAGAGGGGACAGTAGGAGTCACAACTGTCCGCCAATTTACCAGGTTTCAGAAGAGAGGTGATGAGAGTCTCTCTCATCGAGCCGGGAAGAATTTCAAGCTCCAGAGCTTCTACAAAGACTAGTTTAAGTATTGGGAGCAAGTGATCGATGTAGGTCTTATAGAAGTCTACGGGGAGGCCATGTGAGCCCAGGGCCTTCCCAGACTTCATCTGCATAATTGCAGCACGTATCTCGTCATCTTCAAAAGGTGCTGCAAGATACTCTCTCTGAGAGTCTCCTAGCCATCCCAGAGCTATGTCCTGCAAGTATATGGAGAGGTCCGGGGGCTCATCTCTACGAGTGCTATATAAGTCAGCATAAAATTCGGTGAAAACACGAAGGATATCGAGACTGTCTCTAGGTCGTGTACCTTCTTTATCACCAATTTCTAGGATGTAGTTAGAGAAGCGGGGCTGTCGAATTTCCATCGCTAATGCTTTGCTCGGTCTCCCAACCTCCCCGTATTTATGCGCTGTAGCGTATTTTCCCCGGAATCTAGTTTCGCGCTCTGCAGTCTCTTTGTACTGAGTTAATTTCTCTCTAAATGTTGCCCGCTGGGAACCGGAGGTGTCCTGCCAAAGTACACAATCCAATTGTTTCCGCTCCCCTTCAAGTTTCCGTAGACTACGACGGATGTCTCTTAAGACGCCGAAGCTTTTAGCAATACAAAACCCCCTGATCGTTACTTTGAAGGCCTCCCAAATTGTGCTAATGTGTGTAACTGAGCCTGTATTTCTCTGAAAAAAATCAGCAATTTCTGCACCTGGTTCAGCCTTTAATGCTGAGTCCAGTAGAACCTCTGGCATGAGCCTCCAACATCCTGGGATAGCAATCGAGCTGGGGGGTAAAATCGTAATGCGAACTGGGGCATGGTCAGAGTAGGTCCTGGCTAAGTGCTCAGCAGTGTGTATCCATGGGGCAACTCCCCGTGAGACCACCCAGTAATCGAGGCGAGCCCACGACGAGTGTAGAGCCGTAAAATGTGTGCCTTCCTTTCTATCAGGGTGGACGTGGCGCCACACATCTATGAGACCATGAGCGGAAAACATATTTGTTAATGTATCCCATGTTTTGGTGTAGTGGTGAGGGAGTGGGTTAGACCTGTCAACAGAAGGACAAAATGCAGTATTAAAATCACCTCCCCAGATAATATGAGTGGATCCTACTTTAAGGATTTGTCCCCGTAGCGTAGTGAAATAGTCCGGGTTATCTACATTCGGCCCATAACAGCACACTAGTGTGACCGATTGGGTACCCAGTGTGCCCCACATCATGCAGCTCCTACCAAATGAGTCTTGATATGTACCACCCAAAATGAAAGGAGGGTTCTTTTGATAAGAATTACGGTGCCCCTCGAATATGTAGAGTACGATGAGAAGACTCGGTCTGAGGCCCACCTATTAGCGAAACCAGGAGTGCGGTGCAGGTCAAGGTGTGTCTCCTGCAGCATAGCAATGTGAATCTGTTGTCGGTCGAGATATGAAAGAATTTGTCTACACTTACGAGGATCTCCCAGACCCCTAACGTTCCATGTAAGGAGGTTTACCTTGAGCCCCTCAGTATGTGAAGGCATGATAGACCGGGATGTGTTCAACCTGCTGTGTATTTGTCATATCACTGTGAATGCATCCCTCAATGAATATTTGCATGTCTACCTGCTGTAAAATGAATATAGAACATATTGGAAAGAACAATGCCCCCCCCCCCCATAACAGCACCCCAATCGTGCTGGTATTTATCTGCCCACCCACCTCCCAAACATCCTTAGACATGGTCTAATTCAACTACCCCTAAAAAAGAAAACAGTAAAGGGGGAACACCCGCGGGGGGGTCGCTAGTGGGCCACGAGATTCTCCCTTCTCCCAGACCTGACTAGGCAGCCTCCCAGTGGTAGGGGATAGAGGGGGTGAGGGGATGCTCGGCATAGTTCAAAGTTCAGAAAAGAAAAAGCATGAATAAGATCGTGCCCGCTGCCCAACAATGAGCACATATGCCATGCATTTATCACTTATCTGTCTTTGTTGTTCCAGCAACCAAACGGCTCTACCACCAAAGTATCGTGGCTCGTCACACTCAAAAGGGAAGAAATCCATTGCGTTTTACCGCCGCTCGGACCCCACCGAGCCTCGGATGCAGTACGTGCGGGGATAGGTTATAGGGAATTGTCCCAAGCACTGTCCCTTTTTGACCATCCGAGTCATGAAGTTGTAGGAGATGGAGACCTGGAGGGGTTTTCCCTGGGTTCTCGATGCGGCGAGTGTTTCTTGACATGTTTGAGGAAATCGTCGACTTGTTGTTGATTCATAAAGAAATGATGTTTACTCTGATACAGGACCCGCAGGCATGCCGGGTACATGAGCGCATATTCAATTTGCGCCTTCCGGAGTTTTTGTTTGGCTGGTATGAATTTGCGTCTCGCCTCCTGAACCGCAGCCGTGAAGTCAGGATATATGGTGAATTCGGTGCCTTCATGATGGAGGGACTTCTTTTCCCTGGCCAGTCTGAGCGCTGTATCGCGATCCCGATAGTTGAGGAGACGGGCTATGATCGGGCACGGGGTGCTACCAGGCGGCGGCCTGGGGCCAAGTGATCTGTGCGCCCTTTCCACTATTAAGTGGGGAGAAAAGGCTTCAGCACCAAAGGCGTTGCGCAGCAGGCGCTCTATGAAGTCCTTGAAATCAAGGAGAGGGGGCTCTCTACACCAAAGGGATGGAGCTCCCAGTCACCATAAAGTTAAGAAAAAGGTTTCCCTTTGGTCAGGATCTATTTTGTACCATGCATACCTCAAGAATACTCAACCCACCAATGTATATCACAATCTTCACTCCGAACGTATTAAAGCACTTATAAAACCAATTTATACAAAATATATATATTTTAATCATAAAAATCCTATTTGATTGTACAATTTATATCATGACAAAATGTTAAAAACACTATAAAAACACATACATCAAATAACACAATTCTCAGTAAATACAAAAAACCTAAAGGAGAATGAACATAGACAATAAACTCTGTCATATATACGTTAATTCGGATCCATTGTACACAGCAGATGGCACGGGTCTTAATTCCCTGTCTCTTTTAAACTGCTGAATTGTCCAAATTTAACGACAAAACTGAGCGTCGACGCGTTTCAGTGGTACATTCTCAATGGGACCACCTTCATCAGGACAAATAAAGATATTTTCTCCTTAAAAGTTGCTTTAATCTCACCGGTGCAATCGCACTGCGGTAAGTAATACTCCCAATGTATCGTGGAGTAAAAATGACCCAGCTACTGTAATCTGTTTGATTGAACGAGGACTATCCCCAGCATGAGGGCGGCCTTCTGTTTAACTTCAAACAGGTGGTGTTTTCTATATTCTCTCGAGATTAATAGAAGAATGTTACAATAGGGATCTATTTCAATTGGACTCCCCGTTGTATTTCTTTAAAATTACAGGATTATGCCGCCAAGCAGCAAGAGCCTCACTGGTGTGCGGCCATCTTGGACGTGCGCCACCTAGCGCCCCAACATCCTGTGATTCTTGACAAAACACTTAGGGGCCGATTACAATGGCGGACGGAAAAGAATTCCAACCGCCGTGGTAGCGGTAAATAACTGTCCGTATGTACCGCGGCAAAACCGGCAGTCAGATTAGGATGCACCGCCAGAGAAATCCGACCGCCGCGGACGGATTCCACAAAACTCCGCCGGGAACGTCCGGAACAGCTAAATCCGTCCACGGCGTTCGGATTTGCTGCGGAAAGACCCAAAACCGCCAATCGACCAGCGGAATGACCGCGAGGGAAATTACGATACGATGGCGGTGCCAGCGGAACGATCAGTTGTTTCCGACCGCCGCAATCGCAACTAATGCTGAATGGGAGAGCCGGCGGAAGGTCTCCTGCATTCCGACCGCCGCAGTCGCGCCGGAAGAGTAATGGCGGTTGAAAGCAACCACACAACAAGGCTACCAAGTGTGGCTGTATATCTGGTTCAGCCTCAAAAAACACCCAACACACCCCAATGACACATCCCCATGGCAAGTAAAAAATACAAATGCCAGGTCAACCCAGACAACACACCTGACATGAATACTTCATTTTGACCAACCCACATAACTGAGTATACAACCAGCCCCTTCCCTGCCCAGAATCCTTTGCACACCTCCAGCACTGAAGGGCCCAACCCCACAGCACAAAGGAGAGGCAAATCAGCACACATCACACCATCACAACCACACACATCTCCACCACCACCTTCCCACCTGTACTTTTCACACATTTGCACATCACACACCATGGCACAGAAAAAAAAGCCAAAATTCACTGACAATGAGTTGTCAATCATGGTAGATGAGATAATCAGAGTAGAACCACATTTGTTTGGAAGCATGGTCCAACAGACACCAGTAGCCAGAAAAAATCAAATGTGGGCAAGGATAGTCAACAAAGACAATGCAGTAGGGAGCACCCCGCGCACCCTGAAGGACATCAGGAGGAGGTGGCATGACCTCAAGACCAGGGTGAAAGAGCGTGCCAACAAGAACCATGAGCTGGCTCAGAGGACTGGCGGTGGCCCTCCCATTCCACCACTAACATTCAACGAATGGGAGGAGGAGGGGCTAGCCATACTGCATCCAGAGAGTCTCACAGGAATACCCGGGGGAGTGGAGGCTGGTAAGTACCAACAAATGTCTCCCATTACACTGCTATGTACTGTCTTGCACAACTAGAAAGCTACACTTCCTAAACACAAATACACTCACATACAACACACTCTTCCCAACACATGTCTCACACATCTAACATTTCCTTCCTCTGAATCACCCCAAAGGTAGCTAGCAATATTTCCATGGGGGCATGTGTACAGGCAGCCAGCACTACAACTCCCACCAGGCCCCCTTGTCCCACAGCTGAGCAGGATGGTACACTCCCCACACCCACAACCATGTGGCAGCCATCTCATTGCTCTCCTCAAACTTACAGGTAGTCAGCCTTCTCATGCTCTCTTGTCTCACCCCTGAGCAGGATGGAACACTCCCCACACCCACAACCATGTGGCAGCCATTGCATTGCTCACCTTCACCCAACAGGTAGGTAGCCATCTTAACAGGGAGGGGTGTTTGTGGGTGGGAAGCCAGCACTACAACTCCCACCAGGCCCCCTTGTCCCACAGCTGAGCAGGATGGTACATTCCCCACACCCACAACCATGTGGCAGCCATTACATTGCTCACCTTCACCTAACCGGTAGGTAGCCATCTTAACAGGGAGGGGTGTTTGTGGGTGGGAAGCCAGCACTACAACTCCCACCAGGCCCCCTGGTCCCACAGCTGAGCAGGATGGTACACTCCCCACACCCACAACCCTGTGGCAGCCATTGCATTGCTCACCTTCACCTAACATGTAGGTAGCCTGCTGAACAGGGAGGGGTGTTTGTGGGTGGGAAGCCTGCACTACAACTCCCACCAGGCCCCCTTGTCTCACAGCTGAGCAGGATAGAGCACTCCCCACCCCCCAAACATGTGGCAGCCATTTCATTGCACTCATCAAACTTACAGGTAGGTAGCCATCTTAACAGGGAGGGGGTGTTTGTGGGTGGGAAGCCTACACTACAACTCCCACCAGGCCCCCTTGTCCCACAGTTGAGCAGGATGGTACACCCCTCCCACTCATAACCATGTGGCAGCCATTGCATTGCTCACCTTCACCTAACAGGTAGGTAGCCTTCTGAACAGGGAGGGGTGTTTGTGGGTGGGAAGTCAGCACTACAACTCCCACCAGGGCCCCTTGTCTCACCCCTGAGCAGGATGGTACACTCCCCACACCCAGAAACATGTGGCAGCCATTTCCCTCCAATGTGTCACCGAACAGGTAGGTAGTCAGTGCATGCACCCGGCCATCCTTCTCAAAAAACATGGAGCCAGATGACCACACCAGCACTCACATGTCAGCCAACTTGGCATAGATCCAAAAGCCACATCCAGTGTGCAGACAGCTAAGCGCACGTAACTGTCACAGAAATTAAACTTTGACTCACCAAGTCACATGTGAAAGTAATTCATGGCACAATCATGCACAGCACAGAATGCAATGTGTAAGTGCCATAGTGTCAGAGCATGAAGGCCCATATGAACACAAAACATGCATGGTCAATCTGACAAACAAAGTAAAGTACATTATATGAAAAAGGTATGTATAACATTACAATGGCTAGTTCTTGCTTAGCTGAAATTGATTCCATGAAGAGCAAACAAAAAAGACGCATTACATAAAGTTGATGTGCCGCAAGTAGTTAGATGATGACATATCCTTGTAATCACACAATCTGTACGTGGCACATGGTTTCAATTTACATGTCACACCATGGACAAGTAATGTATGTACCTCAACATCATGTCATGATGCTCAGTATCTTGCTGCCATACCAAGTGATTGCAATGTAAAGTGTTTGGTGTATCAAATGTAACATCCAAAAGTCTACCACCAAGCTTGTGGAGTGCACTTCAATGACCATTTAACCTCTGTTCAACAGGAGATCCACAAGCAACTGCAGCAGAAGATCCCACAAACCTGAAGCCGGTCTCCTTCCCCCCCCCGGAACATGAACTCTCGGATGCAGACTCCCTAGGTTTCTCGGATGAGGAGCAACAACCTGGCCCCTCCGGACTGCCAGGGCGCACCATGTCTCAGGCCCTCATTGTCCCTACCACAACCACCACCACAGCAACAACAACAGCGCTGACCCCTGCTACAACGACCTGTGCGGCCTCCACCACCACCACCATCACCACCACTGCTGCCTGCAACACTCTCCCTGCCTCAGTGGTTACCAACACCACAACACAATCAGAGGATGCCAGGGATAGTGTGCGGGTGCGTTCAGTGCCAATGCCACAGGCCCGTGTCAGCAAGGCAGGTGGGAGGGCAACTGGGGGACAAATACAGGAGGACACTGAGACCGAAGCCCTGGCCACTGTTGCAAGAGTCCTTGGGGCATATGAACAGAACCAGGGACAGATGGGCCAGGTTGTGGAAGAAGTGCGTGTGCTCCACCTGCTGCTGAGGTCCATGGACACACGTATGGGCCAACTTGTGGACCTCATGGCCAGCTTGTGGGTGTTCTGAGGGACAGACATGCTGCCCAAATGACAGCTCAACCCCCCTCCAGTAGCCCGCATGCTGATACACCCACCACCTCAGCTGCGGCCACAGAGAAGGGTGAGCTGCAACAAAATGACTCCTCAGACACCGCTGAGCCTGCAGCAGAGGGTCCCCCTGCCAAACGCACGAGGGGCCGTCCGAGAAACACCAGGGGAGGATCACGTGGCCATGCACCATCCAAACGCAATTCGCTGAGCCAGCCATGATGGCACCTGTGTTCCCCATGACATTGACTTTGTTAACTATCCTTACCCACATTGCCATGTTGATGGCAGGAGTCTGTTGGACTGTGTGACTACATCAATGTGGTGACTACTCTATTTGTCTCATTTACCATCACTGACAACTCATAAATTCACTTGGCACAATTTTGTAAATAATCACTTCTCTGTCACAAATACTCATTGTAAATAAACACTCTTTACACACCCATGTCTTTGTGTCAGCTCCATGTTTATCACAGTATGTATGTCAACTCAGATTCCAATGTACCACAAGCTCTGATTGTGACGAGGCATTGAGAGGGTGAAGGGACCTAGAAAGACACAAGAGAATGACATTTACTTGTCAGGTGATGCCATTACAGCTAAAACACAACACTAGTCATCAACGTACAAAAACCAGCACACATAACAAAGAGCAACAACATCAACATAGACATGAGGTACCTGGATAAAAATACCCTGTGCCACACACATCAGCCATTAGCCCAGAGCCAACAACAGCCAGCAGTCAAAAAGATCATCTATGCCTTGCCACTACCATCAAAGCCAACAGACAATGTCACTGTTGTACAATGTCACTTACACTCAAGGGAAGTAGTTGTCGATGAGATATTGACGCAGGTCAACACCTTCCTCTTCTCCACTATCGTCGTCACTGGGCATGTGTGGGTTTGCAGGGGGGAGAGCATCTGCTGCTCATCATCGTCCAGGAGCAGGGGGATCTCCTTGCGCAAGGCCAGGTTGTGGAGCATGCAGCATGCAACTACGATCTGACACACCTTTTGGAGAGAGTAGAGTAGTGCACCTCCGCTCTTGTCCAGACACCGGAATCTAGACTTCAGAAGCCCAAAAGTACGCTCCACCACACGACGTGTCCTCCCATGTGCATCATTGTAGCGTCCTTCACCCGGGGTCCTTGGATTCCTCAGTGGGCTCAGCAACCAAGGCCGGTTGGGATACGCAGAGTCACCTAGGTGTGACATACAGAGAGCAATTTACTCATAGAAACAGTAGCTGAGAACAGCATGTGACACATACAGCACACTACTTGACTTGGCGTACTCACCAACAGGCCACGCACGCTCCGGATGCAGGTTTGCCATCAGTTGTGGGATGATGCTGTTACACAGTATGTAGGAGTCATGGGCTGATCCGGGAAATCTGGCACAGACATGGGAGATAATCATATCCGCTTGGCATACCACTTGCACATTAATGGAATGGAAATACTTCCTGTTCATGTGCTCACGTGCCTGTGGTGGAACCAGGCCAACATGTGTGCAGTCAATGGCGCCAACCACATTAGGTATGTGGCCAAGGACATAAAAATCACCCTTCACAGCTGCCAATTCATGTCTCCTTGGAAAATGGATGTAGCGGTCCTTGTATGTCATCATTGCGGACAGGACATCACGTAGCACCATGCTGAACATTGCTTGAGACATCCCACCGGCGAGGGCCACCGTGTACTGGAACGAACCAGTTGCAAAGAAATGCAAGGCCGCCATCACCTTAACTGTTGGTGTCAAAGCAGTCGGATAGGTTCTGCGAGGCCTCAGACGGGGCTCAAACTGACCACATAGGTCTTGAAGGGTAAGGCGATCCAGACGGAATTTTCTTATGATGTCCTCATCCTCCATGTTCGCCAGCACTGGGAACGGACGATGCACATTTGGTCGTCTCCTACACACAATGAAAGGGGACACATGTCAATTTAATTCCCCTATGAGATGTGTCAAACATCTTACATCTTGGACTGACGCAGCGCCAACAATGACTGGACTGTAACAACAGCTTAATGTACAAGTCACATGCAGAGACACCTTGATCTCATGTAGTCGTACATGTGGTCAGTATGTACATACTGACTATCTCCAAAACAGATTCCGACTATGTGAATGGTAAATTGTACACTCTTACATCTTGTGTCACCAGCCCTGGGTGTAGGTGACACAGCACATGTTGGAAACAGCAACACTGCTGACTTCTACGTAGCTGCTGTACCTCCCACACCTTCTTGCTTAAGTTGCACAGAGCACAACTTTTCTACACAATGAGCACAGTGTGTGTAAGCTGATCAACTACCAAAATCAATACAGGAATGTGCACAGTGAAATAGGCACATTAAGTGCTCAGTCCATCATTACTGTGGGTTGATTAGCCATGTTACACATTGAGATGTTCACAAATATGAGACTCCATTACACACCAAATCTGTGTACTGTCACACAAATATCATAGGTGACATGTGAGGAAGTACATGCCAATCATGTGCACTGACATGGCATGTGTAGGCATCAGTGAATTGAATGTCACACTAGCATTACATTTTGCAAACAGGTGCTGTAATACATTGTGACTGTATAGTGTTCAATGTTTAAAATGGGCTATTGCCATTGCTAGAGCATATTTGGTCCATAGGTGCGGTATGCGTGCTCTGCCACCACGATCACGGTCATTGGCCGCAATTGAAAGATGCAGGATTGCGGTAGCGACCGCCTGGCCCCCGCAGTGTGACACCGCCAATGACAATGCAGCCAATGGGAACCGCGATCGCGGTAGTGAAATACAATTTTGAAACTCGCGGTAGGCGTGCTCCGCTACCGCCATCCTGGGCATTGGATACAATTGAAAAATGCTAACCAGGCAGACCAACTGCAGCAGCTGAGTACCACTGAAACAACCCCAGGGGCCTATAAATCTCTGTGAGAGAGCCACACATTTCACTTGCATTCAGACACTGCTGCCTGCCATTCTTCACCACCAACTGCTGCTGTTCCTGTATTCTGGACCCAGTGATGGCGAGAACTGAGAACATCAGGGCCCGTCCCTTCACCACAGAGGAGGTAGAGGTCCTGGTGGACGAGGTCCTTGCACAGTATGGGAAGCTGTATGGTGCGCCAGATGTACTGGTAAGTGTTACTGAATAAAAGTTTGAGAGTGCTCAGAATGCTCACATGATGTTGCTCTGCAGTAGTATGTGCCTGTGAGTGCAAGTCAATGTGCATGCATCCATATTTTTCCTATAGCCAGCTCCATACATGGCCTATTAAGAATTGCATTTGAGTATGTGTGGAGGATGGCAACATGGACACTTCTACAGCCCTTCTTCTGCAAAAAACAACAAACGTTGGTCTGAGACTAAATGTGTGATACACTGCCTAGCATGCTGACTTCATGTCAACGGGATGTGTAGCCTTATTTCCACAGATCCAAGACTGCATTGAAGGATGGGAGTGACATGCAGTGTATTTTGCAGCCATACAGTTACACTGCTGGTTTGAGTCAGTCAAAGTCTGAACAAACATTGCCTGTGCTATGTGATGTCATAGTCCATTAAGGCTTCACATGCTCATTTGTGACATTACAAATGTATTTTGTCCAGAGGGTACTGAATGATGTGGGTGCAGTTCTCAAATTGCCACTATGGTGATGTGTGCATTATGCACGAGAGTACAATGCCTGTGTGTAACACTCTTGGTGGTAGTTCACCTATGACACATCAGATAAATGTAATTTGGAGATGTCATCCTTCTATTGATTACATTATGTGTTCAGTCTTGCATGTGTAGGCACTGTTTCCCCTCTCATATTGTACATGCATGTGATTTCTCGGATGGCCCACGTTTAACCTCAGTGTGAGTCCCTCTGGCCTGCACAGAAACTGCCCAATGTTACAAGGACACATCACTAAATGTAATGAGTGAAACATATGTGCTGTCCACCACCCTATTTCTCAATGAGCTATCTTATGCCTGAGGATTGCACAAGATAGGCCTCCACCTTGTGAGAAGAGTGTGAGAATGTCAGATCATGGCCCTAAATGTGACCACCATGACACATGTAGCCATTCACTGGTCAAGGACATTGAGGGGTGTGTGGTGTTATGACACAGTGAGTCAGCCCCGACACATCATTCCCAATGTATTGCATGTCATGCTCACTTACATACTGCATCACAGATGAGGGCCATTTTCACATTGGTTGCTGTGCTGGCACTCTGCATGTGTATGAGATGGCCATGTACTGTGTCCATCATCATACATGTATACATTTCTATGGGATCATCCAATGCAAGTGTACTACGTGTCATGCTGTATGGCCTCTGCTCAACATTTATGTATTGGTGTGCTATGTATTTTCATGCTCCTGTACGGACACACAGTGGTACATAAAACAGTGTCCCTGAAACTTCCTCTTCTTGTCTCCCATGCCTGCAGCTTAAGGTCCACCAGCATAAGGCGATATGGAGGGCCATTGCACGCAAGGTGCGGGCTCTGGGTGTCTCCAACCGACGGCACACACACTGTCACAAGAGGTGGGATGACATCTGCCGCCTGAGCAAAAACGTGGCAGAGATGACGCTGAGGGTGCTCCCTCGGAGTGGCAGGTTGGCGCGCAGGAGCATGACACCACTAATGGCCCGCATCTTGGCAGTGACACAGCCAGAGCTGGATGGACGCTTGAGGGCCCATCAGCAGCAAGTTGGGGGTGAGTATTCAGCTAAGTGTGACTTTGGGTGTGAGTGACTGCATGAATCCCTAACGCGAGCCAGTGGGAAGCTCTGTGATCTCTCCAGTGTGATGCAATGGCTTCTAAGTGGCCTCTGTGTTGAGTGCAGCTGATATGCATTTGTACGACATGTGGTTTCTCATGTGTTTAAAACCATGAGCCTTGTCATTGACAGATGAGATGTGGCCTTGTGACATATGCTGCAGTATGAGTGTCATAGACATCACCTGGCAGTGAACAGCAGTGAGCATCATGTTAGTGTGCATTTATAGATGTGTGCTGTGCACAACATATGATTTGTGACAACTACACAGCTGACACCAATGTGCAACTGTAGTTGTGCTTCAAAGCACAACATGGTGGATATCAGGAGCTTGTGGCCATTGCAAAAGGACATTTGGGAGTTTGTATCTGTGGTGTTCCCTTAAAGTGACTTCATATGTGACAGACAACATGTTTAGATGTATACCTATCTCACCTACAGGCATGTAGGTATGCTTACAGAGAATAGTATGTTAGGGTACAAGGAGGCACGGGCCAGCTATTTGGCTGTGTCAACGCCACATGGGGCATTACTATCAACTAGGTATGTTTCCATGCATCTTCTGATGATTGCATAAATGTTGCACATGCTGACTGTACATGGAGGAGGCCAACATGGGAGTATCATTTTCAAGTTTTGTGCTTTGCTTGCATATGATATTTGTGAGTATGGCACAATACTGAACCTATGTCTCTGTCTCTTGTAGCATCTACCGAGGGCACGGAAGGACGGGGGACCGACACCAGTGGGGAAGCTTCTGGCATGACTGCTACACATGAGCTCACTGACACTGATGTGACCAGCGCCTCGGAGGGGGACAGGAGTGCCCTGGATGGTTCCCACCGGGAAACACCAACCTCCACATCTTCAGACTCCAGCGGTGACTCCTCGATGTTGGCGGGCACAGGAAGTTCCAAATCTGCCTCTTCTTCCACCACACATCGTCCAGTGCCCACCCTCCCGGTTGCTCCCACAAGTGCTGTCCATGCCCGCAGCCCTAGGAAGGGTAGAGTCTCCTTCCCCCCCCAGGCACCGCTGCCCCCGTCTCCCCTGCTGCCCTCAGTGTGGAGGCGGTGGACCTTTTGCGCCAGCTGTGTGTGGGTCAGACTGCTCTCCTTAATGCCTTCCAGGATCATGACAAGAAGTTGGCACAGGTAGTTGCCTTCATGGAGGGGATTCATTCTGACGTGGGTGGCCTACACCGAACTGTCCAGTCTTTGTCCTCCACAGTGACGGCAGCCATTCAGCGGTCACAGGCTCCAAGTCCGGCTCCTGTCCCTTCAGCAACAACCCTGCCAGTGGCACCACCCAAAGAGAGTGCCCACACGCCAGAGCCCTCAGGCACCAAGTCCTCCACACGCAGCACACAACAGCAGCACTCCAAGCGGACCAGACCTCAGACACCATCCCCAACACACAAAACAGGCACACAGGAGCACAAAACCAAAAGCCTATCACGTGACACTCATGGGCATCAGGCCAAGTAGCAGGCATCAACATCACATTCATCAAAATCACCCCCATCCAAGGTCACTCCCATCCCCACACCTGCTCCCAAAAACAAACAAACACTTGCCCTGTCTGCTGTGAACCTCGTGCCTGCAACGACTAAGCACAAACACATTTCTAAGGCAGATTCACCCACGTCAACTCCCACCCACACCCCTGTGAAGCTGGGACAGGAGAGCAAAGTGGGGGGTTCACCTTGACAACAGGGGATGCAGGGGAAGAGGCAATGCCACCCCAAGCGTACAACCAGATCCAGCAAATCCCCACAGGGAGAGCCACCTGCACCGGATACACCTTTGGTGGAGAGTGAGGCTGTTGTGCCCACCCCACTTCGGCCAAGACACTTGTGGGCTATCGAATCCCCAAGAAGTTGAGACCCAGCCCTCAACATTCACCCTCACACACTGTCTCCCGGAAGCATGTCTCCGCCTCCCCGTGCAACCACTCCACCCGGTCCAAGCAGCCCTCAGGCTCCCACAGCCACTGATGCCTCTACCTCAGCCGGTACTCTCTCTCCCAGGTCCAGTCCTCCAACTGGCCCCAACAATCAGCCACCTCCCAGTTCAACTTCAAGCCAAAGTTGAAGCCAAGTGCCCCTCCCCACACCATTTATCACACAGCGGTGCCTGGACTGCCCATTTGTAGCCCCTGAGCTGTGGTGATTCCCATGGCAGTGGACGGTGTCACCCATTCCCTGTGCAGTTTCTCATGCACACATGTGCGGACCGGAACTATGGACTGGCCAATGGCCTTGCTGTTTGTTACTTTTGATGCCCATTCCCTGTGCAGTTTCTCATGCATACATGTGCGGACTGGAACTATGGACTGGCCAATGGCCTTGCTGTTTGTTACTTTTGATGCCCATTCCCTGTGCAGTTTCTCATGCACACATGTGCGGACTGGAACTATGGACTGGCCAATGGCCTTGCTGTTTTGTACTTTTGATGCCTATCTGGGTATTATGTAATAAAGACTGTTACTCCTGTTGTCTGCTTTGTCAATGCCCTTGCTAAATAAAAGGTTTTATGTATGGGTATTGGTTCATGTGACACATGCTCTGTATGCCACTCTCACATTGCCAATTACTTGTTTTACTTTTTCAGAGGTTTCCAGAGGTAACTGGCACTTTTGTTCTTCTTCAGTCTGAGGCTTGAGGGTACAATGATGGTTGTTTGTGATGATCTACTCTTCTCCTAATCATTCTGTGCTCAGGTTTGCTAAATTGTACACGTCATGTTAGGATGCAATACCAGAACAGAGGTGAATGCTATCCACTGGATTACTTACGGGGTGGCCAGGGTCCGTCATATCTGTGGGCTCTTTCTTGATGTGTGCACAGCAGTATTGATGTGTAGTCATCTTGTGTGGGCCTGTCTTCATAGTCACATGGGTACATTTGAATGTGTGCACTTGAGTAGTCATACAGTGTGATTGGCCTGTCATTGTCAGTAGTGTTGATGTGTATGTGCCCCTGCACATGCCAACTACACACGTGTGTCCCAGGTAATGTGTGCCTGTTAGATTACAGTCAGCCGTGTGCTTCAGATGGTGTGCACATGTAGGAGTTGTAGGTTGAGCACTGTGCAATGTGTTGGTGTGTGCTTGCACTCCTGGGGACACCTACTTGTTGTCACTGTCAGTTGTGAGTATGCAGAGTGTGTCACTGCCAAGTCTGTGTTGTGTTTTGTTGATCAGCCATGGGTCTTGTTTAAGTTTGTACTCACTGTGCTGACTTGCTCAGCCACACTGACATTATTTGTGAGTTTTCTCATGCATTGCTGTCACTTGACACATTTTTGGGTTGAGTATAGTATGTGGTATGAGGAGTCATACCATCCCCTATAGGTGTTCTGATGCCTACACATTGTGAGTTACTCCTCTATGTGTTTGTGGACTGTACACTCCTCACCTGTCCAATACTGATGTACACACCACTTCAATCTCATGTCTTCCACCCCATGCCTTGCCAGTGTGTGACCCTCCCCACCACTTCATAGTGTGACACTATACTGTGTGAGGATGATCTGTGTACAGGACCAATGTGCCACTCAGGACAGTTTCACAATTAGTTATGTGTTATTTTCTTCTACTTGTTTGCAGTCATGGTTGCTCATGTGCAGTGCATATGTTTGAGCAGCACAGTCCTCTAGTCATGTTGTTTGCATCTGGGTTTCCCCGAGTTGTGCATCTGTGGGTGATGGCTAAGCTATATGTCTGTTTGCTGAGGTACTGCTACCCTTCCGGAGTGTGATGTTATCTGTGTGTTGTGGTGATTTGTGTTGTGGGAGTTCATGGTGGGGCACTCAGATATGTGTGCTACTGGTTTGGTTGGTGTGCACACATTGTTTAGTGTGCATGCAGTGATGTCAGTGTATGTTGCCTTGTACTTGCCTGGTGTGCATCCATCCCCCTGACGTCCAGCTGAGATTGCTATGTGATGGATTGGCATGTGCATCTGTTGTGTTTTTGTTGTAGATGGATGCAGTGTTTGGCCTGTGTTGGCTCTTTCTGCTGACACGTGCAATGTGTGTGTGATGTTCTATTTGCATGACATTATGTGTGAGTAGTTTGTGCATTGTAATACATTCAGATGTGTGTTGCATGTGTAGTGTGCATTTCTTGTGTGTATGTCACATGCAGCAATGTGGATTCTTGTTCATGAGCTTGTTTTGAGTGCACAATAGTGGTATGTCCTGCTATGTTTGACCTGTCAGGATCGTGCATGTGCATGCTTGTGGTACACTGTGACAGCATGCTCACTTGATGACTGGTGTGGTGTCTATGTTAGCTGATTTGTCCCATTGATCCCAGTTAGTGTTCATGATTGGCATTTGAAGATGCAATTCTTGTTTGTGTTGGGGTATGGTGTCTGTGCATTTGTCCAGAGTGACAATGTTGTGTATTCCTGTTCTGTCTAGGGTCACATTGCCTATCCACTGTTTTCCTGCACATGGCTGGGCTTGTTGGACTTCTGTGGATGTTGTTTGTGAGATTTGTATTTGGCTATTGGTTTTGGGTCAGCATTGGTTCAGGCATCCCTGGGTGTGAGGCTGACATTTGTTGATGCACACCAGGGTGTGTGATTGGTTGTCTGGAAACTCACAGGACCTTATTTGCACCTTTATCTGTGTTTCTCACAGGTGTTGAGTGTTGCAGGTGTGAGATGGGTAGATGAGGGGTATGTGTAAAGGTCCTACTTGGGTTTGACAGTCAGGGAGTGTGACAATGAGCCATGTGTGTTGTGCTGGTGGCATACACATGTATGTCAAGTAAGTTGACACAGATGTGTGGCTGGTCACTGTATGGCTTCTGACACTTCCCATCATTCCTGTGCCTATGCATAGCTTGCATTGCTGTATCCCAGAGATATTGCACAGTTGTCACGTTGGTTTCATTGCTATCACTGTGCCACCCATGTCTGATTTGAGGGCCTAAGGGTAGTGTGATATGTTCCTCCTCTTGCATGTGATGTCCAAATGCTATGTGGCTTGCTCCCTGGTTTTCCAGCACTGTGCACTCCACTGTGGCCTAGCCCATTTATTGTCCTACATTGCTGCTGACCTATGGTATGTGTATGTGGCAGGGTGTCAGTGTGGGATCTTTCAGAGGAACTTGACATGCAGTGTGAACAGTTCAGTGGTTGTTAATATGCAGTGTGAGTCTACATTTCTTAATTATACTCCGTTTGATTCACATGAGTGGAAGGCAGGTGAGAGGAGGAGGGTTGTCCAGCCCCTGACCTTCTGTGCAGGGTGTTCATCTTCACCCCCACCTTCCCAGTCAATCCACCTTGCCCTTTGATGTGTGAGGTGCGAGGTCGAGCCACACCTGGCTGATAAATTGGTCATTAGGGGGAGGAGAGGGGTGACAGGAGGGGCACACAGCATGTGCAGAAATGGGTGTGGGAAGCGTGCTGTGGGCTGTGGCCAACTGATGCAGCCCATCATGTGGGTCGGGTGAAGGTGGAGCCCTGGGAAGCTGCCCAGACTGCCCATGCCTGGTGCCGGCCCTGCCTACTACATTGTGCGCAGGTTTTCCCGCGTCTTCACTGCTGCGGTGACTTGCCCGGGACATTGCAGTGATTTCGCGATTGATGGGTGACCCGGATGCGGAGGTGTGGATTTTGAGCAGGCAGGACATGTGCGAGTACACTGGGGGATATGTTCCTGTCTCCACCAGAGTGTCTGATGTGGACAGGAACCGTATTTCAGCACAGGAGTTGTGTGTTGTGGTTGTGTGCGGAGATGTGTTTTTACGTACCTGCGGTGTTGACCGCGGCGACGTCTTATTTGCTGGTAGTGGATCAGGTACACCAGCGGAAGGGCGTGAAGAGCTGGATCCATAGCAGTCAGGAACGCGTGGAGGTGACCGGGATTCGGGTTTCGATCTCCGCAGTAGTGCTTCCGCCATCTACCGGTGGCTGGTTTCTCCGCTGCGTTGTGATGGGCTGTTTGAGGCATCGTGATTTGTACGGCGGTCGTAATCTCATTCCACACGGTGGTCTTTCTCTATTGCCTCCCTCCGCCACCGTTGCGGAAGGGAAATCCTGGCGGATCCCGAAACTCCGCAGCGGACGGGAAATGGGCTATCTTTGACCATTGTAATACGGCGGACCCGAAGACCACCGCTGGAGTGCGGAAAATGACGTTTTCCACCAGCACTGCGGATGTGCCAAACACCACCATCGTAATCGGCCCCTTAATCGCCCCATGCCTGTAAAAATTTATCTGACTATGTGTAATGTAACTGGTGCTCAAGTAAACCTCTTCAATACCTTTGGGTTGTGTTCTCGCTATATAAAAACTGCATAGGTAAAAACAAAGAGGAAACATAAAAAGGGAAAGACAAATAGATGCCTATTTAGTGGCTGATTTGTACAAAGTAAAAATAGAAAACTTGGATAAATAGCAGCTTCCCCATTTAGATAGTGTGATTTAAGGCAAATATATTATTTCACCAAAGGTCCTTTCTCTTCATTATCACGTATGAAAGCACTTTTAAATATGCAAGTTCAGACAAAAACCTATTGTTTTGATTTCATAGATTATAGTGTCGCTCTATAATAATCTGGGCCATGTACAGAGTTTACATCACAACTGCCGTTCCTCTTAGGTAAGAAATGGTTTATGTTTAAAAACTATCACTTTAAACAAGTACTTCTCAGTGCAGTGCTATAACGTGAAGTTTTATGTCAAAGTTTCCACATGTTAAAGAAATACACTTTTTTTGAAGAGACGATCATATTTTACATGAGGTTTGCTGTATGATTTACATAGCAAACATTTTCAGGGCTCGGCTCGTGCACTCTAAGGGTCAAGCCAGACCCTTGGCTCGGCTCTGGCTCAACTCTCTCTGTTAATTTGTTGGCTCGTCCACCTCTAGTCAACAGTCCTCCCAGAGAGGCCCCAAGTGATACTCTCCTATAACGTGGATCAGTGTTGAACTCACTGCTCTCAGACAGGCCTGAGAAGGTATTCTTAAGTGTTGTAGACATTGGCCTGGGGAGGTATTCTCCAGTGTTTAACACACTACTCTCGGCAGGGCCGGCTTTAGGGCTGGTGGCGCGATAATTATTTTTGGCATCCCACACCTGCCTCCTTGGATTCTCTCACTACCACCTGGCTAAAGTGCCCCTCATCTCTCCAATCATAAGTTATTGCTGAACACAGCGCCCACTCCACAGGTAAGCGCCCAGTGCGGGGGCAGCGGTCGCACTGCCCTGAAGCCGCTCCGACTCTCGGTAGGGTGACCAACCGTCCGTAAATTTCACGGACCGTCCGTTATTTTAGTATGATGTCTGTAAGGTGTCCGTAATTTGGGGTCCCCAAATTACGGACGCCTTACAGACATCATACTAAAATCAAATTGGGGAATTTCAGGAAGGTATGCTGTTCCTCTGCGAGAGGCCCCATGAGTTTAAAAGTTTCCACTCAGGGCCTTTCGCACTTATCTTTTAATCTGTAGTCTGAGGCTGCTTGCAGCAGCCCCTCCCGGACCTTGCAAAGACAGTGGACGGGTCCATTGTCCTTCTGAGACTGCAGACGATTATCACAGATAGAATGACAACGGGCCATACTGAAAAACTGTGAAGTGCACGATTGTCTCAACCTTATATAAACTTATTTTGACTTGTACTTATTTTGGTTGTCTATTTACTTATATACTATTGTGCGACCTCCTCTGATATGTCTGTAAAACGTATGTTTTGTCCCAAATTTTTGTCCCGAATTTTGACATTCTGTACTGAATTTTGACCCTTTGTCCTGAATTTTTACACTGACCGTCCTGAATTTGCACCCATGCCAGTTGGTCACCCTAGGCCCCAGAGGTATCCTCCAGTGTTGTCACACATGCTGCTCACAGACAGATTTCTTCCTTTGTTGTACAATCTGCTCACAAAAAGGCCTGAAGAGGAACTCTGGTGTTGTACACGCTGCTAAGGAACACGTCTAAGGAGGTATTTTCCGTTGTTGGATATGCTGCTTATGACGAATCTTGGAACACTTTTACTTCACATAATTTAAACACTGCAGCTGACATTTACTCAGTGCGGTAATTGAAGCGATCAGCCAGAGAAAGTGCCTTTGGAAGTTAGCATCATAAATAATTTTTCCTGTGTCGAGGCACGCACCTGCGGCCTCCTCCGCCGAGCTCACTGGGGCGCTGCCAAGGACCATCCGGAGCTCAGGCTGGGACCCGTCGCCCAGGGAACAGCGAGGCCTGGAAATAATACAGCGCCCTCGAAGACTTTACGCCCACGTCACCGCCGTCAAAGCCGTGACGTCGAGGGGCAAATTGGTGCACCCCAAAGCTCACAGAGCCGACAAATGCTGCTATTGATCAACGCCCCTAGCCTCTTAAAGACAGGCCTTTTGGGCTAAATGCCGGAATGGGTGAGATGAGTGGCTGGCAGCCTGTCGGAACAAACGTCTTAAGATCCGTACTATTCGCCTGATGACGCACTGTAATGGTGACACATTAACAACCCTTTTAATCTGTATGCCGGATCCAGATTAATAACCCTTGGCAGGTTTGGTTTGTTAGCACTGGGATTTCAGGAATCCTCACCTTTACACAGTGCCCTCTAGAGATACACTATTATGTCTAGGTGACTGACTGCCACTTCCGGTACGAGATTGAAGAATTCTGGCAGGCAGCACACTAGAGAAGACAGTTGAGGATCCGCTTCCGGCATAACAACAGTGGTCCTGACAAAGGACCGTTCACTTTCAGGACTGGTAAACTCCCATCGGTCATTTCCGACCCCCTTATAGAGAAGATCCTGCTCAGGTGATCAGCCACTTCCGCATAGCTGCCAAGGTTTCAGATTGCTATGTGTGACATTTTTTAAATTTCAGTGTAATTATGAGTGACATTTCAACCACTATGAGTGACACTTTTTTGCAAGCAAAATCAAGCAGTAAAGACGAGGGAAATATATAAATATCAGAAATTACACCTATTTGAGCAACAAGAAACTCTAAGAAAGTCTTAAAACTGAGGGATATCACCAGAAACGGAAGGGCACTAACCTAGTGCCCTTGTAAACTGATGGTAGTTTTGGGAATATGCAATGTATAACATTGGTACAGTCAAGTGTTTTCAACAGGAATACTTAACCCCTCCTCAGTGCGAAATTACTGTGGTGGCATTAATGTAATAATACCTGGTCTCTAGTAAAGTCACAACACTACACTGCTAGGTGGGGTAAAATAAAATAATGCAGCTGGCAAAGTCCTTGAGAAGTGTCTCTATGTGTGGTACACTCACTGGCTCAGCCGGCTGCATGTACAGTTCTCGGTGCAGAACTGATCACGGTGGCACTGCTAGGCATGTATGAGAGAGGTGTGCCTGCTCTAAACATCACCTGCTCAGCCTCTAGTCCCGGACTCAGAGCAGGTGTTCATGAGGAGTTTTAGTGTTGTCAGGAGACAGCAACAAGGTTGAGGGTGGCGGATATCCTGTGCTATACAAAAGCTGTAATGCACTTTCGGGAAGGGCCAGAGTGCCTTTCAAGTTCAACATGTCTATTTATCTAGGAGAAGTGTGTACAACCAAAGTTTGCAATATAGTTATTCAAACATACATACTTTAAAGTTGTTACCAGTTATTTCCTCGTAATTTGCACAACACTGTTTGGCTCGATGATCAGATTGGCTTACAAACATTAAGCTTTTTTTTTTTTTTAAGTACATGCTCGCAAAACAACAACATCATATGCAAGGAAGCGAGAGAAAATGAAATTGTGAAACAGGCTATCATGCGGGTAAGTGAAAAGCTTCATTCATAATAGCTTAAAAGCACACCACAATTAACACCGACCTCTGCAAACACGGCTCCACTTAACCAATTCAGCTGTCATGATTTACAAGCCAGGAACGACAACCTTCCGTTTTTGGACAAAGGAAGCACACATTAACTTCTGTTGCTGCAGAGTGTTAAGCCCCACTCTAACAGACTTTGAAATACAAAGGTTTTCGATGCATCCCTCAAGCTATGGAACACCAGGGTCAAGTGTGCTGCCGCCTGCTATTAATGAGTTGCACGGCTCTCTACACACCCGGCACCTGCCGCGCAGTCATAAATCGGGTACTCCCGAGAACTCACTGGCAACTTTCGTTTCCAGCCACTCCATCAGATGAGCAGGGCGGGACTACGGGGAAGAGCACAGCGGGAGGGAGCACGGTACAAGCACCCCCTGCGGCTCCTGCTTATTGCTACCTCCGGAATTGCAAGGCAAACTTGCCAAAAACTACTACTGCAATTAAATTAGAGCATTGAAAAATGTTTAATTTTGGATAAATACAGTCTGCTACTCACTCTAGCACTTACTGGTGATCATGCAGGCTCAGCGGCCCTGTGGGCTGGAGTCAAGTCGTGCGCCCAGGGCAGGATCCCATCCCATCGTTCCAACTGCCAGCCACTGCGGCGATGAGAAGCTGGCTCTGAGCGTAATTCCCGTTCACCGCCCACAGCCGCACTTGACTCTCACCCCCCACTGACCTACGACTATAACACTAACAAGCAATGATTGGCCGGGCACTTACTTACTGTGACTTCAGCTGTACTCGTGTATCGGGCCGGGGGTGTCTATCTTGGATACATTGTTGTAGTGAGAGAGCAGTACTCGCAGAGCTTCGAGCTGCCAGCCCCTTAGCCTGCAGGGAGCGGAAAGCACAGCAATACTGCTTCTCACACTAGTCATGATACGGTGCATTATAGCAGCGCTCTGCATTGACAGCTGAGCAGCGATATAATGCGTGACTAATACATTCAGTGCAGTGATGCGGATCACCACACTGAAATGCGTTAGACTAACGCCCGATGCGTGATACTTGGCAGTACTGCTTCCAGAAAACTGCAATTTGCATTTGCTACTTTTTCCAGTGTTTTCGGGTGACCAAGTCACATCTGGGGTGGCATTAAGGTCCCGTGCTCGGCTCTGGAGCATTTGCTTCCGAATCAATATTCACTGAAGTCATCCTGCTTTGCAGATTCTCCTGCCTGTTGTTATGTCTGCTGCTCCGGGCTCCAAAGAATCACTTTCTTTACGCTGCCATGCCCTGCTGGTTAGGGTGACCAGATTCCCAAAACAAACAAGCATTTACAATGCAATAGGTCTCGCAATGACATTATTTTGAGCTATTGACATTGTAAATGGCAATGCCTTTTTTAAAGGCATTGTTATTTACAATACCAAAAGCAACACCTATTGCATTGCATAGCGCGGTGTCCATGAAGACGGCGCAGCGCTTATTAAAGTAAAAAAGTAAAAAAATAAAAATAAAAAATAAAAAAATGTATTGGGGGCAGAGAGAGAAGAAGAAATGACGAGATGTGAGATGGGGAAATAAGGCACGTAGAAGACAGTACGAGGAAGGCGTCACTGTGCAGTGAGACTATTTTTAACTAAGGCCACACCTCAGCTAACAAACGCTGCAGACCCAATCGCGAAGGTAGTGGCGCCTAAAACGCTGTACTCAGAAAGAGAATTAAGTGAGTGAGTGTACCTGTGTGTGGGTAAGTATCTGCATGTCTGTGAGTAAGTCTGCCTGTACCTGTGTGCTAGTGTCTGGGAGTGTGTCAGTGAGGGTGAGTGAGTGAGTGTGCCTGTCTGAATGAGTGAATTAGCATTCACACCATTAGAATGCACGAACTCTGTAATCACAGATTGTCTCCAATTGTCTCATTGGGTGAGAGCCCTTCGCGTGACCACCGAGTCTGATCCCTGTTTTTCCACTTCTCCGACGTCAGAGCAGCATGACTCCTGGCCCGGATGTTACGGAATGGGGCAGAGGGTCCTCTACTAACCGTGATCCCCACAGACACAAGGGAGGCAGCGATCACAAGTGGCGCTCCAGCAAAGTCTGCTTAAGACAAGTTTCAGTTTGGTAAAATTGAGTGACTTTTATATAAGAGCTTGTCTTGATGCATGCTGCGTTGGATGTGGGGGGCTTCTGGGGTAAGGGTGTGTTACAGCTCCAGACAGGATGTGTGACAAATAAGCGGCTCAGGCTGGCCTTAGTCTGCTGAACTTGACAATCTGGTGCCAAAGACAGAGGGACTTCGCTCAAAGGGCCATCAGCCTTGTTGTGATTGTGAATGAAGTCGAAAAACTGCCCAGGCCGGCTTTGTCCTCTACACAGGAGTCTGCAGACGAAAAGGGAGCAGGGCTCCGACTGGAAGCAATTTCATAGTCAGCCTTCACCAGAGGCAGCCCCTTTATCACGGTCTGTAAATAAGAAAGTCAAACTCCGATTTATACAGTTTACTAAAAGCGTACCAGCTAAAAATGACGTAACCTGCTTGAATTTCGGACATACAAAGTTTAAAACAGTTTAATCAAACTCTATGCCTTATAAAGTAAGATAACTGTCAACAGTCCAAGGATGAAGGTTAGCTAAATCCACAAAACGTCATCACGTTAAATCATATTTGTCAGAGCCAACCTGGTAGACGCGAGGGTGTGCGTGTTTGAGTTATCTTACCACTGCACAGTGTTTTGAGGCCCTCATAAAAACGAGTATGACATTATTCCGAATAAATGCAGTCCTCTCCAATATATAAAACAAGCTGTATCGTGTTTGCAACGCTAAGCTGACTGCTTTACACGTCTGACAACTGTACGTATTTTACAAAAATGCTCTGTTCTCTAAACAGCGGCAGCTATGTCTACGGCAATTCGGTATTAGGCTTAACAAGTATTTTTGTCGACACGCATTAAGGGAATCACCCAACATGGCACACGCCGAAAGCATCTGTATCGATTTGTAACATCTTCATATACAGAAGAGCGCTCTGAAGGAAGGCTGTTTATTTTTTGTCAGGATACGTCAAAATGTGACGACTTACCCTTGCTGTAAATTTGAGTTGACCAGTACAATAGTTTTCCATTGAATGCGCTTACGGTATATTAATAAATAAATCTGTGTGTATCGGACTATGTGTCGAGGTGCAAAAACACCTGAGGGGAATTCTGCTGATTAAATAAAAATGCAACGAAACTAGACACTAATCCAGTTTGTAAAGCCCTCCTACCTCACACGCCAGAACCATAAACCAACAGATCAAAGAATACCTTGGAGCCGCGCGGAGGGGCAACCGGGACACCTAAAGCGCTACAGGGCAATGACACACTGTGCAATGTAAAACTGACAGTAACAAAACAACAATCATTTCATATCAATAACTTGTCCAAAACACAACTGCGAGCATCTATTTCTCCCCCTCATCATCAATTAATCAGATGCCCAAAATGCCATATTTCCCATCTTTCCCACACTGGGTGACTTTACGCGTCTCCGTTCGTCACAATGTAAACAACGGGTGCTCACAGAAACTAAATAAAGTAGTTTTTGGCACAAAATAAAAACACAATACATTGTGCTGCTTATCCTCGCCCCCTCACTCCCGGAAGCATGTTCCCAATCGAATTACTCACACATTTTACACTTGGCTGCCTCTCCCAATTTACAGTTGGGTGCCTGAGGGAGGGGGGACGTGCGGCCGTGGTCAGATTGTGCGTCTGTGAAGCAAGTGTGATTCGTGAAGCCCGTCCACCTCCCACCCAGTATCTTTAAATGATGCCTCCTCCCGTGACGCGAAATAGGCGCCAGTGTTAGGCAGGCGTTCCACTTTGGGGAGGGGGGTGGGGGTGGGGAGGAGGAGGAGGGTCTTCGACTGTCTGTATGTAACGGGCCGATAAAGAGACACCCTCTGCCATAGTGTGTAATATTAAGCACGAGACAAGTCGAAAAGAGCTGTGCAGTGCTCTATCCTCTCTGGGTACTGCTTATCAACATACATTCCGCATTTGATATTCTGGGGCCTCCAGATGTGGGTAGGCGCTGAGGCAATCCGTCCAGGATCACACACCACCTGCGGGCGAGTGTCTACAGCATCTACACTGTGTCCTACTCGGTCAATTTTAAGAGAGTAGCCTGCTCTGTATATTTGCAGCAAACTCTTGCCCGATGCATAAAAACTGTTTATGGCAGAAAGGGTCTTGTGCATCGGGCTTGACTATTTAGCCTGAACCAGAGCTCACTGGGGAAGAGGGGTGCTGGCCGGCACCCAGAGGTCAGTGGGCATGGTTGAAGGTGATGTCCAGTGCTGGGACCTACATTGCTTTCAGTGAATGCACCGTTTGGAACGGCAGTGCTTACAGGTAAGGTAATAGTGGGATTTGCAATGATTGGAGTGCAGGCACCAGTGGGATGTCTGCAGTGTATGCAATGAAAGCACTGCTCGGATCTGTCTGCAGTGCGTAGAGTGGGGGGCTCTGCTGGGACCTGCAGTGACTACAGCAGAGGCGCTCTGTTGGGATCTCTGATGCTTCCAGGGGAGGCAGTGCTGGGATCAGCAGTGCTCACGTTGTGATCCTGGGGACAGGATGAGTAAGAGTAGCGCGGGTCCCAGCACTGGCCTTTAGCTTGAGCTGGTCAAGGTACTGAATTAAATTCTGGACTTTGCCCGAGGCACAGCAAGTCACCACCGACTCAGTTTATGAATGACTTGGAATGGCGGGAGTGGGTGCCCGGTGGTACGATCCACGCATGTGGCATCACAGGCTAGATGCCAGCCTCCTGCGTGGCACACACATGTTGCCCGATATAGGTGAGACAGATGAATATGGAAAACCGGCTTCCTTAAATAGCACTCTGTGAGAGTCTGTGGCTGTTGGGGTTTGCCGCGCTGGGCTCCCCCTCACGGGTGCGCCCTGCTTTGGTGCCGGCAGTGCGTGCACGGAGACATTCCAATTACCCGCCGCTCCCGCTGGCAGCCTCCACCCGGACCCGGCCGGCGCTCGAGCGCTGCTGCTTTTAACACCGCTGCACGCCCGAGCCGCTAATTGCCGCATTCCCGTTTGGTACAAATTACTTTCCTTCTGAGAAACCTAAACAAGTAAAAGTACGGGAGATTCAGTGGAATTTGGAATGAATCGCAGACAGCGCATTCCAGCAGACAAAGGGAGCCGGGATAATGGGGGTAGCCGGCGCCAATGCGCGTTGTGCCTGCCTGGAGCTCTTCCTCCTTTTGGGACGGCCCATCCGGACTGGATCCTTTGCTTCAGGGCTTGTTTACATAACACGCCTACTTTAGATAAGAAATTGCTTCACGACAGCCGTGAAGCAGACGATCCAGTCCGGATGGGCCGGACGAAATGGAGAAAGGGCAGTGACCAAGAAGCATCATTTTCAATGGGAAGCCAGCGTTTAGCATCAACGCTGACGCGACCCAATGAAAATGATGGGCCGGGCTTCAAGTCCCCTTCTGAAATCTCCTCATCTACTATATATCTCGCCAGAGCGAGCAGCGCATGCGCGCTGCAACGATAGGCGAGACCTAAAAACCGGGACAGGTCATAGACATAGAAGTAGGACTACCGTTTACATTGGTGGCTGGCTGGATCATGGTGCAGGCAGTGACCTCTGACTGCAGTGAGCAGAGCAGGGTCATGCTGGCGGTTCAGGCACACTTGCCCCGATGGCTGGCATAATGACATTCTTGCTGCGTTGTAGAAAGAGAAGGGAAATCCAGAGAGAAAATGTGTCTCTTTAAAGGATTTCCCTTCCCACAACAACCTCATCTGTGGTGACGTCACACCGTGACTTCTCCAGTGGTGAGAAGTGAGCATGCGCACATCTTTTTAACACCAGTGCGTATGCTCAACTCAGCCACTACTCAAAAACCGGGACATTTCTGTGCATAACCAGGCCACTATCTAAAAACCGGGACATTTATTCAGTTTGAAGAAAAGTGTCGGGACACTTAACGAAAAACTGGGACCGTCCGGGGAAAACCGGGACGTCTGATCACCCTACTGCTGGTGGCTCTCCATGTCCAGCAAGACCACCCCGCCCCCACTTCCCGCCTCCAAACTTCCAAAGCCTACCTGCAACACACTTTAACAAAAGCTCTTATTAAACATGAACTTGGAGGCACATATTATATAAACAAATAGCGTTCATATTAAATCAGAAGTCAAATTGTACTTTCTCTGGTATTTGTTGAGTTTCATTTATACTACACAATGTTTGTCCAAGAGTAAAAGTCAGCTGTCCAACACAGCCACCATTTGTTTCGCATCAAGGGGCCATTTCTCTAAAACTAATCAGCTAACTGGAGACGGGAAATGTAGTTCTTATCTTAATTCTGAATGTGAGAGGTATGGTAGAGTGTGTATAATTGTATGAATCGACAGACTATGACCTCCGATCACGGGGAATTATTATACATAAATTATGTGTCTTCAGATTTACTTCTATTTTGACATTTAGGATTCTTCGTCTGGGGAATCCATATGGTCTCCAAATAGTTTGTCTATTTTCGTTTATTAGTTTCCTCGAGGCAGCGTGGCTCTGGTACACCAGTTAAACTGGTGGAAGGACTAATTGATTTCTGATTATAATGCCGGGTTTGGGCCTACCCATGGGGTGTATAGGGCCTGAAAAAACATGTCCTACCATCTCTCCTTCACGCAACCCCCCTGGTCATCACAAGAAAAGCTGGTTTTGAACTTTTTAAAAGTGCATAACTACATGCAGAGACACAAGAGGGCGCATCTCACCAAAAGAAACCAACACATTGCGTTAATCAAATAAATGAGGCTCCGTCAAATAATCAAGCCTGCATTGTAAGCGGTCAACACACGAACTGGCAAACTGTTAAAGCTCTAACGTGACCTTACATCTAATAAGTCCTTAGTTGATTTATTCACTTTGCCTATTATACACTATTGGCTTAAGCAGACATAAAGCAGCTACAGTCTTGCATTGTTCTGGGTCTCTGTGAAACCCGATTGATATTCATGGTCCAGAGGATAGCCTCACGTACTCACAATTTAAGAGACCGGAACGTCAACACTGTTCCACCTCTCATTTGTTACTGACTGGATCCCTGGATCGATGGATAAGTATTAAGGACTGTTTTTCGTTACTAAGAGAGTGGACTTTACATGCATTAATCTATGATTTTTGGATAGGATTTTTGATTTAAGCTAGAAGATGAAGGTAAGGCGGGTATGATTCATCTTATTGTACTCTACAACTTTGATTCTTTTAAATGAAAACAACTTACAATATACATGATTTGCTCGCATTTCCTTGTATACGCCCGTTTCACTCCGTTTTCCTTTTTCCATTATGATTTTATTTAATTAACAATAAATGCCTGTTTTTGGGTTAATTCCTTTTGCTAACTAGTAATTTCAGGTCCAAATAGTCTCATAAGTAATCCCCTTGTTAGCACTTTACCTTATAAACGTCTGTGCAACGTGACTCTGGGACAAGACTTTCCCAAACGGGCTCTGCACGTATATAGATAGCATTTCCAAACATATGTTGGTGCCAAAGGTGCAAAGGCCAACTTTCAGCAGGTCACTGGTTTCCCTAATGTAACTGGAGCCTGGAGTGCACACAAGCTTAACTGATACGACCCAAATGTGGGCAGCAGAAAGCCATGAAACCCAGAGGTTTCTACATATCTTGAATCATGGCCAGAGACTACTCCGCAAGGGTCTGTGCACAATGCAAGGGATTCCATTCCCTTTATGCTAGTAGGGGCACTGACAGCAGCCTGCCCAATAATGTAAATAAGGCCTCTAAAGGCAAGACAGAAAAGGTCTCCACAGCATACGGGAGTGTGAAACACATTATAAAGCCCTTTAAAAGTTGCTAAAGCACACCATGCAACCAAGTCACACTTTAGCTTTAAGACAGTGCGGTTGGAAACGTTCTATATTTTAAATGGACGTACATGTAATGATGCAAGGCTAACGAGACCATCGTTCATGAGTCTGCGTTCAGAATTAGAACAAGCATTTGCAATGCAATCGGTCTCGCCTTTGGGACCTTATATGTATTTAGCTATGCAGCACATTAGCCTGGGTGCTGAAACATCTACTGTTCATTAACATGGAGGGAAAGTAAGCACCAAACTGCGTTACACGCCAGGTATGGGAACACATGGAGAGAAATATTGCCTTTCAGTGGGAAATGGTATAGTCCAAAGCTCTGTTTTTAATATAAAAGCAGGGCCTTCGGTGGTCATATCAATGAAAATACAAGATTTGAAAAAAATATTATTGACTACGGGTGCTCGTGGAAGACAATTTCTATGGACTGGAATCTAGAGAATGCTAAAGTGATTCTGGTATTTTACTGACCTCTGCTGGTCGTTTTCTATCAAGAAAGTTAAATAGAGTCAGTTGCAAGAAAAACAAAAAAAGAAAGTCCCTCAACAGAAAGCAATTCTGGTATTTTACTGACCTCTGCTGGTCGTTTTCTATCAAGACAGTTAAATAGAGGCAGTTGAACAGAAAAAAAAGTCCCTAAGCGGTAGCAGACAAGTCCTAGGGCTGATCTCCAGAGCCCACAAAGTACATAAACATAGAAGTATATACTAAAGTATATATACTAAAGTATATACAAGAGGTCTCGAATGCTCGGCCTAAAAATGAGGAACTACTATGATCAGAATGCAGCTGGGCGTAGGAGAGGACTTTGGAGCATGCACACATTCATTCAACCCAATGGCTAAAACATGGATAAAGTACCTGCAGTATACACTAGAGACCCCCTCAAACACCCTACTGAGGTTTGAAAAGTTTGTAGGACAGAACTTTGGGGATGGCTCTTGCTACACTCCAGCCTTCTCACCTCTGCCTCGCACAAGCTAGCTGCCATCCAGAACCTCCTCTCCCAGGAGGTCTGGCCTGTCATTGCCCCGAGTGCTCCATGATGCAGAATGAGTGTTTATAGCTCCCTGGTGCCAGTCCTCCCCTTAGCTTTGGCATTGAGAATATGACCTTCCAAGGCTTGCAGTGTCCTTTCTTGGTTTCTAGTTCTAGCACGTTTTATCTTCTCTTAGAAGGGGAAATGAGGGGGTGGGCGGAGGGGGGATCATGCCGCTCTATTTTCTAAGAATCCAAGGAGGATGCAACAGAATTGATTATGGAAGGTGAACCCACTGACATCTACGGAAATGTAGTTTGGCTCGTCTTTAAATTCTCCTCGTCCACGTCTGTCAGCGTTCATTTCACCTCGCTTTTACCCCTGCTGTTCCCACTATTCTCCCCTTCCCCTCTCAATTTCCCTTTTTCTCCACTCTCATTTCAATGATGTAATTTCTGGTTTATGCACGCCTTCCTCTGCTCTTTCATGTTCTCTTCCCATCTCCTTCCTCTTTTTCTCCCGATACCTCTTCTCTGCTCCTCTCTTCCCTTCATCCTTTCTCACTTTCTTTCTCCTCCTTCCTCCTCTCCTCATTTTATATACTGTTTCCCCATCTCCTCTCTGCCGTTGCCTCACTCGCCTCCCTAATACCCCTCTTCGGTCCCTCCTTTCACAGTGCTTTGATGCTGCATGAGTCTTAAGCAGCTATTCTGATCGTTTGCAGGGTTTCCGCTGGGCAGCGCTTCTTAAAGACATGCTACTTCGGTCAGTCAAAACATTTATTGTTTGAATAATTAAAATCACCAAAAATACAAGGAATAAAAATCAGAGCGATGGAGAGAAAAAAAAAAAGATACAAATAAAAGATCCAGACCATCGTCTTACAACCACGTAGAATATAAAATTAGCTAGCATTCGCGCCAAGAATTTTCAATTCTATTAAGGACACGGAGGCGAGGATTATGCTTCTCTTTCTATTTATTGCCACACACAGCAGCCAATGAAAAACTTGTATTTATGAAAATAAACTACATTTCTTCCCATGATGCTCATGGTATACATCACATCCTGTAGAGCCCCATAAGAGCCACCATTACCGGAACTCGTCCTCTTTCTTTGCTTCGAACAATAAAAGTCCAACATAATAACTTTAGTCCAACACAATCCTCCAACGTGGAAGAACCAGTCCAGCTGGGAAGTACATCCTCTTTAACCAGGATTACACTTAATCCATCTTCTTCTCAGATCCTGAAAGAATGAGAGACAAAACAACCCGTAACTTCTGCAAAATCAGAATACATACACAACAGGTGGGTAGCAATTACAATACTGTAATGTAATCGGGTGGGATAATCCTCGCCTCCGTGTCCTTAATAGAATTGAAAATTCTTGGCGCGAATGCTAGCTAATTTTATATTCTATTACAGGACCGGAGGCTTCGTATTATGCTAGTTTAACGCTGATTAAAAACCACAGAGGATATATCACCCACCGGTTTATAATAAAACTGTTTAAATGTTGATTCAGAGGACCAATCTGCAGAATGCATGATATCTTGTACAGTAGAACCCAACATGAACGTCTTAGAGGCCATGGCGCCTCGGACAGAATGTGCCCCAAACACTTGAGTATTAATACCTGCTTCTTGCATAACAGATTTTAACCATCTGGCTATAGTAGCCGCAGTGACAGGTTTGTAGGGTTTTTGTAAAGCAATTAATAATTGCACCACACCATCAGGCCGAAGAGACCTGGTACATTCTTCGTACGCTTTAAGGCAGTGAACAACACAAAGCTTGGGATTACTAGGAAAAGCATGGTATTCAACATTACGTGACATTGTCTTTGTTCTGGAAGTAATGTTAAAAGAAACTCCTTCAGGAGTAAATACTCTACCTGTAATATCTAGAGCTTTGATATCCGATAAACGTCTACACGCTGCCAAACATAACAGCATGGCCAACTTGGAGGAGAGTTGTTTCCTTGTCAACATATCGTTGCTGGGCCATTTATTGAACAAGGAAAGAACTAGCGAAACATCCCACAAAGAAGAATACTTTGGCTTGGGCGGATTAGCTACTCTAATACCCTTCAAGAGTTTGCAAACTAATGGATGCATCCCTATTGGTTTGCCCTCCATCTGAGAATGACCCGCTGAAATGGCTGAACGGAAATTATTGATGGAACGATATGCCAAACCATCAGAAGCTTTTTTGGACAAAAAATTTACAACATAGGATAAGTCTGCCCCCACGGGATCCACGTGCTGTTCCACGCACCAACGAACCCAGCATTTCCAGGCTGAAGAGTACCTTTTCCTGGTGGAAGGGGCTTGGTTGATAAAGCCTGAAGCTTGTTCCGAAAATCCTGGCATGTGCCAACCTTGCCGAAAAGTCTCCAGGCCATCAGGGACAACTGCCCCGATGTTACCATCGGGTGCATTTCTCCGTGAGGGCCCTGGAGCGTCGTTGAGGACCATGGAATCCTCCTGGGAAAATCGCAACTCGCCTCCAATAATAGTGGGAACCAAGGTTGCGACTTCCACAGTGGAGTCACCAAAATCACTTCCGCCTTCTGGCGCATTACCTGTGTGAACACTCGGGGAATCGGGAGGAAAGGCATAATTCAGATTCGGTGCCCAATCCTGTGAAAAGGCATCCGTCGCCAGAGCCAACGGATCCGGCCTCCAGCTGAAAAACTTGGTCATTTGACGATTCAGTCTGGAGGCAAATAGATCTATCTCGCAATGTCCCCAGATTGCCTGTAGCCATTGCACTATCTGGGGTTGGAGTTGCCAATCGCTGTAGTCCTTGAGATGTCTGGAGTTCCAGTCCGCCACTACATTCGATTTGCCCGGAATGTACTCGGCTATGACCGAGATCTGATGACTGAGGCAAAAATGCCAAAAATCCTTCGCTATTTCCACTAACAGGGAAGACCTCGTGCCTCCCAACTTGTTGATGTATTGAACCGCCGATATGTTGTCCATCCACAAGAGGATGCAACACGAGACTTGTTTGGGTGACAGAGTCCGGATCGCGAACGACCCTGCAAGTAGTTCTAGACAATTGATGTGGAGATCCAGCTCGCCTAGGGACCAACGCCCTCCTGTGGAAATATTTCCGCAGCGCGCACCCCAGCCCCAACGGCTGGCGTCGGGCTCTATGATGACTTCTGGCAGAGAGCCGAAAATGGCCCTGCCGTTCCATGCCTCTACATGGGCAAGCCACCACTGGATCTCCTCCCGTACGTCCCGGGAAAGGGGGACTAGATCTGTGTAAGAGAGACCTTTCTGCAGGTGTTGAATCTTGAGCCCCTGAAGGCAGATATCTGCCTCAGATTAAAGTGACTATGCCCGATAATGTAAGGGCCCTGGGAAAATCGCTTGAATGGAAGACGCTAGAAGGCCCACTATCCTGGCAATCACTCTGAGTGAGACCATCTGTTTGGATAACAGGGAGCGAAGCTCCTTTTTTATATCCCGAAGTTTGGAGCGTGGAAGACTCAGCTGAGCCCTTTGAGAGTTTATGACAAAGCCCAGGAAATCTATCGTCTGGGTAGGATACAGAACTGACTTCGGTTCGTTGATCACGAAACCCAGGTTTTGTAAAGTAGCAATGGTCATGCGTAAATGCTGAGTTGCCAGAATTGGAGATTGCGCCATGATAAGAATGTCGTCTAGATAAACTATCATGTGAACTCCCTGTTCCCTGAGATAAGCTATCACCTGTTTCAGCACCTTGGTGAAGCACCATGGAGCCGAGGAAAGTCCGAAAGGAAGGACCAAATATTCGTACCATCGGTTCCGCCATTGAAATTTCAGGAATCGGCGATGGGGAGGAAAAATGGGAATAGACAGATAGGCGTCTTTCAGGTCCAAGCGGACCAGCCAGTCCCCTTGTTTGAGGAGATCCGCCAAGAGATGGATGCCCTCCATCTTGAAGTGCTTGTAGGTCAAATAATAATTGAAGTCTTTTAAATTGAGTACCAACCTGTAACCTCCGCCTTTCTTCTGTACCAGAAAAATATTGCTGCAGAAACCGCGAGGGCCCTCGTTGCAATATGCTATCGCGTGTTTCTGCAGCAATTCTTCGATTTCGGAATCTATAAAATCGCACTCTAGTCGGGGAAAAAGAAAGCTGTCTGGGTTGCCTGACTTGGACGGGGGTCTGAAAGAAATCGAGATGAAAACCCTGAATTGTCTGAAATATCCAAGCATCTTGAGACAGTTGAACTCAATTGTGATAAAAGAACTGAGTACGCCCTCCCAGAGGTAATATAAAATTGTCCGGAGCACTTACCTGAAGATTCAGGATTTTGGAAGCCTCCCCGGTAGTATCCTCTGTTGAAACGCCTTTTGTTAAAGCGCTGTCTGGTGGGGTAGAAAGTGCCGCCACGGGTGGAGTCCCACTCTCCCCTGCCTCGACCAAAGTCTCCTCTCTGAGGACCTTGGGAGAACTGTCGGCCAAACGAGCGTTCTCGGCCTCGTCCGGCCCTGTTGAAAACACCAGCTTGAAAAACTCTTTTAATGCCTGACTGCGCCTTATCCAGAGTTGTGAAGGTGCCCACATATTTGGCTACATCCTTGACGAAACGGTCCCCGAACAGGTTCCCGTCCGCCAGAGGACCAGGCTCCGCCGCCGCCAACTCCGTGAGATTGGAGTCCATTCGCATAAGAATCGATTTGCGCCGCTCTGTGGAAATGGCACAGTTGGCATTGCCCAAAAGGCATTTAGTCCGTTGGGTCCAGCCCGCCAGGACATGGGGGTCGACTGCAGTCCCGGATTCCTGCGCCTCTAAAGCCATCTCCAGGACCTTGGCTAGAGGGCCTACCACATCTAGGAGTTTATCCTGACATCCACGCCAGGCGCGATCAATACCCTTTTTGGGGTCCTTCGCGAACTTCTTTAAGAATGTCAGGAGGCTGGAATCTATATCTGGGGTCTCGGCTACCTTATCGGAAATATCCGGTCTAGGGCATTCCGACCGGAGCCGGTTGCGCACCTCCTTGTCAAAGCTTTTACGAAGGTTGTCGTGTAAGTATGCAGCAACCTCGGGGGCAGGTAACCAATCAGACGACCTGGGGTGGACTATCTCTGCTGGATTAAAAGTAAAAGGAGTGGGAGTAGCCAGGGGCGTTTCCGCATTCTTTGATTTCTTCGTTCTCTTCCTGGGAGGGGACTCGTCCGGGGTGTCAGTGCCCGTAGTATCAGGGTCAGTGTCAGTGTCCCTAGCCTTCGCTTTGTCAGCGTCAGGGTGAGGAAGTGAGGAGTATGAGGCGGAGTGAGGCCAGGACTTAGTTTGGGGAGCGTCAGTGGGGTTGACTGTGGGTGCAGTGAAGCCATGATGTTTAGCAAATTTCTCAAGCTGTTTTGTTATTAGTTTCAAGGCAGTAGCTAGTGCCTGTTGTACAGTTCCCAGAACTGCTTTCTCCAGGGCCTGGCTGACCGACTCCTGGACAGAAGCGTCCAGGGCCTCAACAATGTTGTCCTCTAAGGAAGGATTAGTAACTTCCTCTTCGTAAAAGACATCATCCTCGTTATAATGCACCCATTCCTCCAGTGTGGGACCAAATTTAAATTGTATGTATTTGCACTTAAGGCAAAAGGTAGCGAGGAGTAGAGGGGGGGACCAACCCACAGCACAAAATCAAAAAAGGTACCTAGTCCCTCAGCAAATGCTGTATCAGAGTTGTTGCAGCCCACAGGGCATAAGTGGAGCCAAAGAGCAGGTTTCTTTAAAGGAGGTGTGCTTCCTCCAGGCCCAAAGCTTTGTTGCAGCCAGTCAGGCGTAGGGGATGCTGCTCGGGGAATAAAGCAGGAGAAATGCTGAAAACGAAAGAAAAAACGGGCAGTAGCGACGTGCGTAGCCCAATCCTACCAAAATATAGCCCAATTGGGCTACGCACGTCGAAACACGAAGAAACTGCAAGGGGGGGGCTCCTAGCGCACTCGGCCTACAAGGGGAGCCTCTGCGCTTGTAATTGAATGTATTTGTCACCGCCGTAGACGGAGCGGTACCTGCAAGGCGAACGGGGAGCAGAGCAGCACAAGCGCTGGCCGCGCTAATCTCCGCTCGAAAGCGGGAAATTTAAAAGTGCTTCCCCCAGCGTCCGACACACAGCGCGTACCTCCGATGGCAGCGGGGGTGCCGCAGGTCGTCAGGAGACCTCGCGAGGAGCCCGCGCTGCCAAGGCAGAAGCGCTACAACAGGCAAAAGCAAGTAACAGTCAACGCGGTAATCGCGTACATATTTTTAAAGCGGCGCAAGCCTATCAAAACAAATTTACATATCTCAATGAGGAGAGAGCGTAAAATGCACTTAACTGACTGCGTGAGCAGCAAAGAAAGAGGACGAGTTCCAGTAATGGTGGCTCTTATGGGGCTCTACAGGATGTGATGTATACCATGAGCATCATGGGAAATGTAGTTTATTTTCATAAATACAAGTTTTTCATTGGCTGCTGTGTGTGGCAATAAATAGAAAGAGAAGCATAATACGAAGCCTCCGGTCCTGTAATAGAATACATAATCCATAGGCTAAGAGGTGCTCACGGCGGAGACCAGTGCAAACTCTGGGACACAAACAAAGAAAACAGTTTTTCAAAATTTTCATATTAAAGGTCGTGGCTGCCTTGTATCAATTGATATTTTCTAGTATGATTTAAAACAGTACTTTTAACGGCAGTTGAAATGTCCAACCCACGAGACAACCCCACCCGATTTACATCCCTTGAGCGACTGTGCACCGCTAAACGCAGTTGGGTACTGGTTAAGGTGCGTTTTTTGTAGTTCCAGTCCTGGTGGTCAATAGGCAGCAAGAGGAAACAAACTAAACTGTAATTGTCACCTATATTGTGTTCACATTTTGACCAGACCCATTTGAGGTCTGGATTAGTTTAACTGTCTCCTGAGATCTTATGATAAAAAAACCTAAGGGACTGACAGGTTTGCAATGGGTCCCGTTCTTAAGAGAAATTACAAATATTCTAAAAAGTTTCCTGTAGTGGGCCAAGACCGTAATGTCGGGAGAATTAAGACAAAGTGATATGGCCTCCTTACAAGTTCGGCCTCCATATAGTAAACAAAGAGAATGGAAGTTTTTTCCTTTGGCAGACCAATTGTACCTAGACGATTACACACTCTCATTTATCACACATAACACTCAAACTTACTGAACTTCAAACTAAAGAAAAAATACTTTCAAAAGTAGTATGCGACTACGCAGATGTGGACATGCGATATAGTAAAAGCAGAGGTTTCAGAAGCGCAGCAGAGTAGTGAGTGAGTGAAGGATTCTTTCTTGCAGCTACAAAATCTGCACTTAAGTTTGAGGTTAGTCCAGACCTTCACTGCGGTTGAAGGTCTTTAATAGGAAGAGTCAGGAAACTACAACCAAGATATTTCTCCTACATCCCCTGCTTAGTGATTCTTTCAGATGATATTCTAAACACACAGTTGCATAGGAAGGGAGGATACATTTGAACTGTTCCTGTTGCAGCAGGGTTTGTTTGTCAGCTTCCCTGGATTTCACCGTGAACTCCAATGACGCAAACTTCGGAGCGCCTCGGTCTTCTGTTGTCCTGGCGATGACCTGCATGTGTCGAGGGCGCCGAAAAGCTGAGGACGTAATGACATGCGAACACGCATGCAAGATGCTTTCTATGTTGTCATTACTGTATTTAAGGAAAACAGCTTCATTTTGATGGTCATATCGGCTTGTTTTTTCTTCACACAATCAGTTTCTCTTTTGCTTACTGTGGAACACCTTCAGCGCGAGCACCTTTACTGTTTTGGTCTTTTGCTCACCGAATTAAATGAGTGCAACACAATATCCCTTTTTCATATTTTAATGTTTTAATTGTTTGACATTGATTATCAGAACGGGTTCATTCTTTGTATACTGTCCAATAGGAACTATCCGTTTGGGGTACACATCTGCACCAGGCACTATCTCTCACAGGCAGTTTGGTGGGGGCGTGCATGCAAAGAAACCAAAGTGGGGGTGACCACCTTTGCAATCCACGTCTGGCACTGGTGAAATCTGGAAGTACCACGCACCCAAGTCCCTATGTTCTATATGTGCAACTTCTCATACAGGCCACTCAACCACCAGTATTCCTAGGTGCTTCATGATGTCACTCCAGAAAGGGATTTA